>CM046424.1:34365364-35000364 GCA_025506505.1 Flaveria sonorensis
TTCTAATAGTGGCCTTGTTTCGAGCCCATGTATTGCCATTGGCCCGATGAGATTCTATCTGTAAGCCAAAGGTTTAGTTGTGATGATCATGTTCGCACATGTTACTTCTTGTGTAAACTGTATACACGTATGTCTTACAAAACTATTACACAGCATCAATTATGTTTACTATTTAAACCTGCGAACTCACCAACAATATGTTGACCTTTTTGAGCATATCGTTTCAGGTAACAATGATTGAGGATAGCTAGGGATGCTGCCTTAGCGATGACCCTAGGATTTACTTTTCATACTTATTGGATGTCCCTGACATTTACATTGGATTCTCCTTGTTATTCATGATTTGTGCACTTGCTCCTGTGTTGTGGGATTTACATTTCCTTTGATTGTTTGGCTATGTTTGTTGTGGAATTGACTAACCACAGCACAAGTCTCCATTTGTGTCGGGTGACGTCATGACACGTTGACTTATCATCCCTTAATGGATCTCTATTAATAAACAATGTGTTATGACGATCCCGTCCGTTACATCCTCGTGTTTCCGCTATAAGCGGGGATGTGACAGATTGGTATCAGAGCCATTGGTTATAAAGAATTAGGTGGAGCACTCGACCTAGACTATAACCTAAGAACTTCCATATAGTATGCATAATAGGATTATGTGTTCATTAAAATACGAGGGAATGCTATCTGTGATATGCTTACATGTGAGAGTTGTGGACATCCTTGGTCTTCCAGCCATGGATATCACCCTTTACTCGATAAGACTGGTTAACTCGGTTAGGATTAGCTGGGGTTGATCATGCAAAGCAAATTTCAATCACGGGTGCCCACGTAATTGTAATTTGCAGTGCATGCGAAGTCTAGCAAACCTGCCGGAATTAACAGTCATAGCTAGCACAATCATCCTAAATCTATACCTCGTGACACGGGAGTTGCAATCCGTTTAATTCATAAATTGTATTTTGAATCTTTGAGACTATTGTATGTGCATGCTTGTGATATATGTTTAAAGATACAATCATTTGATTTTGAAACCCTATATTATTATGGGCCTGGCAATGTATGTGAATTGTGAGTTATCCGGATTACAAGCTGTGTCATGTACGCATTGATAACCAAGTGATGATAGTTTAAATATGTGTTGAAGTCTACGTATTATCTCTTATTGATTAGAAAATGCCGCCCCGAAGAGCCACTCGAATTGATGCACCAAGAGGCAGAGGCCAAGGAAGAGGTAGAGGTGCTGGTGGTCGTGGTGAAACACTAGGTGGAGGAGGTGAAGGACAACTGCCTGGTATCAACCATGGTGCCGGAAATCCTGAATTAGCTGCCATGATCGCTAAGCAACTGACTGCCCTGATACTGACCATAGTGGCTCAGGTAAGCGACAACCTGCTGAATCACAACAATGGTGGTGATGACAACAACAATGATGGAAATAATGGCGAGGATAATGGAGGAGAGGAAGATGGTGAAGCTGGTTACGAAGGTAGAAATGACAACTAGGATGGAGAGGGAAATGAGAATGAGAATGACAATGGTTTGGGTAATGGAAATGTCAATGGCGGAGGAAATGGTAATGAACCTGGAGCTGGTGGGAGAAGACGAGGATGCACCTACAAGGAATTTGTGGCGTGTAAGCCGCAAGAGTTTGATGGTAAGTTGGAGCAATAGTATTAACAAGGTGGTTAGAGAAGATGGAGGCGGTGATTGATATCAGTGAGTGCTTGGATAGTCAGAAGATCAAGTTTGCCACTTGTTCACTACAAGGTAATGCATTAACTTGGTGGAACACTCAAATCCAGGCGAGGGGAAGAAAGGCGGCGATGCAGATGACCTGGGATGAATTCAAGGCGTTGATCACTGAAGATTAATGCCCACTCAATGAGATGCAGAAGTTGGAACATGAGTTCTCGAATCATGCCATGGTGGGAGCTGGACACGCAGCATACACTAATTGCTTTCATGAGTTGGCCAAGCTCGTTCCACATTTGGTAGCCACTGAGTCTAAAAGAATCAAGAGGTACATTTGGGGACTGGTTCCCCAAATCCAAGCTATGGTAACTGCAGCTACTCCCCCAACCATTCAAAGTGCAATTCTAAAGGCTGGCATACTAACCGATGAGATGGTAAGAACTGGTGTACTGGGTAAAGGTGGTGAGAAGAGGAAGGATATCAGGGAATCAAGCAGACAATCAAGTGGAAAGTTCAACAAGAAAGCGTAGATGACGAGAAACTTTGTGGTGGTGAATTAAGGAAGGAAAGAGTACACTGGACACACCCTAAGTGTAATAAAGGTAATTATCACCATCCTTAGGCTGTATAGTGCTGCGTGTGCCTTAACTATGGTTGTCCGGGTCATTCTATGAGGAGTTGTAAGGTGGCACCCAATATGGTAGTACCAGCGGACATGGCTAACCCAAAAGCAAATTTAAGGGCATGTTATGAATGCGGAAGCCCTAAGCACTATCGAAATGCGTGCCCTAGGCTGAATTGGGCACCTGGTCTAAATGTTAACAATCAGAATCAAGTGGTGGCAATTGCTAGAAATCAGGGACAGGTAAACCAAGGAACTACTGCACGTGGTCGTGCTTTTGTGATTGGAGCAAATGATGCTCGTCAGGACCCGAATTTGTCATGGGTACGTATCTTCTCAACAACCACTTTGCATCTGTATTATTTGATACCGGGGCGGACAATAGTTTCATTTCCTCTGAATTTGTTTCTCTGCTTGGTTTGAACCCTAGTTGTCTAGAGACTAGTTTGTAACACCCGACCCTTCATACCACCAATATTGTCCGCTTTGCCTACGAGGAGATCACGGATTTGCTTTTGGTTGCTCGGGTGAAAACTTCCCAAGCAGGTCATCCATCCCTGGATTGCTACCACTTGAGCAAGCTTAACTGTGGAGTTTTCCTCTTATCCACAACTGATATGCCCAGAAATCGTTGGTGATATTAGAGACCAAACATTCCTTATGAACCAAGAATCTCTTCTGTCTACGAGACATATGTAGGGTGTCACAATCACCCCCCTGGACTCATTGTCCTTGATGAGCCCGAGAAGTCACCATCCTTGGTGAGGCATGTCCCACATCCCGAATGGCACAGGTGTGCCTCTGATACCATTCTAAAACACCCGACCCTTCATACCACCAATATTGTCCGCTTTGCCTACGAGGAGCTCACGGATTTACTTTTGGTTGCTCGGGTGAAAATTTCCCAAGAAGGTCATCCATCCCTGGATTGCTACTACTTGAGCACACTTAACTGTGGAGTTCTCCTCTTATCCACAACTAATACGCCTAAAACGCGTTGGTGATATTAGAGACTAGACATTCCGTATGAACAAGGAATCTCTCCTGTCCACAGCCGATGTGGGATATATGTAGGGTGTCATATAGTTATTCTGTAACAGTAAGTTTGTGAAAGCTAGTTAGAAAATTAGAGGGTGCATGATAACGTTAGAGGGCCATGCTTTTGATATAGATTTGATACCATTTGAATTGGGAAGCTTTGACGTAGTAGTGGGAATGGATTGGTTATCGAAACGTGGAGCCGAAATTGTCTGCTGAGAAAAAGTGGTGCGAATTCCTATGTCTAACGGTGATGTACTCAGGATACAAGGAGAATGACCAGGAAGGAACCTAAAGCTTATCTCCTGTACGAAGACTCGTCGATGTCTGCAGAAGCAATGCTACACGTTTTTAGCGCATGTGGTGGAAAAGAAGGCAGGGGAGGGGAAACTGGGGGATATTCTGGTGGTGTGAGACTTTCTTGAAGTATTTCCTGATGACTTGTCCAGTTTTCCACCTCCTCGACATGTGGAATTCCGTATAGATTTGATTCCTGGAGCAACACCCGTAGCAAAGATGCCATATCGATTAGCACCATCAGAAACGCAGGAATTATCGAGTCAATTACAGGAATTATTGGATAAGGGTTTCATACGACCAAGTCATTCACTATGGGAGCACCGATATTATTTGACAAGAAGAAAGATGGATCGTTCCGAATGTGCATCAATTACCAGGAACTGAATAAGTTGACCATGAAGAATCGATACCCTCTCCCTAGAATTGATGATCTATTCGACCAATTACAGGGAGCTTCTTACTTCTCTAAGATCGATCTTCGATCGAGCTATCATTAATTGAGGGTTCATGAGGACGACATACCAAAAATGGCGTTTAGAACTCGATACGGGCATTATGAGTTCTTAGTCATGCTGTTTGGACTGACCAACACTCCGGCGGTGTTTATAGATTTGATGAACCGGGTTTATAAACCCTATCTGGATAAGTTTGTAATCATGTTCATAGATGACATTCTTATCTACTCTCGATCAAAGGAAGACCATGATCAGCACCTACGAGCGATACTAGAGCTGTTAAAGGAAGAGAAACTTTATGCCAAGTTCTCAAAGTGTGAATTTTGGTTGCGAGAAGTGAAATTTCTAGGACACATGGTAAATGAAAACAGAATTCACGTTGATCTTGGAAAGATCGAAGCAGTTAAGAAATGGGATGCACCTAAGATGCCTTTGGAGATACGACAATTCTTAGGGTGGGCTGGCTGCTATCGTCGATTCATTACAAACTTCTCCAAAATCGTTCAACCATTGACAATGTTAACTCAGAAGGATAAGAAATTTGATTAGGGGCATGAGCAAGAAGAGGCATTCCAGAAGCTGAAGGAAAGATTGTGTAATGAGCCAATATTGACCCTTCCGGATGGATCCAACGATTTTGTGGTGTTCTGCGATGCATCATATCAAGGACTGGGATGTGTGCTAATGTAAAAAGATAAGGTGATTGCTTACGCCTCGCACCAGCTTAAGATTCATGAAAAGAATTATACGACACATGATCTGGAGTTAGGCGTAGTAGTATTCGCACTTAAGATATGGAATTATCTATATGGGACTAAGTGCGTTATCTACACTGATCATAAAAGTCTTTAACATATTTTTGATCAAAATGAACTAAATATGCGCCAAAGACAATGGGTGGAACTTCTCAATGACTATGAATGTGAAATCCGATATCATCCTGGAAGGCGAATGTGGTGGCTGATGCCTTGAGTAGAAAGGAACGCGTGAAACCTTTACGTGCATGAGCGTTAGGAATGACCATTCAATCGAATCTGAAAACTCAAATCCTGACAGCACAAGGTGAAGCGCTAAAGGAAGAGAATATTGCAAAAGAGGAGTTTCGAGGATTGGATAAATAGATGAATTGTAAGGAAGATAGTATACGGTACTTTGTGGATCGTATATGGGTACCTAAGTGGGGAGATGTTCAAACATTGGTTATGAACAAAGCGCACAAGTCCAGGTATTCTCTTCATCCTGGCGCAGACAAGATGTACCAAGACCATAAGGAACTATACTGGTGGCCAGGTATGAAGAAGGACATTGCAACATATGTAAGTGAATGTTTGACTTGTTCGAAAGTCAAAGCCGAACATCAGAAACCATCAGGATTATTATAACAACAAGAATTTCCTGAATGGAAATAGGAAAATATAGCCATGGACTTCATTACTAAGCTTCCTAGAACAAGTAGCGGGCATGATTCAATTTGGGTCATTGTGGATCGAATGACGAAGTCCGCTCATTTCTTAGCGATTCGCGAGGATTATAAGATGGAAAAGCTAGCAAGATTATATGTAAATGAGATCGTGCCAAGGAATGGAGTACTTGTGTCAATTGTATCAGATCGTGATAGTCTATTTACATCGTAGTTTTGGCAGACTCTACAGAACGCAATGGGCACTCGATTAGATTTAAGTACTTCCTATCATCCATAAACGGATGGTCAAAGTGAACGTATGATATAGACTCTAGAAGACATGCTTAGGGCATGTGTGATCGACTTTGGTGGTAGTTGGGATACACATTTACCGTTGATCGAGTTCTTTTCTAATAATACTTACCATACGAGCATTGGATGTGCTCCGTTCGAAGCATTGCATGGAAGGAAGTGCAGGTCTCCAGTGTGTTGGACTGAGATAGGTGAAAGTCAATTGATAGGTCAAAGATCATTCAGGAAACAACTGATAAGATATTTCAAATCAGGGATTGACTTAAGGCAGTTCGAGACCGTCAGAAAAGTTACGCTGACAACCGTCAGAAACCTCTGGAATTTAAAGTGGGTGACCGAGTCTTATTTAAAGTTTCTCCTTGGAAAGGAACAGTACGATTAAGGAAGAAAGGAAAGTTAGCTCCAAGGTATGTGGGACTATTCGAGATCAATGAAAGAATTGGTCTTGTGGCGTATCGATTAAAGTTGCCTCATGAGCTTAGTGGTGTGCATGATACATTCCATGTATCGAACCTCAAGAAATGTTTAGCTGATGGATCCCTTCATGTTCCGATTGAGGAAATTAAAATTGATGAGAAACTTCATTTTGTGGAGGAACCAATAGAAATTATGAATCGGGAAGTCAAACGATTGAAGCGCAGCAAAATTCTAATTGTCAGAGTACGATGGAACTCCAAGCGAGGGCCAGAATTCACGTGGGAACAGGAAGACCATATGAAACTCAAATACCCGTATCTGTTCGGGATCTAAATCCGGCTGAATTTCGAGACGAAATTCTCTCAACTGGGGGATATTGTGACATCCATCACTGACAGGTCCGTCAATTAACGCTAAGCTCGTTAACTCTCCTCGTGCATTTATATTCTTGCATAATTAATTTGTTTTCGAATTGAAACTTGTCGTTTTGCCCTTGTTCGTAGACCCTAAAATTATATATATGATAAAAAAATAAAAATAACCATTAATAGTGTGATTAATTCTATTTATATATTTTCTTTTTCTTTGAAATTTTAATAATGCAAATATTATTATTATTAATATTAATTTTACAATTAATATTATTATTATTATTATTATAATTAATAAGTGCAGGGTTTAAATTGTAATTAAACTAAACTCGGGGGATTAATTAATTGAAAGTTTGGGGTTCTATGTGTAAATACGAAAACTATATAAACAACCCAAACCATCGACCCCCCTCCCCCGTAACCCTACTACCGTCACCCCCCCTTCCGTGAACCTTCCGCCGCTCGTAACCACCATAACAGCCCATCCGGTCGCCGTTAGCCGTCCTTTGTTGCCATCGACTCGCCGTTTACTCGTCTCGCAGGTAACCGATCGTTGTGAACTTCGTTTCATCTTGTTCCACGGTGTTTGGATCGGTTCTGTTGGATCGTGGCCTTGTTCTTCGTACGTTTGTGTACTGTGTGTATGCGTGTAAGGTGTGTGTGTGAATGTGTAAATGTTTGTATCTGTGCAGTGTGTGTGCGAGTATGTATGTGTATGATGTGTGGGCGCATGGGGTGTGTGTGTGTGTGTATGTGCGGGTGCAATGGTTGTGTATGTATGTGTGGGCGCATGAGGTGTGTGTGTGTTAGATGCATGCTACGATCGGTATGTATATATATATATGTGTGTGTGTGCGAGTGTATATATATTCAAGTGTGTCGATTGGTATGTGTATATATATATATATATATATGAGTGGTGTGTGTGGGTTGTTTTGTGAGTATTATTAATATTATTATTATATATTGTGTTGTATATATATCTATTTGTGTGCGTATCGCGCGTCGAACCCAATCCGACCCAAAACCGATCGAACGTGTCTATTCTCTTTGAACGTGTTTAAGACCTTAATTGCAATTAATTATAGGTGTTTGACCGTGCGTTGCTCTCATTCCTTGAAGCCCTTGTTCATTTTATCTCATCACTTTCAAGGTGAGTTTCACGACCCCATTTTATTTACAGTTTTATAAATTTTGAGGGAAAAGTATGCTCACCGTTTTTCTGCTGTGAACTCGAACTATTCTGTTGGACTGTTGTGTTACTGTTTGCAAACAAGATCTCATTCATGTATGTGTATTTTATGTTAGTTGTTATTGCCATTGGCCCTGTTCGAGCCTATAGATAGTTTGTACTAATAGTGGCCCTGTTTCGAGCCATTGCCATTGGCCCTGTTCGAGCCTATGGATAGTTGCTTCTAATAGTGGCCCTGTTTCGAGCCCATGTATTGCCATTGGCCCTGTTCGAGCATATGGACTATTGGTACTGACAAGATTCTATGTGTAAGCCAAAGGTTTAGTTGTGATGATCATGTTTGCACGTGTTACTTCTTGTGTAAATTGTATACACGTATGTCCTACAAAACTATTACACAACATAATTTATGTTTACTATTTTAACCTGCAAACTCACCAACAATATGTTGACCTTTTTGAGCATATCTTTTCAGGTAACAATCATTGAGGATAGCTATGGATGCTGCCTTAGCGACGACCCTAGGATTTACTTTTAAGACTTATTGGATGTCCCTGACATTTACGTTGGATTCTCCTTGTTATTCATGATTTGCGCACTTGCTCCCGGGTTTTAGGATTTACATTTCCTTTGACTGTTTGGCTATGTTTGTCGTGGAATTGACTAACCACGGCACAAGTCTCCATTTGTGTCGGGTGACGTCATGACACGTTGACTTATCATCCCTTAATGCATCTCTATCTAATAAATCTTTTTTATTAGGTATAGGATACCTAATCTATTTTAGGACTTTATTAAGGGGTTTATAATTAATAACTAATCCTGGTACACCTTTTTCTTTTTCGGAATGTTTATTAACATAAAAGGCTATACATGACCATGGAGATTTTGAATTTCTTATTAAATTTTTACTTATAAGCGATTTTATTTCTTGTTTACATAATTCCATGTATTCGGAATTCATTTGGCAAGGACGCGCCTTAGTCGGAATTTAGCTTTCCTTAAAACTTTCCTCATAGGGAAGTGAAGCAATATGTTTCTTTCTATCCCAGAAAGCATTAGGATGATCATTGCATATTTGCAAACTATATTGATTTTCTATTAATTCAATTTTTCGCTGTAATTTAGGATTATTTAATTTTTCTTGAATGTTTAAAGAAGATATTTCCTTTTATAAAAATTTAATTTGATTTATTTTTGCTTTTAGCAATTCTTCTTTTAAATTATTTAATGTTCTTGTTATTGGGTTGGATATAAATTTAAAACAATTTCTTTTGCTTCGTATGTACCGGTTATTCCGGTACGATCCACATTTTTTAAAGAAAACATTTTATCAAAGAAAGGACTTTCAAGTATAACTTGGTTTCCAAGATTTTTTACTAGTACAAAACTTGTACTAATACAAATATTATCTTGACAAATAAAAATTGAGAAATCTTACAATTTACTTCTAGTTTTCCTTTTCCAGCATGGCTGAGACTTTGGGTAGTTTTATAATCATATTTGGTAGGAATTAATCCTTTCTGAATACAATTTAAATCCGCACTACTATCAAATAGAGCAATTACTTCTATAAAGAAATCATTTCCTATTAAGAGTTTAATTTTTCCATGCCATTTTTGAGAAGTAATAATTTCTCTTATATTTTTTTAATATAATTCTGATTCTTCTATTTACTAAATGTTTAATTCATCTTTTTCTAGACATACTATTTTATGGTCTAGTTCTTTATTATTTTGTTGTAAAAGTTTTATTTCTAATTTTAAATTATCGATTTCTTGTTTTAATTCTTGTATATCAACGGGTTTTTTATCTTTATAACGGGTTTTTTAACTCAGCTAAAGAAAATGGTTTTAAATCTCTTTTAAAATTTGAACAAGAAAAGTCTTCTTCCTGTTTTTCCATATATGAAGAAATTATTTTTTCTTTAATTTGCGAGTCATATAGTACTTTGATAAAGAAAAAATTAAAGAAAAAATAATGTGGAGTTGGTGTAGGATAATAATCTCTTTTAAAAAAAGGTGTTTTTGCCTTTTACTATGTATTCCTGTTCTTCTATTAGAACATCTTGTGGAGTTGGTGTAGGATAATAATACATTATTTGAGTTGGCTTATCAGCAAATTTAGATAACTTCATAATTTCTCATTAATTTTTTGTTTATAATCTTCTTCTTTTAAACGTTCTTCAAATTCTGTTAATGTATTTATTTTCAGATTTTCCAGAATATTAATCGAATCATTTAATGTTTGCATTAAATTTTCTTCAGATTTTGTTTTGAAATCTGTTACCTTAGGAGGTAATTGTATGCTAGGAGTAGCGACAAATTCTTTTTCTTTTCGCTGATCATTTACTATGACACTTTGTTTTTCTTTAAAATGTGATAATATTTTATCCATCTTTTCTGAAATATATTGGAATTGTTCTCCAATTATTATTAAAGAAATATTTGAATAATTTTGTTGTTTTATCAATTCATTTATATGAGAAATCGTTATTGGTAAAGTATCTCCTTCCAATAATTTTTGAAAACCTTGATAATATCTTTCTTCTTCTTGTTTTTCTGTTTTAAAAACATGCGTAGGAGGGAAAATATTAGAAACTATATTTCATTAACGTTAATACTTCTTTCTATAACTGAGATAATACTATTAGTATATCTTTCAATAAACCAATGAACAAAAGGTATAACATATTGTTTTTTAGTTAAATCTTTATAATATTCTTCTCTGAAGTAAACTTTGTCTAATTTTTCAAAATTTTTCAAAAACCATGTTCTAAAAATTCTCATTTGGGTTGAAGAAACTCATTTGAGGTTTCTTCTCTTACCGGTGATCCAGGAGTAAAATCCATCTTTTCGGTAAGACTCATAATTTACACAAAATTTATTTCTGATTCGGTTAATTCCCGATCTACTTGTCTAACTCCTCGAACTATATTATCCAAGTTTATTCTTAATTCATCTATTGTTCTTTCAGGAAATTCTTCCCTAATCCTAGATGTTGATGCCCTAGAAGGACTTCTAACTGTATAATATAGAGAAGAAATATAATAATATGATGACACAGATTTTGACAAAGAGGGTTGATATTTTATTTTATTATTTTCAAATTGTGTTTTATTTTATAATAATAATAATAATAATAATAATAATAATAATAATAATAATAATAATAATGTGATGAAACATATTTTATTTTATAATAATAATAATAATAACAACAATAATAATAATAATAATAATTATAATAATAATAATAATAATAATAATAATAACAATAATAATAACAATAGTACTAATAATAATAATAATAATAACAACAACAACAACAACAATAAAAATAATAATAACAATAATAATAATAATAGTAATAATAATAATTATAATAATAATAATAGTATTTAGTAATTATATAGTTAAGTATTAAAATAAGAGTATAGTTATTAATAAATTTAAATGTTAATTTAAAGTATTATAAATAATATAATATATATACTATAGTAAATTAAATAGTCTAACATTATTGAATAATATATTAATAATATGCATTAATAAATATATTAATTAGAAGAAATTTATTAAATGAGAGATAAAATAGAAATAATTGCGTAAAACTTTTGTACCTAATAGTTAAGAAGTTGTATTTGATCTTTTGTGCAAAATTATACTTGTGTATTAAAGTTTTGGATCAAATGTAATGCACTTTGGCTTAGCTGGGTTTGCATTCTTATTCTTTTCTTTAAGACTAGTGTTTTCACGCTCGGATCGGACCGGCCAGTCTAACCGAAAATCGATGATGTGAACAGTCCGATCTACCCTGATTCGTTTAGCGTTCATAAAATCGGCCGGTTGGAAGCGAGTCGCCGTTCCGAACGAAAAACCGGTCATCTGGTTGGAGCGGTGTACACCAAGCAGCTTGTATTTTACTCACGTTTGTGTCAGATCTACCTCAAGTAGCTTCGATTTACACCACAGATGGAGCGACGGTGAAATCAGAGGAACATAAGAGTGGAGAAGAAAAGGAATTGAAGAAAAAATTTACATAGATGAAAGAAAGGTTGCAGCTAATCAAAACAAAAGTCGAAGAAAAGGTGAAGGCATTAGGACTCATAAGTGAATTTGAGTATTTTTACTGACAACTCAAATAGATTACAGTTGTAATATATATAAATATAAATATATAAATATATATATATATATATATATATATATATATATATATATATATATATATATATATATATATATATAGTAAGGTTCAAATGAAAACCCATCCTATTTGTGAGAAACCTTTAACTAAATTTGAGGCGTTGATTTCCTTTAGAATTTTAGGTTGTGACCCTGGTTTGACTTGGTCATATTACATGATTATTTTATTTATGTTTTGGGCTGTTCTTGTGTTCCTATTTATTATATTATTATGTTACTTTACGTGGTGTGATTTATCCGTATAACATAAATTATTATCATTAAAGAAAGTGGAAAGATTAATGATAATGAGAATGGAACATAAAGAATGGAAGAAAGACTTGTATGCAAATTCACATGAGGTTCATAACCACTAGGTTGTTAGCTCAACTGTGTGCGGTTTAGCTAACCCGTTGGATGCACACAGGGTCAATCTTTGAGATTGAGGGGACCCTTGTTGCTGCCCCGGTACTGGAGCCGGCTTCGTGCATCAGTATGGGTCTATGTGTAGACCTCGGCCCAGTACCAGTTTTGTGCGCAATATCGGGGGCATAGCACATTGGTCCAGATTAAGTGAAAGATTAAAATAAAAGTTTGGATGAATGATGATGTAAATGGTAAAAAGAAAATAATGGATGTTATCTTAACTGTATGTATGATGTGTGATCACGTACGAATGAAAAGTATGTTATTTTAAAAGGTATTTTCGTATACAAACCTTTTAAGGTATTTTAATGTTTTAAAACTAGAACTCACTCAACAATGCTGACTTTTATGCATTTTCAGTTGGCAGGTAATCTTGCTGAGGATAGCACTCGGGGAGGTTACTCGTCGGGGCTAGACTAGCATCCGTTCACGCATACTAATATTGTTGTTTCGTAATGCAGTTAATATGATCTTTTGTAACTATTAACAATCAACAATGTATTGCTTATCAATAGTATTTATTAATGAAGTGAATGGCTTTTGATATTAATTCCGCTGCACTGGTTTAAGAACTATGAAATGTTTTATATATATTGTGCTATGATTGACCAACTGTGAGGTCTCCGGGAATGGGGCCTTACAAGTTGGTATCAGAGCCAAAGTTTAAGAGAAATAGGTAAATATTTTCAAAACCTAAACTTAAACTGAGAATGGGACAAATGGAGGGATGCCAGCCCGAGTATCTACGTGCCATCAGATATTTCTTTTCTTAATGATATCTGACATTATGTACGTGTGCTATTTGATTTATGTGCTTTTAGTAGATTTGAGTACTGATGTAGTCAGGATAGGAAATGCTCGGGGGATGAAGAGTAAAGTAAGTGGCTAATCACAACTGGCCACTATTATTAGGGACTTACTATACTTGACATAAACTGAGCTATTACCTTGAATGACCGTGTTGGTGTTTGAATCTTATAGTGTTTTGTGGATGGCGGGCGGTAGATCATCGAAAGCTTCTCATGGTGGAACGCGGGGCGTTCGTGATAGGCCACGTAGTACAAGGAACAAGACCAAGACTGTAGAGATGGTTCTTGCTGAGCCTAAGCTTCATCACCCGGAAGGGGTGGATGAGAGTGCTAATCTAAGAGCCTCAGTGAAGGAGGCAGTGGTGGAGGAGGTTCACCAAGTCATGCAGATGATCCTACCGTCTGTAGTGACTGAAGTTATCCGGGCTGTTAGAGAAGACGAAAGGAAAGAGAAGGAGGAGGAAAGAAGGATGACTACTGGCAGGAGGGAGAATGTAAGAGGTCACAATGATGAGGAGAAGATGAATGCTTGAAGGGGAGCCTCTAGTGATGAAGAAGAGGTGGTGGTGCGGGAAACCACGAGGGGATGTAGCTATGGGGCATTCCAACAGTGTAAACCCCCTACCTTTGATGGTAATGGCAATGCTGCAGCTGCCCAACGCTGGATAAGGGAGACGGAGGCAGCATTGAAGATCAGTGAGTGTCGGGAAGACCAGAAAGTGATGTTCGCCACTCACTCGTTTGTCGACTCGGCACTATGTTGGTGGGACAATCTTGTCCAAGCCGAGGGTGACAGGGCCATCGAGAGAATGAGATGGGGAGAGCTGAAGAAGTTAGTGATTGAGGAATTTTGTCCTCACTGAGAACTCACACAAGATGGAAAGGGAGTTCTTATAGTTGGAGGTGGGAACTATGACCCACCAGCAATATACCGCCAAGTTTAACGAAATGGCGAGGTTGGTGCCGGATCTGGTTACGCTGGTATCGAGGAAGATCAATCGGTACATTCAGGGACTACCGGCCAACATCCGCAGACATTTAATCGCTGCCCTACCGAGCACTTTTAGGTCTGCCGTGGATTTGGCGGGTGTTGGACCAAAAGAACCAATGAGCCTGATCAGAAAAACCTTTAAGTCCCACAAACATTACAACAACTGAAGTAGTCTGCAACAGCTGAAGACATCAACTGATAACAAGGTCTGAAGAAAAAGTCTGAAGTTAAAGAACTGAAGACAAAGTCTGAAGACAAAAGCTGAAGACAAAGACTGAAGACCAAGTTTCAGATGTTGTCATAACAGCTGAAGAAGACCTCTTCAGTAGTTGTGATGGTTTCCTTTCAGTAGTTATATTTTCCTTTTAGTTCTTTTGTAATCAGTAGTTTTATGTTTCTTGTAATCAGTACTTGTAGTTTCAGTAGTTTTAGTTTCATCTTGTACTTAGCATACTCTGAGATGTTCTCAGTTGTTGTGAACATTCTCAATAGTTTGCTTACTTTCAGTTGTTTGTAATAATTCTGTTAGATGTCACTATCAAGTGACATCAGCAGACGTCACATTCTTTATATAAGGAATGTTGACCTAATTGTAAGGTGCGAAGCTTAGCGGCTGTGCGCAGCTTAGCGGCCGCCATACCGAAGCATTTGTGCATGAATGATATTATCCCTTTTGCAGAAAACCCTCTTTCTCTATAACCGTGTACTGTTCCATTGAATATCTATTGTGTTCTTGCTATATTTGTCTAATTCTTGTTCTAATTCCGCTGCGATTCAACTCTAATTGATCAAACTTAGATCACTGATCCTGTCAAATGGTATCAGAGCAGGTTAATCATTGATCGGTTTAACAATTGATCATTGAAACTGCTATTTCGATATCTAAAGTTTGATCGAATTAGCATATTTGCAAGAATTGGTTATAGAGATTGGTCTTCTGCTGCTTCTGGTTAGTCAATTTGAGTTTCTTCTTGGTTCATATTGAGTTTGTTGTGTTTTTGTGCTAAATCTTTTGAAACTTGATTGAATTGATTTGAATCTGAGAATGACTACTCCTTCTAATGACCCTCACAATACTGGCTCCTCAACCAAGCCTCCGATGCTGGTTAGGAGTGAGTATAACATATGGCAACGAAGAATGCTCCATCACCTGTCTGTTAACAGTTCAGGTTGTTGGACATCTGTGGTTCACGGTCCATACAAGCCTATAGTGAACAATCCGGAGACCAACCAAATGGTTCCGAAGAAGAAGGAGCAATACTCAGATGAAGATTGTAAACTGTTTGAGATTGATGCTAAAGCCCATGGAATTCTGGCCATGGCACTGCCTAATGAAATCTATTCTGGGCTTATGCATCATGAAACTGCTCATGACCTCCGGAATGCTTTGAAGGAACAATTCGGAGGAACTGATGAGGTCTTAGCAAACAACAGAGAAATCCTCGCCCAACAATATGAGACATTCTCTCATAGGAAGGGTGAGACACTGACTCAACAGTTTG
This sequence comes from Flaveria sonorensis, assembly GCA_025506505.1. NCBI lineage: Eukaryota > Viridiplantae > Streptophyta > Magnoliopsida > Asterales > Asteraceae > Flaveria > Flaveria sonorensis. Next base: position 34,381,087 of record CM046424.1, read on the forward strand.
AACGTTTCTCCTGCTTGATCTCTGAGCTGAAAATGGTCAAGCATGAGTATACTAACAGCCAGATGAACAACAGATTCCTCAGATCACTGCCTGAGAGATGGGACACATACACCATTGTCCTACGCTCCAGTGCAAATCTGGATAGCCTATCTCTCACCCAACTCCATGGGAAACTGCTTACATTTGAAAGAGAGATAGAGCAGAAAAGGAATCTGGCATCATCAGGAAAGCTCACTGATGACTTTGTACCAGGGAACACTGCCTTGGTCGGTCATGAGTCAGAATATGCTGGATCAGAAAGCCATTATGATGAGCATATAGATTTCTCTTCAAACAGTTCTGATCATGCATTTGTTGGTGTTGACAGTCATTCTGGGTGTAATAGTGATAATTTATGCTTTATCATGGATGATTTGATGGGTATTGCTGATGATGATTTAGAAGAGATGGATATTTTGAGCCAAATGGCCTTGATCAATATCAGATCTCAAAAGTTCTACAAGAGAACTGGTAGGAAATTTCCAGGACTCTCTGGCAAAACCAAAGTTGGTTTTGACAAGAGTAAGTTGAGGTGTCACAAATGCCACAGGCTTGGGCACTTTGCAAGAGAGTGTAGATCAACTGGATCTAACTCCTCTGCACCCTTTGTGACCTTTCCAAGCAATAGTTCACAAAACAAAGGGCAACATCCTGCTAGTTCTGGTCATCATTCACAACCTCAATCTCCTGCATATTTTGTCCCTCAGGGTCCAATGCCATATCCATATCCCTACTATTACATGCCACAGCCAAATCCAGTTCAAGTTCCTATAGCACAACAACCTCAAGCCCTACCTGAGCCTCAACCATCTCCATCACAATCTCAACCTCATCACAGTTTCTTCACACCAGGAGTTGTTGACTGGAGCAACTTACCAGATGATCTTTCTGGTTTCAATAAGCAATTATTTGCTGGTGCTGGTCAACATGGTTGTGAACATCCTTTTGGGAATCTTGCTCTCATGGCCCTGGAGTCTACTGAGGGTTCCTGCTCCAATGCATCATCTTCACAGGTAACCCAGGTATCTTTGAGGCTAAAGCCAAGTTATGTTCTGAATCATGCATAGCTGCCTTTGTCTCTATTAGAGAGGCAAATGTAGCTTTAATCAATCAAAATCTTGAGCTTGAGAAAACTATTTCCAAAAGAAAAGCTGAGTATGAGTCTGCTCTTAATGAAAAGATGATGAGATTTACAAGCTTAAATACCAACTTAATGATGAAAAGGCTAAGGTAGAGGTCATACTTGAGAACCACAGAAGTCTCAAAGAGACACTTGCAGCTACCCAAGTTGAGTGTGACCGCTGGGTAACATCCTGCAAGGGATTTGAAATGCTTCTCAGCAAGCAAACAGCTTCAAATGTGAAGTTTGGAATAGGTTACAATCATACTGCACCACCTACTGATTTTACTTCAAAATCAATAGTAAAATCTGAAGGTGAAAGTAATTTCCAAACCACATCATCATGTGATTCATCCTCAAATGATAATACAAAATTAGAGGATGAAGTCAGTGTTAAGATCTCAGCAAATCAATTGCCTGATGGTTTAAATGCTGATAAACACATGAAGCTGAGCAATTCAGATGTTGTCCCTCAAAGTACTCCAAGTACTGAAGGGCAAGTCACAACATCTGAAAAGCATTTCAAATCTGCTGAAATAAAAGGATTAACAACTGCTGAGGAATCTATCATACGGTCTTTCAGGACGGATAGAGAACATCTGAAGAACAAGTCTTCAGTTGTTACCGATCCTTCAGTACTTAACACAAGTACTGAAAGGAGGAAAGTACTGAAGATCACACCTTCAGTAGTTTCCACTTCAGCAGTTGATCAATCCAAGATGAAGAATAAGCCATGTGAAATATGTGGTAAATTCAATCATCTATCTGATGAATGCTGGTACAAAAAAGGTTCCAAACTCAACAGAGATAAGCTCATTAAAGAAGAGATTAATAAAATGAAAAATGAGTTTGAGACCAAGTTTGTACCACAGTCATCTCAAACTGATAAACCCAAGGCCTCACCAAAATCCAAAAAGAAGGATGGGGTTTATCAGAAAACAGCTGATAGTGTTCCTCATGATAAACATCAGACTAAGTCTGTGAATTTCAAGAAGGAGGAAATGGTGGGTCACAGGAACTCATCAAAAACAAGTACTGATGTGTCAAATGAGCTGAAGGCTTTAGCAACAAATCAGACACAACTTGTTATGATGGTTCAGCATTTGTTGGGGAGAGTTAACCAACTAGATGCACCTGTGATCAAACCACTGAAAAGGAAATCCAAGCCCAAATCTAAGAAATCCATTTCAGCACCATCTCCACCTTCATCAGCTGTTAATCATGAGAAACAAGTTATGGTTAAATCTGTTGATGAAAACAGACCCAAAACCAAAAAGGTTTGGGTCTCTAAAGCTAACTAGTTTCTTATGATAAATGCAGGGTTCTTCAGCATGCCAAAGAAGCATCTGGTATGTAGACAGTGGAGGATCTATGCATATGACTGGGAGCAGTTCTCTTCTTAATGACTACTCTCAAGGAAAGAAGGGATTTGTCTCATTTGGAAATGATGCTAAGGGTTACATCATCGGGAAAGGATTTGTGTCAAATGGAGAAATCAGATTTGATGATGTTAACCATGTGGAGAATCTCAAGTATAATCTACTGAGTGTCAGTCAGATGTGTGATAAAGGGCATGTTGCACTTTTCACAAGCCAGAACTGCCGGATTCTGTCTTCCAAAGTTCTGAGGCTGATTGACAAGGTATTGGATGAACATACTCTCCTGAAGGCCAACAGGATAGGAAGAGTATATGCCTTGGATTTGTCAAAGAAGATTGATTTAAAAGGTCATCCTTGCCTGTTCTCCAAGGCCTCTCCTCAGGAATCTAAACTGTGGCATAGAAGGCTGGGTCATGTTAATCTCAAAAACATGAATCAGCTGATCCACAATAGTTTAGTGAGAGGTCTACCAATAAAGGAGTTCCACTGTGATGAAACCTGCACTGCTTGTTTAAAAGGAAAACAACACAAAGTTTCATTCCCTCCTATAGAAGAACCAAAGTCCACTGCCTGCTTGCAATTACTGCACATGGATCTCTTTGGTCCTGTGAGAGTAATGAGCATGGCAAAGAAGAAATACTGTCTGGTAATTGTGGATGATTACTCCAGATTTGTATGGACCTTCTTCTTGCATTCAAAGGATGAGGCTGCTCAGACAATTATTAACTTTGTGTTGTATGTTGAGAAGCAGTATTCCCTATCAGTCAAGTGTATAAGAAGTGATAATGGAACTGAATTTAGAAACCATACACTTGATGATTTCTACCTTTCAAAAGGAATCAAGAGGCAGTATAGCATCCCAAGGACTCCAGAACAAAATGGAGTAGTGGAGAGAAAGAACAGGACCCTAATTGAAGCTGCAAGGTCCATGTTGGCTGACTCTGGTTTGCCACTGACCTTTTGGGCTGAAGCTGTCAACACAGCATGCTATGTGCAAAATAGAGCTTTAGTGAATCAGAGGTTGATGAAGACTCCTTATGAAGTTCTACATCATTTGGCTCCTCTAATTTCATTCTTCAGAGCATTTGGGTGTCCTTGTTACATTCTCAACACAAAGGATCAACTCCAAAAGTTTGATTCTAAGGTGGATGCAGGGTATTTTGTTGGGTATTCATCCACTTGCAAGGCTTACAGAGTGTTCAACTGCAGAACAAAGATGGTTGAAGAAACCTTGCATGTGAAGTTCAATGAATCTCCTAAGGACAAAATCCCACAAAACCCTGTGGAGTTGTTTGATCTGGACATACTGCAATTTGTTCCTTATCAGCCTCCAGCTATTGCAGATCATGTGAATTCATCACCTTCTGCAGCTAGTCATCCATCTGGTATCTGGTGGTACTGATGTTGATGATGATCCCAGTACTCACCTATTCAAGTTTAGTGATCAACTGCCTGAGTCTACTAAACTTGATGTTCCTGTAGCTTCAGTAGCACCATCCACAACAAATGCTGATGAGATTTCTGAATCCTCTACTTCATTTGACTTGCCATCTAATACTTGGTTTCAAGAATCTGGATCAACATCTGTTGCTGCTGAGCGTGCTACAAACACTTGCACAGATCTCATAGTGTACCAAGAGCTGAAGAATCACCCAATGTCTCAAATCATTGGTGATATCAATGCTGGTGTCTCAACTAGAAGTCAATTGTCCAACTTCTGCTTCTATGCTCTCTTCATCAGTCAGCAAGAGCCAAAGAACTATCATATTGCATTAAGAGACAATGGATGGGTTGATGCCATGCAGCTTGAGCTTCTTCAGTTCAAAAAGCAGCAAGTGTGGGAACTGGTTCCTCTACCCCCAGGTAAGTGTGCAATAGGCACTAAATGGGTGTTTAGGAATAAAACAGATGAAAATGGGCAAATTGTCAAGAACAAGGCCAGACTGGTTGTCCAGGGGTTTTCACAAGAAGAAGGTATTGATTATGATGAAACCTTTGCCCCTGTAGCCAGACTGGAGGCAATTAGATTGTTCTTAGCCTATGCTGCATTCCACAATCTTAAAGTTTTTCAAATGGATGTCAAAAGTGCATTTTTATATGGTAAAATAAAAGAAGAGGTTTATGTGTGTCAACCACCAGGTTTTGAGGATAATAAACATCCTGATTGGGTGTATAAACTTGATAAGGCTCTTTATGGGTTGAAACAAGCTCCTAGAGCCTGGTATGAAACACTGTCAAATTTTCTTCTTCAGAATAATTTCACTAGAGGCTCCATAGATAAAACTTTGTTCATTAAGAAAGTGGGTCAGCATAAGCTCCTTGTTCAAATTTATGTTGATGATATTATTTTTGCATCCTCTGATCCACAGTTGTGTGATGCATTTACAAAGTTGATGCAACAAAAATTCGAAATGAGTGCCATGGGAGAATTACAGTTCTTTCTAGGTTTGCAAATCAAACAAAAGGCTGATGGAACTTTCATTCATCAGTCAAAATACACAAAGAGTCTTTTGGAAAAGTTTGATTTACAAAACTGTAAGCCCTGTTCTACTCCCATGTGCAGCACCACACAACTGGATGCAGATCAGAAAGGTAAAGCTGTTGATGAAACACTTTACAGATGTATGATTGGGTCCTTGATGTACTTAACAGCTTCTAGACCAGATATTATGTTTGCAACTTGTGTTTGTGCTAGATTTCAGGCTGCTCCTAAAGAGTCTCATTTGATTGCAGTCAAGAGGATCTTTAGATATCTGCAAGGTACTCAATCTCTAGGTCTTTGGTATTCCACTGGGCACTCTTGCAAATTAGTTGCTTTTTCTGATAGTGACTATGCAGGGTGTAAATTAACTAGAAAATCAACTTCTGGTGGATGTCAATTCCTAGGCAACTGTTTGGTTTCTTGGCAGAGTAAGAAACAAACATCTGTTGCTACATCCACTGCTGAAGCCGAGTACATTGCTGCTGCAAGTTGTACATCTCAGGTACTCTGGCTTCAGAATCAATTATTGGATTATGGCATTACAGAGACTAAGACTCCATTACTAATGGATAGTGCTTCAGCTCTTTGTATTGTCAAGAATCCAGTCCAGCACTCTAGGACCAAACATATTGAGATCAGACACCATTTTATTAGGGATTGTTTTGAAAAAGGTCTGATTGATCCAAAGTTTGTTCCTAGTGCTGATGAGCTTGCAGACATATTTACTAAGCCTTTGGACAGTTCAACTTTCCAAAACCTAGTGTTAAGGCTTGGTATGCTGCAGCTAGAATAAGTGACAACTACTGATGATCTCAGTCAACAAGTACTGATGAGCATTCGTATACTATTGTCACAAATAAGTACTGATAAGTTCTTTTATCCTCAGTAGTTTTCATAACTACTGAAGACTAAATTACTTAAAAGTACTGAAGTACTCTATCTGTTGAAAAGAACTGATGTGGTTACAACTACTGATGTAGTTACAACTACTGATGTCAGTATAACAGATAAGTACTGATGACCAATGAAACGTCTGAAAATCAGACAAAAAGTCTGATAAGTGTTGAGGTCAGAATGAAACAGCTGATGAGCTAAGAATTGACGACAACAGCTGATGAGAAACTTTTCTCTTCAGTTGTTTCTACAACTGCTGTTTCACTTCATACAACTGAAGCCAAAACCATGTCTTCAGTAGTTTTACAACTACTGATGACTAACACCAAATCTTCAGTTGTTTACAACACCTGAAGCCAAAACCATGTCTTCAGTAGTTTCACAACTACTGATGACTAATACCAAGTCTTCAGTTGTTACAACTTCTGAAAGTTAATACCAGGTCTTCAGTTGTTTTCAAACAACTGATGACAGCACCAACACTTTCAGTCGTTTTATATCAGCCTTTTCTTACCCTATAAATACCTAAACCTACTTTCAAACGTTTCATTAGCCGTTTATGTCCTTCACTCTCTCAACAATGGCGACCATGAAACTCAAACCCAGACACAACTGTGTTGCCTACCTCTCGAAATCGGCCTTTTGGAACAAATTTGATAATGCCATCGATCTTATGGTAGATTCCCAGTACCGAACCGCTTTTCTTCTGAATCCTACCATATACCCGATTCCCTAAGCCAATTCTGGACCAACGTCTCTGTGCAAACTGGTGAGAATGATAGCCAAATCACTCTCCAGTCGTTGGTTAACCAGAAACAGGTGGTCATCACTCCAGACATCATTCGACAAACCCTAAATCTACATGATGCCACCTGTGTCACAGAATACCCGAAAGGCACAACTGATATGTCTTTCATCAATAACGGGTATGAAGGAGACTTAAGTGCTACCACCATTCTGAAGAAGCACTTCCATGATGCTGAACGTCTTATATTCCACATGGTGAATGTCTGCCTTGCATCAAAAACCTCCTCATGGGATCAGATGTCCTCCCGATGGCAACAGGTATTATACTCTATCTTTGAACGACAAAATCTAAATTTTTCTGAGATAGTTTTCATGGAACTAAAGGATCTGGCTTTGAAACCTATGGCAAACAGATGGATATTATATCCCAGGTTTCTCATGGCCATAATTTTAAATCAGCTAAAATCAGACGGCCTTGTTGGCCTTGGAGTCCCTGCTCCGGCTGTATTGCCTGAAGTATACTCCAGGCACAACTCTGACCCTACACTGAAAGGGGCTGCCCGGCTGCTAAAACCCAAGCAGCGAGAACCCACAGCTTCCACTTCCAGATCCAAAGTCCCCACCAAAAAGCCCAAAAAGGCTACTCAGGGAGATAAGTCCCCTGAGGATGCCCCTGTACCACCAATACAGGAAACACTTACTGGTTCTAACCCCCCAGTAGTGTCAAAGACTCCACCAGCCCTAGCCGCTCAGGCATCCTCTCAACAGGATCCTGATGCAACCATAATTGGGGATACCACAATGCTGGAACCTATCTCAATTGAGAAGGTTACCATTGAAGAGCACCAGTCACCCCGGTGCAATCTGCTTCAAACCTATCTCCAAATGCAACCGCCCCTCAAAGCCCAACCATTATAGTTGCACAAGTGCTGAGTCAGCTGCATTCCTCTCCTCCTCCCCAGAAACCAATTACAATGGGGAGAACCTCAACAGCTGAGGAAGAGGACCAAAATGCTGCTGATAACCCACAGCACAGGGGTTATAATGTTCAATCTCCCCGTGTAGAGGAGGAGGTTAGAACATCTGGTGAGGCTGCCACTTCTACTGATTCAGCAAATGAACAGGATGCAGTTGGTAACATCTCTAAGACCTCACCAGAGGCAACTGCCGATGAAGGACTCAGTCCTGAGGCAGGAAGTCCCCAGAACCAAGAACAAGGGGCACATGCTACAACTGATCTACACTCAGGGCATGTACATCCTGATTCAATCAGGAGGTCAGGTGATTCAGCAAAGACTGATGATGACCTGGGCTTTTTCTTCGATGTCTTAGCCCATAACACAATCCTTGAGGCTGAGGTGAGCAGACTCAAAGAACTGCTTGCCAAAATGTCTCAGGATCAAAGTCCATCTGCCCCAATAAACCCACAGATGGCACCTTCATCTGAAGGTTCACCAAACACTCAGCCACTACACTCAACTGAGCCACCAGCCACTGCTTTTGGCACCACCTCTCAGGGACAGAACCCCTCTGAGCAGATGGTTGCTACCTTTCAACATTCCTTACCTCTCATCACTCCCATCATCAATGAGATTGTGCATAAAGCCATTGATGAGAGGATCTCCTCAAATCTACAAACACTTGTTGATGATGCTGTGCAAAAGAAGCTTTCTGCCATTCAAACCCCTGAACCCAATGCACCCAAAAAGGGGGAGTCTAAGGCAGTGAAAGAAAGAAAGAGAAAGAGAGTGGAAGATGAGAAACAACAAGAGAAAGAAAAGGAGTTAGAAAAGGAAAAAAGCTGATCACATACAAGAGAAAGAAAAGTGCTGAAACTCAAAAGCCTGATGAAGAGAAATCATTGGAAGATCTGGTTAAAGAAGCTGATGAAGCTCACAGCAGATCAATGGACAGAATAATAGACCAACTCTTCAGACAGGCTTTGATACAGCTACATTAGACACTGAGATCAGAAGGCTGGAGATTAAAGAGATACAAGAGAGATGGGCCAGTTACAGTGTGATGGAAAGGGAGAGGTTGGAGATAATGATCAGGTTTATTGCAAAATACTTGGGAAGATCATTAATTGAGATTAAATCATGGACCAGAGACAGTATTCTGGCAATAACCACCAGAATCTGTGCTTCTGAAGCATTCAATAAGGGGTTGATTATCGAAGCCTTAGATGAAGCAGGTGCTGGGAAGAGAACTGATATGGCCAAGCTTTCCAAAGCCAAACTTACCACAAAAATGCTAGATCAGCCTTCCCAAACTCCCACTCAAAAACAACCAACCCCACAACTCTCCAAACCAATCCCTAAACCTAAACTTAAACCAACTCAACCCTCAAAACCAACTCCCTTACCCCAAAAACCACCTCAAACCACATCCAATGATGCACCCAGAAGGAGGAGAAGGGTGTTGAGGATGGAAGAAGAAGAAGAAGAAGATGATGAAGAAGACAGTCTGCCAATCTCTGCTGTTCTAAAAATACCTGAGCCCAGAAGTCAACAAATGATCACACCAGACTTTCAGAGGCAAATGGTGAAAGTTAAGATTGAAGAAGAAGAACAGCAGAAACAGCACGATGAGCAACTTTTGAAGATGGTTGACAAAGAGTTTCCTCAGTCATCATCTATACAAGCCATGAAGAAACACGCTCAAAGGCTGTATGCTCTCAGGCATACCTTTCAATATCAAAAGGAGAGAGTAAGGATTTGGCCAGACCCCAGGGTTAGTTCTAGAATTCATAAGAAATCCATACCAAGTAGATACAATGGCCAAGTGAGAAAGACCATAGATGCTGTTATTATGTTGGCCATTGTAGTCTCACCCTGGGAGATACTTGAAGACTTCAAGAGAGCCTACAAGTCAAAGATGACCCCTCAAACTCTAATGGAGAACAAAATGGTCAAGAAGGGGTTGTTATACAAGAGGCTTGAAGAGATCAAGAAAAATGAACTCCAGTTGTTATTAGAAGGGACTCACCCAGATGAATTTGCTTACAGAGAGATAACAACTGTTGAGTTGAAAAATGGAAAGACAGTAAAGTACCTATCAGAGTACTATGGCCCAGAGTTCTTCTTCGAAGGAGAAGCAGAAGAACTCACTAAGGAGGAACAAGTTGTTCTCCTTGAGGCCTACGTCAGAGAGTCTTATAGACTCATCAATGGGAAGTAGGTTTCATGGTTGGGATAACAGCTCTGTGTCCAGTTCCCCAAGACAGAGTTCCCTTCCATCCTTTGACATTCACATCTACTGAAACCTGTTCCCTGGCCTGTGCTTATCTGATATCTCTGAAGCTGATCAAGAGAGTATTTCTGCCAAGAATAAGTGGGACCTCAATAAGCTTAAAGGTTTTGGCTGCATTGGTTCAGGGGGAGTTTGTTGGACCAAAAGAACCAATGAGCCTGATCAGAAAAACCTTTAAGTCCCACAGACATTACAACAACTGAAGTAGTCTGCAACAGCTGAAGACATCAACTGATAACAAGGTCTGAAGACAAAGTCTGAAGTTGAAAGAACTGAAGACAAAGTCTGAAGACAAAAGCTGAAGACAAAGACTGAAGACCAAGTTTCAGATGTTGTCACAACAGCTGAAGAAGACCTCTTCAGTAGTTGTGATGGTTTCCTTTCAGTAGTTATATTTTCCTTTCAGTTCTTTTGTAATCAGTAGTTTTATGTTTCTTGTAATCAGTACTTGTAGTTTCAGTAGTTTTAGTTTCATCTTGTACTTAGCATACTCTGAGATGTTCTCAGTTGTTGTGAACATTCTCAGTAGTTTGCTTACTTTCAGTTGTTTGTAATAATTCTGTTAGATGTCACTATCAAGTGACATCAGCAGACGTCACATTCCTTTATATAAGGAATGTTGACCTAATTGTAAGGTGCGAAGCTTAGCGGCTGTGCGCAGCTTAGCGGCCGCCATACCGAAGCATTTGTGCATGAATGATATTATCCCTTTTGCAGAAAACCCTCTTTCTCTATAACCGTGTACTGTTCCATTGAATATCTATTGTGTTCTTGCTATATTTGTCTAATTCTTGTTCTAATTCCACTGCGATTCAACTCTAATTGATCAAACTTAGATCACTGATCCTGTCAGCGGGAATGTTGTATGATGAAAGGGAAGTAGCGGTGGTTGAGGTGAAGAAGGCGGGCGGCGGTGATAAGAACTGGAGAGGTAACGGTGGGCATGGCGGTACACCCAAAACAACAAAAGAGGAGGGGATGACCGGTCAGGGTGGTGTCATTAGGCCCGGTGTTGAGGAAGTTGACCGATGTAGAATATGAGTGCAAGAAGCCGAGAGCTGAGAGTTCTGGGGCCAAGAAGGGACCGAAGAAGGAGGACAGATGGCGAGTGCTAGAGCCTTCACGATGACCCGAGAAGAGGCCCGGGTAGACCCTGACATCATGTCAGGTATGTTTCTTGTAAACCAAACTTATGCCTCTGTATTATTGATTCTGGTGCTAGTAGGAGTTTCATATCTGCTGCTTTCTGTGCTAAGTTGCCTATTAGTAGTAGAAGTATTGATGAGCCTTTTGAGGTAGAAACTGCCATTGGTAAGTCAACCAGAATTTCTAGTATGATTGAAGATTGTGGCATAGAATTAGAAGTCTATAGGTATGCTGCTATACTATATGTGATGCCCCTAGGAGGATTCGATGTAGTACTAGGGATGGACTGGTTAGCAACCTATGAGGCAAACATCGTGTGTTGCAAGAAGATGATTCGACTAATTGCGCCCGATAGAAGTTTGGTGACGGTCTACGGTGACCGCGTCGCTACGGTTCCGAGGGTGATTTCGATGGCGGTGGCAGAGAAGTGCATGAAGCGAGGATGTAGTGCCTACCTGGCTTACGTATAGGATGTGGACGCGTCAGTACAACAGTTGTCTGAAGTACCCGTGGTGTGTGACTTTTTCAGAAATGTTCCCCGAAGATTTACCAGGTGTGCCACCGGATCACGAGATCGAGTTTCAGATTGATCTGATACCCGGTGCTTAACCCGTTGCCAAGGCACTATATCGATTAGCTCCGACAGAGATGAAGGAACTTATGGTTCAACTACAGGAGTTGATGGACAACAGATTCATCTGACCGAGCATCTCTCCCTGGGGTGCTCCGGTTTAGTTTGTGAAGAAGAAGGATGGTAGTATGAGAACATGTATCTACTACCAGAAGTTAAACAAGTTAACGGTGAAGAACCGATATCCCCTGCCCAGGATAGATGACTTGTTTGACCAGCTCCAAGGTGCCAGTTGGTTCTTAAGGATAGATCTCCGATATGGTTACCACCAATTGAAGGTTAAGGAGCAGGATATTCCTAAGACAGCTTTTCGCACGCGTTATGGACACTACGAGTTCCTTGTTATGTATTTCGGTTTGACTAACGCACCAGCTGCCTTTATGGATTTGATGAACCGCGTGTGTCGGCCAATGTTAGATAAATCAGTGATTGTATTTATTGATGATATCCAGATTTATTCGAAGAGCGAAGAAGAACATGTCAGCCACATACGTGAAGTGTTGGAGACACTTAGGAGAGAGAAGTTGTATGCTAAATTCTCTAAGTGTGCTTTTTGGTTAGGTAAAGTTCAATTTTTGGGTCACGTGGTTAATGATGAAGGAATTATGGTGGGCCCGGCGAAGGTTGAGGAAGTAATACAATGGAAGTCTCCAAAGATGCCATCCGAGATAGATTAGCAGTTCTTGGGTTTGGTGGGCTACTACCGAAGGTTATTCAGACTTTTCCAAGATAACCTCACCTTGAACAAATTGACATGCAAGGATGTGAAGTATGTGTTGGGGACGAGACACGAGGATGATGAGTTTGAGGAGTTAAAGGCAAGATTTACTCAGGCTCCTGTCTTGACATTGCCCGAAAGGAGTGTGGATTAGTGGTCTATTCAGATGCTTTCCTATTCGGGATTGGGTTGAATGCTAATGCAACATGGGGAAAGTGATCGCTTACGCATCCCAACAATGAAGACCCATGAGACCAATTACCCCACTCATGACTTGGAGCTAGCAGCGGTGGTTTTTGCGTTGAAGATTTGGAGGCATTACTTATACGGGACAAAGTGCACAATCTTCACGGACCACAAGAGCCTAAAGTATTTCTTTGAGCAGAAGGATCTCAATATGAGACAAAGGAGGTGGCTAGAATTAATCAAGGATTATGATTGTGAGATCCACTACCATCCAGGTAAAGCCAATGTAGTGGCCGACGCCCTTAGCTGAAAGGAGAGACCTGAGCCAATTCGGGTGAAGGCGTATCAGCTGGTGATGACCTCGGACATGTTGACACAGGTCAAAGAATTTCAAAATGAAGCATTGAAAGAAGATCTCCTCAACTCTGAATGAATGAGAAGTCTGGTCACGGAGTTTGGAGAAAATACCCACGGGGTTAAAACCCTCTTTGGGCGGATGTGGATCCCCTGATATGGAGATCTACGGGGGCGAATTATGAACGAAGCTCATAAGACTCGATACTCCATTCATCCTGGTGCTACCAAGATGTATCAAGACATGAAGAAATATTACTGGTGGACGAGTGTGAAACGTGACGTGGCGGAGTATGTGAGTAAGTGCCTTACTTGCTTGCAAGTGAAGGCGGAACATCAAAAACCATACGGGAAGATCCAACCATTTATATACCCGAGTGGAAGTGGGAGCATATCACCATGGACTTCATAACGAAGCTACCCCGTACTACGAGGGGGTACGATACCATCTGGGTGATAGTTGATAGATTGACAAAGAGTGCTCACTTCCTACCGATCCACGAGACGTATTCATCCGAGAGATTGGCAGATCTGTTCATTAAAGAGATCGTAGCTCGTCACGGTATGCCGGTGTCCATCGTGTTGGATCGTGACACCCGATTCACATCGAAGTTTTGGAGGAGATTCCATGATGCGATGGGGATGAGGCTACACATTAGCATGGCCTATCATCCTCAGACAGATGGTCAGTCTGAGAGAACGACACAGACACTCGAAGATATGCTTCATGCATGCGTGATCGACTTTGGAGGAAGTTAGGATGATTATCTACCATTAGCAGAGTTCTCGTACAACAACAACGATCATGCCAACATTGGTATGCCACCATACGAGATGCTATATGGCAGGAGGTGTAGAACGCTCGTATGTTAGGGAGACATGGGGCAGAAGGAATTAGGAAGCATCGAGGTGGTCGAGGCTACGACCGAAAAGCTAGAAAAGATCAAAGCCTTTATGAAGGCAGCCAAGGATAGACAGAAGTCATATGTCGATAAGAGGCATAGACCGATCGAGTTCAACGTGGGTGATAAAGTCATGTTGAAGGTCTCACCTTGGAAAGGGATCATCCGGTTCAGGAAGAGAGGCAAGCTGAGTCCAAGATACATAGGGCCTTTCTGAATCGTTGCACGAGTAGGGGAGGTGGCCTATCGACTAGAATTACCTGATGAGTTAAGTGGGATTCACTCGACATTCCATGTATCTCATCTCAGAAAGTGCTTAGCCGACGAGGATATGACTGTACCACTGGACGATATCGAGGTGGATGAACAGCTCAATTACGTGGAGCAACCAATGGCAATCATCGATCGGAAGGAGAAAAGGTTGAGGAATAAAGTGGTTCCACTTGTGCGGGTGCAGTGGAAACACCGAAGGGGTTCGGAGTCTACATGGGAGACCGAAGAAGAGATGAGACAGCATTACCCATAGTTGTAACACCCGAAAACTTGGTCAAATAAATAAAAAGAAAAGTATCTAGAAGAAATAAAAGAAGGGGCAAAGATGAGGGGTGTAAAGTGTAAATAGTACACCAAAAAGTGGAAAGTTTCACTTATAAGGGCATGGTCGCCCATGCCCCATCCTGCTGCTGCTACTACCAAAAAGAAAAGAAAATAAGAAGCTGCGTTTTAAGGTTTTCTCTCGGTTGTGAAGAAGAATAGGGCTGCAATCTTCGAAGGTTAGTATGTTTATATGTTAATTGATTCGGTTTTTATGGGGTTTTCAACCTTAAAATCGATTATTAAGTGTTCTATGTGGTTTGGTGTTTGTTTTGTTTGTTTTTAGATGTTTGAACTCTAGTGCAGGCAAGTTTGGAGGAGTGTTACTTGTTTGCTGCTATAGGTGAGTTCTAGACCCCGTTTTATACATGTTTCAAACAACCTTTTGGGCTGAATATGCATGATTAAATGTTTTACAACTGATTTATGTTTACCCTTATGTATATATATGTTTATGCTTATGTACTATGCTTGTTTATGTGTTATGGTTGCTTAGAATGGTGGGTATTAGCTTAGAACATATTAGTATGCAGTTTGGGTTCGAATGTAAGTATGAAATATACATAATTGATGGTCATGCACCCAAACAGGGCCCATGCGCCTGGGATTTTAACTTAGAAACACCCAAGTTCAGGTCATGCTCCTAAACAGGGCCCATACGCCTGGAATATTTTCCTTAGAAAAATTATGTAGGGCTCATGCGCCCTAATAGTGCCCAAGCACCCAAGGTTTTGCCTGAAATTGACAAGTGTAAACTCATGCGCCCCAATAGTGTCATGCGTCCAACCCTTTGTTCAGGCCCCTAAGTGCTAGTCCATGCGCTTGAACAGTTCATGCGCCCAGAATGTAAGCTAAAATGCCTAAGTGTAAGAGTTCATGCGCCTGAATAGTGTTAATGCGCCTAAGCAGGGCTCGTGCGCCTGCATAGTGCCCATGCGCCTAAACACTTAGAAAATTTTCTGGAATTTTGGGAAATCAGAATTTTAGGGTGTGACCCTGGTTTGACTTGGTGATATTACTTGATTATTTTATTTATGTTTTGGGTTGTTCTTGTGTTGCTAATTATTATATTATTATGTGACTTTACGTGGTGTGATTTATCCGTATAACATAAAGTATTATCATTAAAGAAAGTGGAAAGATTAATGATAATGAGAAGTGGAGCATAAAAAACGGAAGAAAGACTTGCAAGCAAATTCACATGAGGTTCACAACCACTAGGTTGTTAGCTCAACTGTGTGCGGTTTAGCTAACCCGTTGGATGCACACAGGGTCAATCTTTGAGATTGAGGGGACCCTTGTTGCTGCCCCGGTACTGGAGTCGGCTTCATGCATTAGTATGGGGTCTATGTGTAGACCTCTGCCCAGTACCAGTTTTGTGCGCAATATCGGGGGCATAGCACATTAGTCCATATTAAGTGAAAGATTAAAATAAAAGTTTGGATGAACGATGTTGTAAATGGTAAAAAGAAGATAATAGATGTTATCTTAACTGTACGTATGATGTGTGATCACGTACGAATGAAAAGTATATTATTTTAAAAGTATTTTCGTATACAAACCTTTTAAGGTATTTTAATGCTTTAAAACTAGAACTCACTCAGCAACACTGACTTTTATGCATTTTCAGTTGGCAGGTAATCTTGCTGAGGATGGCACTCGGGGAGGCTACTCGTCGGGGCTAGACTGGCATCCGTTCACGCATACTAATACTGTTGTTTCGTAATGCAATTAATATGATCTTTTGTAACTATTAAAAATTAACAATGTATTGCTTATCACCAGTATTTATTAATGAAGTGAATGGCTTTTGATATTAATTCCGCTGCACTGGTTTAAGAACTATGAAATGTTTTATATATATTGTGCTCTGATTGACCAACTGTGAGGTCTCCGGGAACGGGGCCTTACATGTAACTTAGCAACAGACAAAAACAAACACCCACACAGTGGACATGTATACACACCTACAGCAGACGAGTGGAATCAGACACAAACAGGTCCACAGCGAACGTGTAGGTAACAAACTGTAAACATACAATAGTTGACAATGGACACAACAGGTCCACAGCAGACATAACAGGTCCACAGCAGATACAACAGGTCCAAAACGGACTTGTAACTTAGCAACAAACAGAAACAAACACCCACAACTTCACCGGTTATTTTAGTAATTCAATTTGATCAATTGGTTATTTTGGTAATTTTCTCTAATACAAGATATTAGGTAACATTAATTAACATCAACCATTATATATACTCATTTAGTTACAAAAAATTAATTAGTATAAAAAATATTGCATTACATTATATTACATTTCACTAATATTTGAATTTAATAAAAATATAAATTTCTTGTAATATAATATAATACATATAATGTAATGTAATGAAGATGTAATGTAAAAAAGTGTAAGAAAATATAATATTTGATTTAACTACACTAAAATTTATCACCCAACTTATAATATTAGTTTATGTAACAACTTGATTACATTCTCTTGCATTACTTAAATTACGTTAGTGACAGCAGTCAAATTACTTACATTAAATTAAATTAATATCACATTTAATTAACAATATATAACATTAATTAACATCAAACATTTAATTACCTTTACATCACACTAACATTGCATTACATTCCATTATATTTCATTATATTACATACAATACATTTTAGATTGTAAAGAATGCTAGATAAATGAGCATAAAAAACTAAAAAACAATGAGCATAAAAGGAGATCACATTGCATTACATAGCAGAAGATTACATTACATAAAGTTATACAAGGTTACATTACATTAAATTACACTAGCACATTGCTTATCTACAGTAATGTAACTGCAGTCTAATTGAAAAAACTATAAAAATAATTAATTACATCAAAAATTACATCTAAAATGATGGCATATTATGGTCACAAAAGCTTATAAACACTTGAATAAACATCACGACTCCAACCTTTAGCGGACACAACAGGTCCACAGCGCAAATTCATGTGTCCACAGCGGACATTCATCTGTCCACAACAGACATTAGTCTGTCCAAAGCGGACATTCATCTGTCCACAACGAACGTGTAACTTAGCAACAGACAGAAACAAACACCCACATAGCGGACGTGTAAACACACCTACAACGGACGAGTGAAATCAAACACAATCAGGTCCACAACGGACGTGTATGTAGCAAACAGTAAACATACGACAGTCGACAGCGGACACAACAGGTACACAGCGGACACAACAGGTCCACGGTGGACACAACAGGTCCACTGCAGACATTCATCTGTCCTCAATGGACGTGTAACTTTGCAACAGACAGAAACAAACTCCCACAACTTGACCGGTTATTTTTGTAATTCAATTTTGTCAATTGGTTATTTTGGTAATTTTCCCTTATACCAGATATTAGGTAACATTAATTAACATCAACCATTATATATAATCATTTAGTTACATAAAATTAATTAGTATAAAAAAATATTGCATTACATTATATTACATTACACTAATATTAGAATTTAATAAAAATATAATTTTCTTGTAATGTAATAAAATAACATATAATGTAATGTAAAAAAGTGTAAGAAAATATAATATTTGATGTAACTACACTAAAATTATAACCCAACTTATATTATTAGTTATTGTAACAACTTGATTACATTCTCTAGCATTACTTAAATTACGTTAGTGATATTTGTTAAATTACTTACATTAAATTAAATTATTATCACATTTAATTAACAATATATAACATTAACAAACATCAAACATTAAATTATCTTACATCACACAAAGTTACATTGCATTACATTACATTATATTACATTCTTTTACATACATTACATTTTAAATAGTAAAAAATGCTAGATAAATAAGCATAAAAAAACTAAAAAACTATGAGCATAAAAGTAGATCACATTGCATTACATACCAGAAGATTATATTACATAAAGTTACAAAAGATTACATTACATTAAATTACACTAGCACATTACTTATCTACAGTAATGTAACTGCAGTCTAATTGAAAAAACTATAAAAATAATTAATTACATCAAAACTTACATAAAAATGATGGCATATTGTGGTCACACAAGCTTATAAACACTTGAATAAACATCACTAGTCCAACCTTTAGCGGACACAATAGGTCCACAGCGGATATTCATCTGTCCACAGCGGACATTAATCTGTCCACAGCGGACATTCATCTGTCCACAGCGGACGTATAACTTAGCAACAGACAGAAACAATCACCCACACAGCGGACATGTAAACACACCTACAACGAACGAGTGGAATCAGACACAAACAGGTCAACAACGGATGTGTAAATAGCAAACAGTAAACATACAACAGTCCACAGCGGACACAACAGGTATACAGTGGACACAACAGGTCCACAGCGGACATTCATCTGTCCACAACGGACGTGTAACTTAGCAACAGACAGAGATAAACACCCATAACTTGACCGGTTATTTTAGTAATTCAATTTGGTCAATTGCTTATTTTGGTAATTTTCCCTTATACAAGATATTAGGTAACATTAATTAACATCAACCATTATATATAGTCATTTAGTTACATAAAATTAATTAGTATAAAAAAATATTGCATTACATTATATTACATTACACTAATATTAGAATTTAATAAAAATATAAATTTCTTGTAATGTAATCTAATAACATATAATGTAATCTAATGGAGATGTAAGGTAAAAACTATAAGAAAATATAATATTTGATGTAACTACACTAAAATTTATCACCCAATTTATATTATTAGTTATTGTAACAACTTGATTACATTCTCTAGCATTACTTAAATTACGTTAGTGACATTTGATAAATTACTTACATTAAATTAAATTATTATCACATTTAATTAACAATATATAACATTAACTAACATCAAACATTAAATTACCTTACATCACACTAACATTGCATTACATTACATTATATTACATTCTTTTACATACATTACATTTTAAATTGTAAATAATGCTAGATAAAAGAGCATAAAATACTAAAAAACAATGAGCCTAAAAGGAGATCACATTGCATTACATAGCAGAAGATTACATTACATAACGTTACAGAAGATTAGATTACATTAAATTACACTAGCACATTGCTTATCTACAGTAATGTAACTGCAGGCTAATTAAAAAAACTATAAAAACAATTAATTACATCAAAAATTACATCTAAAAATGATGGCATATTCTGGTCACAAAAGCTTATAAACACTTGAATAAACATCACGAGTCCAACCTTTAGCGGACACAACAGGTCCACAGAGGACATTCATCTGTCCACAGCAGACATTAATTGTTTGGCCCCGTTCCCGGAAACCTCACAGTTGGACATTCACAACAAAATTTATGAAACATTTCATAATTTATCAACATTGCAGTGGAACTTAAATATCAAAAGCCATTCATTAGTTTATAACCACTGTTGCTAAACAATACATATTTGTTAAAAGTTACAAAAGATCATTAGTTTGCATTACAAAACAACAATGTTATATTCAAGAATGGATGTCAGCCTTATCCCGACGAGTAGCCTCCCCGAGTGCCATCCTCAACAATATTACATGCCAACTGAAAATGCATAAAAGTCAGCTTTGCTGAGTGAGTTCTAGTTTTAAAATAGTGAAAATCCTTTATGAGTTTTGTATAGGAAAATACTCCTTAAAATACTATTTACCCTTTTGTATGTGATCATACGTCATACATACATTCAAATATTATTCATTATCAACATTAATATCTTTCTTCACCATTTCCATTGTCGTTCACTTGAACTTTTACTTTTAATCTTTCACTTTGATGTGGACCAAAGTGCTATACCCCCATATAATGCGCATAAACCTAGTACTGGGCCTGAGGTCTATAAATAGACCCCATCCGTGGTGCACTAATGCTAACTCCAGTACCGGGGCAGCAACAGTGGTCCTCTCAATCTTAAAGATTGACCCTGCGTGTATCCTTTGGGGTTAGCTAAACCACACATAGTTAAGCTAACAACCTAGCGGTTATGAACCTCATTGTGAATTTGCTTGCAAGACTTTCTTACGTTCTTTATGTTCCACTTTTCATTAGCATTACTCTTTCACTTGATTAATAATACTTCATAATTAAGAACAAACCGCATAAGGCCACATAATAATATCATAATAGACACATAAGGGCAGCCCACAACATGCATAAGATAATCAAATAAAAGCATCAAGTCAACCATGGTCAAACCCTAATTTCTGATCTTCCAAAATCCCAGAAAAATTCCTTAGGTCCTAAAGAAATGCGGATGAATGAGAACAAATACGGGTGAACAAAACTAATGCGGGTGAACAAAACTAATGCGGGTGGACAACTTGCAAATGCAGGTGAACAACTTGCAATTGCGGGTGAACAACTTGCAAATGTGGGTGAACACTTGGTAATTATTTTGTCTTAAAGGAAATGCTGATGAACACTGTAGCAAATGCGCATATACAAAAGAAATTCTGATGGACACTGTAGCAAATGCGCGTGTACAAAACGAAATGCTGATGAACACTTAGGGAGAATTAAGGCAAATGAGGATGAACCATCAGACTTGTAAATCAAACTTATGCTATAACCAGTTCTAAAACCACATTCTCATACATTCTTAACATAGATATATCATGCAAAACTCTTAAAACAAGCTTACATCCTCATAAAACACAGAAATCATACACATATACACATGGTTAACATTCATGATGGTTGTAAAACATTTTATATGCACTTTCAGCCCCAAAGAAGTTTAAAAACATAAAACCAGGGTCCTAGAACTCACCTAGTGCAGAAGACAAGTAAAACTCCTCCAAACTTGCTTTTACACACAGGTCCAAACACCTAAACAAGCAAAACAACCAACCAAAGCACAAACAACACTTAGAAATCGGTTTCTAAGGTGGAAAACCTCAAAGAACCGAGCCAAACATCAACAAAAACTATAACACCCGAAATTTCATCAGAATAAAAAGGAAAGAAAAGTAATTTGAAGAAAATAAAAAGAAGGCAAAGTTGAGGGGTGTTTCGTGTAAATAGTACCAAAAAGTCAAAAGTGGGTGTATAAAGAGCATGGTCGCCCATGCTCTTTCTGTTGCTGCTTTTCGAAGAAGAAAAGAAAGAAAAGGAAACTGGGTTTTGTGTTTTCTCTCGGTCAAATTGTGAAGAAGAAGATTATTCAAGGTTAGTAGGTTTTTGTGATTAATTGGTTTGGTTTCTTTGATGTTTCAACCTTAGAAACTGATTTTTATGTGTTTTTGGTGTTTGGGTGCTTATTTTAGCTTGTTCTAGGTGTTTGAACTCTTGTGCACGCAAGTTGGGAGGAGATTCACTTGTCTGCTGCAATAGTTGAGTTCTAGGACCCCGATTCTATGTTTTAAAACTTCTTTGGGGCTGAAAGTGCATTTAAAATGTTTTACAACTGTTATGTATGATAAATGTGTATGTACGTGTATGAACTTCTATGTTCTATGAGGTTGTAAGCTTGTTCTAAGAGTTTAGCATGATTGATCCATGTTAAAAATGTATGGGAATGAGGTTTTAGAACTAGTTATAGCATAAGTCTCATTTATAGGTCTGATGGTTCATCCGCATTTACACTGTGATAATTGCCTAAGTGTTTTGTTCACCCGCATTCACTTTTTTCGCCCGCATTTGCCTTAATTCAGCCTAAGTATCCATCAGCATTTCTTTTTACGCATGCCCATTTGCTACAGTATCCATCAGCATTTCTTTTATGCATGCGCATTTTCTACAGTGTCCATCAGCATTTCTTTTACGACAAAATAATTACCAAGTGTTCATCCGCATTTGCAAGTGTTCATCCGCATTTGCAGTTGTGCATCCGCATTAGTTTTGTTCATCCGCATTAGTTTTGTTCATCCGTATTAGTTTTTGTTCATCCGCATTTGCAAGTTGTTCATCTGCATTTCCAAGTTGTTCACCCGCATTGGTTTTGTTCATCCGCATTAGTTTAAGACAAGAAATTTTCTAGAATTTTGGAAGATCAGATTAGGGTTTGACCATGGTTGACTTGATGCTTGTATCTGATTATCTTATGCATGTTGTGGGCTGTCCTCATGTGCCTATTATGATATTAACGTGTGACTTTATGTGGATTGCCTATGATCATAAAGTATTATTATTAATCAAGTGGAAGATTAATATTAACGAAAAGTGGAACATAAGGAATGAAGAGACTTGCAAGTAAAAATTTACAGGAGGTGCACGATCATGTTGTCGTTAGCTCAACTGTGTACGGTTTAGCTAACCCAAAGGATGTACACAGGGTTAATCTTTGAGATTGAGGGGACCACTATTGCTGCCCCGATACTGGTGCCAGCATATGTGCACCACGGATGGAGTCTATTTATAGACTTCAAGGCCCAGTACCAGGTTTATGCGCATTATATGGGGGGTATAGCAGTTTGGTCCATATCAACAGTGAAAGATAATAATAATAAGCAAGAAAGAGAATGGTGATGATGTAATGGATATGATTTGTATGTCTGGTGTGTGACCACATCCGAAAGAAAGATAAGATATTTTCTTTAAGAAGTATTTTGTATACAAATATATCAAGATATTTTTATGATTTTAAAACTAGGACTCACTCAGCAAAGCTGACTTTTATGTGTTTTCAGTTGGCAGGTAATATTGCTGAGGATGGCACTCAGGGAGGCTACTCGTCAGGACAAGGCTGACATCCATTCATGAATATAACATTGTTGTTTTGTAATACAAACTAATGATCTTTTGTAACTATACCAAACATGTATTAGTTAGCAACAACGTTATAAATAAATGAATGGCTTTTAAATGTTTAAATTCCGCTGCAATGTGATAATGAATTATGAAATGTTTTATGAATAGTGCTGTGAATGTCCAACTGTGAGGTCTCCGGAACGGGGCCTTACAAAAACCCACTAACCTTGAAGATTTCAGTTCTATTTCCTTCTTGGAACCGAGAGAGCTGGTCTACAGCTTTCTTTCTTCTTCTTTCAGTCGAACAACAGCAACAACAAGATGATATGGGCGGCCATGCCCATATAAAGTGCATTTTGACTTTTTAGTACTATTTACACAAAGCACCCCTCAACTTTGCCTTCTTTTATTTTCTTCAAAATACTTTTCTTTCCTTTTTATTTGACGAGGTTTCGGGTGTAACAAGTCTACCCCCTTAAAGAGGTTTCGTCCCCAAAACCTGTCACTCTTCGAATAACTGTGGGTAATACTGTCTCATCTCTTCTCAGTCTCCCACGTTGACTCAGAACCCTTCGGTGTTTCAACTGCACCCGCACAAGTGGAACAACTTTATTCCTCAACCTCTTCTCCTTTCGATCGACGATTGCCACTGGTTGCTCTACATAGTTAAGTCGTTCATCCACTTCGATATCTTCCAGTGGTACAATCATGTCTTCGTCGGCTAGGCATCTTCTCAGATGAGATACATGGAATGTCGGATGAATTCCACTTAACTCCTCAGGCAATTCTAATCGATAGGCTACCTCCCCTACTCGTGCAATGATTCGAAAAGGCCCTATGTATCTCGGCTCAGCTTGCCCCTCTTCCGGAACCGGATGATCCCTTTCCAAGGTGAGATCTTCAACATGACTCTATCACCTACGTTGAATGCAATCGGTCTACGCCTTTTGTCGGCATACGACTTCTGCCTATCTTTCGCCGCCTTCATAAAGGCTTTGATCTTTTCCAACTTTTCTGTCATAGCCTCGTTCACCTTGATACTTCCCAACTCTTTCTGCCCGATGTCTCCCCAACACATGGGCGTTCTACACCTTCTACCGTATAGCATATCATATGGTGGCATACCAATGCTGGCATGATAACTGTTGTTGTATGAGAACTCTGCTAACGGGAGGTGATCATCCCAACTTCCTCCAAAGTCGATCACGCATGCTCAGAGCATATCCTTAAGTGTCTGAATTGTCCT
Organism: Flaveria sonorensis; assembly: GCA_025506505.1. NCBI lineage: Eukaryota > Viridiplantae > Streptophyta > Magnoliopsida > Asterales > Asteraceae > Flaveria > Flaveria sonorensis. The sequence goes on from CM046424.1 coordinate 34,405,543, forward strand.
CTCTGACTGACCATCTGTTTGAGGATGATAAGCCGTACTAATGTGTAGCCTCGTCCCCATCGTATTATGGAATCTTTTCCAAAACTTCGATGTGAACCGAGTGTCACGATCTGACACGATTGACACCTGCACGCCATGATGAGCTACAACCTCTTTGATGAACAGATCCGCCAATCTCTCGGATGAATACGTCTCGCGGATCGGTAGGAAGTGAGCACTCTTTGTTAGACGATCAACTATCACCCATATGGTATCATACCCCCTCGTCGTACGGGGTAGCTTCGTGATGAAGTCCATGGTGATGTGCTCCCACTTCCACTCGAGTATATCCAGGGTTGGATCTTCCCGTATGGCTTCGGATGTTATGTTTTCCACTTGCAAGCAAGTAAGGCACTTACTCACATACCCCGCCACATCATGTTTCATACCCGGCCACCAGTAATCTTTCTTCATGACTTGATACATCTTGGTAGCATCGGGAATGGAGTATAAGTGGAGCTTCGTCCATAATTCGCCCAGTAGATCCCCATTCGAGGAACCAATGTTTTAACCCCGTGGGTATTCTCTCCTAGTTTGCGACTAAACCTCTCATCTTTCATGAAGCGATCTTCTTTTAATGCTTCATCTTGGAATCCTTTGACCTGTGTCATCACATAGATCATCACCATAAGCCTTCACCTGGATGGTAATGGATTTCTCAATCATCATAATCCTTAATCAGCTCTAACCACCTCCTCTGCCTCATGTTGAGATCTTTCTGCTCAAAGAAATACTTTAGGCTCTCGTGGTCCATGAAGATTGTGCATTTCACCCCGTACAGGTAATGCCGCCAAATCTTAATGCAAATACCACAGCCGTGAGCTCCAAATCATGCGTGGAATAATTGACCTCGTAGGTTTCAACTGTCGGGACGCGTAGGCTATTACTCTCCCATGTTGCATTAACACGCAATCCAGTCCCGAATAGGAGGCATCCGAATACACCACTAAGTCTTCATTCCCTTCAGGTAATGTCAAAACAGGAGCTTGAGTTAATCTTGCCTTTAACTCCTCAAAAGCATCCTCCTATTCTCGTCCCCACACAAACTTCACATCCTTGTGTGTCAACTTAGTTAAAGGTGAGGCTATCTTGGAAAAGTATTGGATAAACCTTTGGTAGTAACCCACCAAACCCAAGAAACTGCGAATCTCCGATGGTGTCTTTGGAGACTTCCATTGCATTACCACCTCAACCTTTGCCGGGTCCACCATAATTCCTTCGGTATTCACCACATAACCCAGAAACTGAACTTCCCGCAACCAAAAAGCACACTTAGAGAATTTAGCATACAACTTCTCCTTTCTAAGTGTCTCCAATACTTCACGTATGTGGCCGGCATGTTCTTCTTTGCTCTTTGAATAAATCAGAATATCATCAATAAACACAATCACTGATATATCTAACATCGGCCGACACACTCGGTTCATCACATCCATAAAGGCAGCTGGCGCGTTAGTTAAATCGAATGATATAACGAGAAACTCGTAATGTCCATAACGCATGCGGAACGCTGTCTTCGGGATATCTTGTTCCTTTACCTTCAGCTGATGGTAGCTAGATCAAAGATCTATCCTGGAAAACCAACTGGCACCCTGAAGCTGATCAAATAGGTCATCAATTCTCGGTAGGGGGTATCGGTTCTTTACTGACAACTTGTTCAACTCTCGGTAGTCTATACACATTCTCATACTACCGTCTTTCTTCTTTACGAATAATACTGGAGCACCCCAAGGAGAGATACTCTGTCTAATAAACCCCTTATCCATCAGTTCTTGTAGCTGATCCATCAGTTCTTTCATCTGAGACGGAGCTAACTGATACGGTGCTTTAGCAACTGGTTATGCACCGGGAATCAAGTCAATCTGAAACTCGATCTCGCGGTCAGGTGGCACTCCTGGCAGATCTTCTGGGAACACATCCGGGAAGTCACACACTACTGGCACATCGGACCATTGCGTTATCGACGTATCCACATCCTTTACGTATGCCAAGTAGGCATTACATCCGCGCCTCATACACTTCTCTGCCACCGCCATCGAAATCACCTTCGGAACCGTAGTGACGCGATCACCATAAACTGTCACTGAACTCCCATCGGGTGCAACTAACCGAATCATCTTCTTCCGACACATGATGTTTGCCTCATAGGCTGCTAACCAATCCATCCCTAGAACTACATCAAATCCGCCTAGGGGCATCACAAATAGTTTAGCAGAGAACCTATGACCTTCTAACTCTATGCCACAATCCTCAATCATATCAGAAATTCTGGTAGACTTACCAATAGCAATTTCTACATCAAATGGCTCATCAATTCTTCTACAACTAACAAGCAGCTTAGCATAGAAGGCAGTAGATATGAAACTCCCACTAGCACCAGAATCAAACAATACAGAGGCACAAGTTTGGTTTACTAGAAACATACCCGACACGACATCGGGGTCTACCCGTGCTTCCTCTCGGGTCATCATGAAGGCTCTAGCACTTGCCCTCTGCCCCCCTTCTTCAGCCACCTTCTTGCCCCCCGAGCTCTCAACCCTCGGCTTCCTACACTCGTGGCTTCTGTGGCCAGTCCCGCCACAATGGAAGCACCTCGACACTCTACAATCTTTTTCCATATGACTGGGCTTCCCACATCTGAAGCAAATATTCGATCCCAAACGACATTCCCCTCTTTGTTCATTCCCACACTTGTCACACCGGACATTAATCTGTCCACAACGGACATTAATCTGTCCACAACTAACGTGTAACTTAACAACAGACTGAAACAAACACCCACACAGCGGACGTGTTAACACACCTACAGTGGACGAGTGGAATCAGACAAAAATAGGTCCACAGCGGACGTGTAAGTAATAAAAAGTAAACATACAATAGTCCTCAACGGACACTGCAAGTCCACAGTGGACACAACAGGTCCACAGCGGACACAACAGGTCCACAGTGGACATTCATCTGTCCACAGCGGACGTGTAACTTAGCAACAGACAGAAACAAACTCCCACAACTTGACTGGTTATTTTAGTAATTCGATTTGGTTAACTGGTCATTTTGGTAATTTTCCCTTATATAAAATATTAGGTAACATTAATTAACATCAACCATTATATATAGTCATTTAGTTACATAAAATTAATTAGTATAAAAAAATATTGCATTACATTATATTGCATTACATAATATTAGAATTAATAAAAATATAAATTTCTTGTAATATAATATAATAACATATAATGTAATGTAATGGAAATCTAATGTAAAAAAGTGTAAGAAAATATAATATTAGATGTAACTACACTAGAATTTATTACCCAACTTATGTTATTAGTTAATGTAACAACTTGATTACATTCTCTTGTATTACTTAAATTACGTTAGTCACATTAGTTAAATTACTTACATTAAATTAAATTAATATCATATTTAATTAACAATATATAACATTAATTAACATCAAACATTAAATTACCTTACCTCATACTAACATTGCATTACATTTCTTTATATTACATATTACATTAATTACATTTTACATTGTAAATAATGCTAGATAAATGAGCATAAAAAAACTAAAATACAATGAGCATAAAAGGAGATCACATTGAACTACATAGCAGAAAATTACATTACATAAAGTTACAGAAGATTACATTACATTAAATTACACTTGCACATTGCTTATCTACAGTAATGTAACTGCAGGCTAATTAAAAAATATTATAAAAAAATTTAATTACATCAAAAATTACATCTAAAAATGATGGCATATTGTGGTCACAAAAGCTTATAAACACTTGAATAAACATCACAAGTCCAACTTTTAGCGGGCACAGCAGGTCCACAGCGGACATTATCTTTCCACAGCGGACATTCATCTGTCCATAGCGGACATTAATCTGTCCACAGCGGACACAACAGGTCCACAGTGGACATTCATCTGTCCACAGCGGACGTGTAACTTAGCAACAGACAAAAACAAACACCCACAACTTGACCAGTTATTTTAGTTATTTGATTTGGTCAATTGGTCATTTTGGTATTTTTACCTTATATAAAATATTAGGTAACATTAATTAACATCAACCATTATATATGGACATTTAGTTACATAAAATTAAATAGTATAAAAAATATTGTATTACATTATATTACATTACACTAATATTAAAATTTAATAAAAATATAAATTTCTTGTAATGTAATATAATAACATATAATCTAATGTAATAAAAATGTATTGTAAAAAAGTGTAAGAAAATATAATATTTGATGTAACTACACTAAAATTTATCACCCAACTTATATTATTAGTTAATGTAACAACTTGATTACATTCTCTTGCATTACTTAAATTACGTTAATGACATTAGTAAAATTACTTACATTAAATTAAATTAATATCACATTTAATGAACAATATATAACATTAATTAACATCAAACATTAAATTACCTAACATCACACTAACATTGCACTGCATTACATTACATTATATTACATTATATTACATACATTACATTTTACGATGTAAATTATGCTAGATAAATGAGCATAGAAAAACTAAAAAACAATGAGCATAAAAGGAGATCACATTGCATTACAAAACAGAATATTACATTACACAAAGTTACAGAGATTACATTAATTTAAATTACACTAGCACATTGCTTATTTACAATAATATAATTGCAGTCTAGTTAAAAAACTATATAAACAAATAATTACATCAAAAATTACATCTAAAAATGATGGCATATTGTGGTCACAAAAGCTTATAAACACTTGAATAAACATCACGAGTCCAACCTTTAGCGGACACAACAGGTCCACAGCGGACATTCATCTGTCCACAGCGGATATTCATCTGACTATAGAGGACATTAATCTATCCACAGCGGACATTCATCTATCCACAACGGACGTGTAACTTAGCAACAGACAAAAACAAACACCCACATAGCAGACGTGTAAACACACCTACCGCAAACTAGTGGAATCAGACACAACAAGGTCCACAGCGGACGTGTAAGTAACAAACAGTAAACATACAACAGCCCACAACTAACACAACAGGTCCACAACAGACACAACAGGTCCACAGCAGACACAACAGGTCCACAGCGGACATTCATCTGTCCACAGCGGACGTGTAACTTAGCAACAGACAGAAACAAACACCCACAACTTGACCGGTTATTTTAGTAATTCGATTTGGTTAATTGGTCATTTTGGTAATTATCCCTTATATAAAATATTAGGTAACATTAATTAGCATCAACCATTATATATAGTCATTTACTTACATAAAATTAATTAGTTTAAAAAAATATTGCATTACAATATATTACATTACACTATATTAGAATTTATTAAAAATATAAATTTCTTGTAATTTAATATAATAAGATATAATGTAATGTAATGGAAATGTAATGTAAAAAAGTGCAAGAAAAGATGATATTTGATTTAAGTACACTAAAATTTATCTGCTAACTTATATTATTAGTTAATGTAACAACTTGATTACATTCTCTAGCATTACTTAAATTACATTGCCGACATTAGTTAAATTACTTACATTAAATTAAATTAATATCATATTTAATTAACAATATATAACAATAATTAACATCAAAGATAAAATTACCTTACATCACACTAACATTGCATTACATTACATTATATTACATTATATTACATACATTACATTTTACATTCTAAATAATGCTAGATAAATGAGCTTAAAAAAACTAAAAAACAATGAGCATAAACGAGATCACATTGCATTACATAGCAGAAGATTACAATACATAAAGTTACAGAAGATTACATTACATTAAATTACACTAGCACATTAACCTTGGTTATTATGAAAACCCATTAACCAAATGTGTACCCTTGATTTGTGGATTACTTTACGATCTAAAGGCCAGGATTATTTTGCAATATAATATTGATTTACACACCACCATCCATGATACGTTGAGGGTATAATGATAATTTCACGTAGGCAAAAAAACCATCAGTACTTTATATGATTCTTCCAAAAAGCAACCGTCCCATCAATCAGAGATAAAACCCATTTCCTAAATTCATCTACATCTTTCATTTTGAACAGATTTGAAATATCTGAAACTGTGTTTCTCAATACATCGGTGTGCCCCCTGTTTGCGGGTTTCTATCTTCTGCAACTTCTTTGAAGACGATAACTCTAAAAAAGAAGATGAATATTGTTGAAAGATTGTGGTGTAACATTGTCAAAGGCCGTAGATTGTTGAAGAGAATAGAAGAAACGCAAAATTGGTAAGTTCCTCGTAAATCATCCAAATAACTTCACGAATTACAGTAGTTTGAAAGTAGCGAAAATGTCAGAAATTATGTTTTGGTTACGTCTGTTTGCATTAATTCATCCCAAAATCATCCATTGTGAGCATGTTACTATGGCTACATAGCGTCGTACACTGAACCCCTAGAAGCCAAATTATTGGTTTTAGACATGCGATTTAAGCAACAATCTATTACACAAAAGCAAAATTTTTGGCAGAACTTAACTTATTGTGAACAAATAATCTAAGTTTGTTTATAGGCTGATAAAACATAATGTAATCAATTGTAACATATGGTTTTTCAAAGAATTATGTTGGACTGTGAATTCGAGGCTAATAAAAACATTAAGTTGATTTAATCATTAACAATTTTATATTAACAATGAAAGTTCAACATCCCCTGTTTGATGGAAAAGTCTTTCTAACTTATATAGTTTGGCTATTATTTGGATAGAATTAAGAGTGGGCGGAAGAACTTACAAGTTTGGAACTCAAACGAATGGAGACTCTCAAGACGTAAGGATTCAATTATAATCAGTATTGATGTATTTTTATATAAATGTATTTTAATTTTCTATGATTGTTGGTAACAGGAAGGACTAGCAAAATATTAGCATGTATATCACTTAACAGATTTAAAAACACAGTGAGAAGACCTATAGAGATTGACATTGATGAACATACGGACTACGGTTAGTTAGTCTTCAGATAATTACATTTTATATGAAATTATTTTGTTTAGACTCTATTTAACCATAATGTAATCCATTGTACCATATGGTTTTCCTGAGAAATAAATATTACTAATTATGTTAAAACAGGGTCTGCTGATGAAGCAAACATGCCAAAAATTTCATTAATGTCATCAGAAGGGCCGATTGTGCGGCCGAATGCTAAACGTAATCTACTCTTATTTTATTATTCTAAATTACATGTTCATAGGTGTTTGTTTTGTTGGAACTTTTCAATGACACAAAATATATGATTGTCTAATTAACATATAAACAGGGGCATGAGTGAGGCGCACATTGACTGATACAAATTTTAAGGAAACCCCAGATAAGGAGAGTTTAATAGGTAATTTTGCTTACCCCTATTTTTTATAGCAATGTTATGCATATTAAGATATGTTGTTTTTGGGAATTTAGAATTAATAATTCTGAAAAACAGGACCGTCTGGTGAAGCAAACGTGCCAATTATTTTATTGTTGTCATCAGAAGGCTCAAGTGTGCGCAGAAATGTTGAACATAAGCTATTATTTATTACATTACAGTAAATACATTTTCCTATGTTTAGTTGCTTGTAGTTTTGAGTGAAACATAAAAAAAATAGTCGCTAATTATCATATTATCAGGGACGTGTGTGAAGTGCACAATGACGGATACCAAATCTGAGGAAAGCACAGTTAAAGATGGTTCTATAGGTGTGTGGACATTTAAAACAACTCCTGCAAAATAGCATGGTTCTGATAGTAATTATAGTTAAATTAAAAAGTAATAAGGTATTTTGCAGTACATTCGTATGAATCGAATGGGGGATCAGGAGATGTCAATATTTTGAAACAACCTAAACTTGTTGCACTTTGTTATAGTGTGCATTTTGAAATTATTTATAATGTTAACATGCAAAGAAATTGTGATGGTGGCTAGTACCAGTGGGCGTAAGAGGAAACGAGGTAGGATTGTAGTGGAAAAGAAAAATTCAACCGCTTACAAAAACAAGGGGATAAGAAGTATAAGAAGTATTCGTCAATAATCAATAGATGCTCACCAAAGACTATCTAAAGCTGAACAGACAACAACGTAATGTTGTTGAAGAGATGGGATTCGGTAAACTATTGGCCCTTAAGGTAGATGGGATTCCATAGAAACTAGGTTACTATGTTGTAGATGTGTTAACGAACATAATATGGAGATAGATTTGCCATGTGGGAAGATAAAAGTTGATAAGGAAGCGTTTCACATATTGCTGGGTATTCCAAGAGAAGGAATCCTTTTAGGTAGTTTGGAGAAAGTAGATGTAAGAAGTTAGGAGCTTGACAATTGGAGAAGTTCATATGGTGATTCGTACATATCACCGGAAGATATAGTTGCTCAGCTAACAAACACTGCTCATACCAACATCAACTACTTCAAGCTAGACTTCTTGGCTTTGTTCTTGGCGACAATGGTTGAATGTCATGCACACGGGAAATGTAAGCTTAATGCCATCTACCGCCTAAACAATAGGGTTGATATAAGGCATATTAATTGGTGTGTGTATGTGGTGAGCAAAGTAAAAACTAGTAAAATGATATGGGACAGGACCAACACAAAACCTTTCACCGGACCATTGACAATACTTATGGTATGTTTACTAAAAATTTTAGCTACTTCCATTACATTACTGTAAGATGTTAGGTAAAACTTTGGTTACATTACTTTAACTAATTAGATACTTTAATACTTTTCATTATTGGTAACAAAAATTTAACAACCACACTTAATGGCAGCTGCTGTACGTGCATGGAATGAGCTGCATGGGTATGGATGAAGATTATTCCAAACCAACAATTCAAGCATGGAATTTAGATAGATTGAAATTAAGAGAAAAATTAGAAATAAAAATGGTGGCATTGGTAAAGGTGAATTAGTAGAAATATTCCTGATTATTGGGGGAAAGGAAAAGAACAGAGCAGTGGGGTAGAAAAAATTGTTGTAGTTGGAGTTGTTAAGGAGGTAAGAAAGTTACATTTCTGGGTAAAATTAGAAAAACTGCTTGACCATATATCCAAAAATAAACTATTTATCAATTGTTGACATCTTAGATTATTGAAAAATTGTATGGGAGGTTAGTTGAACTAGAAGAAATTATGAGGAAAACAATGACGTTGAAGACAGAACTAGAATTGGGAATATTAGAATTGCAAGGAAAAAATGAGGAAATAGATGGAATTCAAATATTAATCTCTAAATTTGAAAGTGTATTCAACCATAAACCAAGACCACTTTGTTCGCCGATAAAAGGGGGAAATGACAACGAGCAAGACACAAATGAAAACGAACATGGGTTGGATGATTTGATATTTAAAATTTGTATGGACGTAAATGAACATAGACAATCATTGATTGATAGTGAAGAAGATGATGTTATGAATGATGAAGAAAACAGAAATAATGATGGTAAGTAATGTAACTTTATAAACCTATTAAGAGTCACTAAATATTGGATGCGAAATCAAATGATTACCCTAATTAATTGTATTTGAAAGCAGGTCAAGGGTCAAACAAAGATGTAAATTACCAGTAGAATACAAACGTAGATGCCATAAATGATGACAATCTGTGCGCAGTGATGTATGGAGAAAAAGAAGTGAAATGTCCAGGTATTAACGTGCTTTGTTACCTTATTACTACGTTAGTTAATTCCTTCTAATGATTAAATAAATTTCTGGCATGTAACTGTGTTTCTTTGTATGTGAACTTAAAATGATTTGATGTTATAATAATAAATGACTGTTGAAACATTGCAGGAGAGCGCAACGTAGAAAAGGTGGATTTGGTTTAGGTGCTTGGTGACCCGGCAAACATTACAATTGAAAGTATGCATGAAAAAGAATTTTTAGAACATAACATATGTAGGTTAAGTAGTACAACTTATGTTTACACTGATGTAATTACATTGAGAAAAGTTGTCTGCCCTTCATTTAACATAAAAATACATTATGATAATTTGACGTAGATGGGAATACCTCGAGAGGAAAAAGAGGAAATACGCACGTAGGTATTTGAAAGAAAGAGGATGCGCAGGGTGTGGAAATTAAAAAAGGTGGAACAGAAAATGTTTTAAAGGAAAGGTGTGGACCTAAATTATCAAAAGGTATAGATGAGCAACTTATACTTACGTTGTTTCCAAATTGTATTTTTGTGGAAAATTGTACACATGACAAACACTAACTTTGTTACAGGTTATACTAAAAGTCAAATAATAAATAACCGTTACAAGTTCGTGCAAAAAGTAGACACTACAACAAGTACAATTGGGACTAAAGATGTGATGGCTAGAGATATGGTAGAAGAAAAAACGACCGATAATAAAGGTTCGTGTAAAAGAAGTAGATAAAAAAGTAGGGATATAGAACTTGTTCCTAATATGAATTGTTAACTATGATGCAACGTAGGTTCGGAGAGTAAAGAAAGTGACAAACAGAATGCTGCTGTGAAACAGAAAGTTATGCTAGCACAGTTCACCAAACAATTGGAAGAGAAAAGAATAAAAGTTAAGCAATTACATGCCTATTTTTTAGAAGTTATGTAACATCAAAAAAAAAAACATAATGTAAGTTGTTTAATTGCTATCAGTGCTGGTGAATAAGTCATGCAACTTCATTGCACTATCTTACAGCTTGGGATTGACACGGGAGTATACAGAACGACCTCACATAACCGGTAAGATTAGTATACTGTCGTGCAACATATTTTGCAGCATTTTACTTTTACATTACGTTAAAAATAAAAAATAAGATGCCAAAAGTGAATATGTAAATTAATGTAAAATCCGATGGGTTAGTTGCTTTATAATACATATTTTTTTACATTAGGTTATACAAATAAAAGAAAATCTATACAATTGTTCATGTACTATTTTTTGCTAACTGTGAATGATGATGGGCTGATTTATAGAAGATAAGCCATGCAAGTTTGGTGCCCCATCTTACAGCTTGGGATTGACATAGGAGGATCAAAAAGGGCCCGAAGAAAGAGGTAAATTTAATAATTACATTTGACTGCAAAAATGTGTCACCCCCGGTTATTACATGACATTACATTAAAACAAGGGAAAAACAAACGTGCCTACAAAAGGGGAGTTTTATGAATTTTTGGGTTTTAGTATACTGTCGTGCAGTATATTCTGTAGCATTTTACTTTACATTACATTTAAAATAAAAATAATTGGATACCAAAGGGTGTATCTAAATTCATATAAAATCTGATGTGTTAGTTTCATTATATTACATATTTATTTACATTAGGTTATAGTAATAAAAGAAAATCTATAAAATTATTAATTTACCATTTTGGGCTGACTGTGAATGATGCTGGGTTGTTTTATAGTAGATAAGTCATGCAACTTTGGTGCCCCATCTTATAGCTTGGGATTAACACAGGAGGATCAAAGGGGGCCTCAAGAAAAAGGTACATTTAAATATTTAATTAGAATGCAATGCATTACCTGGCATTACATTAAAGGAGGTTTATGAATTTTTGGGTTTTATGTAGCTTTCTTAATTAGCTGAAGTTAATATTTTGTGTTTTGAAGTTGATAGGTCACACACCTTGGATGCACCGTCTTATAGTTTGGGTTTGACAAAAAAGGAGAAAGAAGTTATAAACAAAGAAGGTAATATTATAACATTTAACAACAAAGGTTACATACACTTACATTACATAAGAATGGGCGGGGGAGAGAGGGAAGGGTAATGTGTCATATACACTTACACAACATTAGGAATGTGACATTTTCATGTAAATTGGTCTGTTGGTCATGCATCTTATTCATCTTTTTGGATATATAATGACAATATATATAAATATATGTTTTTAATTATTAGATGGGGGTGGTAAAAGTAAGATAAGTCATAAGGAAAAGTTGACTCGAATTGAAGGACCAAGCTATAGCTTGGGATTAATACAAGAAGGGAAGAATACAAATCCTGGTGGAGGTAATTACTATTAACTGCAACTATACAAAATTGTTGCAGTATATATAGGTTACATTTAGGGTTAAGACAGAAATACTTACCGTTTGATTTATATATGTAGGAGAGATGAATGAAGAAAATAAAAGGATTATAAAAAATCCAAGAAGAACGAGAATGGTTTCCTCGTCAGGAAATCACCATACTTTATGAGGGAGACAACAACAGATCAATTATTCACCAAGGAAGAAGAGGCGATATAGGAATTAATCTTCAATGCAAATCCGAGGTAAGATAGTTGATAAGCAAATAAATAAGAATAGAAAATGAAAACTTTCAAAGTAAACTTGAAAAACCATTTATTATAGGTTTCTTACTTTATTTTGCATTAAATTGATAAAACATTAATGCTACATTATTGCAACGATCAGGTTTTGACACACACTGTGGGGTAAGGATAGAGATATTTATTTTAAGGACCCTGGATCCATCTAGGAAGGTTTATGGCAACATCATTGATGGTTGGGTTGCGGTGTTGTGTAAGGCCCCGTTCCCGAAAACCTCGCAGTTGGACATTCACAGCACAACTTATAAAACATTTCATAACTTATCAAACATTGTAGCGGAACTTAAATATCAAAAGCCATTCATTAGTTTAAAACCACTATTGCTAAGCAATACATATTTGTTAATAGTTACAAAAGATCATTAGTTTGCATTACAAAACAACAATGTTATTTTCATGAATGGATGTCAGCCTTGTCCCGATGAGTAGCCTCCCCGAGTGCCATCCTCAGCAATGTTAGTCGAGCAGTGATCAAATGTCTGTGAATGTCTGCCGGCAACCCCTGAATATACCGCTTGATCTTCTTGAAGCCGGTGTAACTTGTTCGGGCACCAGTCTTGCCATCTCGTTGAATTTGGTGGTATATTGCTGGTGGGTCATGGTTCCCACCTCAAGCTGTAGGAACTCTCTCTCTATCTTGTCGAGTTCTCAATGAGGACAGAATTCCTCAATCACTAACTTTTTCAATTCATTCCATCTCATCCTCCCGACAGCCCTGTTGCCCTCGGCTTGGACCAGATTGTCCCACCAACACAGTGCCGAGTCAACGAATGAGTGAGTGGTAAATTTCACCTTCTGATCCTCCCTGCACTCACTAATATCCAACACTGCATCCATCTCTCTAACCCAGTGGTGGGCAGTAGCAGCGTTACCGTTGCCATCAAAAGTAGGGGTATACACCGTTGGAATCCCCGTAGCTGCATCCCCTCGCGGTTTCCCGCACCTCTACATCTTCTTCATCACTGGAGGCTCCCCTTTTAACATTCATCTCCTCCTCATCATCATGATCTCCCTCGTTCTCCCTTCTCCCGGCAGCAGCCCTTCTCTCTTCCTCCTTTTCTTTCCTCCCATCCTTCCTTACGGCCCGGATCACCTCAGTCACGACAGACGGTAGGATCGTCTGCATGACTTGGTGAACCTCCTCCACCACTGCCTCTTTCACTGAGGCCCTCAAATTGGCACTCTCATCCACTCCCTCTGGGGTCTACCAGCACAACCACCTCGTACACCACCTTTAGAAGCCTTAGATGATCTACCTCCAGCCATCTTCTAACACTATAAGATTCAAACACTCACACGATCATTCAAGGTAATAGCTCAGTTAATGTTAAGTATAGTAAGTCCCTAATTACAGTGGCCAGTTGTGATTAGCCACTTACTTTACTCTTCGTTCCCTAAGCATTTCCTATCCTGACTACATCAGTATTCAAATCTACTAAAGAACATAAATCAAATAGCAAGCGCACATAATATCGGTTATCATAATGAAAAGAAATACCTGATGGCACGTAGCTACTCGAGCTGGCATCCCTCCATTCTGTCCCATTTTCAATTTAAGTTTAGGTTTTTTTTTTTTTTGAAAATATTTACCCATTTCTCTTAAACTTTGGCTCTGATACCAACTTGTAAGGCCCCGTTCCCGGAAACCTCGCAGTTGGACATTCATAGCACAACTTATAAAACATTTCATAACTTATCAAACATTGCAGTGGAACTTAAATATCAAAAGCCATTCATTAGTTTAAAACCACTGTTGCTAAGCAATACATATTTGTTAATAGTTACAAAAGATCATTAGTTTGCATTACAAAACAACAATGTTATATTCATGAATGGATGTCAGCCTTGTCCCGACGAGTAGCCTCCCCGAGTGCCATCCTCAGCAAATTACCTGCCAACTGAAAACGCATAAAAGTCAGCTTTGCTGAGTGCGTTCTAGTTTTAAAATCGTAAAAATATCTTGATAGATTTGTATACAAAATACTTCTTAAAAAAATATCTTGTCTTTCTTTCGGATGTGATCACACATCAAACATACAAATCATATCCATTACATCATCACCATTCTCTTTCTTGCTTAATTATTATCTTTCACTGTCGATATGGACCAAAGTGCTATACCCCCCATATAATGCGCATAAACCTGGTACTGGGCCTTGAAGTCTATAAATAGACTCCATCCGTGGTGCACATATGCTGGCACCAGTACCGGGGCAGCAACAGTGGTCCCCTCAATCTTAAAGATTGTGTACATCCTTTGGGTTAGCTAAACCGTACACAGTTGAGCAAACGACAACATGGTCGTGCACCTCCTGTAAATTTTACTTGCAAGTCTTTTCATTCTTTATGTTCCACTTTTCGTTAATATTAATCTTCCACTTGATTAATAATAATACTTTATGATCATAAGTAAACCACATAAAGTCACATGTTAATATCATAATAGGCACATAAAGACTACCCACAACATGCATAAGATAATCAGATACAAGCATCAAGTCAACCATGGTCAAACCCTATTCTTGATCTTCCAAAATTCCAGAAAATTCCTTAAGTCTTAAAGAAATGCAAGTGAACAAAACCAATGCGGGTGAACAAAAACTAATGCGGGTGAACAACTTGCGAATGCGGATGAACAAAAACTAATACGGGTGAACAACTTGAAAATACGGATGAACAACTTGCAAATGCGGGTGAACAACTGCAAATGCGGATGAACAACTTGCAAATGCGGGTGAACAACTGCAAATGCGGGTGAACACTTGGTAATTATTCTATCTTAAAAGAAATGCTAATAGACACTGTAGCAAATGCGCATGTATAAAAGAAATGCTGATGGACACTGTAGCAAATGCGTATGTATAAAAGAAATACTGATGGGCACTGTAGCAAATGCACATGCATAAAAGAAATGCTGATGGACAGTTAGGCTGAATTTAGGTAAATGCGGGTGAAAAAAACACTTGGGCAATTATCACAGTGCAAATGCGGAAGAACCATCAGACCTGGAAATGAGACTTATGCTATAACAAGTTCTAAAACCTCATTTTCATACATTCCTAGCATCGATCTATCATGCTAAACTCTTAGGACAAGCTTACAACCTCCTAGAACACAGAAAATCATACACATATACACACGGTTAACGTACATAATGGTTGTAAAACATTTCAAATGCATTTTCAGCCCCAAAGAAGTTTAAAAACATAGAATCGGGGTTCTAGAACTCACCTATTACAGCAAACAAGTGAATCTCCTCCCAACTTGCGTGCACAAGAGTTCAAACACCTAGAACAAGCCAAAAGAAACACCCAAACACCAAGAACACATAGAAGTCAGTTTCTAAGGTTGAAACCTCAAAGAAACCAAACCAATTAATCACAAAAACCTACTAACCTTGAAGATTCTTCTTCTTCTTCACAATTCGACCGAGTGAAAACACAAAACCCAACTTTCTTTCTTTCTTCATCGGAAAGCAGCAGCAGAAAGAGCATGGGCGACCATGCTCTTTATACACCCACTTTTGACTTTTGTACCATTTTAAACTTTTCACCCTTCAACTTTGGCCTTTATAAAAATTCGAGTGTTACATGTTGAATAATGAGGAAAAGTTAAGGAGTCAGGAATCACCGCATAGGCTGTTTGTGTGCCACAAGCCATTCGTAAGTACAAAAATAATAAAGTAGTCTATAATGCTTATGAAAATTCATCAATGAGTCCTGATTTGTTTGTCCAGTTGGAGTGGCTATTCATCAACGAGGAAAAAAGTTTAAGGACATTTACAAATAACATCTTTAAAGCATTAGGGTGGGAGGAGAGCTAGGGAGATCTTAAATGGTATGATCTAGTCTTCTTTCCAATATTAGAAAAGAAACATTTCTACCTTGTGGTCTTTGACATGAAAAACCTGTCAACTTTTCTCACTGACAATATGGAGTCTAACAAAACCATTGTGCAACTGGGGGACAATGACGAGTATCAAAAAAAGATACACCTTTCAAAGTGGTGAGTTGATAGACACTGATTTGTTTGTTAAACGCATGGCAACATTGTTATTTTTTGAGTGCATATTTGTTAAACTTAAAAATTAAGTGCCTAATTTTTATTTTTTTGCAGAAGCATATTTTTACTCAATACTTGCTTAAATGGGGGAATTGTAAAGCAGGCAGAATTGGATCTACAAACATCAACAGGCTAGAGTTAGAATGGACCATTAAACAGAACTACACTGATTCTGGAATATTTACAATGCAACATACGGAGATGTTGTGACATCCGGTAATTTTCCGTTACCAGACTCCGTTAGTTTCGTTAAGTCTTGCATACACGTGTAGTGAGCACACACTAGTTGTCGTTGAACGTTGGTGACTTAATAATAATTAATAATGTTAAACAGATAATAATCTAGCTATTGACGTGATTATTAAGTTGTGCTTATGTGCTTACGTGATTTAAATATTATTTGTGAATTTTATGGCGTAACGTGGAACGTATGTATTTAATTCGTGTATTGTGTGACTAGTAAAGATAATGCATATGATTATTATTGTTAGTTTACATCTTATTATCTTAGTTAAAAACCTTTTTAAAAAGTAATTAAAAGCTTAGTTTTAATAAAATACAAAACAATAGGGGTTTAAATGGTAAATGTGATTAATTAAGTAAAAAAAATAAAAAACCTAGCCCCCATACCATCCTTGGCCGCGACCTCCTCAAATACACACACACCATTCGAATTCAGCCCTAGAACAAGCAATTTTGTCATGGTTTTGGTTGATTACAAGGATCTCAACACATTAAAAACATCAAATCTTGTCCATTACACGTTTAAATGTTAGATTTTTACAAGTTTTTCATGGTTTTTCATTATGGCCGAAACCCTAGTTCTAAATCTGTAATTGAAGGTAGATTCTTGGTTGTTTGTTGATGTGTGATGTTAGTTAGATTGTATAGATGTTAGTTAACGTTGATTATGCAAGAAAGTTGCGTTTTTGATGCGTTGTTCATACATTACTAATAATAGTAACTTTGTTTGCATGAATGCTATGATTTGATGGTGAATTGATGTTGTTAAAGTGTTCATGATGTTATATGGATGTTAGATTGATGATGTTGATTCTAGGAATCCAAGAATTGATAGTCTAGTTCATACGTTGCCAAAAGTGGAAACTTTAATTTATGAAGATTTGTGTTTGGATGAATTACATGTGCTTGATGAATGGTTATGATCTCTATGGACTAGATAGGGTATGTTATTGATGAATATGTGTTGAAATTCATGAAAGGATAAATTTTGGGATACACTTTCCCAAAAGTGAAGCTTTAATTATACGAGATCTTGAATATGACTATTTGAGTATCTTTGTGATTTTAGGATCATGTTAGCATGTTTCTTAATGATCTCTATGTTGGTAGAATGTATTGTTTGGGTTTTTTGAAGGTTTAATTGGTCAATTGAAAGATTTGGTATTTTTGTGGGTATGCATGATGATGGGTCATGTAGGTCATGATAGGTCTATGGTTTGGGAATTGTAACATGTCATTTTAGAGTATTCTGCTTGGTATGAATTCTATTGATTAGTGTGATGATGATTTTTATACACGCGTGCGAATCTGAGGCCCCTACTTAGTAGGATTGGCAGGGTTTACGGTGTGAAGTCATGAGTGGCTTCACATGGCATGTTGTGCATGATTCGATTCTGTGTGTGATGCATTAGTTATGGCATAATTATGTTGAGCATGATGAGTATTTGAGATTCGCATGACTTGTATGATAATCTGTTTGCATAATGATGTAGTTAGTACATGTGGTTAATAAAGTGACATACGTGAACAACTTGTATGATAATCATGTGTGATGTACTGCTATGTCTGATTGAAATGGAAATTCCACCTATAATGTCACCAACGGGTCAACTGGGTCAATGTGTTCTATTTTGCCAAAACCTTGAGTTCTTTGGTTTATAGAGCACTAGGGGTTTCATTATGATTCTGTGTACATGTACTTATGTACTTGCATGTTCTAGGTGACCTCTGAAGGTTGTCTTTCCACTCTCTCTTTTCAAGTTAAGCTCTTAGGTTATTACTTGTGCACACCAGGTGAGTTCATGCCCCACTCTTTTCCATACTCTCTTTTGGGGGAGATAGCATACTGGTTTTACAAAAGCTTACTTTATATGAGTTGTGTATAGTATGATATAGTGCTAAATACCATGAAAGTCCTCACACTTTCGGATTGTTAATAATGATGATTAGCGGGAAATGTTGGGTAGTACTACTGGGTCTGACGAGCCCCACCTGTGCGACTCGAGGTCAAACGGGTGCAATTTTGTCCTAACACAAACATCGTCGCGATCTGGTAAGTCGTGACGGGAGGCAACAAATGAAACACAGTCAGCTTCAATCGTGAAATCACTTTGATTATTACTGATGAACATAGACTAGCTATCTATTTCAATACACCTCTTATATTTTGCAACTATTACTGCTTTATGATTAACGCAAACTCTTGAACTCACCAACCAATGTGTTGACTCTTTTAGTATGCTATTCTTAGGTTGAGGTTACCATTGCCTAGGAGCATGTGCACGGGTCAGCATCATTGTAGTTGTCAGCACGATTGGACTTTGTTTTGGTTTGGTTATTAAACATTTAAGTATTTGTTGGTATTACTTTGGGCGCGTGTGTTTGCGCACTTTACATTATATTGTTTTACTCTGGTCTTTCTGGTTTATTAAACGCTTTCGCATATTTTAAAGTTAAACTCTAATTTTGATTGTTTGTTCATATAGAGTCGTTCTGAGTAACTAATGACTGAGATCCTGGTATGTCACACGCCTCGCGGTAAAACCCCGCACGTGGATTTTGAGGGTGTGACAGATGTTCATCGGCAACAACAGGGCAACGTTTGAGTGAGGGTTCAAAAATAATGAAAGAACGTTGAAGTCTCAAATTAAAATTCTGAGAAAGAAATATGCTACATCAATTGTAATGTCAGATATAAACGTTCACAATAAAAAAGTGTTGGATAAGGCTTACGGTATTAAATCTTAAGTGTCATTTCAGAAAGATGTGATCATGGAGGTTACTTAAGGCTTTTGTATTTCAGATAAATGTTAGTCGTTTGGCTTGTAAGTTAGTGTTATGTATTTGTTACTGTAGTGTAATTCATATTGCGCATGAGTCGTTCAGACTATTAAACAATGTCTGTAATCAAGTAACTATATTTTGGGATGTCTAATATTAATGATATTTAAATTACCTAAGAAGGGTATTAGTGTACACATCCAAACAAATCATATTTTAATACGTATGATTATGAATAAATCATATAAATATGATTCATTTTAATGTAACGTGATGAAAAAAAAGGCATTAGATGATAAAGCATATTTAAACACGGTAGTTTACAAAGTTAGCTAGACTATAGTAAATAGACAAACTTCTTAATACTATAGGTTTCAGACTAGTGTATCTAGATGTAAAGTGTTTATTACTGTACATACTAGCATAACTAAATGTAATAGTGTTACTTACTGTAGTGTAATTCCCATTGAAACTTTAGCATTCAAAAAAGTATAAAAATTTTTAAAATTTTCTTAATATATTTTGGTTTTTTTTAATATAATGGGTATTTAAATAACCTAAAACGGTCTCATAGTGTACCATGTCCTCGTGGTAACCTAATGTAATTACCTAAAAGTGTGAAGTGTATTGATGTAAGGAGTATTCGTGAAAGAGTAAACTCCATCTCATATCAAGAAAGTAATTATATATTGTACCTTTTGTATTTTCATCTTAAGTGTAACATAGATGATGTAGTAACGTGTTATAAAAAAGTAAATGTTAACGTAACATGATGAAAAAAAGTAAATGGATTACATGTTAAAGCATATTAGGACTTAGGGGGTTATAGGTTAAAAAAAGTTACTGTAGTGTAATTTAAAAAAAAAGTCGGTTTGGAGATATGCAAATTTGTTGACGTATTTTTTGTTACAATTTGAAAGCTATAATTTAAAATTAGTTGGGGAATTTGGTCTCCAGACTAATGTCACTTACTAGCAGTGTAAGTAAATGTAAACTGTTGCTCGCTGCAGTGTAATTTGCAACTGCACCAACTAAAAATAGATAGATAACAGGATAGTAATGCAATATATTTAACCTTAAATTAAGAAAAAGAATAAGCTCATTTCCCATCCAAGTTCCCTATCTATAGTTCTGCAACTAAAAAAAATAGAGGTAATAATGTCACGTGTAGTCATGTACTTATGGTATATATATTTAAAGTTACGTAAAAAAACAAACAGTAACACCCGGAAAATTTTAAAAGACGAGAAAGAAAGAACAAATTTGCAGAAAAAGAAAGAAAACACAATTTAACCCAAGTTGAGTGGATAAATGTGTCAAAAGGACAAAAAGAATAAAAGTGGATGCAAAAAGGTGATGGCCGCCCACACCTTCCTGCACATTTCACTTCAACCGGGTTTTCTAGAGAGAGAAAGGAGAAGAGCTGAATTTTCGGACTTTGAAGAAAGAAGAAGGAGAATTCGAATTCAAGGTAAGAATTCTTGGTTTTAAGTTGTTCTTGGCCGGCCTATGCCTCAGTTATATGCTTATGTGTGTATTGTTGTGTTCGGGTGTGTGTTTTTGGTGATTTTCTAGGTGTTTGAACTCATTTGCAAACGGGTTGAAGGAAGTCATATTCGAGGGCTGCTAAGGTGAGTTCAAGAACCCCCTTTTTACTTGTTTTAACCGATTTTAGGGCTGGAAATGCATGTATGTATGTTTTTATGAATGTGGGTTTTATACTCGTATGAATGTGTATGTGTGAATGTGGGTGGGTTATGATTTGGGTGAATTATGATGTTATGATTGTGTTATGTTCATGTTATGATGCTTAGAATGCTAGAACTAAGCCTAGAACATGATGAATTGATGATTTGGGGCAGATTATGATGTTATTAGTATGCGTTGGTTACCCATGCGCCTGGATTTGGCTCATGCGCCCAACGGTTGAATTTGCTTAAATGTTGCCCCATGCGCCCAAAACCCATGCACTCGAATAGTATCCATGCGCCTAGAATAGGCTGAGATTGACTAAGTGTTCCATGTGCCCAAATAGTGTCCATATGCCTAGGCACTCATGCGTCTGCATAGTGTCCATGCGCCTAGAAATTTGCCCAGGAGACTAAGTGTTGGGTCATGCTCCCAAATAGTGCCCATGCACCTGAAGGTTCCCCATGCACCTAAGTGTTCCCATGCGCCTGAAAGGCCATGCGCCTGCATAGTGCTCATGCGCCTGCATAGTGCTCATGCGCCTATGCCTTAGAATAATTTCTGAAATTTTGGGGAAAATGTAAAGTGTAGGCTTTGACTTGGGATGTTCCCGGGGATAATGTAAGTTGACCTTATGATGTCATATGTGATGTGATGATGATGCTATGTATGGTATAGTTATGTTTATGTTATGTTCCTTGTTATGTATGTTATTTTCCGTGGCTTTACGTGGTATGATTATGAAAGTAAATGGAAAGTATTATGTAACGTAAAGCGGAAGATAATGAAAAAGGGAACGTAAGGAATGAAAGAATGCATGCATTAACGAAGTAATGAATAAATGGAAAAGTCTTTCAAGAAAAGGTTGAGGTGAGTAACTGTGCTGTCACAAAAGACTTGTAAGCCAAAGGTTGATGTGAGTGACTGTGTTGTCACAAAAGACTCGTAAGCCAAGGTTGAGGTGAGTGACTGTGTTGTCACAAAAGACTCGTAAGCCAAGGTTGAGGTGAGTGACTGTGTTGTCACATAATACTCGTAAGGGATTCAATCCATGAGATTGACCCGGATCTTTGTCACTTACCCCGGTGCTGGTGCCAGGCTTTGTGTGCAATGAATGGAAGTCTGATAAACTTCGGCACAGTACCCGCTTTGTGCCTACGTTTGGGATATAGCTGTTGACATTGATCCGGAATGAATGAACAAAGGAAGGTTAATGAATGAAATGTACGGAATGAAAGATAACGAATGATAAAGATGACGTACGAAGATGAATGAACGGAAGTCAACGAATGACAATGAAAGATAATTATAAATTATTATCTATGTGTACATATGATGCATGATCACATGTGAAAGTAAAGAAAGAATGGTTTTAAACGAAAGAAAAGTATTTTATTTTATAAAACTAGAACTCACTCAGCAACGCTAACTTTTATGTGTTTCTAGTTGGCAGGTAATTGTTGCTGAGGATGGCACGGGGCTGCTACTTGGCCTTTTTGGATGTGTTTAGAATTATAATGTTTTTGTGATGTAATGCAAATTATGATATTTTGTAACACTTAACTACAATGTATTATTTTGCAAAAGCAATTATAATGAAATGTTTTAAAATTATTCCGCTGCAATGTTTTAGAAATTGTAAATGTAAATTATATGTTTTATGTGCGATGATTATCCAACTGTGAGCGTCCCGGGATCGGGGCCTTACAAGTTGGTATCAGAGCCAAAGTTTAAGTGAATTGGGTAAATATTTTCAAAAGAAACCTAAACTTAAACTGAGAATGGGACAAAGGGAAAGGATGCAAGTAAGGTATTTTCTTAATGATTAACCAGTATTATGTGCGCATGTTATGTGATTTATTGTGCTTTTAGTAGATTTAGATACTGATGTAGTCAAGATAGGAAATGCTTGGGGTATGAAGAGTAAAGTAAGTGGCTAATCACAACTGGCCACTGTAATTAGGGTCTTACTATACTTGACAACAACTGAGCTATTACCTTGAATGACCGTGTTAGTGTTTGAATCTTATAGCGTGTTAGAGGATGGCCGGTGGTAGATCTTTAAAGGCTTCTCGAGGTGGAGGTCGTGGTGGACGTGGTGTTGGACCACAGGTCACGAGAGGAAGGCCTCAAGCTGAAGAGGTGGCTCATGAAGAGCCCGAGACCCCTCATCCGGAGGGCGGTGACGAGAGTGCTAACTTAAGGGCCTCAGTGAAGGAGGCGGTGGTGGAAGAGGTTCACCAGGTCATGCAGACGATCTTACCATCTGTGGTGACTGAAGTGATCAAGGCTGTGAGAGAAGGAGAATGGAATGAGAGGAATAGGTCCTCGAGAGTAAGGGAGCAACCGGAGACTGAGACGGTTGTCTCAGCTGATGAGGAAGAAGAAGAAGAGCCTGTGTCGGAGGCTTCACGAGGCTGTAACTATGGGGCATTTCAAAGATGCAAGCCCCCGACTTTTGACGGAAATGGCACTGCTGCTGCTGCTCACCGGTGGGTGAGAGAGATGGAAGCTGTACTTGATATCAGCGAGTGCCGGGAGGATCAGAAGGTGAAGTTTGCCACTCATTCATTTGTGGACTCGGCTCTGTGCTGGTGGGACAATATCGTCCAATCCATGGGTAGTAGAGCAATTAGAAGGATGAGGTGGCCAGAGTTGAAGAAGCTGGTGATCGAGGAGTTCTGTCCTCATAGGGAGCTTGACAAGGTTGAAAAGGAATTTCTGCAGCTGGAGGCGGGAACCATGATGCATTAGCAATACACCACTAAATTCAACGAGATGGCACGGTTGGTGCCAGATCAGGTGGCACCTCTGTCTCGAAAAATCAAGAGGTATATTCAGGGCTTGCCGGCGGATTCCGCAAGCATATGATCACCGCCCGGCCGAGCACGTTCAGGTCGGTGGTCGATCTGGAGGGAAGGCTGTATGACGAGAGGGAAGTGGTGGTGGCTGAGGTGAGCAAGAAGGGTGGTGGTGGCCGGAACTAGAATGGGAAGAGGTTTGGACGTGGCGGGGCCACTCCAAACAACAAAGTTGTAAGGGTGGATGACCGACGTGTGGTCACACCCGATGCGGGGTCGAAGAGGTGTGGCAAATATGGGAAAGAGCACATCGGAGAGTGTAGGTTGGGATCCAATGTCTGTTTCCGGTGTGGGAGGACAGGACACGTGGCGAAGTACTGCAGGGTAAGGAGGTGTTATAACTGTAGCGAGGAGGGCCACATGGTCAGGGAATGCAAGAAGCCAAGGGCTGAGAGTTCCGAGGCGAAGAAAACAGTCGGGACTGAAGGGCAGAAAGCTAGCGCTAGGGCTTTCATGATGACCAGGGAGGAGGCTAGGATGGACACCGATGTTGTGTCAGGTAAGTTTCTAGTAAAACAAACTCTTGCTTCTATGTTATTTGATTCAGGTGCTAGTAGGAGTCTTATTTCTGCTGCTTTCTGTGCTAAGTTGCCTGTTAGTAGTAGAAGTATTGATGAGCCCTTCGATGCAGAAACTGCCATAGGTAAGTCTACCAGGATTGTTGATCTGATAGAGGGTTGTGATATAGAACTAGAAGGTCATAAGTTTCCTGCTAGACTGTTTGTGATGACCTTAGGCGGATTTGACATAGTCCTAGGAATGGATTGGTTGGCGGACTACGAGACGAACATTGTGTGTCGCAAGAAGATGATTAATCTGACCGCGCCTGCCAGGAGTTCGGTGACGATTCACGGCGATCGAGTTACGATGATTCCGAAGGTGATTTCGATGGCGGTGGCGGGAAAGTGCATGAGGAGTGGATGTAGTGCCTACTTGGCATACGTGAAGGATGTAGATACGCCAACACCACAACTGTCAGATGTACCGGTTGTGTGTGAGTTCCCAGATGTGTTTCCCGAAAACTTACCAGGTCTGCCACCGGACCGCGAGATCGAGTTCCAGATTGACTTGATACCCGGTGCTCAACCTGTTGCTAAGGCACCGTATCGGTTGGCTCCGACCGAGATGAAGGAATTTATGGAGCAATTGCAGGAGTTGCTTGATAAAGGGTTCATTAGACCTAGTATCTCCCCTTGGGGTGCTTCGGTCTTATTTGTGAAGAAGAAGGATGGTAGTATGAGGATGTGCATAGACTACCGCAAGCTGAACAAGTTGACGGTGAAGAATCGGTATCCATTGCCGAGGATTGATGATTTGTTTGATCAGCTCGAAGGTGCCAGTTGGTTTTCAAGGATAGATCTTCGATCTGGTTACCAATAGTTTAAAGTGAAGGAACAAGATATTCCTAAAACAGCTTTTCGCACGCGTTATGGATACTACGAGTTTCTCGTTATGTCCTTTGGTTTGACCAACGCGCCAGCTGCTTTTATGGACCTGATGAATCGAGTATGTCGGCTGATGTTGGATAAATCAGTGATTGTGTTTATCGATGATATCTTGATTTATTCGAAGAGTGAGGAGGAGCATGCCGGTCATATTCGTGAGGTGATGGAGACGTTGAGAAGGGAGAAGTTGTATGCCAAGTTCTCCAAGTGCGCGTTCTGGCTACGCGAGGTTTAGTTTTTGGGTCATGTAGTGAATCCGGAGGGGATCATGGTGGATCCGGCAAAGGTGGAAATGGAAGTCTCCAAAGACGCCATCCGAGATTCGTAGTTTCTTGGGGTTGGCGGGATATTATAGGAGATTCATTCAAGACTTTTCTAAGATAGCTTCTCCGTTGACTAAGTTGACCCGCAAGGATGTGAAGTTTGTATGGGTTCAAGCTCAAGAGAGTGCTTTTAAGGAGTTAAAGGCAAGGTTGACTCAAGCTCCAGTTTTATCATTACCCGAAGGAAGCGAGGACTTAGTGGTCTATTCGGATGCTTCTTACTCGGGGTTGGGTTGCGTGTTGATGCAGCGAGGGAAGGTTATAGCTTATGCATCCCGACAGTTGAAAGTTCATGAGGCGAATTACCCAACTCATGACTTGGAGTTAGCAGTTGTGGTCTTTGCACTAAAGATTTGGAGGCACTACCTATACGGAACGAAGTGCATAATCTTCACGGACCACAAGAGTTTGAAGTACTTCTTCAAGCATAAAGACCTGAACATCAGGCAGAGGCGATGGTTCGAGCTCATAAAGGATTATGATTGCGAGATCCATTACCATCCGGGCAAGGCCAACGTAGTGGCGGATGCCCTTAGCCGAAAGGAGAGACCCGAGCCGATTCGGGTGAAGGCTTATCAGTTGATTATGACCTCTGATGTGATGAAGCAGGTCAAGGAGTTTCAAGACGAGGCATTGAAGGAAGATCATCTTAACCCCGAAAGGATGAGAGGTATGGTTGCGGAATTGGGCGAAAACACTCTTGGTGTAGAACCCGATTCGGATGGATGTGGATCCCTCGTTACGGGGATCTACATGGGAGGATTATGGATGAAGCTCATAAGACTCGATACTCTATTCATCCCGGTGCTACAAAGATGTATCAAGATATGAAGAAAGATTATTGGTGGCCGGGTATGAAGCGCGATGTAGCGGAGTATGTGAGTAAGTGTCTTACTTACTTGCAAGTGAAGGCCGAGCATCAAAAGCCATACGGAAAGATCCAACCTTTGGATATACCGGAGTGGAAGTGGGAGCATATCACCATGGACTTTATCACGATGTTACCGCGTACCGTGAAAGGGTATCATGCCATATGGGTGATAGTTGATCGTTTAACAAAGAGTGCCCACTTTCTACCAATCCGCGAGATGTACTCCTCTGAAAGATTAGTGGATCTATTCATTAAAGAGATTGTGACTCGTCATGGTGTGCCGGTGTCTATTGTGTCTGATCGTCACACCCGGTTTACATCTAAATTTTGGAAGAAATTCCATGATGCTATAGGGACGAGGTTACACATTAGCACGGCTTATCATCCTCAGACGGATGGTCAGTCGGAAGGACTATTCAGACGCTAGAAGATGTGCTTCGAGCATGCGTCATTGACTTTGGAGGAAGTTGGGATGACCACTTACCGTTATCTAAGTTCTCGTATAATAACAGTTATCATGCCAGTATTGGTATGCCCCCTTATGAGATGCTATATGGTAGGAGGTGTAGAAAACCCATTTGTTGGGGTGATATTAGTTAGAAGGAGTTGGGAAGTATTGAGATGATTGAGGCTACGACTGAGAAGCTCGAAAAGATCAAATCCTTTATGAAGGCAGCTAAAGATAGGCAGAAGTCGTATGCCGACAGGAGACGTAGATCGATTGAATTCAAGGTGGGTGACAGAGTTATATTGAAGGTCTCACCTTGGAAGGGTATCATTCGGTTTAGGAAGCGGGGCAAGTTGAGCTCGAGATACATAGGGCCTTTCCGAATCATTGCTCGAGTAGGAGAGGTGGCCTATAGGTTGGTGTTACCCGATGAGTTAAGTGGAATTCACCCTACATTCCATGTATCTCATCTGTGGAAGTGTTTAGCTGACGAGGATATGGTTGTACCACTAGAGGATATTGAAGTTGATGAAAGGCTCAATTATGTGAAGCAACCAGTGGCAATCATTGACCGCAAGGAGAAAAGGTTAAGGAATAAAGTGGTTCCCCTTGTGCGTGTACAGTGGAAGCACAGGAAGGGATCCAAGTCTATGTGGGAGACTGAAGAAGAGATGAGACAGCATTACCCACATTTGTTTGAGGAATAACAGGTTTCGGGGATGAAACCTATATAAGGGGGGTGGACTTGTAACACCCGGAAAATTTTAAAAGACGAGAAAGAAAGAATAAATTTGCAGAAAAAGAAAGAAAACACAATTTAACCCAAGTTGAGGGGCTAAATGTGTCAAAAGGACAAAAAGAATAAAAGTGGGTGCAAAAAGGTGATGGCCGCCCACACCTTCCTGCACATTTCACTTCAATCGGATTTTCTAGAGAGAGAAAGAAGAAGAGCTGAATTTTCGGACTTTGAAGAAAGAAGAAGGAGAATTCGAATTCAAGGTATGAATTCTTGGATTTAAGTTGTTCTTGGCCGGCCTATGCCTCGGTTATATGCTTATGTGTGTTTTGTTGTGTTCGGGTGTGTGTTTTTGGTGGGTTTCTAGGTGTTTGAACTCATTTGCTAACGGGTTGAAGGAAGTCATATTCGAGGGCTGCTAAGGTGAGTTCTAGAACCCCCTTTTTACTTGTTTTGACCGATTTTGGGGCTGGAAATGCATGTATGTATGTTTTTATGAATGTGGGTTTTATACCCGTATGAATGTGTATGTGTGAATGTGGGTGGGTTATGATTTGGGTGAATTATGATGTTATGATTGTGTTATGTTCATGTTATGATGCTTAGAATGCTAGAACTAAGCCTAGAACATGATGAATTGATGATTTGGGGCTGATTATGATGTTATTAGTATGCGTTGGTTGCCCATGCGCCTGGATTTGGCTCATGCGCCCAACGGTTGAATATGCTTAAGTGTTGCCCCATGCACCCAAAACCCATGCACCCGAATAGTATCCATGCCCCTAGAATAGGCTGAGATTGACTAAGTGTTCCATGCGCCCAAATAGTGTCCATACGCCTAGGCACTCATGCGCCTGCATAGTGTCCATGCGCCTAGAAATTTGCCCAGGAGACTAAGTGTTGGGTTATGCTCCCAAATAGTGCCCATGCACCTGAAGGTTCCCCATGCGCCTAAGTGTTCCCATGCGCCTGCGTAGTGCTCATGCGCCTATGCCTTAGAATAATTTCTGAAATTTTGGGGAAAATGTAAAGTGTAGGCTTTGACTTGGGATGTTCCGGGGGTAATGTAAGTTGACTTATGATGTCATATGTGATGTGATGATGATGCTATGTATGGTATGGTTATGTTTATGTTATGATCCTTGTTATGTATGTTATTTTCGTGGCTTTACGTGGTATGATTATGAAAGTAAATGGAAAGTATTATGTAACGTAAAGCGAAAGATAATGAAAAAGGGAACGTAAGGAATGAAAGAATGCATGCATTAACGAAGTAATGAATGAATGAATGAATGGCAAAGTCTTGCAAGCAAAGGTTGAGGTGAGTGACTGTGCTGTCATAAAAGACTTGTATGCCAAAGGTTGAGGTGAGTGACTGTGTTGTCACAAAAGACTCGTAAACCAAGGTTGAGGTGAGTGACTGTGTTGTCACAAAAGACTCGTAAGCCAAGGTTACGGTGAGTGACTGTGTTGTCACAAAAGACTCGTAAGCCAAGGTTGAGGTGAGTGACTGTGTTGTCACAATAGACTCGTAAGGGATTCAATCCATGAGATTGACCCGGATCTTTGTCGCTTACCCTGGTGCTGGTGCCAGGCTTTGTGCGCAATGAATGGAAGGCTGATAAACTTTGACCCAGTATCCGCTTTGTGCCTACATTTGGAGTATAGCTGATGACATTGATCCAGAAGGAACGAACGAAGGAAGGTTAATGAATGAAATGTACGGAATGAAAGATAACGAATGATAAAGATGATGTACGAAGATGAATGAACGGAAGTCAACGAATGACAATGAAAGATAATAATAAATTATTATCTATGTATACATATGATGCATGATCACATGTGAAAGTAAAGAAAAAATGGTTTTAAAGGAAAGAAATGTATTTTATTTTATAAAACTAGAACTCACTCAGCAACGCTGACTTTTATGTGTTTCCAGTTGGCAGGTAATTGTTGCTGAGGATGGCACGGGGCAGCTACTTGGCATTTTTGGATGGCATCCGTTGTTTAGAATTATAATGTTTTTATGATGTAATGCAAATTATGATATTTTGTAACAGTTAACTACAATGTATTATTTTGCAAAAGAAATTATAATGAAATGTTTTAAAATTATTCCGCTACAATGTTTTAGAAATTGTAAGTGTAAATTATATGTTTTATGTGCGATGATTGTCCAACTGTGAGTGTCCCGGGATAGGGGCCTTACACAAACCTTTTAGTTAAAAGTAAGATGCATTAAAGTACGACAAAACAAACCAAAAAAACCACAAAAATGAAAGATTCATCTTACATTTTTAGCAAATCATAGTTGTTTTATACACCATAAGTATACACGTTACACATTGGAAAAATGGTAACCAAAAAACATATGGATAAGAAACAAAATGATATAACATAAAAATCATCATTCTAATGTTACCCACTAGTAATTGGTAATGATAAATCATCTGATGAAAAACCCTACAAAATATGACCCAAAAGTATGCTATACTTTACCCACTAAAAAGTGGTAACCAAAAAAAAGGGAAACTGTCCAAACTATTGGGGTGGGTCGGCGGGACCGGCCTTAGCCTTCTTAGTGCAGTTTCTAGAATCATGGTGTGTATACTTCTTACATATGTTGCACAATCTTGCCTTCTTCATGCTCTTCTCAATAGCCTTCTCCCCAGGTTTAATTAAACGCTAATTGGTCCTGCAACCCTTGTTGCAAATCCCTTAAGGGGGCATTAAATTAACATCGGCTACATCTTCAACACCAACCAACATCTTAATAACTTTTGTCCTTCTTTTAGAGATGGTTTCTATTGTTTTATGGGTCAGAATCTCTTCCTTGATTTCCTTTAACTTTCTAGCTAAACCTGATAAGCCATTAATGTTGTTCCTTAGTTGATCAACACAATCATTAACACATTGTAAAACATCATTCCTTAATACAGCTTGTTCGTTGGTGTCTGCGGTGAGCCTGTTTTGTATACTGTAAACCTTAGTGGGGGACTATCTCGAAACCAATAGTGAGAGATAAAAGCATCTGGGATTTCAGTGACTTTGTTTAAATGAAAGACACAAAAATCGTGACTGCAGAGGTAGCCAATATCGGTAAATCCCATACATGAACACTCATAAGACTTGGTAACCAAGTGATGAGAAACATGAAAAAAAGACGTTAGTTTCGCAAAAATAAAAAAATACGGTATAGTGAACAACCTACAGTGATGTAACAATTGTGATTTCATTTTCTTACGTAGAAATCATTAACAAAATCAGTCCTCTTATCCATGTGAGAGATTGTGAAGACCTTGGTATGATCCTGAACTTTAACATTAGTTATAAAACATGACATAAAACCCTTGTATATCTCTTTTTGAACCTCTTTGAATAGGGTTTGCGTGTAGAAAAGCGCAACGTGTTGTTCGATCAGTAAACCAGTGCGTTGTTAGACTTGGGTGGTATTGCTTTCAAAGTTAACACTACGCTGTGCAGGACTGTGTGAAGGGTGATCAATACAATCAGTCTCACAATGAGGAGAGGTTTAGAACACTTAATAGTTCAATTGGGGAACTGGATTTGATTATGATGATACTAAGAACACAAGTAAGTAGTGAGACAGAACTAAGAAAGAACAAACAAGTATGATTTTCAAGGATGCTGTATATTGCTCTTAAGTTCTATTACAAGTGTTTACAAAGCATATTCAAATTACAAGGACCTGAGACACTTTATACTACATCCTACAACCGTCAATACTTAGAAAGACAGTTGGAAACACTAATCTAGACAACATGATCAATGTAGAGTCAAAAGGCAGATTGCCTTTTGACTAGTGACTATGACATGCCATAGCTCACATCCTTTTCTAATATAAAAAGGTTTACAGGTACAAAAGTAGGAAGTTACAAACAAAGACCTTATTCTACTATTTACAGAAGCATGGACTTTTCACCAACTCATACAAGTTGGTGAGTATTCCGAGTTGCAGCGGAAAGTGTGTCAGCTTTCTATAAAGTACATCAGAGAAAGCATGTATTCTCTGTCTTTGGAAGAAATAAGTCTTCACAGCAAAATGGCTTTGGAAGACTTTGTCTTTGAAGCTTCGGGAGACTTCATCTTTGGCTTCGGAAGATTTGGACTTTGGCTTCGAAAGATTTTACACTTAGAGTATTTTCTGATGTAGAGTGTAAAACTTCCGAAGCACTTCTACCTTGTACGTCTAGTGCATGCATTTAAGACCCTTGGTTGTTTTGGCTTCTTTGGTTGCATTAGCCTTATAATCTTTTGATATTATCTTACAAACTCCTCCTAGGCTGATGGTACCAAAACAGAGAAGTTCTTCAGATGTTGATAGTCCTTATCAGGATCAAGACCAGGCCTTTTTTCATCATCTGGTCAGGATCCCTCAGACTCTCATAGTATCTTCTCATATCATAGAGATCATGTAGAGAAATATCAAGCATGTCTTTCTAGAAGTAGACATCTTGACTTCCTTGATATCTATTGACATACCATCTATTCGGATTAGCAGAAAAACTCTAGGACAAGATGGTTCTTCCAATGGCAAGAGGCTCTACTTGAATATGAGTTAGTTTAGCAGTCTCTTCATGCACAACCTTAGGATGCTGTGACTCATCCTGAGGTGTGGAGGTGGATGCATTTGTCTTCTTCTTCTTTGAAACACTTTTCCTGGCCATCCTTTTCCTCCTCTTTAAGTGTTGGTCCACTCGATTGATAATACAGTGCAATTGATTGATAAACACAAACAAATCCCACTGAAAAACACAAATATCAATTATATTTGTGTACAAAATAGATCAAACACTATAAAATAAGGATGAACAAGATGAACACCTCAAGAACATTCAATAAAACCCTTGTTTGATCTATATTGATTTGCATAAGATATTGTTTACATGAAAACCCTCAAATCTAGCTCATTCAAGTTCTATCAACACACTAATGACTCTAGCTATATATAGTCTAATGACAATTAGACTTAATGACAATTAGCCCCCTAGACTATCATTAAAACATAAAAATGACTTAAACATAAATAAATATATTTTGTTGACACAAAATATTTTTATTAACAATAAACTCCTAGCCATTTATATCTTCAACGTCTCGTCTCGGTTCATCATCTCCAACGCGTCTGTTTGACTTTTCCGATGACTTTGACAGTGACGTTGACATTTGTTGACTTTGACTGTGTTGATAATATAGACTATTCTTTTCAGACCCAACAATACTCCCCCTTAGTCTATTATTATCAACATCTTTCATCGTGATCAGCACCAATAAGTCAACTATATAATGATCTTCAATCTCCCCCTAGATTGATGATCTGGTACCGACAATCTTTCATCTTATAGGCTCCCCCTTTTTGAATACTCCCTCTTTTTGTGTGCATCATGAGAATGATCAGGAACAGCATCTCCAACTCTTTATTCTTAAGTGCTTCAGAAGATGTAGGAGAAGGAATCCTAGCTTGGTATCCTCTGCAAACTTGAGGAACAGGTTCTGTAGTATGGTACTATGCTCAGCTGATGATCGGCCGTCATTTGAAGCAAAAATCTATAACACAATCACAACCACAATCTCGCAACTTCCAGTCAGATCACTCCAGTTAACAAATAAACCCGTGTTTATCTGTGTGTGCAATTTCTCGTGAAATGCATGTGAAAATAATAATATTTTAATAGCATAATGTGGAAGACTTGAAATAATTTGAAATGAAAAACCCCATTTTTTATATATATAATTTTTAATCACCTTACACCAAGAACTAATTTGATCATGAGATCACATCCTCAAGATATACATAAGCACGAGGATGTATTTTAATATCGACAAGTTAGTGAGATCACACTGATACAGAGTCTGGTCATAGTTTTAAGTTTTTGAAAGCCAAAACAGTTCAAAAATGATTGTTGGTATATTTGTCCAATTTAAACCCATGTCTTATCCTTTTCAACAAGTGATCTGCAACTAATTTTATCATGTTTTAGATTTAATTAGAGAAGCTAAGGTGATTTGGTTCCCATAGACATCCGGTAAAGAACTTATCCTATCATCAGGGCTTATTGAGTAATATGATTAACTCTGCTTGACTTTCATTTGAGGTACAACAATGATCTTAGTTTAAGAATCATTGTGCTTTATTTTAGGGAACAGATGATGAGAGCTCCAGGTCTATACTTACATATAACAGTGGAGATGACCATCTAAGCGTGTTGATGAGAGCTTGAGGTCTATACTCACGTATAACAGGGAAGATCATCACTCCAGGTCAATGCATCCGCATAGCAGAGGAGATAAGCACGAAATCTACATCAAAAGAGCTAACGAGAAGCTACATTCAGGACTTAGGGATAGGAGATTTTGAAAATGTCAAAGCAGAGATTTTAAACTCTCAACTCATTTTTGATAGGACATGTAACTTTTTGCAGGCCTAGATGTCATGGAAATGAACCTTATCACCGAGTTCTAAAGCTTTAGTTAGGCTACATAATAACTGTTTACTTTGTTTTCAGGCTGAGCCTACCAAGCATATCATATAATCAAACTGTCTTTTTAGATTTTAGAATTTTAAGTGATACAGACATCTATAACAGTTACTATCATTTCTCACAAAGTACAAGTCATGCAAATAAGCATACCAAGAAGACATACTATCATTTCTCAGTCATCCCAAATCAAGTTCTTAGTTCCCGTGAAATTTTTTATTCTCCCCTGAAATTTCTTTTTAACTGCCATCAAACAAAAACAATAAAAAAGAAATTTCCCCTTTTTTCTTTTTTTTAAGTATATAATAAACAAAATTGAAAAAAGAATTTTACTAAAGATAGTCTTCCAAATTATACTAGCAAAAACATGAGAAATGAAGTAATAAGAAAAATGTAGTGATTGTGAATGGTAGATAAGAATCCAAAATGTGGATGGGATACCATAACCTATTTGTTCCGCCTTAAATTTGAATTAGGAACAATCCCAGTTAGTAAACCGGATTACCGATAGGCCTCCTGAATTGTTCCTGCACTCATAAACAGATTAGTTAGAGAGGGGGACCCAGGCCATCGTGGTCCTGAGAGTTCCTTTTTCATCAGTGTATGTAACCTGTTTAAGCACACACTCTTTTGAAAAATCATTTATTTCTTTATCCTTTTCATTTTGTTTTACTTTCCAAATTTGTTTTTGTTCAATTACTTTTGATTTGAAAGAATTGAATTTGGAAATCATTTTCTATTCAAGACCCGAAGGAAGAGATTTTGATTTTGAAACATTGGTCCTTTTCACCTTTGATCATGTGAAACCGGCTTCACATGAGAAGGTTTGGATATATTGTTCTTTATCCAACCATTCAAAGATATGTGTTTTTTACCTTTTGAACTCGAGAAGCAACCTGTGTTATCTGTACCTCCCAAAGCTTGCCTTTGAACCTGAGTGCACTTCTTTAGCATATGACCTTCTTTTTCACATCTAAAGCAAGCCTTGAAAGGCTTTTGGTTCTTTGTAGTCTCGTGGATAATAGGAGAGGGTGGAGCCTTCTTTGAGGTTGATGCAGCTTGTTGACAACCTTGATGCTTCTTCTTTTGGATATATGGAAATTGAACCTTTTGAGGCTTTGTCAATGTGGATTTCGAACTGGGCTGTGATTTGATTTCTGATGTTCCGGGAGCTGAGATCTGAACATTCTTCTTAGAACCTTTTTGTATGACTGGTGACTTATTAGACTTGGAAGTAGATTTGTGAAGATCATGATGGATAGCAGATGAAGATGGTAAGTGCTTCTGCTGAGCTTTGGAAGAACTGCTGATTTGCTTAGCAGTTGGAGATGAGATCCATATAGGTCTTGATTCAACTGTTGGAAGCTTTTGACACTTGATAACTTCAGGTGACTTGATGATCTCTGGTTCATCATTAGAACTTGTCCAGTCCTGTATACACAAGTCAGCTTCCAATGGATCTCAATTGATGGCTCTTGTTGTGTCGGTTTGTGTTGTTGAGTTCTGATTACTTGACGATTCCACAGCTGTTCCTTCTTTGACAAACTTGACAGGAACAAATGAAGGGATGTTACCTATCTTGAATTTGTTAAAGAAGTTTCTGGAAACAACTAATACTGGTTTTGAAGCATCAGAGGTGGAATTATCATTTTGCAGATCAGATCTTTGCTTGATGAGCCCCAAACCTATAGCAAAATCATATTCATCTCGAACCTCTTTGTGATTAACGCTGCTTAAAGCTGCATGTAAACTATAAGTATCTGCAGCTTCAATTAAATCATTAGATGGATGAGGTTGAGGCATAGAAGAGTAACAGTAAGTGCTA
Source organism: Flaveria sonorensis (assembly GCA_025506505.1). Classification (NCBI taxonomy): domain Eukaryota; kingdom Viridiplantae; phylum Streptophyta; class Magnoliopsida; order Asterales; family Asteraceae; genus Flaveria; species Flaveria sonorensis. Next base: position 34,441,722 of record CM046424.1, read on the forward strand.
GGAGGAGGATAAACATATGAAGTTTCACCACATCCCACACCCGTTTTGATTCTAACTCCCCTTTGCTTAGAGAATAGTTCTTCCTGTTTCATCCCTGATATCATCCATTTATCAAGTTTAGTTTTAAGCTTGCTAGTCTCAAATTCTGCTAATGTGACTTGTTCGCTTAAAACATTAATCTCAACATTCTTTTCTAAAAGATTTCTTTTTAAAAGATCATTTTCTTTTAAAGCTTCTCTTAGTTTAATAAAATATTTGGACTCATTGATTTTAAGTTCATTGTTTATTCATTTTAATTCTTTTTCATTTTCTAACAATAATCTGTTAGCTTTATAAACCTCGAATAAACGAATTTTGCAGGGAGGAGAACACATGTCTTGAACAACCTCATAAGGAAGCCCCATAACTATCTTTTCAGCAGGAAGGGCTTTTTCACATTGATAGACACGAGTGTTCTTTTTGTATTCATCCTCCTAGAAACTCTTTTCTTAGCTTCTTCAGCTTCACCTTCCTCTTGCTTTCCTTCATCTTGAACTTTACACCGACTTGCACGATCACCAACATCACTAACACTCTCACCCTGAGTGTCACAGCTGCATTCTTTGAAAGGATCAAAATCTTCAACAGAATCCTCATCACTATTTATTACCTCAGCCATCAATGCATGGTTCACTTCCTCTTCAGACTCTATATTGATCTTAGTACTTGAAGACACACCTCCATACTTGCATTGATTATACTCTTCTTTTTTCATATCCAAATCAAATGACTTCAACTTGTTGATAACTTCCATGAGTTTGTAGTCAGCAAAATTTATTTCCTGCTTTAACAATCTAACTTGTGGATTCCACTATGGAGGAAGAGAGTCCAAAAGTTTTGTGACTTGTTCATTGTTTCCCAACTGGTCATCATACTTCTTAAGGTTGCTTGCCACCATCATAAATCGATCAACCAAATCAGATATCTTTTCATCTTTCATAGCTGCAAAAGAATCAAACCGACTTTGTGCCATTATGGCATTGTCTGATTCGAGATCGTCAGAAACTACATTTTAATTTAAAATATTAAATTCACTTTCACGCCCGAAAAATATTTTTCCCAAAAATTGTTGATCAATTCTCCCCCGGGAAAAATACTTTTAATGTCAACTAAATGGTTTCTAAGCAACTGGGGTTCACTAATTTCGCTGAAATTTCACTAAATTCGATGACAAATTCGCTGAATTTTCACTAATTTCGTTGGCAACACTAATTTCGTTGGCAAGTTCACTGGTAATTTCTCTCCTAATTTCGCTGGTAATTTCGGCAGCAGTTTCACTGGGATTGACACACAAACACTATGAACTTTCATTCAACGCATGTACTTTAGCTGGAACAAAGAAACCAAATCCAAAAACCAAGAACAGCTTAGTTTCACTGAAGGAACCCTAGTTTCGCCAGGCGAAACTATGTAGTTTCACTGAATGATGCTGTAATTTTACTGGACGAGCTGTAAATTAGCCTCACGAGTCTGAAAAACTTTTTCAACACAAAATCAGCTCAAACTCATCCAAATCTCAATGAATTTGAGATCTGATGATTTCTAAAGCTTCCCACACCAAAATCAAGCAATCCTCAATCAATTACCATATCCAAAACATGCAGATCAGATCGAAAATGAATTAAACAATGACTTGAACCCGGAAATACCCAAAAACTCAATCAATCAAGAACACAAAAGCTCTGATACCAAATTGTTGGTCCACTCGATCGATAATATAGTGCAATTGATTGATAAACACAAACAAATCCCACTGAAAAACACAAATATCAATGATATTTGTGTACAAAATAGATCAAACACTATAAAATAAGGATGAACAAGATGAACACCTCAAGAACATTCAATAAAACCCTTGTTTGATCTATATTGATTTGCATATGATATTGTTTACATGAAAACCCTCAAATCTAGCTCATTCAAGTTCTATCAACACACTAATGACTCTAGCTATATATAGTCTAATGACAATTAAACTTAATGACAATTAGCCTCCTAGACTATCATTAAAACATAAAAATTACTTAAACATAAATAAATATATTTTGTGGACACAAAATATATTTATTAACAACAAACTCCTAGTCATTTATATCTTCAACGTCTCGTCTCGGTTCTTCATCTCGAACGTGTCTGTTTGACTTTTCCGATGACTTTGACAGTGACGTTGACATTTGTTGACTTTGACTGTGTTGATAATATAGACTATCCTTTTTAGACCCAACATTAAGGTTTTCAACTGAGAGGACTGGTCTTCAGCACCAGATTGTTCTATTATGTCCCTCTCAGTGGGATCTCTTCTCTCACATGTTCAGATGGAGAGAGAAGAGAACCTTGCTGCGGATCAGAAGATGAAGTTGGCTGAGATGTAGCTCTAGGATCAGGTTGTGTTGTCTTAGGGGGTTCAACCTTCACCTCAACTTAAGGTTGAGCTGGACTTGGTGGAGAATTCAAGTCTACAAGCTCTCCCTTTTTGATCTTCTGCTTGATCACTCTTATATGCTCATCCATGGTGGATAGAGACATAGGACCAAGCCTCCTTCTGGAGAATCCGTACAGCTTCAAGAAGCTCATCATCCTTTGTCTGTCTTCAGACTTCTTTTGGCTTTTGTGGATGATGGCCCTTAACCTTTCAGCTTCTTCCCTTAACTTCCTTTTAGAAGCTTTTCTTTGTTTTGTAGCTTGTTCCTCCAGCAGCTTTAGATATTCAAACTCAATGTACAAAAGGATAAGGGAAGAAGTGCAGCTACCTGATAAAGTCCTGTGGCACTCAAGTAGTTGATCATACTCATTCTTTCAGCTTTCCTATCTACCTGAGGTTGTGCAGCTACCACAGTCTCTGTCTCAGGACTTTCTTGAACTAGGGAGAGGATAGGAGCATGTTTGTAGAGCCTTTTCAACTCCCTTTCTCTTGAGGATCAATGCTACATCCTCTGCCTCCCTCCTCTCCTTTGACAACTAAGTGTCAGCCAGCTCATTCAACTCTTCTAAGGGGAGAGATATGAGTTCATCAATGTTATAGTTCCTAGTCCCCGGGTAGTTTAGCCTGGCTGTCCTCAACTTATCATCTTGAGTGTTTGGTCTGGGGGCAGCCCGGATCGTAGCTTGCATGAAGCCTGAGGACCTTTCTGAACTCTCTCCCCTTAGCTTCCTCTTCCTCTCTTCTCCTGCTCTAACTCCTCAGAGGTCATTTTCCTCTTCCTTTTGTCATGTACAAGCCTTGGTGACTCAGGGTGGAGAGAGCTTTGGCCTTCATTGCTTGGTTTAGCAGTCAAGCTCTGGCCAAAGAGAGGATGTGAAGCACCTTCACCAGTTGGTGCCTCACTGAAGTTACTGGGTGCTGAAGGAGATCCTATCTCAAGGTTCACAGGCTCAACTTCTAGGCCTTCAGTCAAGGCTTTCCCTTCGAAGCTAATCTCAGGGTCCACCTCAACATCCAGATGACCAAAGATTTTACTTGCTATCCTCTGTCTATATAATTTTGATCTCATATTGAACTCTTTAAGCAACCTTCCTTGAATCCAATCTGCTAATCTCTCAGCTTATCTGTTTTGGCTTGGGTTGACAAGTGGAAGATCAACCAAATGGATGCACTCGTAGAAACTAAGGTTTGTAAAATTGAAGATCTCTTGTTGACCCTGATCTCTAAAGATGAAAAGAGCCTTCCTTTCTGTGTCATGCCTCCATCCCAAAATTGGGTTCTCAGAGTGAAGAGATGGGGATAGATATGGCTCTGGGTATACCCTCCTCAAATAGGTTGTATATGAGTGAGTCCACATCAATGTGGACTTGAGGAGGTTGTTGAGTGTGGATTATTGCAAGCGAGGGTGGTGAATCCTCTAAGTCCATACTTTGAGAAGAACTCCCAGGTTCTGTGACTGTTTTGACTTTCTCCCCCTTTTTGGTAGCATTACTTTCTCGCATAAGTGAGCTGGGGATTGAGTCTTTTACATTCACAGGTTCTTGTGGACCTAGTTGAGTTGTTCTTAGTGGTCTCTCAACTAGCTTGCCCTTGAGATTGATGATCTCAAGTTGCTGGTCATTGACCCTCTTTTGTAAGATAGTCACCTGAGATTCCAGGTGACTAATCTTGGAGACTAAATAGGTGTAAGTTTTAGTCAATGTGTGCACCTTTAGTTTCAGACTCCCCTCATCTTCATCAGAAGAATCACGGGGGATGAGAGAATAGGACTAATGTCTTCTTCCTCATCACGAGCATAGTGTTCTTGGCGGCTGGTGTGACACCCTACATAAATCCCACATCGGCCGTGGACAGGAGAGATTCCTGGTTCATAAGGAATGACCGGTCTCTAATATCACCAACGCGTTTTGGGCGTATTGGTTGCGGATGAGAGGAGAACTCCACAGTTAAGAATGCTTAGGTGACAGCAATCCAGGGATGGGTGACCTCCCTAGGAAGTTTTCACCCAGGCAACCAAAAGCAAATCCGTGAGCTCCTTGTGAGCAAAGCAGACAATATTAGTGGTATGAAAGGCCGGGTGTTACAGATTGGTATCAGAGCCACTCCTGTGTCGTTCGGGATGTGGGACATACCTCGCCGAGGATAGTAACTTCTCGGGCTCGTCGAGGACGATGAGTCCAAATGGTGGGTGATTGTGACACCCTACATAAATCCCACATCAGTCGTGGATAGGAGAGATTCCTGGTTCATAAGGAATGTCTGGTCTCTAATATCACCAACACGTTTTGGGCTTATTGGTTGTGGATGAGAGGAGAATTCCACAGTTAAGCATGCTTAGGTGACAGCAATCCAGGGATGGGTGACCTCCCTGGGAAGTTTTCACCCCGGCAACCAAAAGCAAATCCGTGAGCTCCTCGTGGGCAAAGCAGATAATATTGGTGGTATGAAAGGCCGGGTGTTACAGCTGGATTTCCCTCACATCATGACAACATCAAAAGAAGTGTCAAGAGGCTGGGTTGCCATGGTTGAGGTCTGAATGATGTAATAACTTTCTAATGTGAGAGCCACTTCCATACGCATCTCCTAAACAGGTTCAGGAAGATCCACCACAGTGGGGGGTGGATGATATGGGCTAGACATGGGTGAGACAGGGGTACTCATCTTTCCTTGAGTAGGGGTGGAGAAGAGAGACTCATGGTACTCACTAAAGCCCATGTCTTCATCATCATAGAAGTCAAGGCTGGGAATTGGTTGGTTGAGATCCAGCGGCTGGGGATGGTAACTGTCCCTGAAAGGTTGTTCACTAGAGTGTTGAGACTCTGAGTGAAGGCTTAAGGCTGGTTGGGTTGTGAGCTCATCAAGCTGAGCATGAGGAACCTCAGCACTTATCATTTGAGAGATGGGAGTGGTTTGCTCCTCAGGGGAAGTGGGAGCTCGAGTGTCCACTTCCTCCTGCATGATTGGTGACATGGGGCCTGCACTAGCTGAATAGCTTGTGCAGGGGTTCGTTTGGTTTTTCTCTGGTAGGTGATGGTTATTGTGGACTGTATTTGTGGTTGGGAGGTGGAAGGTGTGGGTTCAACACTAGCTGGTGCTGTTAGGTTGCCACCTTGAGCAATGAGCTCAAACATTTTTTAGACTAGGGCTGTTTCTACCCAGGAGAAGCCAACAGTTGGCTTTCTCATTATTTTGAAGATGACGGGCTTCATCTGTCCCAGTTTTAGAATATTATCGTTCCCCTTAACTGTGTGCCCAGTTCACAGTTGAGAATGTGCTAGACATATCTTGGGAACATGTAATACTCTAGGGAGTCCAAGTTAGCAAGCAAATTGGTATATACAAATTAAGAATACCTGAACTTGACCCCCTCTACCATCCCATGAACTATGAAGGAGAGGCCTTCTGGAATCTTGTCCCATCCTCCATTCTTGTTGGACAAGCTGTGTATGACAACATGGAGGAGGTACTTTCATTGAGAAGAGACCTTCTCCTTCCTGAAGGTCTTGACTGTGAAGTCACCCTCATAGCCCATTTGCGCAAAGGAGTGGTTGACTGCAGCTTTAGGAAAGGACAAGTCACTTTACATCATCCAGCTGAAGATGTGTGTTTATGGTGGCCGGAGTGATGAAGATTTTCCTCCCTTGCACTGTGGTAGACAGTGCCTTCTCCTTGTCCATGGTGACCTCTTCGCAGGTCCGCCAGAACCCCAACAAGTGATCCTCATAGAGAGGAGGATCAACGGTGAGGGAGATCAAGTAGTTTGACAAAGAAAGATAACAACAAACCTCTGAGAAACTTGGATCTTTCTTAGAGTCTAATAGAGCAACCTGATTATGTTGCCTGGGAAGATGCATGGAAAAATCAGGTTGGTTTCTGCGGTCAAGGTTGGCCATTTGAAGTAGCTTTATGATGAAGAAAGATAAGAAGGAAGGCGGTTTGTGGGTGAAATTAGGTTAGAGTAATGCAAATGAAAAGGAGAGTGAGAAGTGGTGGAATAGTTATGGGAATATATATGAAATGGATTTGAGACAAAGTTAAAGCAAAAGGATAAACTTTAAAATCTGGATGTCGATCCTACCTCTGAAAAAGTGCCCAAAAAAGTAGTTTTCTTGGAAGTTGAAAATCTTCTGAAGATAATTTTGCTTTGGAAGTTTTGAGAAAAAGCTTTCGAAGCCAATTTGGCTTCGGAAGATATTCTTAAGAATTGTGAAAATTTGGCTTCGGAATAAAAATACTTACAAAGTTGTTCTTTTGACACATATTTGGTTTCGGAAGATATTAAGACTTGGAAGTTTTGTTCTAAAGAGAATAAATCTTTCGAGACTAATTGCTTTCGGAAGATATTTGTCCTTCAAATACATGCAAGTACTTAGAAGCATATTTAAGCTTCGAAAGATATTCTCAGAATTTCTTCCAAAGGTAAATTTCTTATAAGTAGTCATTTGATTTGAAGACATAAATTTCTTTCGATGGCAACTTGAAATCTTTCGAAGGAAAAAATGCTTTGAAAAATTTTCAAAAATCTAAGGAATATCATTAAAAATTTTCTTCCAAAATAAACTGGGCTTTTGAAGGTGATAAAATAGACAACTTAGGACACATAGGTTTTAGAAATAAAGCTGATTTAAGTTTTAAGAAAATCTACTCAAAGTTAATCATCCTAATAGCTGATACAAGATATTTGAATCTCTGTTCATCAAAGGCTTTAGTGAACAGATCAGCATATTATTCATTTGTGTTAACTTTGACTAGTTTGATTAATCCCTTCTCAAAGTTATCTATAATCAAATGATACCTGATGTTGATGTGTTTGGTCCTGGAGTGCTGCACAGGATTCTCTGTAATAGAGATAGCACTGTTGTTGTCTATGTAGATAGGAGTCTTTTTGAAGTTGAATCCATAGTCCAGCATCTGATTCTGAATCCAAATCACTTGAGCACAGCAGCTTCCAGCAGCAATGTATTCAGCTTCAGCAGTTGATGCAGAGACACAGGATTGCTTCTTGCATTGCCATAAGACAATCCTTCCACCAAGGAATTGACATCGCCCTGATGTAGACTTTGTAGTCACGTTGCAGCCACCATAGTCACTATCTGTATAAGCATACAGATTGAAGTCAGAATTATTTGGATACCAAAGGCCAAGCTTGGGAGCACCTTTGAGATATCTAAGAATCCTCTTGACAACAACCAGGTGTGACATCTTGGGGTTTGCTTGATATCTTGCACAAATGCATCTGGCAAACATGATATCAGGCCTGCTGGCTGTGAGGTACATAAGAGACCCAATCATAGCCTTGTAAAGATGTTCATCCACACACTCCCTTCAAGATCAGGTCTAAAGGAGTGGTTTCTGGCTATGGGTGTCTTAGCAACCTTACAATCAGTCATGTTGAATCTTGTAAGTATGTCTTGTATATACTTTGATTGACTTATAAAGATGTCATTGTCAACTTGCTTCACTTGAATTCCCAGAAAGAAATTGAGTTCCCTCATAACACTCATTTCAAATCTATTCTTCATCAGCCTCTAAAAGTCTTTACAGAGCTTTGGATTAGTTGCCCTGAAGATAATGTCATCCACATATACTTGAACCAGCATTAAGTCATTCCCTGTTCCTTTGATGAAGAGAGTTCCATCTATAGTACCCCTCTTGTAACCATGTTGACAGAGATACTGAGATAGTGTATCATACCACTTTCTTGGAGCTTGGTACAGCCTATAAAGAGCTTTATCAAGCTTGCAGACATAATCAGAATGATCTAGATCTGCAAAGCCAGGTGGTTATTTGGCATACACCTCTTCATCAATCACCCTATACAGAAATGCACACTTGACATCAAGTTGGTAGACCTTGAAATCCTTGGATGCAGCAAAAGTCAGGAATATTCTTACAGCTTTAAGTCTTGCCACAGGAGCAAAAACATATGTGTAATCAATTCCCTCTTCTTTTGTGTACCCTTAAACAACTAGTCTTGCCTTGTTCTTGATGACAAGTCCTCTATCATCTTTCTTGTTTCTAAAAACCCACTTGGTTCCTATGGTAGTCTTCCCATGAGCAAGAGGCATAGGTTCCAAACCTTCTGTCTTTTGAATTGAAGCAGCTCCTCTTGCATTGCTTCAACCCAGCTTCCATCTTTTAAAGCCTCATCAACTTTCTTTGGCTCTACTTGGGACAAGAAGCAAGAGTGTAGACAAACATTTTTGTCATGGGTTTGTCCTCTTGTTCTCACCCCTATATCAACATTTCCAATGATGTTTGTGGTGGGGTGTGACTTGTGGATCCTTAGTGAAGAGATCACAGCAAGTTGATTGGAAAGATCCAAATTAGAGAAATTCAGATCTGGCAATGGAGTATCACCCACCACATCAGCACACTTATCAAGTGAGACTTGATCCAATGAGTGTGTGGCATCGTTTAAGTTAACTTATATGGAGTATTTATCAGCATCAAGAAATTCTTGATCACTATCACCAGCTCCATTTCCTCCTACATTTGAAGCTCCTTCACTTGAGTTTTGAACCTCTAAACTAGAATTTGAAGGAATCTCAGATGTATCAGCTGAATTTGTCATGTTTGTGCTGATAGGATTTTTATTTGCAGGGTTAGTTACCACTGGAGCTGAAGTAGTATTCTTGCTTGGTCTTCTCAGCTCAAATCTTGGGTAAGGATCTTTTGTTGATATGTTGCCTGTAGACCTTGAAACATCCTCACAAGACTTGTTAAAATAGTTGGTAACTAAATCAAAATCAATAGCCAATCAGAAGCAGAACCTTTCACACCAGGAGTGTGCTCACTGAAGGTCACATTGGTTGACTCCTCAACTACTCTAGTTCTGAGATTGTATACTCTATAAGCCTTAGCTTGAGAAGAGTATCCAATAAAATGTCCATCATCTGATTTCTCAGCAAACGTGGCTACCTGATCTTTGGTATTCAACATGGTGCATGGACATCCAAATGACCTAAGGAAACCAATTAATGGTCTCCTTTTGTGCCACGGCTCATAAAGAGTTTTACCATGAGTCTTAACTACTAAAACTCTGTTCTGCATATAGCAGGCTGTGTTAACAGCCTTTGCCCAGAAGGTGATGGGTAGTTTAGAGTCAGACAACATGGTTCTTGCAGCCTCAATAAGTGTCATGTTTATCCTCTCAGCAACACCGTTTTGCTGAGGAGTCCTGGGAGCATATATTGTCTTATAATACCCTTTTCATCACAAAATGTATCAAGGATTTGGTTCATAAATTCTGTTCCTTGATCACATCTTATGGTCACCTTGTGATCAGATTGATTCTCAATTTCCAGAATGAAATTCTTCAAGATCTCAGGAGTCTCATTCTTAGTTCCAAGGAAAAAGACCTAAGTGAATATTGTGAAATCATCTGTGATCACTAAACAATATGAGGTCCTTCCTAAACTCATTACACTGGTTGGGCCAAAGAGATCCATCTGTAATAAGTGTAGGGGAGTAGTGATAGAGTTCCTTTCTTTTGGCTTGTGAGACACTTTGTGTTGCTTCCCATTCAGGCATGCAACATAATGATCATCACTTGTAAACTCTTTCTTTGGCATTCTAGTTACCAAATCATTCTTAATTAATTTATTCACATTCTTAAAGTTTACATGGCACATTCTTTTATGCCAGAGGAAAGACTCATCACTATTTGCTTTAGATAGAAAGCAAGAAACTTCTCCTAAGGGAGATGTTTCCTGTAAGTCCATCTTGTACATGTTCCCTTTCCTGGGGGCTTAGAGCAGGATATGCCCTTGAGGAATGATCACCCCGGGCTTGAGAACAATGCACTCATGCTCAGTAAAGAGCATGTTGTGTCTCTAATCAAAATTGGGATACACTTAGTAGATTGTATCCAAGCTCCTTAACAAAATTTACCTTCTCAATGGTGAGCTTACCATTTATGGCCATGCCCCTTTCAGTGATGTAGCCACCAGCATGAAAAATTCAAAATGGATCAATCTGTGAAGATATCGTAATGCAATGATCAATTCATACACAAAGTACACAAACACAAGCAATTACTTCAAATATTCATAGATTTCATTGATAGTAAAAGCTTACGATACAATATGTAAGAGGTAGTTACAATTATTCAATCTATTCTAATTGTTTTGTTCTCTAGGTCTCTCCCTAGATCTTAAGGTCTACCTACACAATACATAAAATATCCTATTTATACTATCAAAGAAAAACAAGGAACATATATTTACAAAATAAGTCCCTATACTATGACCAAAACACAAAAGACAAAATGTTAATCTTTTAAGAGTTCTAACAATACTCCCCCTAAGATTTACATTGTCTTTAGTCTTCATTTAATTCTTCTGGTTCTTCTTTTATCTTGAACACCGGCTTTTCCTTGTAAATCTCCAATTCATGCACTGCTTTCTTTATTGCAGACTTGAACTTCTTTGCAAGAATAGCTTGCTCAGGCTTCTACTCGTTGGTTTTAATCTCCATTTTGTCCATTATCTCCAAAGTTTCTTTCGTAAGACCTGCAATATCAATGTTGGCGTAGAACTCAAAAGGTTTAGGATGATCGTGAGAATGAATTTCTAACACGCCTTTGCTTGAAATTCTCATAAAATCAATAGACTTTATGTCTTTCTTCACGATGTTTGCATAAGCTAGAGCTTTCTAAAATTCAATTCTCTCCATCGCAACATCCATTACCTTGATAATCATCAAAAAATATTTTCTATCATTTTCTGCAACATCTGATGCAACACGGTCAAACTTTTGGATAGAAAAAAATGAGATATAACTAGGATGTAAAAGTTTAAGCTTAAAAACTCCAAATAACAAATTCATATCTTGATCCCAGTCTTCTAAGTTTCGAAACAACTTCAACTCAAATGAGTCAGCGTGATAAAACCATCTCAAAATTGGCTTTGAAGTTTGAGTTCCTTCTATCACCTTCAAGCCCAGATTAGTGACTTTTTCAACAAATTGATCACTATAAGCATCCATAAATTGTTCTTCTTCTTTTGTATTAGCATCTATCTTTCTTTTACTCTTTAATTATTTGAAATACTCTTTGTCTTCTTGATCATATCTTGTTTTGAGGTAAGAGTCCATTCTTGAAATACCCCGATTTAAAAGCTTAACGAAATTGTCAACTCGAATTGATTTTGTTGGATTGATCAAAGGCAACTTATTTAATTCCTTCAAATCTTGCACTGGAAGAGCTATGATGCTTGTGTAAAAATGATAGACATCACAAATAGCATTTACACGTTTGATTAAAAATGCATCAAAAAGCTCATCATAGTTCCAGGCAACTATCTTCACATTCTTTGTATTATCTGGCACAATCATTGCATTGAGCAATTCAGAGATGGATTGGCCTTTTTGCAATACATTCCTTACTAAATCTCCAGCAGTTCTTTCCTTATTCCATAATTGCTTCTATTCGACCGAGACTTGGAACGCATGTTTCTCTGTCTCCGGGAACATCTCAATTAATTCTTTTCTCCTTTCATGTCCACTTCTCACTAATTCCATTTCTTTAATCTCATGAGGCTTTAAGATTTTAGTCCACTTTGTAATCTCCTAATATTGAGGATTATCCATACCAAGCACGATCATCTTCTTGTTTTGGTTTTCCGTCTCTTGAAAACTTTTTGACTAAATTTCTTAGAGACTCAGTTTGTAGTCTGTTTGCAGTCTGTCTAATCTTTTCTAGGATAATTCCTTGATTGTAGCCACAGTCTAAGCTTAACAGTTGTCATATTTTCAGGATCAGGATGATGTAATTCAAATGCTGGAAGGTCTTCAATGTTAATACTTTCTTGCATTGGATTCCACTCTCCATGTTCCATAACTATTTCATTTGGATCAATTGGAACTGTAGACTCTACTATAATGCATTTCTCATACTCTTCATTGATTTATGACACTGTTAGACTATCCAAAAATGCACGGCTGTATTTCTTCTTGACCAGATAATTGTATCTGTCATCAATATCTAATAGGTTGTCTTCAGTGATAGCTTCAATTGAAGAATAGGCAACTTCAGCAACATCTTCTTCTTCTAGTGCTTCATCATACCAAGCATTTGAAAACTCTGGATCTAAGTCATCTAGAGCTCTAATTTGCTCTTGTATGTTTGCTTCAGCTATTTCCTGTAAAGAAGATGGACCTACATTCACTGATAAGAAAAACAGATTAGATTCAAGCATATAAAAATAAAACAACACCAATAATCAAAAATGTCTTTTAAACTATTTACGAGTTTCAGAAACAATTTTCAGCATCTTTGAAGGGGGGTTGGATGACGATTCAGCTAATACTTGAACATCAGATTCATCTATCTTTCTTTTTCCTTTCACCACCTCAGATAATCTTTCAACTTTAGTAGTTTGGACTTCTGGAATAACCTCTATCTCTGAAGTTAAAGGGTCTATTTCTTGTGGTTGTGGAGATTGAGATTTTAAGCTTTCTTTCATAGTTTCAAGCTCTTCTTTCAACTTGTCATAATCTTCTTTCAATTTCTTGTATTTTTCTTCTGTCAAATCATAATCTCTGAGTAAAACATCAAGGTTCTTTACATTCATATCTTGTATATCTTCAAGCTCAGCAATTTTCACATCTTTCTTTAAAGATTCTGCTTTTAATTGATTATTTTTCATCTTTCAGATGCTCGATCATCTTAAGCTGATTGATGTTCTCTTCTTTTAATGCTTCTATCATCTGCTCTGTGTTCAATTCTTCAGTAAGAACTGTATCATGTTGACTTGATCTTTCACCTTCATCAGCTACTATAGGCTCAAATACATCAACATTTTGAATATCACACTCCATTTCTTGTTATACATTGGCTTCATCAGTATCTTCATTCACATTCATTGAATCATCAACATTTTGAACATCTTCATTTAGATTTTCAACTTTTGTAACAACTACATCTTTATTTACTTCTTTAACTTCATTACCTTCATCATCATCATCATCATTATCATCACTTGAAAATGAACTTTCTTCATCTTCAGAATCATCATCATCTTCATTGTCTTCATCATCATCCTCAGCTTCAGACTCAGACAGTCCTTGAGGAACTTCTTCAATCAGATCATTTGGATCAATAGGTTCATCATCAATCAAATTAAAATGATCTTCATTTATGTTCACATCATCTCTTGCTAAGGCTCTCATGTAATCAAACATTAGAAGACTTTGAGAACCAGTCACTATAGCAAGTCTTTTATATACTGTTTCTGTCATGTGCTCCAAAACTAATCTTTCACCACTTACTCCATGTGCATAGAAATCAGGATTCTCTTCATTAATAATCAGCTGAAGAAATCTGGGATACATCAGGTATTTGTTCCTGATTCCTTTCTCCAAATTAAAAATGAATCTATTCATAACCATTTTGGCATATTAAATCTTCTGTTTGTGGCAATGGCTACAATAGGAAATGCAATGTCTATAGGGAATGAATTCCATCCTGCACTTCTTTTATACATTCCATGTTGAAAGATATAACAAAGTAGTTTCCAGTGGTTATACACTCTAGCTTTGAAAAATTGTTTCTTTATAAAGTGATCTGGATGTCCCATGGCTAGATATGTTTCTCTACACTCATTAAAAGTGAGTTCAGCCAAATCTTCAGGATCATTATCACCAAGTCTTAGAGCTTCTAGGATTGGTTGCTCAGAGACTTCAATCATACGATAATTTGTGATAAACCCTCTAACAACTTTCCTCCCTTTATTATCTCTTGCTATTTCAGCAGTACTCCAGAATCTTTTGATGAGGCGAGCATATATAACTGGTTGTGAACACATGGCATATACATACTTTGTTCTCAATAGAACCTTATCATCTCTTCCTAACCAACAGTTTCACGAACATCCTCGTTAAGAAAGGCTGCTATGTTATGCTTTGCCTCAAATTTAAGATCTTCCATGTTGGTCCTCTTTATCGATATAATAGTGCACTTGATTGATAAACACAAACAAATCCCACTAATAACACAGATATCAATGATATTGTGTAAAATATAGATCAAACACTATAAAATATGGATGAACAATGATGAACACTTCAAGAACATTCAATAAAACCCTTGTTTGATCTGAATTGATTGCTAAAGATATTATAAAGTGAAAAACCCCTCAATCAATGGCTCATTCAAGCTCCTCAAACCTTATTGTCACTAATCTATATATAGTGATAATATTCACTAATGACATATTGAGCCCCTAGACTTAGACAATTAGAGAAATTACATATAAAACATAAAAATGACTTAAACATAAATAAATATATTTTGTTGACACAAAATATATTTATTAACAATAAACTCCTAGTCATTTATATATTCAAAGTCTCGTCTCGGTTCTTCGACTCGAATGCGTCTGTTTAACTATTCAGATGACTTTGACAGTGACATTGACATTTGTTGACTTTGACTGTGTTGATAATATAGACTATAATTTTTAGACCCAACAATACTCCCCCTTTGTCTTATGATCAACATCTATATATCGTGATCAGCACCGATAAGTCAACCATATAATGATCTTCAATCTTCCCTTAGATTGATGATCTGGTATTGAAGATTTTTCATCTTTCAGGCTCCCCCTTTTTGTATGCTCCTCCTCTTCATGTGCATTCTTTGTGAATGATCAGGAACAACTTTTCCAGCTCTCTATTCTAGAGTGCTTCAGAAGATGTAGGAGGAGGAATCCTAGCTCACTATCTTCTGCAAACTTGAGGAACAGGTTCTCTAGTCAAGTACTTTGCTCAGCTGATGATCGGCCATCATTTGAAGCAAAAATCTATAACACAATCACAACCACAATCTCACAACTTTCTATCAGATCATTTCAGCTAACAAATAAACCTGTGTTTATCCGTGTGCGTAATTTCCCGTGAAATGCATGTGAAAATAATAACATTTTAATAGTATAATGTGAAAGACTTGAAATAATTTGAAATGAAAAACCCCTTTATATATATATATATATTTTTTAATCACCTTACACCAAGAACTAATTCGATCATGAGATCACATCCTCAAGATATACTTAAGCACAAGGATGTATTCAGACATCGTCAAGTTAGTGAGATCACACTGAAGCAGAGTCTGATCATGATTTTAAAATTTTGATAGCCAAAAAACAGTTCAAGAATGATTGTTGGTATATTTGTCCAATTTAAACCATGCCTTATTCTTTTCAACGAGTGTCCTGCAACTAATTTTATCATGTTTTAGGTTTGATTGGAGAAGCTCAGGTGACTTGGTTCCCACATACATCCGGCAAAGAACTTATCTCGTCATCAGGGCTTATTGAGTAATATGATTAACTCTGACTGATTTTCTTTTGAGGTTCAACAATGATCTAAATCTAAGAATCACTATGCCTTTATTTTGGAGAACAGATGATTAGAGCTCCAGGTCTATACTTACGTATAACAGAGGAGATGATGAGGTTGAGGCATAAGAGAGTAACAATGACTGCTAGGAGGAGGATAAACATATGAAGTTTCACCACATCCCACACCCGTTTTGATTCTAGCTCCCCTTTGCTTACAGAATAGTTCTTCCTGTTTCATCCCTGATATCGTCCATTTATCAAGTTTAGTTTTAAGCTTGCTAGTCTCAAATTCTGCTAATGTGACTCGTTCGCTCAAAACATTAATCTCGACATTCTTTTCTAAAAGATTTCTTTTTAAAAGATCATTTTCTTTTAAAGCTTCTCTTAGTTTGGTAAAATATTTGGACTCATTGATTTTAAGTTCTTTGTTTATTTGTTTTAATTCTTTTTCATTTTCTAATAATAATTTGTTAGCTTTATAAACTACAAATAAACGAATTTTGCAGGTAGGAGAACACATGTCTTGAACAACCTCATAAGAAAGCCCCATAACTATCTTTACAGCAGCTAGGGCTTTTTCACATTGACAGACAGGAGTGTTCTTTTTGTATTCTTCCTCCTTAGCAGCTCTCTTCTTAGCTTCTGCAGCTTCAACTTCCTCTCGCTTTCCTTCACCCTGAACTTTACACCGACTTGCATAATCACCAACATCACCAACACTCTCACCTTGAGTGTCACACTTGAATTCTTTGAAAGGATCAAAATCATCAACAGAATCCTCATCACTGTTTACTACCTCAGCCATCAATGCATGGTTGACTTCTTCTTTAGTTTCTTTGATCTCAACACTTAAAGATACACTACCATACATGAATTGATTTTACTCTCCTCTTTTCATATTCAAATCAAATGACTTCAGCTTGTTGACAACTTCAATGAGTTTGTAGTCAGCAAAATTTCTTTCCTACTTTAACAATCTAACTTGTGGACTCCACTGTGGAGGAAGAGATTCCAAAAGTTTTATGACTTGTTCATGGTTCCCCAGCTGGTCATCATACTTCTTAAGATTCCTTGCCACTATCAGAAATTGTTCAACAAAATCAGATATCTTTTCATCTTTCATGGCTGCAAAAGAATCAAACCGATTTTATGCCGATATTAGATTATCAGATTTGAAGGAATTAGGGGCTTCTGAAAGAGCCGGTAATTTCAATAGCAGTTTCGCCTAGCAGTGGCACGCTGATGCTAGTTTCGCAGGGTAGTTTCTCCCGAAACTAGTTGTACTTTCATTCAGAAATCAATTTGGCAGCAATTTCGCTGAGTTTGGCACACAAATACCATGAACTTTTGTTCAACGCATGTACTTTCGCAGGGACAAAGAAACCAGATTCAAAAATCAAGCACTGTGTAGTTTCGCTCAAAGAGCTCTAGTTTCTCCAGGCGAAACTATGTAGTTTCGCTGAATGAAGATACAGTTTCGCTGGAAGAGCTATAGATTCTTCCGACGTATCTAAACGACTTTTTCAACACGAAATCAATCCAAACTCATTCAAATCTCAATGAATTTGATATCTGATGATTTCTAAAGCTTCCCACACCAAAATCGAGCAATCCTCAATCAATTTCCATGTCCAAAACACGCAAATCAGATCGAAAATGAATGGAACAGTGACTTTGAACTAGAAAACCAAACAAAACTCATATAATCAAGAGCACAATGGCTCTGATACAAAATTATTAGTCCTCTTTATCGATATAGCAGTGCACTTGATTGATAAACACAAACCAATCCCACTGATAACACAGATATCAATGATATTTATGTAAAATATAGATCAAACACTATAAAATATGGATGAACAATGATGAACACTTCAAGAACATTCAATAAAACCCTTGTTTGATCTGAATTGATTGCTAAAGATATTATAAAGTGAAAAACCACTCAATCAATGGCTCATTCAAGCTCCTCAAACCTAATTGTCACTAAAATATATATAGTGATAATATTCACTAATGACATATTAAGCCCCTAGACTTAGACAATTAGAGAAATTACATATAAAACATAAAAATGACTTAAACATAAATAAATATATTTTGTTGACACAAAATATATTTATTAACAATAAACTCCTAGTCATTTATATCTTTAACGTCTCGTCTCGGTTCTTCGTCTCGAACGCATTTGTTTGACTATTCCGATGACTTTGACAGTGACATTGACAGTGACATTGACATTTATTGACTTTGACTGTGTTGATAATATAGATTATCCTTTTCACACCCAACATGCCATCTATATACATAGAACAACCTATTAGTCATATTTGAATTGACAAAATTTAAATCATATTGTGTGTTATCAATTTTGAACCACTAGCACTTAAAAAATTTCTAAGTGTTTTGTACAACCCATTACATGAACAGAGTATGCACTGGTTACAAACACAAGTTATGATTAATTCAATTAATGAACTATGAAACATGAAAATTGATTGAATTTTAATTGAGTTAGCAAATTTTAAATTTTAAAACCTAACAGATTACACTTAAAATTTCTAAGTGTTGAATACACTCCTTCAAGAGCAGAGTACAATCATGTTTAAGTTTTAATGATCTAAAAAACACTAAAACAGATTAGTTGAATAGATGAATTTTGATGATTAACACAACAATTTTGATGAAATATGATAAACTGACTGTTCATTTTTGTTCTTAAACTTCGACCGATGAACAATGAATCATCAAGAACACATTTTGATGAAATTGAGATTTGATTCTCATAATCTGTTTGAAATCATGTTATAACACTCATTTGATGTTCAATTTCAGTTATTATAACACATTTAAATCATAGTTTTCAAATTTTCTGAACATCTAGGGTTCGAACGCCTCAATAGAGTTTAAACGCCCAATCAAAGTTTGAATTTTGGTAATGAAATCAGATGTTTTAAGATCAACATGATGTTTTGATTCAATGAATATACCTATATATCACAAAGATTAATAGGTAACAATCAATTGTTGTGTGAATGAAATTATCGGGTATGAGAGTGTGCGAATCAGAGAGTTTGAGTTTGTGAATGAATGAATGAAAACTACAAGTGTTGAATATATATAAGTGTAAAAATTCTTAGGCATATGAGCACTGTAAAGGCACATATGACTAGATTTCACACTAAATTTTCAGATGCATAAGCACTGTGAAGGCACATGAGACTAAGTTTCACAAAGTCTTCAGACGCATGAGTACTGTTCAGGCGCTTGGGCACTATTCAGGCGCATGAGACTAAAGTCTGAAACTATTCAGGCACATGAGCATAAGTTGATACGCCCTAACACTTTAACAATTTTCAGTAACAATTTTCAGCGACATGAATAGGCGCATGTACGGGACAAAACGCTCAACACTTGTACGAATTCCTGAACTTCATCATACTCCTGATTTGGACTTATGAGTACAATTCAGGTGCATGAGAAACCTTCCATGAGTCTGACACTTGAAATTTTCACAACATCCATCTGAACACTGTTTATGCACATTAGTACTCTTCATGCGCATTAGCATTATTCATGCGTATTAGCATTGTTCTTGCGCATTAGCATTGTTCATGCGCATTGTCTCAACACTTAGTCAATTTTTGACTATCACCCAAAATGAAAATTAATTACCCTCAAATTTAACAATCAAATTATTTTTGTTTAAAATCACCACAAATCATTTGAAACTCATATTTTTATTGTTAAACATGAATTTTCAATTCAAACACCAACCAAGCACATTTTGAAATGCAACTTTGATAATTTTTTAAAACACTTTCCCGTCATTTTAGTCTCTATTTTGAAACTTTTAAAACACAAATAGTCTTGTTTTGTTTGCAAGAAGCTTTTCCACTTATTTTGAATTCTTTTCAGGTTCATTTTTTACATCATATCAAACACACACATGCTTGAATTTTGGCTTCATCCTTTCCATCCAAAGCACTTAATTTTTTATTTCTTTTTCACATTTGACACTTTTCATTGATTTTCTCTTTTACATTTTTATTCCCCCTAAACTTTTAAGTTCACAAACTTAGAAGTTTCTTTTATGTAGCAAGTAGAGCAAACTAATCATTATCAACATGCCTGCACACAGAAAATCATGCAAAAATCAAAATTAAAGCAGAAGAAAAATCTATTATATACAACTGAATCACATGCCTGCTGTGAGATCATATCAGTTAAGATCAGCACATTAAAATAAAATAAAATGATGGATAGTCATTGACAGTGATTAAATCCTAATCAAGTGTGTTCCAGGTCAGCGTTTCCGCAGCAGAGAAGACATGAGATCTAAGGATAGAAAATGAGTGCTTTTAGCAAGATACTCAGCATACTTAGTTTTTCAATTCTTGGATTGATTAAGGTATGATTAGATATGACATTATGTAAGTCACACTTAGACTTAGAGAGCTCAACCCTCGTCAAGATATGCAAGAAAGCACTTTTCTCAACTTTTTAACCTGACATATACTTATAACCAGATCTCATGTTTAGGTTATGCACATTGGCATCTTTTGCATCAAATGAGAATATCCAAGTTTGTAATGACTTAACAACAAAGGATATCTCGTCACTTCAGGGCTATAATGACTCATAACAGAAAAGTGAATAGATGCTTTAAATAATTAGAGAGCATGGTTATTCATATCGCCACCAGATGTGAGTTTGTGACTTTATAAGCAGTCAATTTGAGAAGTCAACACTACTCATTGGTACTAAAATGGACAAACATGAATGCATGATTGATTTAGTTTATTCACAAGAATTTACTTTTTCAGTATAATTACATGAGCTTACCTGCACATCATATCTGATCACGTCAAACTTTAGTAGCGAGTGAAGTATGCAACTGATCATAACTAATGTATCTATCATTTCTCACAAATTGTAAAGACAGATTCAGTCCTAAATAATTAACTAACAAGAAAAACTCTATTTTTGTGGGTTTTTGTTATATATTTTCCTCTTTTGATTTTGCAATTTTCTATTTTTGTATTTGCTTTTTCATTTTCTATTAAATATGCACACACAATATATACAATCAGGCAGTTAACTTTGACAGTTTTCTCTATAAATTTTCTTATTCATCAAAAGGAGGGTTCTTATCATTTTTATGATTCAGACAACTCAATTACTCAAAACTAGTTTTAAACATGGTTAATAAGTCCAATTGACTCAACCAAATACTCAAATCGACCTGGTAAAATGGCTTTTGTAAATAGGTCAGCCAACTGTTTTTCAGTTGTTATTTGAATCAAAATGATTAAACCTTTTTCAGAGTTATCTCTGAGAAAATGATATCGAATTTTGATATGCTTTGTTTTTAAGTGTTGGACAGGATTAGCTGTAATAAACATAGCAGCGGTGTTATCAATATAAGTAGGAGTTTTAAGAAAATTGAACCCGTAATCCTGCAGTTGGTTTTGTAACCAAAGGATTTGAGAACATCCTGCTAAAGCAGTTATGTGCTCAGCTTCTGCGGTTGAAACAGAGACATTTGTTTGTTTCTTACATTGCCACAAGCCTAATCTGGGACCTAAAAACTGACAACCACCCGTCGTAGATTTACGATCTTGCCAACATCCTCTATAATTACTATATGTATATCCATGTAACTCGAAGTTTCCTTCATAAGGATACCACAACCCTAAAGCCAGTTTCCCTTTAAGATACCTGAATATTCATTTAACAGTGATTAGGTGAGATTCCTTTAGGTCAGATTGGTACCTGGCACAAACACAAATAGCATACATTATATCAGGTCTAGTTGTAGTAAGATACATCAAATAGCCAATCATAGATCTATATAAAGTTTGGTCAACTGATTTTCCTTTCGGATCAGGTTAAATCTTGGTATTTACGTCTGCTGGAGTTCTAATGGATTGACAATCTTGCAGTTTAAATTTCTTCAAGAGTTTTTAATGAATTTCTCCTAATTAATAAAAATTCCATCTGTAGACTGCTTCACTTGAAGACCAAGGAAAAAGTTAATTTCTCCCATAGAACTCATTTGGAAATGAGACTTCATGATTTCTTCAAATTCATTGCACAATTTTGGACTTGTAGAACCGAATATGATATCATCAACATACACTTGAACACATAAGAGATCATCAGCATCCTTCTTTATAAAAAAAGTAGGATTGATTTTTCGTCGCGTGTATCCATGCTGGATCAAATGTTGTGATAACTTTTCATACCAAATTCTATGAGCTTGATGGAGACCATACAATGCTTTACTAAGCTTGTACACACGATGAGGATATTCTACATCTTCAAAACCTGGAGGTTGCTTGACATACATATCATTAGTGATTGGTCCATACAAGAAAGCACCTTTAACATCCATCTGATGCACCTTGAATTTCATGAATGATGCATAAGCCAAGGAGACATGAATTGATTCAAGTCTTGCAACTGGAGCAAATACTTCATCATAATCTATTCCTTCTTCTTGAGTGTAACCTTGTTCAACGAGTCTCACTTTGTTATGAACAACAATTCCCAGATCAACTGATTTGTTTCTAAACAACCAGTTTGTGCCTATGGCATTTTCTCCTTCAGGTAAATCCACAAGCTTCCACACTTCTTGTTTACAGAATTGCAATAACTCTTCTTCCATTGCCTCAATCCAACTATTGTCCTTTAACGCTTCAGTAACATTTTTAGGAACAATTTGAGATAGAAAACACGAGTATAAGTAGAGGTTTTCTTGCTCTGATTGACTTCTCGTCGTTCTCTTATTCAATGGACCGATAATCTGAGACATAGGATGGTTCTTGTGAATACGAGACGTTTGAATCTCATTTCCTTGAACATTAACATCCACATTAGATTGGTTCAAGTCGAAAACTTGATGCAATAAGTTTGAAGTATGTGGATTGAAATTAGGAACTTGAGTCGGTGATTTGATAAAGTAATCAAGATTATCAGTAACAACTACATCATTAGAAACTGATGACGTTTCGGACTCAGGTTGTACAATTTCAGGACCATCATTAGGAATAGGTTGTGAAACATTGGAATTTTCAAAAATGGGATGTTCTTGTGCTTGTTGAGAGTGAGATTGATCATGAGATTTAGAACGAAATACAGGATCTTTAACAAATAAGAAGAATGGGTAATCTGGGCTAGAATCATCCATATCATCAGAATTAGAATCATCACTGAAAGATCCAAGATCTCCTTCTTGTTTCTTTTTCTCACCTGGAGAGTCAAACAAGTTAGAATTAAAAGAGTTTAACAAAGAATCTAAATCAAACAACCAAGCTGGACCATTTGCAACTGATGGAAAAGAGTTTTTAAAAATTTTTACATTAAAAGTCTCAAGAATGACATTCGTCTTAGAGTTATAAACTCTAAAGGTTTTTGAAACCGACGAATATCCAACAAAAAATCCATCATCGGATTTTGCATCAAATTTTCCTAGCTGGTCACTTGAATTTAAAATCAAAACTGGACAACCAAAAGATTTAAGAAAATCCATATTGGGTTTCCTGCCAAACATCAACTCATAAGGAGCACTGTACAATTCGATACAAAACATGCAGTGGATATGGCTTCATCCCAGAAAGTAATTGGAATCTTTGCATCTGCTAACATGGAACATGCAGCCTCAATCAAAGTTCTATTTTTCCTTTCAACAACTCCATTTTGTTGTGGAGTTCTAGGAGCACTGAACTGACAAGCAATACCTTTTTTTGCACAAAACATGTTAACATTAGAATTTTTTAATTCAGTTACATTATCACTTTTGATAATTTTCACTTTTTGTTCTAATTCATTTTCTACTTTAATGATGAATTCTTTTAACAATTCAGTAGTTTTAGATTTAGCATGCAAAAAGAAAACCCATGAAAATCTTGTAAAGTCATCAATGATAACTAAACAGTAAGATTTCTTTCCAATACTCTGCACATTAGTTGGTCCAAATAGGTCCATGTGCAACATCTGGAGAGGCTTGGAATTTGAGTTGATCAGCTTGGGCTTATAAGACGCTCTGTGTTGCTTTCCTTTTAAACACGCTGAGCAGTGATCTGTTGTAGAAAACTTCTTTGTTGGAAGACCTACTACATGATTTCCTGCTACAATGCCCGAGACGTGTATGCCATAGCTAGCTTTCGACATTTGATGCTTGAGCAATTAGGCATGTTGTTTCTATAGATGGATCTACTTGAGACATATCTAACTTGTATACATCTTGATCATGAAAAGCTTTAACAACTACCCATTCTTTGCTTATCTGAAAACCTGGTTTCAAAATATAATAAAAAGAATCATCAAATAGAACAGAATAAGATTTGCCACAAATTTAGGAAACACTTAAAAGATTAAAGTTCAACTGTGAACAGTAGTTGACTTTATCAAAGCTAATAATCCCATTGGACACTGTTCCTTCTCCTGTTATTTTTCCACCTGCATCACCTCCTAATGCAACATGAGTACCATCTTTTAACTTAAAATCTTAAAGCAAGGCATGGTTGCCTGTCATATGCCGGCTACACCCACTGTCAACATACCACGTGTTAATTGGTCTTCTTGGGCGTACCTGCATTTCAAAAAGATTTAAGTTGAGTTATCAACCCAAGCCGATATGGTCTTGGGCTTGCCAAATTTATCAACAATGGTAAACTGTTTCAAATGAAGCTTATTCAAATCAGGCTTCTTTTGCTATGTAAATTTACCAATTTCGTTTCTGACAAATTTTTGATTATATTTGATTTGAATATTTCGTAAAGAGTGGTAACATTTTTCAAGATCATCGTCAAGATAACTCAAACCATCAGAAAAAACATTTTTAGAAAAATTTTGATTATCAAACTTTGCATTGTTCTTTCTCACAGATCGTGGAGAAGAGTCATCTGCTGGACTATTTCCATATACTCCAGATCATCTGGATGGATACAGTCCAGGCCTTCAAGAGTGAAGAGAAAGTTGCCTATACTTTCATCTGAAGACACAAAAGCTTGAGAAGAACTTGTCTCCTAGAATGGGCTTCCAGGGATGTATCTCTCCCTTGGTGACTCCGAGAAGGTGATGAAAGGCCCCTTCTGTGAGATTTCAGGGTAGCCGATAAGGTGGTGTTGTGGTTCTCTGCTGTCCCTTTCAACCACATGAAGGGCTGAACTCTGTTGGATGCTGGAGTTACCAGATGAATTTTGCATATTCATCTACATCTAGTAGCCACAGAGTATGCCAAGTTTTCAGTCCTCTTAATGACCACACAATAGTGTGTCCATTGTCTGGGAAGAGAGGACATGAACTTCCTAACAATATCCTTGCTCTCCAAAGTTACTCCAACATCAACAAGAGTATCCATAATCTCAACATACCTGAAGTACTGTTGAGTCATGGTTTCACCTGCTTTGAAGGTGAAGTTCTCAAATTGCTGCTTCAAGAGGCCCTTCTTGTTCTCTTTAGCTTCATTAGACCCCTCATACATCAGCTTTAGTGCATCCCATAGTTGCTTTGCAGTCTTGCACTTCTTAAAGCCACTATAGATAGAGTTTGGAAGAGCAGTTTGGAGGGTAGTCATGGCCTTCTGATCAATATCAATTTTCTTCCAAACATCTTCAGAATAATTGTGCACTTCCTTGGGTGTCACACCCCAACCTTAACGGCGGAAACATCGAGATGTGAGGGTTAAGATTGTTCATGCCACACAACGCTAATTTAAAATGACAATATTATTAAAAATCAATATTCATGACATACATTTAAGAAATATAGCAAGTTCAAACATCCAACGATACATAAGAAATTCAAAGTCACAAAATGATCAATGTCCTTTATTTTAGTCTAGGTCCAATCCTAAATGTATGTAAGTCTTCAAGGTATGCTAAATAGTATCATTTCCTGAAACATGTTAAAAATAAAAGGTCAACATAATGTTGGTGAGTTTTTCATAGTTTTCATACATAAATATATATAAAAGATGGCAATCTATGTCATAGGTTATTGAATAAAGTAATTAGGGATGGATGAACAAATGTAACAATCAAACCTTGACAGATTACAAGATTACAAGATTAAACGACTAGCTAAGTGTACTTGGTTTAACACCAAGTAGGCTTGTCAGGCCCATAGATCTATGACGTCGCGAGGCTAGCAATAGTTAATGATTGTACATATTATAGTCATCACATGGTAATTACAAGAGTTCAACTAACCACAACAAATAAGAAGAATTGCCCAAGTGTTTACAAGATTCAAACGAGTTTACAAGTGCATTTATCATAAGGTTAACATGTTTCACCCCAAAGTGTGAAAATATATAAAAGGGGTATGGAAAAACTCACATGAATAAGAAGTCTTATATATAATGCCGAGGATACGCTATCGTTACCTAATTGAACGTCGTATTAAGTTAATCATGGTGATGTGGGTATTATATTTATAAACCGTTAGTCCATGATTTGTTATGTTATTAAATAGGTGTGATTTAGTATTATTTTGGTAATTAAATGATTTAATAGGAATTCTAGTGATAATCACTATTAATAAAAGTTATACTTTTATTATCACAAGGATTATTATTTACTATCTAATAAAATAGTAAATTTGTAATTTTAAAAGATTGAAATAATTTAATTAATTACAATAGTTACCCGCTTTAAATATATATGTATTTCTTTCAAATATTTATATGAATTTGCAAATATGTTTTATAAAGAAGAATTTACTAATTTAAAATTCTTTGGAAATTTAAAAGAATATTCATTTAATTACAACTTAAAGTTAATACAAAATTTATGTTTTGTAACTATTTTTATAATTTTTAAAATAAAATTATAAGAATTTAATAATTAAATTCCTAAGTAATTTAAAAGAATTGGTTTTATATAATTTCTAGATAAAAAAATGGTTTTTATTTTGTAAACAATAATTATTAAAATGTTTTTGAAAATTTAAATATAAATCAAAATCTTAAAAAAATTTAATGGCAGGGGCCCGGGTTGAACCCGAGACCTCCTATCCAGAATGCACGGGTTAAACCGGTTGGGCTACACCCCATTGTTGTTATGAAATTGAAACAAAATAAGATAACCCTTTTTAGCCGAAATCCCCAAATTGGGTTCAGGAACCCTAGATTTGAAATCGACCAAATCGAACATCAATTTGATATTTAAAGCTAAGTTAATCATGGGGCTTTTGTTCCCCATGTAAAATCGAATCAAAAGACCACTTTAATTACTTGTTTCGTTGTTAAAATCATTGATTTGATGTTCAAACGAAGCTGCGGCTATGTTCTTGAATCAATCGTTTGGTGTGTGAGTGTTCTTATGAAATTGAGGTTACAGGTAGTGAAAAGGAAGTGTCGAGGCCATTTGCCCTCTGTTTTATAGGGCTAATTTGACCCCGAGCACATCCAACGGCTACGAACTTACTGTCGGCCATTTCATGTCGAATTGAATGGGTTTAAGACTATTTCAGGTGGGATTAATCATACCATTGAATTCGTATTGATTGATTGAACATTGGGGCATGATTAATTTTACAACTAATGAGCTTTGATCGCAGAATTGATTTGGGTTATGAAGGTTTTCGGTTTCGAGTTCGATAGTGCTAAAAATCGACGATTAATGTAGAATTAACGGGGTTATGGGTTCAAAACTGTTGTGAGTGTGTAAAAGGCGGTTCAATTTAATTAAAATCGATGAATTTTGGGGGTTTTGGGTGCGGCCGGAGCCAACCGGAGATGTTGCCGGAGTTGGCCGGGAAATCGGGGGCCGATTGGGGGGGTTTGGGATTAAATTAAATTACACTTTGGTCCCCTGCAGTTTTTGTTTTAACATTTTAATTCCAAAGTTAAGTTGTAGTTAAAATAATTTACAATTTAGTCCCTGTGGTTCTTAACTTTGTTATTTTATGCACAAAATAAAATTTACAAATTTTTTAGGATATTAATCTTATATTACTTTTATTTATTAACAATATTAATACTTATTATAATTATTTACTATTATTAGTATTATTATTTTATCATTTTATTATTATTTTCATTATTATTTTTAATTTTAACATTTTCTTTGTTATTATTATTATTATGGTTATTATTATTATTATTGACAATATTAATTATCCAAGCATTTAATTACATCAAGAATTTACAAAATGAATCCTCGTAATTGCATTAATACAAAACAAGCCCTTACAAGAGATAACGACATTAAATCAAACGTTAAATAAAAATACGAGAGGTTACAGTCTCCCCAACTTTAAGGAATTTTGTTCCGAAATTAAAACAAAACTAAACAAAAAGAAAGGGATATTTCTTCTTCATGTAATCCTCACGTTCCCAAGTGAACTCAGCTCCACGTTTGTTTTCCCAACGAACTTTTACGATCGGTGTTGTGGATGTATGGGTCTTCTTCAACGTTCGATCCATGATCTCGACAGACTTCTCAATGAAATACAACGACTCGTCAATTTGGATTTCCTCCAAAGGAACATGCAAATTTTCATTAGTCAAGCATTTCCTCAGGTTTGAGACATGGAAGACAGGATGAACCCCGCTAAGTTTGGAAGGTAGTTCCAGTTTGTAAGCCACATTCCCAATTCTTTTCAGAATCTTGAAAGGTCCTACGAAATGAGGAGCTAACTTACCTTTCTTCCCAAAGCGAACAACACCCTTCCATGGAGAGACCTTAAGAAGAACCATGTCGTTGACTTGAAACTCCAACGGTTTGCGTCTTTTATCAGCATAACTCTTTTGACGACTTCTAGCCACCTCAAGGTTTCTTCGGATTTTGGAAACTTTGTCGGTCGTTTCTTGAATAAGTTCAGGACCAGTGATGAAATTCTCACCAATGTCAGTCCAACAGATCGAAGAACGACATTTACAACCGTATAAAGCCTCGAATGGTGCCATCTTGATACTTGAGTGATAACTATTGTTATACGAAAATTCCGCTAACGGCAGATGCGTATCCCAGTCACCATCAAAATCAAGGATACAAAGACGCAGCAAGTCCTCAAGGGTTTGGATTGTTCGCTCGGTTTGACAGTCCGTTTGAGGATGGTAAGCCGTGCTCAAATCCAGTTAGGGGCACAAAAGTTCTTGCATCGAAGACCAGAAATGCGAAGTAAAACGGGTATCACGATCGGAGATAATATGCAACGGCACACCATGACGACTCATAATTTCATCGATGTAGATATGAGCCAATCTTGAAACTTTGTATGTGTCTCGTATTGGTATGAAATGTTCCGTTTTGGTCAAACGGTCAACAATCACCCATATGCTATCATGGCAACGAGAGGTACGTGGTAACTTGGTTATGAAATCCATGGATATGTGTTCCTATTTCCACATAGGGATTTCAGGTTGTTCAAGTAAACCACTAGGCTGCTGATGTTCGGCTTTGACTCTTGCACATGTGAGGCACTTGGAACCTAAGACGCGATATCTTTCTTCATTCCCGGCCACCAATATTGGCCACGCAGATCCATGTACATTTTATCGGACCCGGGATGAATAGAATATAGGGTTTGATGAGCTTCGTTCATAATGAAGTGACGAAGATTATAACGATTTGGGATCCAGAGTCGGTTCAAGAAATACCACATGCCGTTCGGTTTTGTCTCTAGTTGTGACCGAACGTTAAACGCCAGATCGTCATCTTTCCCTTCCTTGGTTAACGCCGCTTGTTGAGCCTCGCGGATGCAAACCTCGAGATCACTATCAATCCTTATGTTTTGAAGCATGATAGTGGCCTCTTTAACATCCACATGAATCTCGTTGTCAAATTCTCCTAATATGTCAAACCATTGTCTTCGATCTTAGATTTCTTGAAGTGAGGCAGTCTTGTTGTGGATCTTACGACTCAGCGCATCCGCTACAACATTCGCCTTTCTAGGATGATAGCGAATTTCGCAGTCGTAGTCGCTAATCAGTTCAACCCAATGCCTTTGTCTCATGTTGAGATCCTTTTGATTAAACACGTGTTGGAGACTCTTGTGGTCTGTGTAGACTATACATTGCATCCCGTAGAGATAATGCCGCCAGATCTTCAAAGCAAATACCACAGCACCAAGTTCGAGATCATGAGTTGTGTAGTTCACTTCATGAACCTTCAATTGCCTTGACGCGTAAGCTATGACTTTGCCTCGTTGCATGAGAACACAACCAAGGCCTTGACTAGACGCGTCACAATATACGGTGAAGTCATCATTTCCATCGGGGAGAGTTAAGATAGGAGCATTACATAGTTTGTGTTTCAATGTCTCGAACGCATCTTCTTGTTCGGGTCCCTACTCAAAAAGTATATTCTTTTGAGTTAGCGCCGTAAGCAGTTTCGCAATCTTTGAAAAGTTTGCAATGAACCTACGGTAATAACCCGCTAAACCCAGAAAAGAACGAACCTCGGTTGGGGTCGTGGGAACACACCAATTCTTCACGGCTTCTATTTTTGCAGGATCAATGTGAATTCCTTGGCTATTCACCACGTGTCCTAAGAATTGGACTTCTTCAAGCCAGAAATCACACTTGGAGATTTTGGCATATAATAGTTCCTTCTTCAAAAGATCGAGAACTTGACGTAAATGCGACTCATGATCGGTCTTTGTCTTGGAATAAATAAGAATGTCATCAATAAATACGATCACAAATTTATCCAAATACGGTTTACATACTCGATTCATGAGATCCATGAAGACAGCAGGTGCATTAGTCAAGCCAAAAGTCATAACCATGAACTCATAATGTCCATATTGAGTACGAAATGCGGTCTTTGGAATGTCGTTGTCGTGAACACGTAATTGATGATACCCAGAAAGCAGATCGATCTTTGAGAATTGTGTAGCTCCTTGAAGTTGATAGAAGAGATCATCAATTCCAGGAAGAGGATATCGGTTCTTGATGGTGAGTTTGTTGAGTTCCCTGTAGTCGATGCACATACGGAAAGAACCATCTTTCTTTTTCACAAACAGCACGGGTGCACCTTATGGTGAAGAGCTAGGTCGAATGAAACACTTATCGGTCAACTCTTGTAGTTGACTAGCTAGTTCTTGCATTTCAGACGGTGCAAGACAATAAGGGGACTTAGCCACGGGATTCGCACCAGGAATCAGGTCGATTTTGAACTCAACTTCTCGCACGAGAGGTAACCCATTAAGATCCTCGGGAAACACCTCGGGAAAATCCCGCACGACAGGTATATCCTTCAGTTCTTTACCCTTAGCTTTCGTGTTGACTAAGTAAGCCATAAAAGCTACGTAGTTTTTACTTAAGCACTTTTGGGCCTTGATACAAGACATGAGTTTAGTCTTTGGGAAGATCTTTCCCCAAAGACCTTTACGGTATCGCCCGATGGTAAAGGAATTTGGATGCACTTCTCGAAGCATATAATTTCCGTGTGTTACTTGGCTAACCAATCTATGCCGATAATGATGTTGAAACTCCCCAGTTGCATTGGAATAAGGTCGATGAGAAAATCGTGCTTGTTAAGACTTAAGGTGCAATCGCGTATCACGACGCCGACTTCGATAGACTTGCCATCGGCTACTTCGACCGTAAAAGATCTCTCTAAATTAGAACGCGGCTTGGAAAGAATAGGCTCGAACTCTAAAGACACGAAACTCTTATCTGCAACCGAATCAAATAGTACAGAAGCATAATGACTATTTACAAGATACATACCTGCTCAAATACTAACCTATTATTGGCATAATGAACGCAGGTAGGGATTTTACAAGACAAAAGAACGATTAAAAGAAATTAATGACGTACCATTCACCACGTCGTTGTTGTCTTGAGCTTGGTTGGCGTTGATGTTGAAGGCCCTTCCACGAGCCGATGGCACAGTTCCCGCATTGCGAGGACATTGTGGAAGGAAATGTCCAGGTTCACCACAGTCATAGCAGGCTCGATTAGTCACCAATGCAACATTGTTCGGAGCACGAAGGAAAGTAGCCACCAGATGCCCATACTTCCCGCACAATGAGCAAACTCGGCAAGGAGTGTTACTCGCGTGATGGTACTTGCAAGTATTGCACATCAGGTGCGGCCCAGTATAAGCCGTCACCACGGGGGCTTGATTTGCAACGACAGCTTGCCTTTGAGGGGCATTTGGTGCTGTCACCGCGTAATTACGAGCTGGTATGAACTTGCGCTTCTTGCCTTTGAAAGAGGACTCGGCCTTCACCTCCTTTGTAGCCTCGGGAGTCACCTTTACAGCAGTCTTGGCCCTTTTCACCGTCAAAGTACCAGCTCTAATATGGTTTTCATTGAGCTGGGCGGTGATATTAATCGCCTCCTCCAAAGTTGTGGGCCTACTACCCACCACGGCATCTTGAATTTGAGGTGGTACCCCCTAAATAAACTTCTCGATGTTGCGGGGCACGGTATCCACCATGTGAGGTAGGAGCATGATCAACTCATGATGCCGGGTGGAATAAGCCAAGTGATTGCCACTATCTTGCTTGAGGTTCCAGAATTCCTCCTCTAGCTTTTGCAGTTCACTCCTCGGGCAGAACTTTTGGATCATTATGTTCTTAAATTCTTCCCAAGACAACGCCAAGGCAACTTCAGTACCTCGGTTCCTTTTCTCACTATTCCACCACGTGAGTGCCCGTTGTTGAAGGACATTTGCAGCATAGCAGACCTTGAGTTCATCGGGACACTCGCTGACGATAAACGTATTTTCCATACTTTCGAACCACTCGAGAAGTCCAGTGGCTCCTTCTTTTCCACTAAAGTTAGTGGGTTTGCACGAATTGAAATGCTTGAATATGCAGGTGCGGTTATTTCCACCTTGGTTGTTGCTATTTTCCCCTTGACCATTGTTGTCACCACCACCATTGTTTCCATTGGCATTGTTGCTGTTGTTGGCCATTAGGGCGCTGCTAAGTTCACGGAAGCCATTTGTCGGGCGATCATTGCAGCAAGTTTACGGTCGGATGTAGCACGCTTTCCTTGGTGACGAGACATTCTGTAAGATAGAAATAAAGAAAATATTAGTATTCGGAAATAATCAGTTCAAAGAAAAGCAGGAGTTTTAGATATTTTATATACAACCAGGATGGTTCCAATTGGTACCACATAGCCAATAGGAACATGGACACGTCGAGGTGACTTATTCCCAATTACCTAGAGGAAGATATGTCTGTTGACCATAATTTAGCACTCATCCCAGAAATCCCCAAGTAAGCATAACAGGTCTCCCAATGAGATTTATACGAAATGCTTGCCTTAGCCCGAGGGCCTTTTGCCAGAAAATCCAGAATACAGGTGTTTATGTGTCACACACTTCCCAAAGTCTATTAGAATTATAACCTCGATGAGATTTTCAAGATTTAGACATATCGTCTAAGGAATTTTTCCACCCGATAAGGTGCGTAGATTTCCACATGTAGTCGATAATGAAATTTAGAAAGGATTAGACGCGGTAGAACGTAGAGGCATAAGAAGAGGATTAGAAAGTTGGAGTTTACAAGGTTCAAGGCATATTCCTAAGGCACTATTTCTAAATGTAAGAATATAGCACATAAGGAATTAATCATGCATCATAATAGGCATATAAGCATACTTACAAGATCATTGTAATTGTCATGAAAAGGGTCCCTAGTTTAACCATAGTCTAGCCCACCATTTCTAATAACCTAAATCCCTATAGTTATGGGCTCTGATACCAATCTGTCACACCCCAACCTTAACGGCGGAAACGTCGAGATGTGAGGGTTAAGATTGTTCATGCCACACAACGCTAATTTAAAATGACAATATTATTAAAAATCAATATTCATGACATACATTTAAGAAATATAGCAAGTTCAAACATCCAACGATACATAAGAAATTCAAAGTCACAAAATGATCAATGTCTTTTATTTTAGTCTAGGTCCAATCCTAGATGTATGTAAGTCTTCAGGGCATGCTAAACAGTATCATTTCCTGAAACATGTTAAAAATAAAAGGTCAATATAATGTTGGTGAGTTTTCCATAGTTTTCATACATAAATATATATAAAAGATGGCAATCCATGTCATAGGTTATTGAATAAAGTAATTAGGGATGGATGAACAAATGTAACAATCAAACCTTGATAGATTACAAGATTAAACGATTAGCTAAGTGTACTTGGTTTAACACCAAGTAGGCTTGTCACACCCATAGATCTATGACATCACCGGGCTAGCAATAGTTAATGATTGTACATATTATAGTCATCACATGGTAATTACAAGAGTTCAACTAACCACGACAAATAAGAAGAATTGCCCAAGTGTTTACAAGATTCAAACGAGTTTACAAGTGCATTTATCATAAGGTTAACATGTTTCACCCCAAAGTGTGAAAATATATAAAAGGGGTATGGAAAAACTCACATGAATAATAAGGATGAACAATTAAGAAGTCTTGTATATAATGCCGAGGATACGCTATCGTTCAACCTAAATGAACGTCGTATTAAGTTAATCATGGTGATGTGGGTATTAAATTTATAAACCGTTAGTCCATGATTTATAATGTTATTTAAATGATTTAATAGGAGTTCTAGTGATAATCACTATTAATAAAAGTTATACTTTTATTATCACAAGGATTATTATTTACTATCTAATAAAATAGAAAATTTTTAATTTTAAAAGATTGAAATAATTTAATTAATTACAATAGTTACCCGTTTTAAATATATATGTATTTCTTTCAAATATTTATATGAATTTGCAAATATATTTTATAAAGAAGAATTTACTAATTTAAAATTCTTTGGAAATTTAAAAGAATACTCATTTAATTACAACTTAAAGTTAATACAAAATTTATGTTTTGTAACTATTTTTATAATTTTTAAAATAAAATTATAAGAATTTAATAATTAAATTCCTAAGTAATCTAAAAGAATTGGTTTTATATAATTTCTAGATAAAAAAATGGTTTTTATTTTATAAACAATAATTATTAAAATGTTTTTGAAAATTTAAATATAAATCAAAATCTTAAAAAAATTTAATGGCAGGGGCCCGGGTCGAACCCGAGACCTCCTATCCAGAATGCACGGGTTAAACCGGTTGGGCTACACCCCATTGTTGTTATGAAATTGAAACAAAATAAGATAACCCTTTTTAGCCGAAATCCCCAAATTGGGTTCAGGAACCCTAGATTTGAAATCGACCAAATCGAACATCAATTTGATATTTAAAGCTAAGTTAATCATGGGGCTTTTGTTCCCCATGTAAAATCGAATCAAAAGACCACTTTAATTACCTGTTTCGTTGTTGAAATCATTGATTTGATGTTCGAACGAAGCTGCGACTATGTTCTTGAATCAATCATTTGGTGTGTGAGTGTTTTTATGAAATTGAGGTTACAGGTAGTGAAAAGGAAGTGTCGAGGCCATTTGCCCTCTGTTTTATAGGGCTAATTTGACCCCGAGCACATCCAACGGCTACGACCTTACTGTCGGCCATTTCAGGTCTAATTGAATGGGCTTAAGACTGTTTCAGGTGGGATTAATCATACCATTGAATTCGTATTGAATGATTGAACGTTGGGGCATGATTAATTTTACAACTAATGAGCTTTAATCGCAGAATTGATTTGGGTTATGAAGGTTTTCGGTTTCGAGTTCGATAGTGCTAAAAATCGACGATTAATGTAGAATTAACGGGGTTATGGGTTCGAAACTGGTGTGAGTGTGTAAAAGGCGGTTCAATTTAATTAAAATCGATGAATTTTGGGGGTTTTGGGTGCGGCCGGAGCCGACCGGAGATGTGGCCTGAGTTGGACGGGAAATCGGGGGCCGATTGGGGGGGTTTGGGTTTTAATTAAATTACACTTTGGTCCCCTGCAGTTTATGTTTTAACATTTTAATTCAAAAGTTAAGTTGTAGTTAAAATAATTTACAATTTAGTCCATGTGGTTCTTAACTTTGTTATTTTATGCACAAAATAAAATTTACAATTTTTTTTGGATATTAATCTTATATTACTTTTATTTATTAACAATATTAATACTTATTATAATTATTTACGATTATTAGTATTATTATTTTATCGTTTTATTATTATTTTTGTTATTATTTTTAATTTTAACATTTTCTTCTTTGTTATTATTATTATTATGGTTATTATTATTATTATTGACAATATTAATTATCCAAGAATTTAATTACATCAAGAATTTACAAAATGAATCCTCGTAATTGCATTAATACAAAACAAGCCGTTACAAGAGATAACGACGTTAAATCAAACGTTAAATAAATATACGAGATGTTACATTGGGTATCATACCACCACCACCACCAGCTGAAGGGGTGGATGGTACATGAGGTCCAAAGACTACTAACCCCCACATCCTAGAGTCCTGGGACTTGATGAAGCCTTCTATTCTTTGACACAAAGTGTTGGACTCAACAAGTGCATAAAGAATTAATGCATAAAAGTATGATGCTTTCCATATCATAAATATATCAAATATAATGTGTTCTAACATTCAAACAATCATTTACTAACATATTAGCATCCTTATCATTCATAACAAACACTAATATTTGATTAAATTTCTTTTTCAGAATTGTAGATAAAAGAAATTTTGTACAAGTGTCTGCAGCGGATGAAGAAAGAGTCATAGCGGATGAAGATCATCAGTAGCGGATGAAGAAATCTGTCTAAGTGTGTGCAGCGGATGAACATCCATCCCATAGCGGATGAAGAACATACAGCGGACAACATACAAGCAAACACACAACTGTCCACAGCGGATGTTGTAAGGCCCCGTTCCCGGAGACCTCACAGTTGAACATTCAAAACACTATTTATAAAACATTTCATAATTCATTATCACAATGCATCGGAATTTAAACATTTAAAGCCATTCATTAATTTATAAATGTTGTTGCTAAGTAATACATGTTTGGTACAGTTACAAAAGATCATTAGTTTGCATTACAAAACAACAACATTATATTTAAGAAAGGATGTCAGCCTTGCCCCAATGAGTAGCCTCCCCGAGTGCCATCCTCAGCAAATTACCTGCCAACTGAAAATGCATAAAAGTCAGCTTTGCTGAGTGAGTTCTAGTTTTAAAATCATAAAAATATCTTGATAGATTTGTATACAAAATACTTCTTAAAAAAATATCTTATCTTTCTTTCGGATGTGATCACACATCGTACATACAAATCATATCCATTTACATCATCATAATTCTCTTTCTTGCTTATTTATTATTATCTTTCACTGTCTATATGGACCAAAGTGCTATACCCCCCTTATAATGCACATAAATCTGGTACTGGGCCTTGAAGTCTATAAATAGACTCCATCCGTGGTGCACATATGCTGACTCTAGTACCGGGGCAGCAACAGTGGTCCCCTCAATCTTAAAGATTGACCTTGTGTACATCCTTTGGGTTAGCTAAACCGTACACAGTTGAGCTAACGACAACATGGTTGTGCATCTCCTGTAAATTTTTACTTGCAAGTCTTTTTATTCTTTATGTTCCACTTTTCGTTAATATTAATCTTTCACTTAATTAATAATACTTTATGATCATAGGCAATCCACATAAAGTCACATGTTAATATCATAATAGGCACATAAGGTCAGCCCACAACATGCATAAGATAATCAGATACAAGAATCAAGTCAACCATGGTCAAACCCTATTCTTGATCTTCCAAAATTCCAAAAAATTCCTTAAGTCTTAAAGAAATACGGGTGAACAAAACCAATGCGGGTGAACAAAACCAATGCGGGTGAACAACTTGGAAATGCGGATGAACAACTTGCAAATGCGGGTGAACAAAAACTAATGCGGGTGAACAACTTGCAAATGCAGATGAACACTGTAGCAAATGCGCATGTATAAAAGAAATGTTGATGGACACTTAGGCTGAATTTAGGCAAATGCTGGTGAACAACTGCAAATGCGGGTGAACAACTGTAAATGCTGGTGAACAAAACACTTAGGCAATTATCACAGTGTAAATGCAGATGAACCATCAGACCTGTAAATGAGACTTATGCTATAACTAGTTCTAAAACCTCATTTTCATACATTCTTAACATAGATCTATCATGCTAAACTCTTAGAACAAGCTTACAACCTCATAGAACATAGAAGTTCATACACATACATACACAGTTATCATACATAACGGTTGTAAAACATTTTAAATGCATTTTCAGCCCCAAAGATGTTTAAAAACATAGAACCGGGGTCATAGAACTCACCTAGTGTAGTAAACAAGCAAAACTCCTCCGAACCTGCTTGTACACGAGTTCAAACACCTAAACAAGCAAAACAACCAACCAAATCGCATACAACACTTAGAAATCGGTTTCTAAGATGGAAAACCTCAAAGAACCGAGCCAAACATCAACAAAAACCCACTAACCTTGAAGATTATTCTTCACCTTCACAATTCGACCGAGAGAAATGAGGATTTCAATTCTTCTTCTTTTGGTTTGTCGAGCAGCAGCAACAACCGAAAGTGTTATGGGCGGCCATACCACTTTTGCATTAAAATAATAGAATTTGGTACTTTTTACACTTTTCACCCTTCAACTTTGGCCTTTGTCTACTTTATTCAAGACTCTTTTCTTCTTTTGCATTTTGGCCCTTATAAAAATTCGGGTGTTACAAGTCTACCCCCCTTAGAGAGGTTTCGTCCCTGAAACCTGTCATTCTTCAAATAACTGAGGGTAGTGCTGCCTCATTTCTTCTTCAGTCTCCCACGTAAACTCGGAACCCTTTCAATGTTTTAACTGTACCCGCACAAGTGGAACCACTTTATTCCTCAACCTCTTCTCCTTTCGATCGACGATTGCCACTGGTTGCTCCACATAATTGAGCCGTTCATCCACTTTAATATCATCCAATGGTATAATCATATCTTCATCGGCTAAGCATTTTCTTACATGAGATACATGGAATGTCGGGTGAATCCCACTTAACTCATCGGGCAATTCTAGACGGTAGGCCACCTCTCCTACTCGTTCAACGATTCGAAAAGGCCCTATGTATCTTGGACTCAACTTGCCCCTCTTCCGGAATCGGATGATCCCTTTCCAAGGCGAGACCTTTAACATGACTTTATCACCCACGTTGAACTCGATGGGTCTACGCCTCTTATCGGCATACGACTTTTGCCTATCTTTGGCTGCCTTCATAAAGGCTTTAATCTTTTCCAACTTCTTAGTCGTAGCCTCAATCACTCGATGCTTCCTAATTCTTTTTGCCCAATATCTCCCCAACACACGGGAATTCTACACCTCCTACCATACAGCATCTCGTATGGCGGCATACCGATACTGGCATGATAACTGTTATTGTACGAGAACTCTGCTAACGGTAAGTGATCATCCCAATTTCCCCCAAAGTCGATCACGCAAGCACGAAGCATATCCTCGAGTGTCTAGATCGTCCTCTTAGACTGACCGTCTGTTTGAGGATGGTAAGCCGTACTAATATGTAGCCTCGTCCCCATGGCATCATGAAATCTCTTCCTGAACTTCGACGTGAACCGGGTGTCACGATCCGACACGATAGACACCGGCACACCATTACTAGCTACAATATCTTTGATGAACAGATCCTCCAATCTATCAGCTGAATACGTCTCGCGGATCGGTAGGAAGTGGGCACTCTTTGTCAACTGATCAACTATCACCCAAATAGCATCGTACCCTCTTGCAGTATGGGGTACCTTTGTGATAAAATCCATAGTGATGTGCTCCCACTTCCTCTCGGGTATATCCAGCGGTTGAATCTTCCCGTATGGTTTCTGATGTTCTGCCTTCACTTGCAAGCAAGTAAGGCACTTACTTACATACACTGCCACGTCACGTTTCATACCCGGCCACCAGTAGTCTTTCTTCATGTCTTGATACATCTTGGTAGCACCGGGATGAATGGAGTATCGAGTTTTATGAGCTTCGTCCATAATTCGCCCAAGTAGATTCCCATATCAAGGAATCAACATTCGCCCAAAGCGGGAGTTAACACCGTCGGTATTCTCCCCCAATTCTGCTACTAGACCTCTCATTCATTCGGAGTTGAGGCGATTTTCTTTTAACGCCTCATTTTGAAACTCTTTAACTTGCGTTATCACATCTGAGGTCATCACCAACTGATACGCCTTTACCCGAATCAGTTCGGGTCTCTCCTTCCGGCTAAGGGCATCGGCCACTACGTTGGCCTTGCCCGGGTGGTAATGGATCTCGTAGTCATAATCCTTGATCAACTCTAACCACCTTCTCTGCCTCATGTTGAGATCTTTCTGCTCGAATAAATATTTCAAGATCTTGTGGTCCGTGAAGATTGTGCACTTGGTCCCGTATAAATAGTGCCTCCAAATCTCCAACGCAAAGACCACCGCAGCCAATTCTAAATCATGAGTGGGGTAATTAACTTTGTGGGTCTTTAACTGTTAGGACGCGTAAGCTATCACTCGTCCACGTTGCATTAGCACGCAACCCAGTCCCGAATAAGATACATCTGAATACACCACTAAGTCTTCACTTCCTTCGGGTAATGATAAGACAGGAGCTTGAGTTAATCTTGCCTTTAACTCCTCAAAAGCATCCTCTTGTTCCCGACCCCACAAGAACTTCACATCCTTGCGGGTCAACTTAGTCAAAGGTGAGGCTATCTTGGAAAAGTCTTGAATGAACCTTCGGTAATAACCCGCCAAACCCAAGAAACTGCGAATCTCGGATGGCTTCTTTGGTGACTTCCATTGCATCACTACCTCAACCTTTGCCGGGTCCACCATGATTCCTTCGGTATTCACCACATGACCTAAAAATTGAACCTCGCGTAACCAGAAAGCACACTTAGAGACTTTAGCATATAACTTTTCTCTCCTAAGTGTCTTCAACACTTCCCGTATGTGATCGGTATGTTCTTCTTTGCTCTTTAAATAAATCAAGATATCATCAATGAACACAATCACTGATTTATCCAACATTGGTCGGCACACTCGATTCATCAAATCCATAAAGGCAACTGGCGCGTCGGTTAGACCGAAAGACATAACAAGGAACTCGTAATGTCCATAACGCTTGTGAAAAGCTGTCTTAGGAATGTCTTGCTCCTTCACCTTCAACTGTTGATACCCCGATCGGAGATCTATTCGGGAAAACCAACTGGCACCTTGAAGCTGGTCAAACAGGTCATCAATCCTTGGTAGGGGGTATCGGTTCTTTACTGTCAACTTGTTCAACTCTCGGTAGTCTATACACATTCTCATACTACCGTCTTTCTTCTTTATGAATAACATCGGAGCACTCCAATGAGAGATACTCGGTCTAATAAACCCCTTATCCATCAGTTCTTGTAGCTGATCCATCAATTCTTTCATCTCGGTCGGAGCTAGCCGATACGGTGCTTTGGCAAAGGGCTATGCACCGGGGATCAGGTCGATCTGAAATTCTATCTCACAGTCCGGTGGCACACCTGGTAGATCTTCAGGAAACACATCTGGGAAATCACTTACCACTAGCACTTATGATAATTGTGGTATCGACACGTCCATATCTTTCACGTATGCCAAGTAGGCACAACATCTGCGCCTCATGCACTTCTCTGCCACTGTCATCGAAATCACTTTCGGAACCATAGTGACACGATCACCATAAGCTGTCACTGAACTCCCATCGGGTGCAACTAACCGAATCATCTTCTTCCGACACACGATGTTCGCCTCATAGGCTGCTAACCAATCCATCCCTAGTACTACATCAAATCCGCCTAGGGGCATCACATATAGCTTAGCAGAGAACTTATGGCCTTCTAGTTCCATGTCGCAGCTTTCCATAATATCAGAGATTCTGGTAGACTTACCAATAGCAGTTTCTATGTCAAAAGGTTCATCAATGCACCTACTACTAACAGTCAATTTAGCACAGAAGGCATCAGATATGAAACTCCTACTAGCACCAGAATCAAATAATACAAAGGCATAAGTTTGGTTTACTAGGAACACACTTGACACGACGTCGGGGTCTACCCGGGCTTCCTCTCAGGTCATCGTGAAGGCTCTTGCACTTGCCCTCTGCCCTCCTTCTTCCAGCATCTTCTTTAACCCAGAACTTTCAGCCCTTGGCTTCTTGCAATCCTTGTTCATATGGCCGATTTCACCACAGTTAAAGCACCGTGGGGCCCCACACATCTTTGAAATATGACCGGGCTTGCCATATTTGTAGCAGACATTCATTCCCAAGCGGCATTCCCCGCTATGTTCCTTCCCACACATATCACACTGCTTCAACCCCGAGCTTGCGGTAACCACTCTGAGAACATCCACCCTCGGCCTCTTACTGTTCGGGGTGAAACCACCACGGCCGAATCTCTTCCCGTTCCAACTCCTGTTATTACCACCCGTCCTCTTCACCTCCACCACCTCCACTTCTCTTTCATTGTACAGTCTCCCAGCTAAATCTTCCGCCGACCTAAAAGTGCTTGATCGGGCAGCAATCAAGTGCCTACGGATGTCAGCAGGCAAGCCCTGGTTATACCGCTTGATCTTCCTTGAAGCCGGTGTAACTTGATCGGCCACCAGTCTTGCCATCTCGTTGAACTTAGTCGTATACTGCTGGTGTGTCATGGTTCTCGCTTCCAGCTGTAGGAACTCCCTCTCAATCTTGTTGAGTTCTCGATGAGGACAGAATTCCTCAATCACTAACTTTTTCAGTTCACTCCATCTCATCCTCCCGATAGCCCTGTTGCCCTTGGCTTGGACAATATTGTCCCACCAACACAGAGCCGAGTCAACAAATGAGTGAGTGGCAAATTTCACCTTCTGATTCTCCCTGCACTCACTAATATCCAACACTTCCTCCATCTCTCTAACCCAGCGGTGGGCAGTAGCAACGTACCTTGCCGTCAAAAGTAGGGGGTTTACACAGTTGCAATGCCCCGTAGCTGTATCCCCTTGCGGTTTCCCGCACCTATACATCTTCTTCATCACTGGAGGCTCCCCTTTCAACTTTCATCTCCTCCTCGTCATCATGATCTCCCTCATTCTCCCTTCTCCTAGTAGCAGCCCTTCTCTCTTCCTCCTTTTCTTTCCTCTCATCCTTCCTTACGGCCCAGATCACCTCAGTCACGACAGACGGTAGGATCGTCTGCATGACTTGGTGAACCTCCTCCACCACTACCTCTTTCACTGAGGCCCTCAAATTGGCACTCTCATCCATCCCTCCGGGTGATGAAGCTCAGGCTCAGCAGGAGCCGTCTCTGCAGTTCTTGTCTTGTTCTTTACGGCTTGGGGTCTAGCAGCACGACCACTCCGTACTCCACCTCTAGAAGCCTTAGATGATCTAACTCCAGCCATCCTCTAACACTATAAGATTCAAACACTCACACGGTCATTCAAGGTAATAGCTCAGTTAATGTTAAGTATAGTAAGTCCCTAATTACAGTGGCCAGTTGTGATTAGCCACTTACTTTACTCTTCGTTCCTCGAGCATTTCCTATCCTAACTACATCAGTATTCAAATCTACTAAAGCACATAAATCAAATAGCATGCGCACATAATACTGGTTATCACAATGAAAAGAAATACCTGATGGCACGTAGCTACTCGGGCTGGCATCCCTCCATTCGGTCCCATTTTCAGTTTAAGTTTAGGTTTTTGAAAATATTTACCCATTTCTCTTAAAATTTGGCTCTGATACCAACTTGTAAGGCCTCGTTCCCGGAGACCTCACAGTTGGACATTCACAACACTATTTATAAAACATTTTATAATTCATTATCACAATGCAGCGGAATTTAAACATTTAAAAGCCATTCATTAATTTATAAACGATGTTGCTAAGTAATACATGTTTATTACATTTACAAAAGATCATTAGTTTGCATTACAAAACAAGAACATTATATTCAAGAATGGATGTTAGCCTTGCCCCAACGAGTAGCCTCCCCGAGTGCCATCCTCAGCAAATTACCTGCCAACTGAAAATGCATAAAAGTCAGCTTTGCTGAGTGAGTTCTAGTTTTAAAATCATAAACATATCTTGATAGATTTGTATACAAAATACTTCTTAAAAAAATATCTTATCTTTCTTTCGGA
Source organism: Flaveria sonorensis (assembly GCA_025506505.1). Lineage (NCBI taxonomy): Eukaryota > Viridiplantae > Streptophyta > Magnoliopsida > Asterales > Asteraceae > Flaveria > Flaveria sonorensis. The sequence continues at coordinate 34,485,605 of CM046424.1, forward strand.
TGTGATCACACATCATACATACAAATCATATCCACTTACATCATCACAATTCTCTTTCTTGCTTATTTATTATTATCTTTCACTGTCGATATGGACCAAAGTGCTATACCCCCCTTATAATGCGCATAAATCTGGTACTGGGCCTTGAAGTCTATAAATAGACTCCATCCGTGGTCCACATATGCTAACTCCAGTACCGGGTCAGCAACAGTGGTCCCCTAAATCTTAAAGATTGACCTTGTGTACATCCTTTGGGTTAGCTAAACCGTACACAGTTGAGCTAACGACAACATGGTCGTGCACCTCCTGTAAATTTTTACTTGCAAGTCTTTTCATTCTTTATGTTTTACTTTTCGTTAATATTAATCTTTCACTTGATTAATAATACTTTATGATCATAGGCAATCAACATAAAGTCATATATTAATATCATAATAGGCACATAAGGACAGCCCACAACATGCATAAGATAATCAGATACAAGCATCAAGTCAACCATGGTCAAACCCTAATATTGATCTTCCAAAATTCCAGAAAATTCCTTAAGTCTTAAAGAAATGCGGGTGAACAAAACCAATGCGGGTGAAAAAACTTGCAAATGCAGATGAACAACTTGCAAATACGGGTGAACAAAAACTAATGCGGGTGAAAAAAAACTAATGCGGGTGAACAACTTGTAAATGCGGATGAACACTATAGCAAATGCGCATGTATAAAAGAAATGCTGATGGACACTTAGGCTGAATTTTGGCAAATGCAGGTAAACAACTGCAAATAAGGGTGAACAACTGTAAATGCAGGCGAACAAAACACTTAGGTAATTATCATAGTGTAAATGCAGATGAACCATCAGTCCTGTAAATGAGACTTATGCTATAACCAGTTCTAAAACCTCATTTTCATACATTCTTAACATAGATCTATCATGATAAACTCTTAGAACAAGCTTACAACCTCATAGAACATAGAAGTTCATACATATACATACACAGTTATCATACATAACGGTTGTAAAACATTTTAAATGCATTTTCAGCCCCAAAGAAGTTTAAAACATAGAACCGGGGGGGTCATAGAACTCACCTAGTGTAGCAAACAAGCAAAACTCCTCTGAACCTGCTTGTACATGAGTTCAAACACCTAAACAAGCAAAACAACCAACCAAAGCACATACAACACTTAGAAATCGATTTCTAAGGTGGAAAACCTCAAAGAACCGAGCCAAACATCAACAAAAACCCACTAACCTTGAAGATTCTTCTTCACCTTCATAATTCGACCGAGAGAAATGAGGATTTCAGTTCTTCTTCTTTTGGTTTGTCGAGCAGCAGCAACAACCGAAAGTGTTATGGGCTGCCATACCACTTTTGCATTAAAATAATAGAATTTGGTACTTTTTACACTTTTCACCCTTCAACTTTGGCCTTTGTCTACTTTATTCAAGACTCTTTTCTTCTTTTGCATTTTGGCCCTTATAAAAATTCGGGTGTTACAGATGTTCATCCACAGCGGATGAACATTCCATAGCGGACAACATACAAGCAAACACACAACTGTCCACAGTGGATGAACATTCCACAGCAGATGAACAAACACTATGCACAGCGGATGACACGTCTTCTCCACAGCGGATGAGATATCTTCCACAGCGGATGACTTATTCTCCACAGCGGATGACTTGTATACTTAGGATTATTTTCTATGTAATTTTATTTACATAAGGGTAGTTTAGTAATTGTATATAGCTTTTGTGTATAGGCTATAAATAGCACACTACCCTAATCCTTTGTAAGCTTTTTTAACAATCAATACAATCAAACAGTTATTATTATTGAGCATTCAAACACACACACACACACACTGATTTCATACACTTGAATCATGGGTTTCCGCACTGTGGTTCTTGTTTGTTGATTATTGAGAGATATTGAAACGATCCTTGGGGAAATCAACCTTTTATTCATGTTCATCATGAGTCCAAGCTGATTTCATCAGGTGGTATCAGAGCTTTGGCTTAATCATTCATTGATTTCGATCCTCTCATTTAACAATATTGATTTCAGTGGTTCATTAGCTTCGAAAAACACACATCAACAAGTTGTTTAGTCTTCAAACTCATCTTCTTTTACTATTAACATACAAAAAATGCAAACAAATACAATTTCTGAATCATTTTGTGCATCTTGAAGAAGTTTTGTTGATTTTTCAGCTTGAACATCTCAAACAACACAAGTTTCTGTGAAATAATTCACGAGTATTGTTCATCAGTTGTTAAAACATCTTCAATCAGAAGGTTTTTAGCTTAAAACATCATTCATACATGATTTTCAAATGTGTTCATCACAAAACTCACTAAAACCTCATTGGTTTTTAAGGGTTTCGGATAAACAATATACGGTTATTGTTCTATCCAGTTTTTATCAAACAAACACTGAGTTGAATACTTTGAATCGGTTCATTGTATTTAAACATCACATTTGAGTTGTTTTTCACTCGAAACAGGCGATTAATCTTCATCAAACAACAAACCAATTGTTGTTTTTTTTGTTGAAATTATCTCAGCCGCCAACAAACCCTAGGATAAACCCTAGTTTTTGTTCATCCATTACCTTCACAATCTTCGGTGATTGTGATTGTTCATCATACAAAACAAAGAAGAACCGAAATCTTCTTTTGATTTTTTCAAAAAGTTACTTTTTGATCTTAAAAGTTAACTTTAGGAAACAAAATATTTGTTTTTAAGGTTTCTGACTTTATTTGACTGACATCATTTAAAAGTTGACATTCCTTTGACAGAATATTCCTTTCTTATCATTGAGATTTGAAAGTGACTTATCATTGGATTTTAATTAACTAATTAATTTTCTTTATTTGGTAAATCTAATTAAAAAGGGTTTATCAACAACAAACAAATCCTAGAGATAATTAGGATTAATTAAAATTTTAGCACAGGACTAAAATTTAAACAAACCAATTTAACTTAAAATTTATTAAGTTTAATTCAAACAAACATGGCTAATGAAATGATGAGTTCTAACAGTGGACTAAAACCCCCAAAGTTGAAGAACAAATCAGACTTCAAGCAATGGAAAATCATGTTCAAAAATTGGATTACATATCAAGATCCAGATTTAAGGACATCAATTATCGAAAGTCCTTACATCCCACTGACATTAGGACCAGATTATACATACAAAAGCCGGTTAGTCTGAAAAGTGTAGCTCGTGATGACCTTAAGCGGGTCAAAACAGACATGAAGGCATATAGCATTTTAGCTATGACTTTGCCTTTTGAAATTTTGACAAGGGTCGAAAAATTCAAAACTTCTCATGAACTATGGAAGGTTCTTCACCCAATGTGTGAAGGAAGTGAGGAAATTAGGGAAATCAAAAAGGAAAAACTGAGGACCCAATATGAAACCTTCCATCACATACGTGGGGAGTCCATTCCTCAACAGTTGCATAGATATGTCTAACTTGTGAATAAGATGATAGTATATGGACTCAAATATGACACTGTTGAAATCAATAAGAAAATGTTGCATACGTTACCTAAGAGTTGGACTCAGTCAGTGTCACTCATGAAAGCAACATTGGACTTAGAGGCCCTATCCCTTGACTCACTAGTAGCCAAGGTTGAAGCACTTAAGATGGATGAAAAATCCCAAAACAACAACCAAATCAGACATGTATAGGCCTATAAGTTCAAAGAAACTCAACACACAGACAGTGCTTTCCTCACAAGCACTGGAGAAGATGAAGAAGAAGAATTCTTGGATTCTCATGATACATCATTCTTCTCAGCACCAGAATCATCCAGCAACAAACACAAGTCTAAGAAGACTGGAGTTCATGCTTTACATGAAGTCACACCTCAAAGCAAGCATCACCCTCATAATTCTACCTCAAACAAACAGTCAAAACCTCAAACATCAAATATACACAGACTCGAAAAACCTATGGATGCTCTTACTATCATTCTACAAAATGAAGAGCAAAAGGCAGCTTATGCAGCCTTTTCAACTAGTTTTGAAGCATTCTTAGGAGCAAGTCTGACTCCATCTCAAATCATCCAACAGGACTTAGATGAGCTTCCACCAGATATGGTAGAAGAAATGGATTTACAATGGTCCATGGCAATGATAGCATATAGGTCTAAAAGGTTTCTACAAAGAAATCGGGGATTAAACATGGACAAAAAGACAAGAATTGGTTTTGATAAAACCAAAGTTAGGTGCCACAACTGTCATCTTTATGGTCACTTTTCAAGAGAATGTCAACAGCCCAGAGTTGATAGAAATACACATCAGGCACAACACTCAAGTGGAATTCATACAAACAGACAAGTGCCTCCACCAATCAGTATTCCAAATGCACCAACTCAACCTCAAATCACTCAATTCAGTTCAACTCAACATCCAACATCTTCTGCCATGATCATCAAAAAGGATGGAGAATGTGACTGGAGCCTTTATGAGGCTGAAATTCCATCACCTTCAGATCATGCCCTTATGGCTGATATTGAAGACAAACTAACAGACATCCCAAAAAAGGTAAAAGAAAACCTCTGTAGTCAAGCATGCATTGATGAGGTAAATAGGTATAGAGAGCATGCTGATAAACTGTCAAAGAAAGTCATAGAAACAAACATTTTAAATGAAAGTCTAAAACCTGAACAGAAACAATATGCAGCTAAAATACTTTCATTACAAACAGATTTAGACAAATTAATGTCTGAAATACTAACTTTGGCAGCTCAGGTTGAGCAACACTCTATCTCATTAACTGAGTTTAAAACATTACAAGCTGAAACTAAAGTGAAACATCAGAAATTTTAGTTTAGTAACAAGAAGTTCAAAGAATGTCTTGCACAACAAAGGGCCTTTAAGGACCCTTCAGGTTTAGGATATAATAAGATAAGTCCACCTTATAATGATAATTATATTCCTTTACCTGACTCTATGACCAACAAACAGGATGAATCTCATGATTCTCAAGAAAAGACTGATGACTCTAAGCAATCATCATCATCATCATCAAAATCACTTTTAAAATCAAAATCACCCTTGATAAAGTTTGTTAAAAATTCAACACCATCATCAATCAAATCAACTGACTTTTATGAAGGAGAAAATAATGAATTTGATAATCAAACAACAGATGATGATGAGGATGATTTATTAGATGATGAGTCTGATCAGCCAATTACTGAAACTCAAAAGGTTTCAAGTGTGGCCGATACATCAAACAAACAATCGAAATAGATTCAAGGATTTGATATCTGTTCCGGTGGAAGGAAAGCTGTAACTTCCATTGCCCCTCCCAAACAGGTAAATAAAGGGAAAGGCAAAACCACAATTCAGCCAAAACAACAATCAGTAACTTTTGAAGTTCTATTAAAATCTACTTTGAAATCAAAAGTTTTTAGCAAACAAACAAAATCAGAGTTACCATACTGTGAATGGTGTGATCAATTTACACACATAATTGAAAAGTGTAGATACGGTAAATACTGCAAGTACTGTAAGATGAATAATCACAGTACAAAATCATGTCATTTTCACAATTACTGCTCCATTTGTGAAACAAATAATCATCGCACAGCAAATTGTTTTTCCAACAAGAAAAACAAGAAACAAAACAAACAAGCTCAGATAGAGAAAAACACTGAAAAATAATCAGTTGTTCAAAATAAGAGCAGGATAGGAGTTCCTAAACAAACTCCTCATCAGAAAATTGTTTTAGATAATGATAAAACTTTTTATGACAATTTTCAACACATATCAAGGAGACATAAGTCTCAGAACAGACAAAACACTGACACTAGCTCACAAAAGAGAAGAGCATAAAGCATTTCTCCTAATAGAACTAAAACAAACCAAAGGAAATCTAGTGTGTCTAGAGTTCCAAAACCTGCAGACAATGCTGTCTTGGAAGAAATTTGCGTTGTTGGAAAGATGGAAATCTCAAGACCATCTTGGCTTGGGTTGCTTCAACTAACTGATTTCTTTTGTTTTTCAGGGACATCTTATAAGGCCTGACAACATCTGGTATGTTCACAGTGGATGCTCCCGTCATATGACAGGCAACTGTTCCCTCCTTTAGGATTTTAAGAACAAACATGGAGGCAATGTAGCCTTTGGAGGAGATAAAATAGGTGGGAAGATAACTGGTGAAGGAACAGTAACAAATGGGTTGATTTGCTTTGAAATTGTCAACTACTGCTCCAATCTTTAGTTCAATCTTCTGAGTGTATCATAAATCTGTGACATACGCCACCTTATTTGACTCCAACAACTGCTACATCCTTAAGACGGGTTTTTAGATTGCAAAAGATTATATCCTTTTGAAAACTCCTCGTCTAAACAACACATACATTGTTGATATGAATAATGTTTCAGCATCAACCCCTGAAACTTGTTTATTATCAAAAGCCGCAGAAGATGTATCACAATTGTGGCATAGAAGATTAGATCACACTAATTTTAACAGAATGAACAAACTTGTTAAAAATAATCTAGTCATAGGTCTTCCACAAAAGGAATTTTTCTATACAGACCACTACACAGCATGTCTGAAAGGCAAACAACGTAGTGTTTCCCATAAATCAAAATTGATAAACTCTAATAACACACCACTCAAATTGCTTCATATGGATCTTTTTGGCCCCACAAACATCCTAAGCATAGGAAAGAAGCAATACTGTCTTGTCATAGTAGATGATTATTCCAGATTCACATAGGTTTTCTTTCTTCTACACAAGACAGAAACAACACAAATCATTACATCCTTTATCACAAAGATTGAGAATCAACTTGATCTTAAAGTTAAATCTTTAAGAAGTGATAATGGCACTGAATTTAAGAATGACTTTATTTCTTCTTTTTGTGCAGAAAAAGGATAAGTCATCAATTCAGCATAGCAAGAACTCTGCAGCAAAATGGAGTAGCTGAACGGAGAAACAGAACATTAATAGAAGCTGCTAGAACCATGCTAGCTGACTCTCTATTGCCCATATCCTTTTGGGCTGAAGCCATAAACACAGCTTGCTACATACAAAACAGAACATTAATCATCAAAGAACATTCCAAAACACCTTATGAATTAGTGTTTAAAAGAAAACCATATATAGGATTTCTTAAGGCATTTGGATGTTCTGTTTCCATATTAAACACCAGAGAACAATTATCCAAATTTGCTCCAAAATCAGATGATGGATTCTTTGTTGGATATTCTGGAAGCTCAAAAGCTTACAGAGTATTCAATCCAATGCTAAATATAGTGGAAAAAACAACTGATGTTGTTTTTAATGAACATTCTTTCACTAAGAAAGTCATTGGATCAAACTGGTTGTTTGATATTAATGCACTAACAAAATCATTTGATACAGCTTACTTTGATGTTTCAGGTTCAAAGGATAACACTGAATATCCAATGGTTCCACCAACAACCATTGATGTTCCGTTGACTGCTGATCCTCCAAGGAGATCCACTAACACTCTTTCAAGCACAACTGTGTCAACACCTCCTGATAAACCAAACATCTCAAGAGAAACATCCTCAGACACTCCAGCATCTTCATCTCCTGTACCCAATCAATCATAGGAAACAAACAAACCAAAACAACATGAAGATGATGATGACTACCATTCTCTACCAGACACACATCATGAAGATGACATATTAGATTTATTTCATGATTCCCCTCAAACATTCACTAAACCCCCTCAATCAGACAATCACACATCTCCCAATACTCTTGCTCACCCATCATCACATGATCAGACAATCACCAATCTTGATTCAACAATTCATGTTGATTAAATTACAACCACAAGAGTTCACAAGGACCATCCAATAGAAAACATCATCGGTGATCTCAACACCAGATTGACTCATAGTCAATCTGATACAGCAAACATTTGCTTGTATTCCTATTTCTTATCCTTAACTGTACCCAAAAACATCACTGAAGTATTAAAGGACAACAGTTGGATAGAAGCTATGTAAGAGGAGCTACAGCAATTCAAGAAGCAAGAAGTTTGGAAGCTGGTAGATCTGCCTGAAGGTTAATATGCAATTGGCACAAGGTGGCTATTCAGAAACAAAGCAGATGACAGAGGGATTGTCATAAGAAACAAAGCAAGGCTTATAGCTCAAGGTTATACTCAAGAGAAGGCATTGATTATGATGATGTCTTTGCTCCTGTAGCAAGACTGGAAGCCATCCAAGTATTCCTTGCTTATGCCTCATCTCAAAAGTTCACTGTCTACCAAATGGATGTAAAATGTGCATTCCTTTATGGTAAGATAGATGAAGAGGTGTATGTTGCTCAACCTCTAGGGTTTGAAGATCCAGATTTCCCTCACAGAGTATACAAGTTAGACAAAGCTCTGTATGGTCTTCACCAAGCACCCAGGAAGTGGTATGAAACTCTATCAAAGTTTCTACTATAAAATGGTTACACCAGAGGTAAAATTGATCAGACATTGTTCTTAAAAAAGAAAGAACAAGACTTGTTAGTAGTGCAAGTCTATGTGGATGACATAATATTTGGCTCCACAAACACATAACTTTGCAAAGACTTTGAAACTCTTATGCAATCAAAATTCCAGATGAGCTCTATGGGAGAACTGACATTCTTGCTAGGCCTACAAGTTCAAATGGAATTTTTATCAATCAAAGCAAATATGTGCATCAGATACTCAAGAAGTATAACATGACTGATTGCAATTCAAGCAAGACACCATTTGCAACTGGATTGAAGTTTGGACCAGATCTAGAAGGAACATCAGTTGACCAGAAACTCTACAGATCTATGATAAGTTCTCTGATGTACCTTACAGCAAGCAGACCATATATCATGTATGCAGTATGCATGTGTGCAAGATATCAAGCAGATCCCAAGGAATCACACATAAATGTTGTAAAGAGAATCTTCCAATACTTGAAAGGCAAACCAGGTCTTGGTTTGTGGTATCCTAAAGATGGAGATTTCTCATTATGTGCATACACAGACAGTGATTACGAGGGATGTAATAACAACATGAAATCAACCAGTGGAGGCTGCCAGTTTCTTGGATCAAGATTGATCTCTTGGCAATACAAGAAGCAGACAAATGTCTTTGTGTCAACAGCTGAAGCAGAATACATAGCTGCTTCTGCATGCTGTTCTTAAGTGTTATGGATTCAAAACCAAATGCTTGATTATGGCTTTAATTTTCTTAAAACACCCATACACATTGACAATTCTGTAGCCATGTTTATAACAGGCAATCCTGTTCAACATTCAAAAACCAAACACATAGAGATCAGATATCATTTTCTGAGAGATTGCTCAGAAAAAGGTCTGATCAAGTTGATCAAGGTCCATACAGACAATCAGTTGGATGATCTTTTTACAAAACCATTTGATTCAACAAGATTTGAATTTTTGGTTCAGTCCCTTAATATGATCAACTATGAGTCAACAAATTAATATTTTTCAAAACATTAAAATCACACATGCTTGATTTTGTCAAAGTCCAAGATTAACACCAAACTTATCTTTTTCAAAATCAAGAAATCATGTAAATCATTCATTTTTAATATTGAATCACACATATATCTCATGAGAAATGATAGTAAACTAGCATAATTCTTCACTTGAGTCTTTTTCCACATAAAGACTGACAATACTTTGTTTGATATATGGATAGGCTCAGCATGGGAGACCTAACATCACATACAAGAGTGAAGAACTAAGTTATCATGATTGTGTGGTCAACAACACATCTTGGTTTATGGTGAGTATTAATCTATCGAATATAGGTTGCTTTTAAAGTAACTACAATACACCAAGTGAAACAGTTTATAAATTGCTTAATCATACAAGTGTCTCCTCTGTTATGATAATCATAGACCTGGAGTACACCTAGGCATTCTTTGTTATGCTAAGCACAGACCTGAATGACCTAAATCATGATCCAAAAAGATTCCCAAAGAGGAACACATCCATCTTGGATGAATAACCAATAAAGTCTTTATGACTACATTCCTTGTGAATGAATCAAAAGAATCCCAAAGAGGATCACCTTCCAAAGTGAAGTGAAAAAGAATCCCAATAAGGATCAACCATCATGGATCATATTGAGCATTTATACTCCTAAGTAGCTAGGTTTTAAGTATTGAAAGTGCTTTCTAGCATATCTTGAGGAGGGTTGTACCAATCATACAATCAGATGTGGGGTACATACAACTCATGTCAATCAACTTAAAACATGATAATCACTCACTGTTTAAATCAACCATTAATACCATGCTTGAGTTTAAGTGGATCAATATATCTGCAATCAACATTGTACTTGTCTATGTCTATTCTCAAAACCATACAAACAACTCAGTGAGAAATGTAGACTAGTATGATCTTATGGTATGTGCAAAAGATTCATGTGTAAAACAAGATAAACATTCATTTGTAGTAAGATAATATATTCTCTTGCTAAATGATTAACAAACAAGCAAATTGGACTTTGATAATTTCCACATTAAAACATATAAATTTTTGTCATTTTATAAAAGGTTTTTATAAATATGCAAAAATTTAGGGGAGAATTTGAACATGGAATTATCAAAGGCAGCAGAATTGTACATTGTCACACATTTCAAAACTTAAAATTTCAAATTTTGAGTAATAAACAAAGCCAAAGTCAAGCCAAAACTAACAAACAGCAGGTTGACACACATACATTTATTTATTTTATTGAACAATATTGCTTATGAGTGATATCAAATCATCCATATATTGAATATGTTAAAATTCAATATTTTAACATACATTTTAAATCAAATTTTAAACAAACATTTTGATTTAAACAAAATTTAACATTCAAAATCTTATTTTGGAAGAAAAACAAACAAATTTGTCTATAAAAGAAAACAAAATTTCCTTCGGAAGTAAAATATTTGCTTTCGAAGAAAAGATTTCAAAACATACAAAATTTTTAAAATTTTTAAATTTTTGACAACTGTTCACACAACGGATGAACAAATATAACATACGCTGTGGGAACAGTACCACACTCATTATTAATAGACAAAACATTAAACAAGCTAACATAAAGAGTTGGCAACATCATACTTAGGGGGAGTATTTTTGGACTCAATTAGTGCATTAAGAACTAATGCATAAAAGTATGATGCTTGCCATATCAGACATATATCAAGTATAATATGTTCTAACATTCAAACAATCATTTACTAACACATTAGCATCATTATCATTCATAACAAACACTAATATTTTATTAAATTTCTTTTTCAAAATTGTAGATAAAAGAAATTTTGTACAAGTGTCTACAGCGGATAAAGAAAGAGTCACAGCGGATGAAGATCATCAGCAGCGGATGAAGAAATCTAAGTGTGTGCAGCGGATGAACATCCATCCCACAGCGGATGAAGAACATACAGCGGACAACATACAAGCAAACACACAACTATCCATAGCGGATGTTCATCCACAGCGGATGAACATTCCACAGCGGAAAACATTCAAGTAAACACACAACTGTCCACAGCGGATGAACATTCCACAGCGGATGAACAAACACTATGCATAGCGGATGACAAGTCTTCTCCATAGCGGATGAGATATCTTCCACAGTGGATGACTTATTCTCCACAGCGGATGACTTGTATACTTAAGATTATTTTCTATGTAATTTTATTTACATAAGGGTAGTTTAGTAATTGTATAAAGCTTTTGTGTATAGGCTATAAATAGCACACTACCCTAATCCTTTGTAAACTTTTTGAACAATCAATACAATCAAGCAGTTATTATTATTGAGCATTCAAACACACACAAACACGCACACACACACATTGATTTCATACACTTGAATCATGGGTTTCCGTACCATGGTTCTTGTTTGTTGATTATTGAGAGATATTGAAAAGATCCTTGAGGAAATCAACCTTTTATTCATGTTCATCATGAGTCCAAGCTGATTTCATCACCTAGTGTCAAAGTCTTGAGGAGTGATTTGTGGGGACTTAGTCATGGTACCAGTTTCCATGTCAGCCTTGGTGATAGCTGCCATTTGATATGTTAAGTATTTTGTGAGAGTGAAAGGATTAAAGATGGTGAGATCTTACAATCAAGAGCTTAAAATGCTCTGATACCAATTGCCGGACCGTGTGAAGGGTGGTTAATACAATTAGTCTCACAATGAGGCGAGATTTAGAACACTTAACAGTTCAAATATGGAACTGGGTTTGATTATGATGATACTAAGAACACAAGTAAGTAGTGAGACAGAACTAAGAACAAGAACAAACAAGCATGGTTTTCAAGGATGTTGTATATTGCTCTCAAGTTCTATTACAAGTGTTTACAAAGCATATTCGAATTACAAGGACCTGAGACACTTTATACTACATCCTACAACCATCAATACTTAGAAAGATAGTTGGAAACACTAATCTAGACAAAAGATCAATGTAGAGTCAAAAGGCAGATTGCCTTTTGACTAGTGACTATGACATGCCATAGCTCACATCCTTTTCTAATATAAAAAGGTTTACAGGTACAAAAGTAGGAAGTTACAGACAAAGACCTTATTCTACTATTTACAAAAGCATGGACTTTTCACCTACTCATACAAGTTGGTGAGTCTTCAGAGTTGCAGCGGAAAGTGTGTCAGCTTTCTCTAAAGTAGATCAGAGAAAGCATGTCTTCTCTGTCTTCGAAAGAAATCAGTCTTCACAGCAAAATGGCTTTGGAAGACTTTGTCTCTAAAGCTTCGAAAGACTTCATCTTTGGCTTCAAAAGATTTGGAATTTGGCTTCGGAAGATTTTATACTTAGTGTATTTTCTGATGTAGAGTGTAAAACTTCGGAAGCACTTCTACCTTGTACGTCTATTGCATGCATGCAGGAAGACCCTTGGTTGTTTTGGCTTCTTTGGTTGCATCAGCCTTATAATCTTCTGATATTATCTTACATGCTGGTTGTAACACTGATTATCTATAGTAGTGTTGAAGTCCATGAAAAATTGAACAAGCGTATTCGCAGGACTGGAAGTAACCTTGAAAGAGGTATTAGAGCTCTCGCATCTGGAGGTGGTTTTCATGAGACAACACATTGGGATTTCTCTAAAATATGCTGGCACCCACATATGTCTAATAGCAAACATGTCATTCAACCACACATTCTCAGTTAAATTAAAAGAGTTGATTAGATTATACCAACGCTCCTCAAATGTAGTAGGTGTGATGTAAATATTCCATACCAACTTATTAATTGCGGAATGAATATTAGAGTTCTCATAAATGTCATAGGTAATCTGCAAATTAAACAATTACATCAGTTTACAATCATATTATCTTTTACTTTACTTACATTTAACTACTATGAAAAACTAGGAGTGACACACTCTAGTGTGTTAAATGCCTACATAATAATAGATATGCATTAACATTATAATAAACGTATTTAACCTTGTTATAACCTTATATAAACATTAACACAAAACAAGAAATAATCATGTCCAAATTATATAAAATTACATCGGGGCATGTTACGTTGGAAATTAAATTACCGCTAAATTACCTTTAATTACTGTTAGTTACATTAAAAATAAATTAACTTGCTACATTTGAGTAAAAAAATACAAAGGCATCACATCATATATAGGGGCCGAATTAAGCATTATACTAAAATATACGCCCAAAAAAGTTTTAACATTACAAATTCACATCGCTTTATAGTTATTTTCTATGTTTTACAACAGATTACATCAGATTACAAAGTGTTACACTTAATTACTACCGTGTTAGATAAAATATTAGAATGTGTTGAGCTTAATTACTATCATCAGATTACAATGGAAGTACATTTTGCACGTTCCATTACTATATTACACGTTGCATTAACATTATAAAAACGTATGATTACCAGTGAGTAACATTAAACCTTATAATAACCTTATAAACATTAACACAAAGGAGAAATAAACACGTCTAACTACCAATAATTATATAAACTTACATCAGGGCATCTTATGTTGGAAGTTAAATTACAGTTAAATTATATTTAATTATGGTAGAGACTTAGGTTAACACAAAATACTTTGGTGGAAAAAGTTAAAATTAAATTTAAAAGTAAAATTAAATTTACTTACTACATTTGAGTAAAAATAATAAAAAGACATCACATCATATACAGGGGCCGAGTTAAACATTATACTAAAATGTGACCTCCAAAAAAGTTTTAACATTACAAATTTAACATCACCTTTACAGTTATTTACTAGGTTTTATGTTAGATTACATCACATTACAATAGTTACGCTTAATTACTACCATGTTAGATAAAAGATTACAATGTGTTACGTGTAATTCCTACATCAGATTACAATGGAACATGTAATATTGTAATGGATATTTGAAGAACATTGTGCACCTCTGTAGTAAAACACGCTAAGAATGGAACTTGCTTACTCTAGACACATGATATGCAAAGATTAAGACAAAGTTACTTAGGTATACCTTGGATGGTAATTTATTTATGATGTGCCACATACACAAACGGTGGTGAGCTTTCACAAAAACAGATGAAATAGCAACCTTAATGGCGGGATCCTGATCAGTTAAAACTAAAGATGGATGAGTCTTATGAGTTATCAGAAAACAATGGAGAAGCCACTTATACGACTCTGAGGTTTCATCAGATAACAAATCGGCAGCAAAAGTTACATATTTTTTGTGATGATCTACACCAGTAAAAGGCACAAATATCATATTGTACCTATATGTAGAAAATGATCAAAAAACAAAGCCTTAGTACAAAACACACCAAAAAAGACATTATTACATTAGTCTATGTAAGATGTAAGGAAGTATACTGTACTTGTTTGTGGAATATGTGGCATCAAACGCTATAACATCACCGAATGAACGGTAGTTGATTTGAGATATTTCATTAGCCCAGTATATAGCCTTCACTTCACCAGCGACATGGTGAATGTCATAGGAAACGTTACGGTGGTTATTAGCAAACTGCTCAAGCTTACTAACTACAAACAACATGTCTCGATCACCAATAAACATCTTAATGTCATGACTAACATTCTTGTATGCTGCTTTGGTACCTCGCATGTTGTGGTGGCCTCCTTTTAAGGCAGAATGCAAAAGATGTGCAACAGTTGGACCAACTCGATGTAAACTCATCGTGTGTATAAACTTTATATCTTGAAAGTCCAAGTGTCGCCTGGTGCGAGTCAAATCCATATTATCAGATGATATAAGATCATGATTATGCTTCTCAAAAAATTCATACAACATATAATGTTTAGAGCCCTTGATGACCTTTAAACGAGTGAGAGCCTTACAATCAGTTACTTTAAATGCGGAACCACGAGTTGGACAAAGGGTGGAAGGTTCGGTGGTATCAAAAATCTTCCCTTTAGGCTTACCCAATTTGTTACATAACAATGTACGATGAGTAATAATACCATTCCATCTCTTAAAACCTCCCACACGTACAACAAACCCAAATGACTTTGCATAGCGTTGGTACATGTTCAACACCTGCTCCCATGAAGTAAAAATAGCACCAACAAAAGGCTTCTCATCACTAGAAACCTCAAGAACCCAATACTTACTCCCATTTGGTGTCTGAAATATCTTACTATAGTGACTTCCTGTGACAAAAAATACAAAAAATATAGTAGAGCTACTAACTATACTGTATGAGAAAAAACATAAGAAAAAGTATAAAAACAACAAAAATGGGTTACATCATAAAAAAGTGCGACTTCTTGGCAGTGTAATATAGTGTAACCTGTTTTAACACGTTGTCTAAATATTAATAAAGTTAGTAACAATACTAAAAAAACGGAGACTACATGAAATAACAAAAAGGAAACTGTAAAAAATTACAAAGTAAAAAAATTAACAATAAAACTTGGTTACATTTATAAAAAAAAAAGGTGGGTATGGGGAGTGTAACAAAATGTGGGTTTAAAAAAAAGTTAGTTTGGGCAGTGTAACAACATACTAGAATTATGAGATAACTAAAATGTTGTCCTAAAACAATGTACGTAATGAGAAAACTAACCACGCCGATCATAACCAATATATCAAAGAGGACAGTGTCCATCAACCACATCATGTGGATTCTTCTCGCCAGCACCCGTCTTAGCAGACGGTAAACCTTCATCTACAACATCCTCACAGGGAACTTCTTCTACAACATTCTCCACTTGTACGGGGGAAGGCATGTTTAAATCGCCCCCACCCATGACTGTGGTGGGTTCTTTTCGAATACAAAAACTAGAATGAAATCTTAAGATGGAAGGAGGGAAATATGACGAAGGTAAGAATGTTTAATTAGAATCAAAAACTAATATAAAGGAAAAAATAATAAAAACCTATTCATTCATACGTACAAGGCATGGAGAAGAAGTGGTAACATTGGACTTATTAAAAAACCAAACATCTACATCCATAATACAAAAGGTTATGGGAGAAAAGACATACATTTAATTAGGGGTGTTGTAAAAAGACAGATATACCCCTGGAAGATGCTTTCTCATATTGCTGATGTGTCGATCGCTGATTGGTCCATGTGGGTTAAAGGGTTCTCACAATTACTTGGGGTTTACAAATGAACCCAATCCTATATATATATATATATATATATATATATATATATATATATATATATATATATATATATATATATATATATGTATATATTATAGAAATACAGCTTTTAATTTTATTGAATAGGATTAAAGTTTACGACTGAATAATCTTCTTATTATCAATAAAATATTTTAAATTTTTAACAGGTATTATTTTATAAATTTTATGTACATTTATATATAATATTACATATAATCTTTTCAGGTTGTTAAATCCGGTTCGATCGGTCAGACCGGTCTGATAATCCAAGGATCATTGCAGGAATTATCAATTTGATTTTAACAAGTATTGATCGCGGAATTATCAATACCTGCTATTTAATGGATTGTTTATCAAAAGTTCAAATCGATGAACAAGAAGAACAACTAGAAAAACTAAAAGTAATAATGCAATACACAGATTGCTTTCAATTGCTCTTCATTCATAATCAATCAAGTACAACTGATTATAATGCTATATTTTCTTAATGCTTGATCTTGCTATGTTGTTAATGTTCTGTCTGTTGATCTCTGTTATTGTTCTATTGATATATAGAGATCGTGTTTCTATTCTATTCCTAAATCATTACTGATATTTTGCTATTTTGTTGCTATACTTAAGCTAACTTCCTTTAACTATATGAATCCTTGCCATGTTTATCGACATAGGAGTTCACAATTTACAAAGGAAATTATATTTTACAAAGTAGAATGTTGTTGATGTGACGTGGGATATTCGCTTGAATTAAATATCTTCTGCCGCCATTGATTTGATGATATTGCTCTGACATGTTGACTTTTTGACTTTTTGTTACGTACTTGATGATTTGAAATCAATACACGTTTGTTAATCTTTTGTAGGAATTGATCTTCAGTAGGAAGTTCTTCTTCCGCAGTAATTAGTCTTCTACAGCAACACTTTGTCTTCAGTATTTGTTCTTCAGTGGTTGTGCTTCCGCATGAGTTCTTGTACTTGTTCTTTAGCAGCAAGCTCTCCTTCATCAGCTCCACTTGATCTTTGATCTTGTTCAGCAGTTGTTGTTCTTCCGTAGGAGATCTACGGAAGCACAAACTTCAGTTATGCTCCTGAGAACATCTACGGAAGAACACTTATTCATCCGTAGGTTGTTCTAACACTTAGTCAATTTTTCCAAATTGACCAAGTCTAATGTTTCCTGTAATAACATAAACTAACACACATAATAAGATGGGTTACCATATAATTCATTCATTACATTATATTATCAAAAATAGAATTACAATGATTAATTACAAGAGTTGACAAGTCAACTAAACCTATACATTTGATCTAGTTCTAACAATACTCCCCCTATAGGTTTAGCCTCTTGTAATCAGCTGTTCAAGTCTCTTAATTCTTGAACTCTTGTCAAAATATTGGTATTGAAGTATCCTACAGTATTCTTTTGATCTTCATACTGATACTTTATCTTCATTCTCCCTATTCTCTTTAATGTTTTGTATTTCAAGCCCAGGATGTCCTCTTCAGCGGTTAATGTTGTAATAACACTATTATTAGACACCACTTCTAACTCATCCTGTTCTAAAATTCTTAGTTCTGTTATTAGCTCTATCTCTGCTCCCATCAGCTGCCCAGCTTCAAACTTCCTTCTCTTGTGAGCCTTGGCATGGAGCATGTCAATAACTTGAATGATGTGTACATACAAGTACAAGTCATTTTGAGCAGTTTGATCATTGAGCTTGGGAAAATACTTGTCATGTAGATATGAAGTATAGCTCGGATGAAGCAGCTTGATCTTCATTGGGTCCAATAGCCTTATGCTAGGACCTTTCTTTAATGGATCATTTCTCTGCAACACTAGCTTTTTCGTCCTTTCTAAGTATCCCCATTCTGTGATAGGGCAAGATTACTAATTTCCCTTAATAACGTTGATTGATGCTTCAGATCTGTCTTCATACCCAATTCTTTGTAAAAATTCATCATCCACTTGTTGAGAATTAGAATAAGACCTTTTCTGTTTCAGCTTCCTTTTGTTGTGTTCTGTATCTTCTTTTTTGGCTTCTTTAAGTACATCTCCCTTGAACTTGTGACTCAGCTTAGCCACAAGTCTAAAGAAGTCTCTTCCTCGTGGAGTGATTGGGAAGTTTATGATGGGAATGTTTTGTAAAGTAGTGAGGTCCTGGAAGTGTAAGGAGTGATTCCACTATTAGAAAATATTAAATCATTCCAGATGTTCTCTTCAACACAGCACAATCCCACTCTAAGTCATATTTCCAAGTAATGATTATGTTTTCTTCTATTGATCTTGGAGTTGTCATGTTGTCAAACAACTAAATCATTGTGGTCTTTTGTTCAGTTATCTCTCTAACTGCAGTTCTCAGAGGCTAGACCTTGTTAGGAATCACATCCCTTGGCTCTCTTATCAACTTTTCTTTACCTCTGTGCATGTCTCTGCTTTGCACTACAGTTGGTTCAGTAGGATTTTGTTTTGTTTGTTGTTTGTATGCAGGATTGGGAGCTCCAGTCCTGAATCTTACTCCTGTTTCTAGCTCCACCTTCATCACATGCACCATAATTTCCCTTAGCTCACTTATTGATCTTCCTTTAAGCTCATGGGCTTCATAGTTATGACTCTGCAACCAGCAAGTCATGTTATACCTGGTCAGCTTCTTAGTTTCACAATGACCCAGGTCTTTTCTTATTTGCTCTACGGCCTTGAACTTTGAAAAAGTTTCATAATTGCAAATTGGAAGCATCAGTCTTGCAGCATCAAATTCTTTCAAAACTTGAATCATTTCAGGCATATTCATTTTCTCTACCAAGTCATAGGGGAATCCGTTACTTATGATGTGGTGGTTCAGGTGATTTGGTTGAAGGTGTTTGTGTAACACCCGAAATCTTGTCAAAATAAAAGAAAATAAAAGTATCTAGAAATCATGGAGAAGGAACCATAGTTGAGGGGTGCTAAGTGTAAATGGTACAAAAGTCAAAAGATCACTTTTTAAAAGGCATGGTTGCCCATATCTTCCTGCTGCTGCTGTGGTTCGACAAAGCAAAGGAAGAAAAGAAGCCGAATTTGATTTTTCTCTGTTTCAAGGAGAAGAAGAGGCTGATTCTCGCTTGTGGTGAGTGTTCTTTGTATTTTTGGTTCGGTTTGTGGGGTTTTCGACCTTAGGACCGATTTATATGTGTTTTATGTGTTCGGTTGTTTGTTTTTGCTTGTTCTAGGTGTTTGAACTCTTGTACAAGCAAGTTTGGAGGAGTTTTGCTTGTTTGCTGCACTAGGTGAGTTCTAGACCCTGGTTTTTATGTGTTTTAAACTTCTTGGGGCTGAAAATGCATGTTTAAAAAGGTTTTACAGCTGTTTTATGTTTTACCATATGTTATGGGTGATTATGTTTGTGCTTTATGGTGGTTTATGTACTGTTGATGCTTCGGATGTTGAGTATAAGCTTCGAACAGATGGATAAGCATGATTAGTTAGGAATTTTTAGTGTTTTTGTGGTTGTATGCCTGCTCTAGATGTTAAGCATGTTAGATCTATAATAAGGATGTGTTAGATCGAGGATTGGGGACTGAATAATTGCATAAGTGCATTTGCAGGTTGGTTAGTTCATCCGTATTTAAGATCTGAACATATACTTAAGTATTTTGTTCATGTGCATTTGTTGTATGTTCATCCGCATTTGTAGTTGCTCATGCACCTAAGTGTTCTTCCGCATTTCTTTTGTTCATGCGCATTTGTTACAGTGTTCATGCACATTTGTTTCAGTCATTCGCATTTGTTCTACCAGCATTTAGTTGGACACTTGGAATAATCTCTGAAGACTTTCATCCGCATTAGTTATTGTTCATCCGCATTTGTCTAAGGACTTAGGATTTTTCTGAAGTTTGGGAAGTAGAATGTAATGGGTAAGTTTTGGAATGTTTTGCTGGTTCATGTCTGTTGTGGTATTGCATGTTGTGGGCTGTTGTTGATGCTTTATACTATGTATAATGTGACTTTACGTGGTGTGTTTATTTTCATATGCGTAAAGTATTATCGTAAAGAAAGTGAAAGATTAATGTTAATAAAGAAGAGGAACATAAGAAATGAATGTAAAGTCTTGCAAGCAAATGATGAAGGAGGTTCACAACTCATTGAGAGTTGCTAGCTCAACTGTGTGTACTATAGCGTGCGATCTTGCCTAACCCATGAGGGTTCACACACAGGGGGATCAGTCTTGGTGATTGATCCATACGTACAAAACGGGGTCCTTGTCACTTAACCCCGAGAATGAGGTGGCTTTGTGCCCAACGATGGGGTAAAGTTATGACAGGATCTAGAAATAGTGAAAGATAATGAAAAAGTACGAAACGAACGAATACATGAGTTAATGAAAGATAATTAAGTTTATACCTTGATGTATGTATGATGAATGCTCACATGCGAAAGCAAATGAAGTATTTTATTGAAAAGGATATTTTCATATATAAATCTTACAAGGTATTTAAAACATTTTAAAACTAAAACTCACTCAGCAACTCTGACTTTTATGCATTTTCAGTTGGCAGGTAAATGTTGCTGAGGATGGCACGCCGGGGAAGCTACTCGGCAGGGCAAGATTGGCATCCGTTCACCCTTAATAATATTGTTGTTTTGTAATACAATTAACAGAGTCTTTTGTAATTTAAATACAATGATGTATTGCTTAGCAACAGTAAATATTAATGGAATGAACGGTTTTTGTTAACTTAATCCGCTGTGTAATTATATGAATCGAGTAATGATTTGAATGTTAAATGCTATGATTGACCAACTGTGAGGTTTCCGGGAACGGGGCCTTACAGTTTGTTGTTGTGGTTGTTCAGGGAATATGAGTTCCTGAGGTATGTCAGCAGTCTCATCCATCCCATGTGAGAACATCTCCACCTCTTCTCCTTGATACTGCCCAGTCAATTTGTTGAGTAGAGATCTTCCTAGGTGAGTTTGCACAAACACATCACCCTCTCTTTCAAATTGGGTATACATTCATTTATGATCAACTAGATGAACCTTGGGAACATGTACATCTTGTTGTCTTTCTGTATTCTTATATGGTCACACAGGAAACCAAGAATGTACTTGGAGTAATTGTACTTTCTTCCCTCAAAGATGCCAGTTATTCCCGATGAGATGTGCCTCGAGAATCTATCCAATCCGGACTTCCTGTTGGAGATGCACTTGAGATAGGTGTGGCATAGGAATCTATACGGCTTGCACAGTCTTCCCTTTTTAATCTCACCGTGTTGATAGTCTCCGTCATACCCCATTAACTGAAAAACTTTCTGAATGTATTCGTGATCAAATACATCTGGGTAACCTACTTCACTTTCTACGAACTTCAGCGCCCTTCTTATTATTTGTTCATCTATCCTCAACTATTCGTTTCTGACTGTGGCATGAATCACCCGCTCACCATCTTCTTCTTCACTCCTCTTAAATTCCCAAAAATCTATGATGTGAGATTGATAGATAATGGGATCCGCAGATAGAGCATAAAACAATCGTGATCTTCTCAAATAGCGGATGATGTCTCTGCATCCATCTTCCACTTTTGGATTCAGGAATGCGCACACATTGTGATCCTTAACAAATCTATTAGCCATACTAGCTGTGATGTTCAAATGGTGTGAGGATTAGTTGTATGGAACAATCAATTTCAATAAAGATGAAGGAGTTTTTGGGTGAGAGGATTTCTAGGTCTGGAAAGTTTTTTTTGTGAGTGGATAGAAAGGCCAACGGTCGAGGTGTCCTATTATACTTTTCCAGATAGTTTAAATCTTATTTTAATGATGTGGGACCCATCTACCCTTTTTACCCTTCCGAGGTTGTTTTGATAATTCTTCCGTAGAACTTCTATGAAAGACAGACACTTGTGTTTCAAGTTACTCTTTCGAAGATAAAATTTTCTTTCGAAGCAAATGTTTGTTTTTCTTCTGAAGTTAATTTTGATAAAAATTATCTTCTGAAGCAAATGTTTGTTTTTCTTCCGAAGTTGATTTTGATAAAAAATTTCTATCGAAGCAACTGTTTGTTTTTCTTCCAAAGTTAATTTTGATAAAAATTTTCTTCCGATGCAAATGTTTTTTGATGTATAATACTAACATATTGTTAAATCATTTGTTGTTTGTTGTTGGACCTTGTTAACTCTGCTTCAGGGAAAATGTGGAAAATAAATATTTAGTTAAAAACTTCATATATCCTATAGCCAAGTTGGTGCTCATGATCCAACTTTCTTCATTTAAAATAAAACACATTAAACTCAGATTTTCATGCTGATTACTACTCTCCCTAAATTTTTTATTAATGATTAACTTATGCATTTATCAAAATTTTATTAAGAGAATAGCATGAAAAGCAATTATCTGTCCAACTTATTGGCAAAGAAAAGAACAAAAAACTATTTACAAGCATTTGCATCATACAATGGGATCATACTATGACATTAAGCAACTTCCTGAACTAATTTTGTTTGATGATAGAATACACAGATCTAGTGCTGATTGCAAGTATTATGATCCACATAAATTCAAGCAAGAGTGTAGTTTCAACTTGTCATGTTGTTTATCATGTTTTGGTATTGATTAAAGATAGACAAATATGGACTCCACATTCAATTCACATTAGAGTTTGTCCTCCATTTGTGAGTCAATTTATCATTTTTTCACACTTAAAACTATGTTCTTTAAGTTATAAGCTCTATCTTAAGATTTATTCTTATTAATGCTAATATGATTTGTAAGCTCTAAATTAATATACAGTTGATCACATTAGATTCTTTTAGAGCTGTTCCTTTTTGGAATCTTTTTGATCATCATCAACAGGACACCAGGTCTTTACTTACGTATTAAGAAATTAATTAAAGGTATAGTATACTATCATTTTCCATGATATGAACTGCTTATTCAAAAAAAACATGAAACTAAGACAATATTTTTTGGAATTTGATATGTTTTATGAATGTTTTTGCCTTTTTCATATTAAGAAATTTAAGGACAGATCATGCTTTTCTTTGTGTTGATTATTAATCTAAGTTGATCATGCCTAAAGACTCAATTAAGAAATTAAATCTCACTGAGTCAAAGGCTTTAATGAATAAATCAGCAAGCTGATTTGTTGTATCCACTTTAATCAACTTGATTAGACCTTTTTCTGAACAATCTCTCAAAATGATATTTGATTTCTATGTGTTCTGTTTTACTATGTTGCATTGGATTAGTAGTGATGAACATAGCAGCTGTGTTATCAATGTGTATTGGTGTTTGAAGAAAGTTGTAACCATAATCAAGTAATTGGTTTTGCAACCATAAAACTTGAGAGCAACCGGCTGAGGTAGCTATGTACTCAGCCTCAGCTGATACATTTGTTTGCTTTTTGCACTGCCAAGAAACAAGTCTTAGTCCTATGAATTGACAACCTCTAGTTGTTGATTTTCTGTTGTTGTTGCACCCTCCAAAGTCACTATCTGAATATAAGTAGAATTTAAAGTCTCCTTCTTTGGGATACCAAAGTCCAAGAGCTGGTTTTCCTTTAAGGTATCTAAAAATTCTCTTCACTGCATTCAAGTGTGACTCCTTAAGGTCTGATTGGTACCTAGCACAAACACACATAGCAAACATTATGTCAGGTCTGCAGGCAGTTAAATACATTAATGATCCTATCATAGATCTATATAATCTTTAATCAACATACTTCCCTGTAGGATCTGGTATAATCTTATCTATTGTTGATGCTAGTGTTTTGCATGAAGATGAATCAGCAAGGTTGTACTTCTTCAAAATTTAATTCACATACTTCTCCTGATTGATGAAGATGCCATCTAGTTTCTGATGAACTTGCAAACCAAAGAAGAATGTTAGTTCTCCCATGGAACTCATTTGAAATTCAGATTTCATCAGACATTCAAACTCTTCACACAATCTCTTATTTATTGATCCAAATACGATATCATCTACATATACTTGGACAACTAAGAGATCTTGATGTTCATGTTTCAGGAAGAGAGTTTGATCAATTGTTCCCCTTTTGTAACCATGCTTGAGTAAGAAAGATGACAATGTTTCATACCACTTTCTTGGGGCCTGATGAAGTCCATACAAAGCTTTATCAAGCTTGTATACCCTATGTGGATAATCAGGATCTTTAAAGCTTAGTGGCTGAGAAACATAGACTTCTTCATCATGTAACACCCGGAAATTTATTAAAAGGAAAAGAAAAGAAGAGTATAAAGAAAGAAAGGTGAAATAACTCAAGTTGAGAGGCTAAAGTTGTGCAAGTGGCAAACTTTATAATAATTGGGTTTAAAAACAAGGGCATGGCAGCCCATGCCCCCATTTACTTCCTGTTCTCGGCTGCAAAAAAGAAAGAAGAAGAGTTTCACCGGTTTTAGAGAGAGAGAAGAAGAAGAATCCGCAAAAGGTGAGTTTTCTTGGGTAATTATTCGGTTTCAGCTGGATTTTCGAGTTCTGGACTGAGATTTTTGGTGTTTAGCGCTCGTTTTCGTGGATTTTAAGTCTGAACTGCAGATGGGTCTCAGGTTTGCAGTGCTCTACTCGACGACTGTTCAAGGTGAGTTTCTAGATCCCCTCTTTTTACTAGTTTTCTAAGTGTTTGGGGCTATTATGAATACCAAGCAGAAGTTTTTAAAGCAAACCATGAGTTTTCAGCATAATGTTCAACTGTGCCCTGTTGATGCTTGTTTTAGAAGTGGTTCTTGGGTTATGTTTGATGTTTAGAATGTTTTAGTATTGTAGCATGGTAGATTTATGTTAGGATGTGTTAGGCCGATGTTTGGGAGTTGTTTGTAGCATAGATTATATTTCAGATTGTTTTCCATGTGCCTAACTGACCTCATGCACATAAGTGTTCATGCGACCAGAGTGCCCATGCGCCCAGAGTTGCCCATGCGCCTAAGTGTGGGTCATGCGCCCAACTAGTGCCCATGCGCCCAGAGTTGCCCAGGCGCCCAAGTACGCCATGCGCCCACTGCTCATGCGCCTAAACAGGGCTTATGTGCCCCAGCAGTTCTCATGCTCCCCAACAGTTCTCATGCGCCCAAACAGGGCTTATGCGCCCCAGCAGTTCTCATACGCCCAGGATGTGCCCTTACGCCTAGAGTACCCCATGCGCCTACCACCCAAATGCCTAAGTATGCTTCATGCGCCCAAGCAGTGCTCATGTGCCTAGACTGTTTCATCCGAATTTAGATGCTCATGCGCCTAAGATGTTCATTCGCTATTCTCTGTAGACTTAGGTATTTCTAGGAATTCTGAGAGGTAGGTAGTTGTGCTAAGTTCTGTTGTGATGTGATGGTTATGCCGGTTGTGTTATGCATGTTTGTGTTGTTGATGATGTTCGTGTTGTGTATGTTGTGGCTTTACCTATTATGTATGAGTGCATAAGTAAAGTATTTCGTAATGAAAGTGAAATATAATGAATGATGCGAATGGAGGTAATGAATGATGAGACCTTTGACGCCCCCCCCCCCCGGTACTGTGTCAGCTTTCGAGCATGAGTCGGGGGTTTGTTTACAGGCCCCGGCACAGTATCAGCTTTCGAGCATGAGTCGGGGGTGTGGCGTGTGAGAGTGATGAGATCTTTTTTGCTCACCCCGGTACTATGTCAGCTTTCGAGCATGAGTCGGGGGTTTGTTTACAGGCCCCGACAGAGTATCAGCTTTCGAGCATGAGTCGGGGGTGTTGCATACGAGTTGGGATCCTTGTCGCGTACCCTGGTACTATGTTAGCTTTTGAGCATGAGTCGGGGGTTTGTTCACAGACCCCGGCACAGTATCAGCTTTCGAGCATAAGTCGGGGGTATTGCATGAGACAGGATCTGGATGATGGTGAGAGATGTAATGATTGAATGATGTTGAACGATGACAAAGATAATAATAATTATTACCAAGGTGTAGGTATGATGTGTGATCACGAATGAATGTAAAATGTTGTTTTAACAAAAGTAAAGTATTTTAATTATAAAACTAGAACTCACTCAGCGTCGCTGACTTTTGTATGCATAATAGTTGGTAGGTTTTTGTGTTGATGCTGAGGAGGTGCAGACATGGATGCATAAGCTACTGGGAGCGTTTTGAGGCTGGCATTCACATTTTGATATGATGTTGTAGTTTGAAATTTACATGAATGATGTAATGAAATGATATATTTTAACTTAAAAATGAGAAGTTTTTAAATTCCGCTGCGATAATGATGTCTCTTTTAAATGTTTTTATGCAATGATTGACCAACTATGGGGTTTCCGGAAACGGAGCCTTACACATCAATTTTACCATATAAGAAGGCACATTTTACATCCATTTGGTAACTGTGAACTTCTTATGTGATGCATAGGCTAGAAAGACTCTAATGGCTTCAATCCTTGCAACAGGAGCAAAGACTTCATCATAGCTATCCCTTCTTCCTGAGTATAACTTTATGCTATCAGCCTTGCTTTGTTTCTCATAATAATGTCTCTATCATCTAGTTTGTTCTTGAACAACCACCTTATGCCAATTGTATAATGGCCTTCAGGAAGATCAACTAGATTCCAGACTTTTTGTTTTCTAAATTGTTGAAGTTCTTCTTGCATTGCTTCAATCCAGCTGTTATTTTTCAATGTTGTAGTGATGTTGGGAGGAACCACTTATGAAAGAAAGCAAGAGAACAGACAAATGTTGGCTGCTCCCCCTTGTCTTCTTGTAGTTCTATCATTAAGATCACCTATCATGTTTTCAATGGGATGATACTTGTGAATTCTGTACATTGGTATGGATTCAACTTGAATGGATGAATCCAAGTTAGTGATGTTGATTGATGGACATGGAGTCAGCTGGGATGGGAAATCCACAAAGTAGTTGAAATTCTCATGTGGCTGATCTTTTGATGCTGAATTATGTTCATCTGTATCAGCTTGTATTTCTGCAGATGTAGGCATAGCATCCGCAGCAGTTACAGGTACAACTACAGATGATGTGGTTTGTTGAACTGCATGTGTGGGTGGTGGTTGTTGAATTTTTTCTGTTGAATTATGATCAACTGAACGCAATGGGTCATCTCCAGAAGTAGTAATATCTATGGATGTAGAAGGAACTTCTGCGGATGTAGAAGGAAATTCTGTGGATGTAGACCTATTGTGTCTATTCGGATGATCTTTGCTTGTTTGAATTGGAGGGCCAGAATCAGTAGCATTTTGAGTAAGTGACTGGACTACTCTTGGTGGATCAGCTGTCAATGGCACTTCACCCATGTTTGGAGGAACATAAGGATAACATGTATCTGCAGGACCTGCCACATTCAAATAACTTGAGTTAAATGAGTTTGATAATGCATTTATATCAAACAACCAAGATGATCCTTTTACAGATTTTGGAAACAAGGATTCATTAAAAGATACATTAGGAGTTTCTTCCATAAAGTTTTCATGTGGAACATAGACTCTGTATGATTTAGATGTTGATGAGTAACCAACAAAGAAACCATCATAGGCTTTTTCTACAAACTTTCCTAATTGATCTTTTGTGTTTAAGATGGACACATGACACCCAAAAGCTCTAAAATATCCTATGAAAGGTTTTCTTTTAAACAAAAGTTCATATGGTGTTTTATTATGTTCTTTGACAATTAATGTCTTGTTTTGAACATTGCATGCTGTGTTCACAGATTCTGCCCAGAATGTGATTGGCAATTGTGAATCAGCAAGCATTGTTCTTGTTGCTTCAATAAGAGTTCTATTTCTTCTTTCAGCAACTCCATTCTGTTATGGTGTTCTTAGTGCACTGAATTGTCTTGATATGCCTTTGTCCCTGCAAAAGGAATCTAAAATATGATTAACAAATTCAATTCCATTATCACTTCTTAAGATTTTGATTTTTAGATCAAGTTGATTTTCAATCTTAGTGATAAACTCTATCAATGTTTTTGATGTTTCACTTTTATGTTTAAAAAAAATGACCCATGTGAATCTAGTGAAATCATCAACAATCACCAAACAGTATTGCCTTTTTCCAATGCTCTGGACATTGGTTGGACCAAAAAGATCCATGTACAATAGTTTAAGTGGTGTTGTGTTTGTGTTAATTGTTTTGAATTTATGAGACACTCTATGTTGTTTTCCTTTGAAACATGATGAACAATGATCATAACAATAAAATTCTTTATTTGGAAGGCCAATGACTAAGTCATTTTTGACCAACTTTTTCATATTCTTCAAGTTAGAGTGAACCATTCTTCTATGCCATAGTTGAGATTCATCTTCTAATGACTTAGAAATCAGGCATGTTTCATTGTTTGTTATAGATGTGTTATTCATGTCCAAAACATAAGTGTTTCCTTTTCTTGGTGCTTTAAGAAGGATCCAATCTGCTCGAACTTGAAAACCTGGCTTAAGAATGTAACAGAAATAGTTATCAAATAAAGTGGTATAATTTTGATCACAAATTTGAGATACACTGAGTAAATTGTATTGTAAATTTTCACAAAAATTAACTTTCTCAAACTTTAGTACTCCATTTGTTACCATTCCTTCACCAACAATTTTACCTCCCTTCTTATCCCCACCAAATGCTACATATGAAGCATTTTTATATTTGAAGTCATGGAGTAGAGAATAGTTTCCTGTCATATGCCTGGAACAACCACTGTCAACATACCACTTGTTGTCAGTCCTCCATGGATGTTCATGCAAAAATAATGAAATCAATTAGAAAGTGGAGCCTAAGCCTTAATGGTCTTGGGCTTGCCATTGTTATCTAGAATAGTTACTCTATCATGAATGAGCGTAGATGTCTCAAGATTGTTTTTAGCCCCAATTGATTCATTATGTTCTGTTTGGGTTGAGGATGATTCCGTTGAAGATGAACTTGATGCACTTTGATCTTGATTCATAGTTACTTCTTCTGTCACTTCTTCTTTGAGTACCTTGTTCTTCAAACTTGAAGATGATGTTTTGTTAGAAAAGGTTTCAGCATCTTTTGTTTTTGATTGAGGAACATGGTTACCCTTTTCAAGGTGATCAAAGAATGGTTCATCTTCCTGCAACACTACCTTCTTGTGAGGAGTCTTGCTTTGATATTGTTGCTTCTCCTTTTTCTTCTTTGCTTGTTATTAGCAGATGTTGGCTTTGTCTTTGAGATCATATGCTTTGGTTGCTGCCTCTTTTGCTTTTGAACTTTTAATTCATCATTCTTAGAAGATTAAGAATCTGATTCAGCAATCTCAACTTTTTGCTTCTTGGAAATCTTTGTTTTGTTCTTTTTGTTGAAGAAACATTCTTGAGTAGAATGATTGTTCTTGTTGCATATGGCATAATGCTTGTTAAAGTAACAATCCGATGTCATGTGATTGTTCATATTGCATATGGAGCAATAGATGTTGAAGTAGCATTCTTCTGTGTTGTGGTTGTGCATATCACACCATTTGCAATACATCTCTTCAGCTTCACTGTTAGAGTCTGCTTCCATCTTTGTCTATTTCTTCATCAGTGTCTTCTTTTGCTGCTTCAATTCTTTTTTAGGCTTAGTAGCTGAAAGATCTTCTTTTTGTTGTTTACCTTTCTGGTTAGCAGTTGAATCAGCATGTGTTTTCTTCTTTCGTAGATCTTCTACGGATGACTGTTTTGGTCCTGGTGATTTCTTCTTTCGTAGATTTTCTACGGAAGACAGTTTTGTCTTCTTCCATAGTTCTTCTACGGATGTTGACTTTGAAACATTTTTCTTTTCATTTTCTACGGATGTGTGAGGACCTGTCTTCTTCTTCCGCAGGTGTTCTGCTGAAGTGTTTTTCTTTTCTTCCTCTGTAGTTCTTGTTGCTGGTTGACTGTTATGATTTTTGTTGAGCTCTTGAATCCCTTCATTCAGCTGACCAATTCTTGTGTAGATGGTCTTCAACAAATTTCTTTGTTTTGGGGGATAAGGTAGCTTGATTTCATCAAGTACTTTGGGAATTATTGGTTCAAATATTACATTTTTACCCTTACCTAAACAAGTACTTTCTTGTTCATTAGGCTCATCAACTTCATCCAGATCATCACAATCATCAAAGTCAAATTCTGATTCATTTTGTTTTGAAAATTTTGATTCAGATGAATCAGTTTCACTGACTTCAGTATCTTTATCATTTACCAATTCATTATTTTCAACTTTTGACTCAGTTTTGCTGTTAGACACAAAATGATTAGACAGACTGTTGGTCATGGATTCAGGTATAATAGTGTAGTTATCATTTATTGGTGGTGCAACAGTATGAAATCCCAATCCAGACCTGCTCTTTGATTCAATATGAGAACTTAAAAGTTTCTCATATTGCTATGATGATAGTTGAAATTTCTGAAGTTTCACTTTAGTAGATGCATGATCTGACATGGATTTTGTTAATGAGGTGGTCAAATGCTCAACTTGTACTTTCGGATTATATTTTTCAGACACAAGTTTGTCTAAATCCTTTTGTAATGAATTGATTTTCACCTGATAAAGTTTATATTCTCTTACATGAGATTCATTTAAAAGCATAGTTTCTTTGACTTTATCAGCCAATTGTTGAGCATGAACCCTATATCTTTCAACCTCATCAACACATAAGGAAGAACATAACCTTTCTCTTACCTCTCTGGCCATTGGAGGAACTTTGTTTTCTAAGTTTGCCATCAGTGCTTGATTTTCCTCTTGCACTTCCTTCTCATACATGCTCCAATCACAAGTTCCACCCTACAAAATAATCAAACTAGTTTCTTTAGAGTTACTAGTACCTATTGAAGAACTTGTGGCTGGTGGGGATGAGTTTGTTAGCTAAGGTTGCTTGAAGCTTCTCTGATTTGCTTGTCTTGTGTCAGTTGTTGATTGCTGATTGTTGTTGCATTCCCTTGAGAACTATCCATACAAATTGCATTTGTAACACCTTACTTTTGATTTGTCAACACCAATCTTTGTTGTTCTTCCTGCAACAGATAGTCCTTTGTTCCTTCTCATGTACATCTTGGCCCTGTAAGCAATCATGGCTATTTGCCATTGTAGATCCATCTCTTCCACTTTATCAGGATGAAGTTCTTCAACGTCTTGTTGACAGAAGTGGGCAGGAGTCAAGGTACTTCCCAAATAAGCTTGAAAGCTTGAGCTGAAGGATGCAAAGGCTACCTTCTGTTCTTCTGATTCCAAAACCACAATGATTGGTTCTGTTTGATTGCTGGTTTTATTGTTTTTGGAGTCATTAGCCTTTCCTTTTGCTTTTTTGTTTTGATTGTTTTGAGAGTTCAATTTAGATGGCTTGGCAACATAGAAGTCAGTTTCCTCTTCATTGTCACTTTCAACACAAGAGATACCTTCATCATCATTAGAGATAAAGGCACTTCCAACACCCTTAGATTCTTTGAATTGATATGGTGCTATAGGTGCTTTAACACTTTTGTTTCTAGTTTTCTTGTCCAACTCCAAAGCTTCTACCTTTGCAACCAGAGTGTCTAACCCAATAGACTTCAGATCAAGAGTATTCTTGAACATAGACATAGTGTAGGTCTAGCTTTCTGGTAATGAATGAAGCATCTTTTTATTTTACTCCTCATTGATGTACTTCAGTTCAAGATATTCATCTCTGTAACAAGTTGCATAAACCTGTGGAGTTGTTGAGGGACGGATTCACCTTGAATATGATGGAATGATTCACATTGTGAATGCAAGGTATCCTTCCTGATACTTCTAATCTCATCACTTCCCTCACACAAAGTGTGAAGAATTTTCCATAATGAGTTAGCAGTTTTGTATGCTTCACACCTGATCAATAGGTCTTCAGGTAAAGCCATAGTAAGCATAGTATAGGCTTTAATGTCGACTTTGACTTTCTTAGTATCATCAGGTGACAAATTTTTCAGACTTATGGGCTGATTATTATCTTTGTAATCAGGTCCTAAAGCAGGTGGAATATAAGGACCTTCAGTGATAGACACCCATAAGTCAGAATTTGTATAATTAACATGATTCCTGAATCTGATTTTCCATGTTTTGAAATCAGATTTGTTCTCCAACTTCGGAGGTTGATAAGCGCCAACTACTAAATTGCTCATGTTAATTAACTATGCTAAGGATCAAAAATTAACAAATTAATTTAAAAGAAACACCAATTAAACAAATCAAACTGATAGATTAATTGATCTAGATCAATGAACACTTGGCTCTGATACCACTTGATAATCCAAGGATCGTTGCAGGAATTATCAATTTGATTTTAACAAGTATTGATCGCGGAATTATCAATACCTGCTGTTTAATGGATTGTTTATCAAAAGTTGAAATCGATGAACAAGAAGAACAACTAGAAAAACTAAAAGTAATAATGCAATACATAGATTGTTTTCAATTGCTCTTCATTCACAATAAATCGATTAAAATTGATTATAATGCTATATGTTCTTGATGCTTGATCTTGCTATGTTGTTAATGTTCTGTCTGTTGATCTCTGTTATTGTTCTATTGATATATAGAGAACGTGTTTCTATTCTGTTCCTAAATCATTACTGATATTTCGCTATTTTGTTGCTATACTTAAGCTAACTTCCTCTAACTATGCGAATTCTTGCCTTGTTTATCGGCATAGGAGTTCACTATTTACAATGGAAATTATATTTTACAAAGTAGAATGTTGTTGATGTGACGTGGAATATTCGCTTGAATTAAATATCTTCCGCCGCCATTGATTTGATGATATTGCTCTGACATGTTGACTTGTTGATTTTTTGTTACGTATTTGATGATTTGAAATCAATACAAGTTTGTTAATCTTCTGTAGGAATTGGTCTCCCGTAGGAAGTTCTTCTTTCGCAGCAATTAGTCTTCCGCAGTAACACTTTGTCTTCAGCATTTGTTCTTTAGTGGTTGTGCTTCCGCAAGAGTTCTTGTACTTGTTCTTCAGCAGCAAGCTCTCCTTCAGCAGCTCCACTTGATCTTTGATCTTGTTCAGTAGTTGTTGTTCTTCCGTAGGAGATCTACGGAATCACAAACTTCAGTTATGCTCCTGAGAACATCTACGGAAGAACACTTATTCATCCGTAGGTTGTTCTAACACTTAGTCAATTTTTTCAAATTGACCAAGTCTGATGTTTTCTATATTAACATAAACTAACACACACAATAATATGGGTTACCATATAATTCATACATTACATTATATTATCAAAAAAAAAATTACAATGGTTAATTACAAGAGTTGACAAGTCAACTAAACCTATACATTTTATCTAGTTCTAACACGGTCCAACCAGTAAACCAATAACGAGATGAGTTTGATATCCAATCCGGTTATAAAAATATTGATTAAGACATAAAATAAGATATTTATGTTTTCCAAGTTTATCTAAATAAATGAACTAAAGGGAAGATAATTCCTGCAAAAGCGCAAGCAGTGAACAAGTGGACCCAAGTCAATGGTCAGTGGTCTTTCTTTATTCCTCTCTACTCGATTCACAATTGACAGACGACAGCTTGTTTGAATCTATTTTACAAAGACATTGACCCTCAAATGTCCATTTCCAAATGAGAAGAACACATTAAATCGTTGTTCCCCAATCCACCTTCCTGCTTTCGATTTTCGGATCTGTGTGCAGTAATGGCGACCTTTGTTAGGATTTCAGGTGACTGCTTCAGATTCTATACGATGTCATGATTATTTTGTTTTGATCTGTTCTGTTCTGTTCTGTTCTTACTTTGGCATATCTGATGCTTGCTTTAAATTTAAGCTGTGGGTTTTTCTTAGATTTATATAAAGCATTTACAACTGTTATATTATATTATAGGGGTGTTTCTAGTTATTTGAATTTCTTACACGACATGAACTTTAACACAAGATCATTTCTATGTCTGGGCTTAGTGTAAACGGGTTTGAATGGGGTTGAGCCCGAGAGAACATGGTTTAGCTAAATGGGTCTGGTTAGGATCAACCTAATTGAAAGTAAATGACACATTGCAGCACTGATATGGGCGGATCTGCTAGCTGCATTTGCAATGTATGTGATGATGCCTTACTTGACCAATGTGTGGAAGCTAAGCACTACACATGCTGCTGGAATCATAAACATTTGGAACGGAATCACAGCGGTTTTGGCCTTCGTGTTTGCCTTCTTTGTTGATGCCTTCATGGGCGACTTTTATATGCTTGTGGTCTCGAGCATCGCCTACAGTGTCGTAAGTCATTTGACTGTGCTGCAGAACGTGTGTATGTGATATAAATGTAAAAGAAGTTTCTGATATTGATATGAAATTGCTGCAGGGATTAGGATTACTAACCATGTCAACACCACCTGTTTTTGGACCATGTAAAGACTACAAGGAGGAATGTATTGGGCAAACACAAAAGGTCTTGTTCTATATCGCGTTACCGTTGATTGCAGTAGGAATGGCCGGTCATGTAGTCTCGTTAGCGCGCTTTTTGGATCTACAAATACAAAATGAAAATGAAAAGAAAAAGATAGAGAGAGATGAAAAGGGAAATATGGATGATAAGGAAAAAAAATCTGGAGAGGAAACTGAAGAGGGAAATAAAATACTTGTGCAGATACCGGGCTTGATTATGGTGATGATTGTAGTAATAGCCGGAGGTATTGGACTTCCATATATAAAGCCGTGGTCACTCCGGTTTGGGATTCCAGCCATATGTTCGGTGGTGGCGACCCTTTTGTTCTTTTCAGGATGGCTAGCGTACAAACATGATAATGATCCAAAGGTGAGTCCGTTAACAACCACCGTCAGAGTTTTCGTGGTCACTGCTCGTAACATTTCACAACCGGTCCCTGATCCAAAAGAGCTCAACAATGTAGATGATGCTCGTCACACCAGCAGCCTCAGGTCTCTCTGTAGTGAGCATTGAAATTAGAATGGATTTTCGTCTAGCCATATCTAGGTGATCCAACAAGTAGGAGGTCGTTAGTTCAAGTCCCATATGAGACAAGGGTGTATTAAAAAGAATGAAAAGAAATTAACTTAACATGGATTCTCTGTAGAGCGGGAAGATGGGTGGGTCAAACGAGTTGGATAATGCAATGGTTTAAATAGGTTGGAGTTGAAACGAGTTATTTATTTAGTTTTTTTATTATGGTATGTAATAATCTTGGATCAGGTTGGGTTGACCTGCTAGCACCCTTTTGTCCATCTTGTTTCCGAGTTGAAACACATAAGTTTTTATAATTCAACCATTTGACTTGTTTAAGCCCATAATCTTCTTACTCCTTTATAATGGAATGCAGGTGCTTTGACAAGGCTGCTATTAAGTTACCAGAAGAGCAACAATCAAAGAAATGGAAGGTTTGCAACGTGCGAGAAGTAGAAGACACCAAGATTGGTATTCGTATGCTCCCAATGTGGTTAACCTTCATTGTGGTCGGAATCGTGCTTTCTATTGGAAACACTTACTATTTGGAGCAAGCTAATCACATGGATAAAAAGCTTGGAAAAATAAGTATTTCCATTCCAATCTTCCTTCTGTTCTATAGTGCCACAAGCTCCATATTTGCACAATTCTATTCATTCCTAACAACGTGTTCAAAGAAGTACGCCCCACCAATTGGGATCGCAACAGCTATGCTTATCTCAGTATTATGTTGCATTACAGCTGCAAAAGTGGAAACCCGAAGACTGCATCGAATTAGGGATCATGGTTTGCTAGACAAACCTGAAGACAAGATTCCAATGAGTATATTTGCACTGCTTCCACAGTTTATGCTCTTGGCAGCCGTTGAAGGGATTGCTATTAACAGTATCACGGGTTTCTTTAGGCATCAAACCCCTGAATCTATGCATAATTATTTGACTTTTTGCACAAAGGGTGTGTTGGGGTTAGGAAACATGGCTAGTGTTTTGTCGGTCTATGTTGTGGGGAAGGTGAGTGAGAGAAATGGAAAGCCGAACTGGTTCCAGTATACTTTAAATAAGAGCCATTTGGATCGATATTATTGGGTGTTGGCTGTTTTAAGCGCGGTTAATTTTGTTATCTATGTTATTGTTGCATATTTCTACAACTACAAGGAATCGCTGGATGATGGTGAGGATGATGAAGTAGAGGGCGGAGAAATGAAAGAAGATTTCCATGATAAGACCTGTTGCTGTTGAGGGTAGATGTCAAAGTTTGTGTCAGTTGTTATCTGTCTATTGATTATTTTTATAACTGCACACGACAGCAACCTATTTAACTTTAATTTCTACATATATCATTTCTTGGGTAACTCCTAAAGGGCTTAAGGTTGCGTTTGGTTTGTTGTAAAGCTCTAAAGTGATCACTATGGGTATGGTTTTGATGGTAGGTTGGAATGGGTAACTATCATTTTCACTCTTGTTATTAATGATCACGTATTATACTCGTGTGATGTATGACAATTGACAACTAAAGCAATAGGTATGTGTGTTTATGGCGTTCTCTTAAACTTAATATTGATTTTGTATAGCTCGCTTTCTATGAATGTAGGTGTATATATGATTGTGTTTGTGTGTAGGTATTTGGAAATGTACACATGAATAAGAAATGACTCATGCGTTGCGCAATGTGTACCACGTACATACATACATATGTACACAGTGAATTATTTAAATGGCTTGCGATTTTGATTTTTATTCCGGCAATCCTTATTAGCACAAACATGAACGTGAACAAGAATGTAATCACGAAAATTGCTACCAATTCAATAACACCACATGTCAATCGTTACATCACATAAATGTTAAAGCCGTTTAATTGAATGGTGACTTACATGAGGACGTGTTCATGAATCCGTACGAAGGTTTTACACCTAAAGGTCAGGAACACCTTGTTTGTAGATTAAAAAAATCCATGTAAAGGTTAAATAAGCATCATGTCAGTGGTACTTTAAATTTGATGAAAAGTCTATACTCGTCCAGATATTGCTTATATTGTTGGAATGCAAGGTCGATATCAATCTTTAATCATTAGAAAGCAGCAAAGAAAGTGTTGCAATATCTACAAGGAATGCAAGACTATAAACTGATATACAAAAAAAAGTAGCGGACTAAGAAATCAACTTTAGGGTACATCTTTATGTTAGCAGGCAGACCAATTTCATGAAAAAGTCATAAGCAACAATTAACAACTTTAATGATTGTGGTTTACAATGCAACTTGTCATGGGATGTTGTTAAGAAATTTTATCACGAACTTAAAACAATGAACACCATATCAAGACCATTGAAGATCTACTCTAACAACTTAGCTAACTTTAGTTGCTCGAATAACAAAAGTTCGAGCGGAGCTGTTTTATACCTTAGATCAAAACATATGTTCATACGAGAATGATGAAATCAAAATAATCTATGTATCGACTACATTAGCACAAAATCTATGCTTGTAGATCCGATGACTAAAGGTCTACCATACAAAACTTTCCAATAACTCGTAACAAGGATGTGTTTTAGTAGAGGTCTTATGTAATAGCATATCAAGTGTGCATGAATGATTAATGAAATCTCCTTGAATGTTTTATTTGTTAATAATAACGTATATGTGCATCTAATGATATATAGACAAATTTTTACAAAATTAATATTGTATATTAAGGGTTTATTCATTAATTTTGGTTTTACAATTAAGTTTTTTTATATTGACACTTTAGTATGACTGTTGGGGGTCTTGAATTTATTGTAATTTAACTAAAAGTAATTCTCTAATATAGTTTCAGTGTGTGACTTTATGAGGTTTTTTTTACTTGGCCAAATTACGCATATCCATCACAAATGATCACCCGGGTAAGTCGGAGAATGTTGGAAGTAACCCGTTAGTATGGTTATATGGATCATTTGAGTAAATTTACCAATATGACATAACCAGTACCTAACAATTACTTAATGGAAGCAACTATGAATGCTAGTTAGTTAAGGGAAAATTATGATTTCCATTTTTATATCTTTAAAGAAAGCAATACAAAAGGACGATTACATTGAAGATGATATGAAGATCAATCATAGTTATCAATATAAACCAAGTGAATTCTCTCAAGAACACCAATCAAGTATACTTTCTTAATCATCCATCACTCAAAGGCATCTTAATTGGAATCACTATGACATCCATCATCTACGTCAAAATCACATTCCCTACAAGTAAGTTTCACCTTTTTACGTCTTTTATATAACCGATTGAAGACACGACTGAGGTTTCATGATTTTGACCCATATTTAAAAACATATATAATCGATGTTTAGAACAGTTAAAGTATATAAGTGGGAGCCTATCAATGTTATTAGTTCATTTGGCTCGGCTCATAAGGATGTCAAGTCCCAAACGTGATAGGGTAAGAAGTCACACAACCATAAATAATAGATAACACACTTTGAATAAAACCTCGTTTGGTCAAAACTTCCCCGATCTGAATGATCCTGTTAGGATGCAAACAAATAGTATATATAAACGCAACAACAAGATGATATCATATTTTAACGTGGAAAACCTCTCGAAACAATAGTAAAAACCACATGACTACTAGAGCCGCTTTAAATCCAATATCACTAACATCAACTGCAAAAAGTCTTTTCTAGGTTCACTAGAGGCATATAACAAACATCTTGTACTTGGAATCAACTAACATCAAGAATATGAATCAAACAAAGGCAAAAAAGAGTGAAGATATCATCAAATTCTACAGTCACGAATATACCTTGCAAAACCTAGCTTTCGGGCCTAATTAGAACAATTCCACCGTTGGATAAGGTCGCTCAGGTGTTGTGAAGATGATTTCCAAATTTTATAACGATCAAATGGTTCAATCTTAGGTAAATAACCGATCTTTGAAGCTAAGTGAAAAATTCACGGGAAGCCTCCTCTTTTTGTCTACTCTTTACTCACCTTTCTTTATTTGCTGAAAAATGTTTGTGCCGCTGAACCCACATGCTTACTATCCTCTGTTTGACATAACACAATGATTAGGACATAAATATTTGTTAGGCTTCCTCTTGGGCTTAAAAAATGACTCGGCAAATCTCCCTTTTTTGGCATATGAGGAAGAGTTTGCCATTCTGGCGATAGAGCAACACATTTTTAACTTCTCCCTTTCTAAAGCCTTAGTTAACATATCGAAACCATTATTATCGGTATGAACCTTATTAAGTTTAAACAAGTTGTCTTCAAGAGCATCTCTAATCTAATGATACTTCATATCAATATGTTTTGTTCTCTTATGAAACATACAGTTCTTAGCATGATGAATGACACTTTAATTATCACAAAAAACCATGTAGTGTTGTTGCATAAAGCCAAGCTCTTGCATAAATATTTTCAACCATACTAATTCTTTGCATGATTCTGTTGCTACCATAAACTCTACCTCAGTGATAGAGAAAGCAATACACTTTTGCAATCTGACTACCAAGACACAGCTCCCCTTCAAAAGTAATCAAATATCCAAAAGTGGACTTTATGATGTATTTATTTCCAGGAAAATCAGAATTTGTATAGCCAACAAGCTTTGGCTCCTTATTTCCAAATGTTATACCCAGTTTGGAAGTAACATGTACATATCTAAGAATCCACTTAACAGTTTCCTAATGCTTTTTACTTTTGGATTAAACAAAAACCAACTAACAACATCTAAAGCATGCGCAATATCAGGTCTTGTACACACCATTGCATACATCAAACTTCCAATTGTTGAAGCATAAGGAACTCCATTAATTTATTCAATCTCCGTCTCAAAAGATGGGAAATCTTTATAACTTAACTTAAAGTTGGAAGTAAGAGGTGAATTCGCAACTTCAGCTTATGTCATGTTAAAATTGCAAAGCACCTTCTCAATGTATTACTTTTGTGGCATGTGCAACTTCTTTAATTAAAGCTCTATCTCTAGAAATCTGAATGCCTAGAATTCGTTTGGCTAGCCCCAAGTCTTTCATGAAAATAACTTGCTTAATTTTTTCTTCAGCATCATAATTCTTCCTGCATTCTAACCAACAATCAACATGTCATCAAGATAAAGCAATAAGATAATAAAATCATTATCAGCAAACTTTTATAAGAAAACATTTTGATTAGAAGA
The DNA here is from genome assembly GCA_025506505.1 of Flaveria sonorensis. Lineage (NCBI taxonomy): Eukaryota > Viridiplantae > Streptophyta > Magnoliopsida > Asterales > Asteraceae > Flaveria > Flaveria sonorensis. The sequence continues at coordinate 34,526,277 of CM046424.1, forward strand.
AGTCTTTCGGTAGCCTCAAATTTCACTGTCTTGGTGCTGCTTTAACCCATAAAGATTTTTCAGAAGTTTATAAACATAGTCTTATTTACCCTCAACCTTAAAACCTTTAGGCTGCTCCATATAGATTTCTCTATCCAGGTCACCATAAAGGAATGATGTCTTGACATCCATCTACTCAACCTCAAGATCAAGGCTAGCACCCAAACCAAGAATCAACCAAATAGAGCTCATCTTCACGACTATAGAGAAAATCTCATCAAAATTAATTCCTTTTCTTTAACTGAACCATTTGACCACTAGCCTAGCTTTATAACTAGGCTTTGAGGTATGTTCTCTAGTCTTCAACTTATAAACCCATTTATTTTTTCCCTTGGGCAACTTCACCAACTCAAACATACTTTTCTCATCAAAAGCTTTTTTGCCCTTAGGCAACTTCACCAACTCAAACATATTGTTCTAATTCAAGAAATTCATCTCATCTTACATGGCTTCAATCAAGTCCATTTTGTGTTCATCTTCCATACCTTCTACATAAAACCTGGGTTCTCCCCCGTTAGTAAGTAAAATATACTCATCAGCAGATTAAGAATAATGGCCAGCATGACAATCTCTTTTAAATCACCTAAAAGGGACAAAAGCTGGCATGTTTGGAACCGGTAACTCTGAATGAGAATTCGCATTCAACTTAGACTATTCTAAAACAACAACACTTTTAGTATCATGCTGATCACCTTGAGCATCATCTCCATTATGTGGCTCAGAGTGTTAAGGTGGAATTAGATCCAAATCAGTAAAATTATAAGTGCATTGAGGAACTATGTTTGTCTTCTTAATATCTTTCAAACTCTAATTTTCCATAAACACAACATCATGACTTCTTATGAGTTTCTTCAAAACTGGATCATATAACCTGTACCCAAACTCATCTTGCCCATAACCAAGAAATATACATTGCTTGGTCATCACATCAAGCTTTGATCTTTCATCTTTGGGTATATGTACAAATGCCTTGCATCCAAAGACGAATAAATAATGGTGTGAAACATCTTTACCACTCTAAACCATGTTAGGAACCAATTTTCTATTCATCCATTCTGCCAAACCATTCAGTTTTGGTGTCTTTGAAAAGGTCTTTTGATGTCGAATATCTTTCTCTCTATAATAAGCATCAATAGGACCAATGTATTCACCTTCATTTTCAGTCCAAATTCACATGAGTTTCTTCCTACTTTATCTCTTAACTAAGGCATGAAACGGCTTAAACACATCTAATACAGTAATACTTGATCTTTAGATTACAATGTATTGGCCCGTACCTTCCTTGAATGTTCATCTATGAATGTGACAAAATATAAGAAACCCTAAAGTGATCTAGTCTTCATTGGACCACACACATATGAATGCACAAAATCAAGTATACCTTCTTTTCGAGAAAAAAAATATGGCTTTTAAAAGAAAACTCTATTTTACTTTCCTTCTAGAGAATGAGAACACCTCTTCAAAGGAATATTATGTACAACAGGCAAGGCACTTTCTTCAATAGTAAAAACATCTTTTTTTCACTCATATGACCAAGTATTTTATGTCATAGCTCAGTCATATCAGTATTCATTAATGAGTGAACCGCCTCTTTGAAGATCTTTGGATGTGCCATGTGCAACTTTGAGTTTCCTTTACCTATTGCCACGATCAAAGAACCACGGGTGAGTTTCCAAATTCCATACCAAAGCTATTGCGGTAACCATCATTATCGAGTAAACCTATAGAGATCAAATTAAGTTTGATATCTGGAACATGTTTTACATTATGTAAAACCAACTCCATCCCAGTCTCAAACTTCAACCAAACATTTCCAACACCAATAATCTTTGACAGCCCATTCCCGCTAGCTAATTAAACATTCTCTAAAGAGCATTAAGATGATCAGTAACAAGAGTTTCATCATGGTATTTTTAGTTTATCAACTGTTTGATTAAAAAAAAATTTATTGTTTCCGGTCTTTCGAGCATACAACTCCTTAAGCTTGGTCCATAAAGTACGGGCATGAGTCTCCCCGCTAATATGGTTCAACATAGTATCATCAACCCACTGACGAATATACCCACACATCTTTCTGTGTAAAATATTACATTCTTCATCAGTTTTATCCTTCAGTTTATCGGTAGAGAACACATGCAAATAATAATTCTTCACATAAAGAAGATATTCCATCTTGCCTTTCCGAACATGATAATTAGAACAATTTAAATTCACAATCCTACTTGTATTAGCTTCAATCGTTCAAACAAGTCTTAACCCAGTTACAAGAGCCAATGGCTCTGATACCACTCTCACGGGTGAAAGAATTCATACATCCGACCACAAAGGATAGATAACACGAAGTGGAATAAAACCTCATTTGGTCAAAAATTCTCCCGACCCGAATAAACCTATAAGGATGCAAACAAATAGGGTATACAAACACAACAACAAGAAGATACCAAATTTTACCGTGAAAAATCTCTCAAAACGAGAGTAAAAACCACAGGACTAGTAGAGCCACTTTAAATCCATTATCATCAAATCAGCATTACAAAAGTCTTCTCTAGGTATACTAAAGGCATACAACAAATATCATATAATTGGAATCAACTAACATGAGGCGTATGGAATCAAATAAAGGCAAAAACGAGAGAAGATATCACCAAATTCTACAGTCACGAACAGGCGTGTAAAACCTGACTTCTGGACGTGATTAGAACAATTCCACAGTTGGATAAGGTTGCCCAGGTGTTGCGAAGATGATGTCAAAATTTCACCATGATCCAATGGTTCAATCTCCAGGAAACAACCGATCTCTGCAGCTAGTAAAAAAATGACGGGATTCTTCCTCTTTTTATCTACTCTCTACCCATCTCTAGTCTATCTGCTGAAAAATGTTTGTGCTGCTGAACCCACATGCTCACTATCCTCTATTTGACATAACACAAAGATAATTGCCATAAATATTTGTTTGGCTTCCTCACGGGCTGGAAAAAAAATAATAACCCAACAAAGGGAACCATCTTGTGATAGCAATATGTGAATTATTTAATAAAAAATGTAGATTGCAATTACGAAAACTACAGAAAACAATAAGGAGATTTGGTACATTTATTCAGGTACAGAATTTTGGGAGTAACTTGAAGAAAGCACACAATCTTAGTAGTAGCCAGATATAATCAGAACATATAACTAGAAAAAAAACAAGGAATCAAATAACACCAACAACGCAATTACTTCGGTCATGCTTTGAGACATACTCAAAAGTAACTGTCAGACATTAGATGTTCGTAACAACGAAATACTAACATAGAATTAATGGATTTATGTTAGCACAAACCTTGGTTGAATGAAGCTGCATGCTTGAGGTAGGTTCCTCAGAAACCTTATATAGCAAGAATCTACGTCTATTCAATTTGAGTAGGATGGATATATGTTATTAAACTATATATTAAGCCTGTGGGCATTGATATAAATAATTAATAGTCCCAGTATGCTATGAGTAATTGAAAAAGAAGTAGTTGAAACAAATACTTAGGTAGACATTAACTAGCTTTGTGTTCATATTAGAAAATATGTCCTCATTTTGTATCAAGACAGCCTTATTTTCCTAATTGCATACAAATTTTAACATTTAATTACAAAGTAATTGTTAGGAAACAACACATACAACTAACTGATACCATTTATAATACTAATTAATCTAAAATTATGAATTATAAAAGTTTATTACAAAATATGGTCTAAAAGTTGCTCTTGAATAGAATTACAACATGAACAACCAGAATCAAATGTCATCATGACATCACCTCTTACCCGTGGCTTTCAATGTTTGTTTCACCTAGCAATGCTAAAGGAATACATTATACATAGCTTAAAATGTTTTTATTTGAAAAGGCCACTATATGATCATTGTAGAACTACACTTGGTTGATCCACCGTAAGACTACAATAACCAGGAACAATATTCAAATAATGGCGATTTTCCACTGTATTATAAAAAAGTGAGATTAGTTTGAAATGGATAGATAGATGTTTATTAATATACTATACCTGAAGACATTCACAATTTCACATTGATAGTCAATGGGGGCAGTTGGCCCTATGAGTAATTAAGGAAAGAAGTAGTTGAAAAAAATAATTAGGTAATTGCATGGCAGCATTTCCTAATTTTAATGATAATCATTTTATTCCAATCAACTGAAGCCCTAATGTAAAAAAATTTGTCATCCATGTTGTTGAAACACATATAATAAGTTGGGAAACTTCCCAAAATGTCCTTTTGACCCAACATTTCCCTCAACATGCCCTTGACTAGCCATTCCTTCAAAGGGGTGTTTGGGATTGCTTATTTTAGTTAAAAACGATTTTTGTTAAAAGGATTTATTAACTTATGATTTTTCAAAAAGGAGTTTTGGAAAAGTGTTTGGGTTAGCTTATAAGTTAAAAAGTCAATAAGTATTTTTTGAAAATTGTTTGTTTTACCTTATTCATGTAAAATGACCATAAATGACATATCTGGATAAGTCAATAAGTTGTTTTTTAAAAAGTGTTTGGGATTGCTTATTTATACTATTATTAACTTATTTTTTTCTCTCTAGCATATTGAAAAAAAAAATACTAAATATCAAACATATTTTATAAATTTTTTATTAGACCATAATAATATTACATTTAGATTGTTAAAAAGAACACAAAAGCACACAAAAATAACAAACTAATGGCATACTACGTTCTTCTCCGTGATTCCATTATCTCTTGCGCAATAATATCTCTTATCGCTTGCATGTGCATACCATCATTATCCGTACGATTTGTAGCCGGAACTTCTTTATGAAGCTTAGCACTAGTACCGCCGGGATTGTAAGATTCTTGTTGTGCCGTGTTAAATGCTTCATCAAACATACCAATATTTTAATAAAGTTATTGATTGCCATAGATGCTATCACAATACTCACTTGGTGCTCGTATGTGTAATTAACATGCATACCTCTTAATAACGCCCACCTAGCTTTCCATACTCCAAAAGTGCGTTCAATGATATTCCGCAATGATGAGTGGTAATAGTTAAATGTTTCTTTTGGTCCGCGAGGAGCACGCATAGCACTACTCTGTCCACGTTGAAATTCTGGTATACGATAACGAATGTTTTGACCTTTGTATGGAGCAAGATAGCCTTTAGGATTTGGGTATCTGGCGTCAACAACGTAATATTTGTCTACAAAAATAACAAACAGTTAGTCGATTCAAACAAGTATTAAAAACAAAAAGAATTTGCATTATACTAACCACCCCTTGGATGTGGAAAATGAAGCTCCGGCCTTTGTAAGGCTTCATTGAATATCCTCGAGTCATGTGCACTACCTTCCCATCCAGCCCATACAAAGTGAGTACCGGGTCTATTCCCTCTTCTAAGTTCTAACATGCACGCTTCAACGAATTCCTTGAACGTAACATCATCCCACAAGAATCTTGATTTATTCTTGCTATATGATGTTTTACAACCAATAACATTTGGACTATTCTCATCCATAATCTGAAACTATAGATATATAATCATAACTAATAATAATTTTCATCCATATATTACTGTTAGGATTCAAATGTTTAATATAAATGTGTTTAGATATACAGGGAACCAAACATTAACAGACCATACTAATGTTGTTACACTCATGGACAAACAATATTTCTGAAACTTCATAACAATTAAGTTTAGGTACACATTTATAAGTTGGCTCAAAGCTACAGATATGAAATCTCCAAAGAAAAATTAAAAAACACAATAACTGTAATCAATGAAACTGTCATACTAACTTGCGACAGTTGTTCCAAGCTTGTACTAAACCAAACGAAACATTTTACTAGCACATCATATTTGTATTTTTGAACAATCGGGGAGGTGTGTACTTGTCCTAGAACATTATACTACACATAGATGTAATTTTGCAAAAATTAAAGAAACTATAACTGGAAAAGTTCTTTCTCAATTAGCTCATGTCATACGTAATCTAAACCGAACCCCCTACAAGAATCCATAAATTTGTATCATGAATCCATCAAATTTGTAACATGAATCGGTAAATCAAAATCAGAGTAGCAAGAACAAAGAATCCACAAAGAACTTACGTATATAACGAGAATCCGAGGTCTGTTGCTCCCAGAATTCACAAATCACACAAACCCACAAGAATCCACAGAAATGGAAATCAAAGAATGCGATGGAGGATAGTATAAGAGCAGCAGACATGGGTATTTAAGAGGGTAGATCGAGTGGGTCTTGAATGCTCGACGGTGGGTCTTGAATGCTAGACGACGTGTGATGGGTGACGGGAGCTCGACGACGATGTGAGAGATCGGTCTTCAATGCTCGGCTGCTGCTCCTTGAGTGGATGGGTACGGCGACGGCGCTGCTTGACGGGTGCCGACGGATTCAATGCTCGGTGTCTTCAATGCTCTCGACGGTGGGTGAACTGCTCTCGGTTGGGTGTCTTCAATGCTGACAGATTCAATAAGGAGATGCTTTTGTGGGTGTTTTTGAAGGGTATGATGGGAAGATGTTTGGTGGTGGTGTGAGAAGTCAGTTTTTGTAACTTCTCCTTTTCTGCTTTTTGAAGGCCTTTCAAGAAGGACTTTTTAAAAGTCCTTTTTCTATCCAAACACAAAAAAACCAACTTTTTAACTTTTGAAAAGTTAAAAAGTCAAAAGCACTTCAAAATAAGCTAATCCAAACACCCACAAATTGTCCCCCACCATTGTCGTCCCGAACAAAGAGTTGGTTTGATCGAACCTGTGATGAGTGGTTAAGATTAAATCATGTGTCCCAACACTAGTGTCCTGTTTGTTTTCTTCGGGAATGTAGCCGACCTTGTTCTGAGTTTCTTGTCATCGTCGTGGCGGTCGTACTTCTACCATGTCACGTTCGTTTTAGTCATTTGTTTCGGTTGTTAATATATATATATATATATATATATATATATATATACACACACACACATACACAAATATAAGGGTTAAAATGCAAACATTATAAATTGTTTGGGTGGTAATGAAGTTAGATGACATAAACATTTTTACTCGGTGAAAAAGAAGTTTTCAAAAAAAATTATTCTAGCTATCTACTTGAAACAGTTCGTGCAATGGAAGACTGGAAGATGGTTTGAAGCAGGAAGGATAGGAGGGAGCAGGAAGGGGTCTTTAGCAGATTGGTGAGAATGGTCTTCATAGCTAACATCCCAGACGAGTGTACGAGCACACAGATATGGAAAATATTCCAACACTTGGGCGAGATAAAAGATGCCTATGTGCCCAGAAAGAAAGACAAATTCGGTAGAAGCTTTGCGCGCGTTTGTTCGCTTCGCTGGTGTCAGTGATGTCAATTCATTTGTGGATAGCCTTAATACAGTGAGAATAGATAATGTTAAGGTATTTGCAAACGTAGAGCATTATGACCGCAGTAATGTCTATATGGAAACTAAGTATAATGATTAGTCTGCTGGGAGGCCCTAGTATCGTAATGTTCCAAGACAACAAGAGTATAAGGGGTTGATACGTAACCCTAATATGTCGTTTAAACAAGTTGTTATGGGTGAACATAGTGTAAATATAATTTTGATCTAGGGAATAAATTGGTTGATACAAATGCAAAGATTTCTTGGAGGAAATGCTCTTTGATTGGGCAGGTAAAGAATTTAAACTCAAAAACTAAGGAAATTTCTTAAGTCAGTCGGACTCCTGGAGGTGGAGATTAAGTATGTTGGAGGACTAAAGGTCCTCTTAGTATGGTCGGGATCGAAGATGGCTAGTGACTTCTTGTCTAAAGGTAAAGGTTCATGGTCGGAATGGTTTGAGTCGTTAGAAGTTTTGCATGGGCAAGAGATTCGGTATGAACGAGTTGCGTGGCTTGTAATAAAAGGTGTGCCGTTGTCCTTATGGGATGGTGATATTCTCGACAAAACCGATGAGAAGTATGGTAAAGTTATCGTAAACACTCAGAGCTTCAACTTGGGATCAGAATTTATCAATCGGAAGATGTAGCGTGCTGGTGCAACAAGGCAGGATCGAAATTTTGATTTTTGACGAGACAATCTACATAAGGTGGAATGGTGTTGATTCCGGTGTGGGTCTCAGAGGAAAAACAAGACTAGTGCCCGTGTTTTGCCCTATTTTTTGTAGATTCAAATGATCTAGATGATGATAGTGTTGATATGTTGGAACATGAGGATAATGATTTAGAGGACTTGGAAGAAGGAGAACTCGTTAGAGAGGATCTTCAAGACGAAGACGTCATCGCCAGAATATGTGGAATGGTGAACGGAGGCAAGTGCTCAGGCAAGAGTAGTGGAAATGTACCTCGTCAAAACCCGAAGGATCATCCTAGAGAAGAGGAAGCGTCGGAGATGGGGACACCAAAAGGTGGTGGGTGAGAGTTCCAACTTCCAAGCATGCATACTGATGATGCAATTAATTCATAGTCGGTAGTGCTTAAGGGTCCAGTGGCTTTGGTTGAATTGAAGCAAATGAGGTTCCTTTTATCCATTTGAATCATGAGATTTCTTCGTGCCCCTCATCCCCAAAAGAACCACAGTCTGAAGGATGTTTCCAAAAGAAAGGTGCTAGAGTAAAAAGTACAAGGATCAAACCTCTTTATTCCTTGAAGATGAAAGATGCTATTTGGAGTGCATGGTCCTCCGTCTTTGCTGCTAGAACGATTGGTTCGCAGAGGTGATCTCACGTGGAGGGTGGTGGGGGAGATGTCACGGTATACATAGGTTCTGAGGCTGAAGTTGCAGAAACGTGCCAAATTAGAAAGATGCTTGGATTCAAGATGGATGGTCAAGGCAATCGGTTAAAGGAATTGATATTAGAGGAAGGGGTTGAAAAGGAAATCAAATAAATTAGTTCATGATCTGGTTGTCGAGACTCGATCATAAACAAGTTATTATATCGGTCTTAGCTACCTTTATTGTGTAAGGGTAAGTAAGGTCGTCTCCATAGGAAATATGTGGAAAGAACTTTGAACTAATTTTCTTAAATAATGAAAAACAATTACTTCCGGGTTTCAAGTTCTACAAGATTAATGGGTTATCAAGTGTACTTTAGGGTTGCATAACACGACTCAAGATCTTAGCTTTTGATTGAAGTGATAACCAAAGAATAATCTTTTAAGACTCGTTCACTCAATAATTTTCTAATTCATCTATATCAAGTTATCTACTTGTCTCAATGAGCTAACGATGCAAGGAAACCAAAAACTATGATAAATCAAATAACTTTCTTTATAAAAAAATTGTTTAACTCAATCAAAACTTTCAATTACATTTAATCACAAAGTATTCAACATAGAAAACACTAAACATGTCTAATTATCTCATTTGGCAAGAACTATCCACCCGAAAGCAATCAAGAACGAACTAGCCATTCATCGTCTTCATTACTTCTTCAATTTTGATTTGGTGATGATCAATGATGATTTGGTGTGAGTTGGGAAGTTTGAAAGCACCCAAAATCACCTTGAATTTGCTAGATTTCGGCTGGGAAAAGTTCTTCTTCCAATTAGGGTTGGATGTGTTTAAATAAACTTCAAGATCCATAAAATCAAGGTGTTTGTTGATGACCGGCGTATGATACGCCAACCCTAGGCGTATCGTACGCCCATATTAGTATTCCTACGCCCAACTTTCTGTTATTTTTTCCAAATACACCCATTGATACGCTGCCCATACGCCGACCGGCGTATTATAAGCCCATACCCGGCATATCATACGCCGATACTCCTAAATTTGTGCCTTTTTTGTAACTTTTGACGTTTGCATTTTTATTCCTTGTAGTTTCGTGCTTGGCTTTTTTTACTTCCAGTTAATCTTATTTAGGCTTTGAACACCTATAAACAAAACACAACAAAAGTAATCCCATTCCACAATAACAACGATGTAAAATCACATAATTATATCAAGTAAGCCTTGAATTATTATCACGTGATCACATCCCCACACTTAACTTTTTGTTTGTCCTCAAACAAACTTACTTGCACAATTCACTTTAATTAATCAAACATGCTAAGTTATCACAACTTTGTATAAATTATGGTCCCAAGACATACTTATTTTTCACTTTCATTAGTAAGATTTACAACCCAACATGTAATATGATTCATGTTTTAAACTTAGAATCTTTAGTTGGCATAACTTATACCTTTTGCTTCAAACATTCATGCATTCATATTCCTTACAATGAACACTCCTCTCGGTTTGTTTTATGGACTAGTGATTATATACTAGTATATCCGGAGCTCTCAAACCAAGAATGTACATTTTCATCATAAGCTCGTATAGTAATCGTATTGCCATCAATTAACACAATATAATACATAAATCAAGAGGTCTTTCATGGGTTGAAATGTTAGGCTAAGGTTTAAGGTGGGATAGAATAGGGCTTTTAGAGTTGGTAATGATGAATGAAATCCAATTTAAAATGCTAGACACATTATTTATCACTATCTATCATCTAGTTGCAATAATATCACCGAATTCTCACACTATTTTTATTGCTTCATAGTTTGGTCATTTTGACCTCGTATTTATCTTTTTTTCTTTTTTTTTTCACATATTCATAACCAATTATACTATTATTGAACTATTACTGAATGACACTTTTAAACATGTCATGGATTGGACTTCATCACCTTAGGTTTTATAAAAAGGCTAAGGCTTTGTAGGCTTATTGTTTTGGGCTTATTCAAACGACAAGTTGGGGCTCAACATGGTGTCTAAAGGAAAATTATCAAGGTATGGAATTTAAAGGAAAAGGGTTTAAACAAATGGTTTATTCCTAATGCCTCTATCACATTCATGCACATATTGGTTCATGATCTTGACACGCATCAATTACACGAGTTCTAACTTAAATGCATATTATAGTTTCCCTCATTATGAAAAAATATAAAGCAAATCAACATATGCTATGAATTGCTCAATTAGGCTTAAATTCTCATGAAAACGATGGAAAAGGGTTAAAAATGTGAAGCATGTATGTCATCTACCATTCGGTTCATTATGCCTCCTAAGAATTCTACCTAATTTTATAAAAACTAATGATGGGAATGCCATACTATAATTTCAAAACAAGCATGCCAATGGATTTATACATACACAAACAAGTGATAATTAACCATGTATGAAAATTTTTTTAGGTCTCATGCATAATTAAGCTTAATTTGAAGATTTATTTTTCAAAATGGTTCAATTTTTTCCGTTTCTCCCCTTATCCCCACACTTTAGATACATTGTCTTTAATGTATGGTAGTCACAATTGGTATTTTCATAACATAGGGGAGTAGATTATTAATTTATTCCTATTATTGCTAAACAAGACAATTCATTACGAAGGAAGACTAGTATACCATATCCTAACATATTATTAATCAATATCAACAAAAGCATGAAAAGAATATTGTTCAAAACCAAAGTAGTGGAAAGAGCACATGGACCTGATCGTAATCATTATCGGAAACCTTCATCACCCGACTTGTGCCTCCTCACACTTGAGTGCTTGCGTCTCATGATTGACTATCAAAACAAAACAAAAACACACTAACTAATAAAAGAAGTAAAACTCACTTTCGTAGGAATCACGATCGCATTTAGCATATGCAACAAGCCTTTAAACCCCTCGGTAGACCCGAGTGGATGAGTTGTAGTCTCATGAGGGTTTCTAGTGAACACACCTACAAAGTTCGTGGGTTGCCTCCCATTAGTGCTAAGTTTAAAGTCTTCAGCTGGACTGTACCTGTCACCACTAAGGTGGTCGAAGCGCATATTTTTCTAGCGAGTTTCCAATAAATGCTCGATAATTAGCATACCAATTCCATAATTGCTTTCCAATGATTGGCATGTAAAATAAGAAGTTGTTGAGAAGCCACTTCATGATAGCTTGTCCAATGTCATGTAATGTCACCTTTCTTTTCTCCATCCTTAAATCCTCTTCTTTAACTTTGTAAGTTGGAGTAATAGGTACAAGAGAAGGGTTGAGATAAACTTTGATTAACTCAGTCTTTGGTTTTTTTAATAAGTTTCATGTCTTGCTCCAAAAGATTCATAACTAGTTCTTCCACTGTTTCCCCAACCATGATGGATTCAATCTCTGATTCTTCTATAACCAAGGGAAGTAGTGTGGTATTGGTATCCACAACCTCCTCCATTACCTCGTTTTCTAGTGACTCTTCAATCTGGATTTTCATCAAAAGCACATCACATTTTATGCTAAGGTAGTGGAGTCGTTGTTGATCTGAAAGTTGGTGTTGTGATAAACTTTCGTTGATCGTGGACAACATCACTTCGAATCGAGCATTCTTTTCCTCCTCCTCAGATTGATAAGTATGTTGAAATTGCTTAACATTTTGGATATCAATATTTTCTTGTTTTTGATTAGGAAATTGATATTGATTCTGATCATAACATTGAGAAGGTTTTGATTGGTTTGAGCATCTAGAAAAATCCTTTTGATTATGCCTATTAACATCCACATATGATGCCTGAGAGTATTCTTGATGATAGTCATTATGATCTTCCTTATAACTTGATCTTTGTATCATCTCTAGTTCATAATTATTGCAATACAAATCTTGCTCAAAGTTGTAGTTCGCCTCTGACTGATAATATCCTTCATAATATGGAGAAGATGCCTTATAGTACGGATAAGATGATGGTATATCATCATAATAAACATCCAACATATATAATTTTCTTCTCACATCTTCACACTTTTACAAGTACTCAGGACAATCATCTTGTGTGTGAACTAGACTCCCGCAACCAGTACATGAATAATAAACTTGATTCATGGTGAGTTTTAACAATTTGATAGTAACCTACAAGACATAAAACACCTCGTGTACTACTGAACAAGAAAACAAATAAAAAGAAGAAAAAACAGAAAAGAAAAATCTTTTTGGGTTTTTTATAAAATTTTTAAGAAAATCAAGTAAAAACTATTAAACACTAAACGCACTAATTCCCCGGCAACGGCGCCATTTTAATCTGGTTGTCAAGACTCGATAAAAACAAGTTATTATATCGGTCTTAGCTACCTTTATTGTGTAAGGGTAAGTAAGGTCGTCTCCACAGGAAATATGTGAAAAGTGTTTAACAAATACGACTCGATTAACTTAAAGACACGAACTTTATAATTAAAAATTAAAACTTTGAATATATTAATGAGCAAACATGCATAAAGCAAAGAACTTTGAAACTAATTTACATAAATAATAAAAAACAATTACTTCTGGGTTTCAAGTTCTACAAGATTAATGGGTTATCAAGTGTACTTTAGGGTTGCATAACAGGACTCAAGATTTTAGCTTTTGATTGAAGTGATAACCATTGAATAATCTTTTAAGACTCGTTCATTCATAAACTTACCAATTCATCTATATCAAGTTATCTACTTGTCTCAATGAGCTAACGATGCAAGGAAACCGAAAACTGATGATAAAGCAAATAACTTTCTTTATAAACAAATTGTTTAACTCAATCAAAACCTTCAATTACATTTAATCACAAAGTGATCAACATAGAAAACACTAAACATGTCTAATTATCTCATCTGGCAAGAACTATCCACCCGAAAGCAATCAAGAACGAACTAGCCATTCATCGTCTTCATTACTTCTTCAATTTTGATTTGATGATGATCAATGATGATTTGGTGTGAGTTGGGAAGCTTGAAAGCACTCAAAATCACCTTGAATTTGCTAGATTTCGGGTGGGAAAAGTTCTCCTTCGAATTAGGGTTGGATGTGTTTAAATAAACTTCAAGATCCACAAAATCAAGGTGTTTGTTGATGACCAGCGTATGATACGTCGACCCTGGGCGTATCGTACGCCCATATCAGTATTCCTACTCCTAACTTTCTGTTATTTTTTCCAAATACGCCCACTGATACGCCGCCCATACGCCCACCGGCGTATTATACACCCATACCCGGCGTATCATACGCTGGTACACCTATATTTGTGCCTTTTTTGTAACTTTTTATGTTTACATCTTTAGTCCTTATAGTTTTATGTTTGGCTTTTTTTTACTTCCAATTAAGCTTGTTTATGCTTTGAACACCTATAAACAAAACACAACCAAAGTAATCTCATTTCATAATAACAACGATGTAAACTCATATAATTAGATCAATTAAGCCTTGAATTATTATCACGTGATCAGTTGACTCTTAACATTCGTGGAGCAAGAGGGAGTTTGAGAAAATTATGGGTGCAAGCTTTGAGAAAGGAAAACAATGTTTCATTCATAGCTCTACAAGAGACACAGATCGAGTCTCCTCAAATTGCAGATTTCATGGGTTTTTGGGGTAAATCAATGGTGGATTTGGATTTCGTTGAAGCTACAGGTATATCAGGAGGTATGATTTTGATGTGGGATTCGACATTATTCTCAAAGTCTCGTGTCATAAAGGATCGGTATTATCTTATTATCGTTGGGTCTTCTCCTGGTATTCATTCTGATATAGTGGTGGTAAATGTTTATGCCCCTCAAGACCCGCCAACTCGGTTTGTAGTGTGGAGTGATCTATCACAATTTAAATTAAGTATACCAGGTATGTGGGTCTTTCTTGGAGACTTTAATGAAGTTAGAATTCCATCAGATAGGCGGAACTCCTGATTCTGTACTGTTAATGCTGCACGTTTCAACTCATTTATACTAGATGCAAATTTATATGAATATCCAATGGGTGGTCGCAGCTTCACGTACATGTCACCAGATGGGTCCAAACTTAGCAAGATCGATAGAGTTTTGGTGTGTTCAGAATTTTGGAATACATGGCCACATGCTGCTCTTTTGGAATTGCCAAGAAAACACTCTGATCATTGTCCGGTTATTCTTAAAACGTGGGTTGTTGACTACGATCCAACCCCGTTTCGATGTTTTAATTCTTGGTTGGAATGTCCCAAGGTTAAAAAGGTTGTGTCATTGGCATATACTAATGCATCAGTTTATGGGCCCCCGGATAGAAGGTTGATGATGAAACTTAAGGCAGTTAAGCTTGCGATTAAGGAGTCGAGAAAATCGGTAAGGGAAATAGAACATGACAATGCGGAAGATTTGGAACAAAAAGTTAAAGATTTAGAATTACAAGCAGAGTCCAGATTATTAAATGAGGAGGAGTTAAGAAATAGACTGAACTGGATGTATGAAATAAAATGTGTTGAAGTAGCAAAGGCTAAAGACCTGCAACAATCAGATAGAATTAAGTGCCTCGCGGACGGGGATGAGAATTCTAGTTTTTCCACAGATCAATTAAGTGCAGCATTAAGAGTTCTAGAATTAATGGGTTGGTGGTTAATGGGGTCTGGACCACCTCTCCTGATGAGATAAAAAAAGGAAGTTTTTCAACACTTTGCCAAGAGATTCACCGAAACTACGCCGGATCGGCCGAGGTTCATTAATATAAAGTTTAAAAAACTCACAGTGGACGTTGCTTAGTTCTTGATAACCCCTTTTTCCAAGGAATAAATCAAAGATGCTATATGGGAGAGTGGTGGTGACAAAGCGCCAGGACCCGATGGTTTTAATTTCAATTTTCTCAAAATGTTCAGGTCGAATATGGAAGAAGATTTTGGCTCCGTGAGTTTCAACAGAAGACCGGTTAATCCTACAAGAGTGGTGGAGGAGATAAAGGTTAATTCATATTTTTGGATTAGGAATAGAGCACGGCTGAAGAATGTAGATCGGCATCATTGGTGTAATTTTGATTTGTATAACTTGTTGGTGTAATTTGGTGGTTTGTGCTCTAGTATCTTGCTAGTAGCATTTTCTAACAAAGTTTTTGTTTTGCCGTTCAAAAATAAAAAGTTGTATTTTGTTTCCTTACTTTCAACCTGTTAAATATCCTGATATCGTTTTTACGAGTTTGATCCTTACCAGATATACAAACATATATATATATATATATATATATATATATATATATATATATATATATATATATATATATATATATATATATATATATATATATATATATATATATATATATATAAAAGAGGGGTTCAAATAAAAATAAATTTTGGCTAAGTATTCTAAGAAGTAATGAATTTATGACATATGGCATGATTAAAGTTTTGAGGTGAAGGGCATTTTAGTCTATTAGTAAAAACTAAACCTTCAAATTCTCAATCCAATTAAACATTCATCATTTCCCTAAATTTTTTTCTTCATCTTCTTCAAAATCACAAATCTTGATTCCCTTCCATCTATCATCAAACCAAACCCTAACAATGCATACTCCAATCGCAAACCTTCTTCTCCTTTCTTTTGCGGTTGCTGTCTCCGCTTTTCCCTTTCTCCCTCGCCGATCACTACCTCATTAACTGCAGTACCACCGCATCCACTGTCATTGACCTTTACCACTGAAGCTTCACAGGAGACGGAGCCTCTCTAACTCTTTCAGCAACCAAATCTTTAGCGTTCAACAACGCGAACCCAGATCCCAATACAATAAGTGGCTGTGGTATGTTATAATTCCTTTTTTCTAGTTGTTTTAGTTGCTTGTATTATATGTGATTGCTCTGGGTTTTGAAAAGGTATACAAATATAGAATAACTAGAATCAAGCGTAAAATTTTTTGGGTTAGTTTAGACTGCAATCAATAAATAAAGAAAAATGTGATGATTTTTGTTATAGGACAAAAATATATTGGAATCTAATATAGCACACTATGTGCTGGAATCTAATACAACACAATAATATGATGTTTTATAATTGTAAGGTTATATTAGAAGGTTGATGCAACCAAAGAAGCCAAAACAACCAACGAGCTTCCTTCATGCATGCATTGATGTACAAGGTAGAAGTTACTTCGGAAGTTTTACACTCATCACAGAAATTATTCTAAGTGTAAAATCTTCCAAAGCCAAAGATCAAATCTTCCAAAGCCAAAGATCAAATCTTCTAAAGCCAAAGATGAAGTCTTCCAAAGCTTCAAAGACAAAGTCTTCCGAAGCCAATGAAATGAAGACTGATTTCTTTCGAAGACAGAGAGGACATGCTTTCTCTGATTTACTTTACCATAAAGCTGACTTACTTTCTGCTGCAACTCTGAAGACTCACCAACTTATATAAGTTGTTGAAAAGGTCCATGCTTTAGTAAACTGTAGATTATGGTCTTGAGTCTGTAACTTCCTACTTTGTACCTTTTATCCTTTTATAATATATTAGGATATGAGCTATGGCATGTCATAGTCACTAGTCAAAAGGCAATTTGCCTTTTGACTTTACATTGATCTTGTTGTCTAGATTAGTGTTTCCAGTTGGCCTTCAAAGTATGGCCGGCTGTAGGATGTAGTATAAAGTATCTCAGGTCCTTGTATTTCTTTTTATGCTTTGTAACACTTGTAAAAAAATTTGAGAGCAATATACAACATTCTTGAAAATGATATTAGTCTGTTCTTGTTCTTAGTTCTGTCTCATTTACTTGTGTTCTTAGTATCATTTACGAAAACCCGGTTCGCCATTTGATCTGTTAAGTGTTCTAACACTCTTCTCATTGTGATACTGATTGTATTGACCATCCCTTAACCGGTCCTGTAATTGGTATCAAAGCTTTTTAGGCTCTTGATTGTAAGATCTCACCATCTTAAATCCCTTCAGTTTCACAAAACACTTAACATCTCAAATGGCAGCTTTCACAAAGGCTAATATGGAAACCGGTACTATGACAAAGTCTCCACTGATCACTCCTGATGGCTTTGATACTTGGTGCCAAAGAATGGAAGGCTTCATCAAGTCTTAAGACTCCAGGATGTGGGGATCTGTTATCTATGGACCTCATGTACCATCTACCTCTTCACCTGCTGGTGGTGGTGGTATGATACTAAAGGAAGTGGCTGATTATTCAGAAGAAGACTGGAAGAAGATAGACATAAATCAGAAGGCCATGACGACCCTCCAAACTGCTCTTCCAAACTATATCTACAGAGGCTTCAAGAAGTGCAAGACTGCTAAGTAACTATACGATGCACTGAAGCTTATGTATGAGGGGTCAAATGAAGCAAAAGAAAACAAGAAGGACTTCTTGAAGCAGCATTTTAAGAACTTCACCTTAAAGACAGGTGAAACCATGACTCAACAATACTTCAGGTATGTTGAGATTATGGATACTCTAATGGATATTGGAGTAACTCTTGAGAAAAAGGACATTGTAAGGAAGTTCATGTCCTCTCTTCTCAGATAATGGACATACTATTGTGTGGTCATCTCAAGACCCTTACTCTCACTGAGTTGTATGGTATCCTCAATGGCTACCAGATGGAGATGAACATGCAAAATCCATCTGGTAACTCCAACAATCAGTAGAGTTCAGCCCTTCATATGGTTGAAAGGGATTGCAGAGAACCACAACATCATCTCATCTGCTATCTTAACAACTCACAAAAAGGTCCTTTCATCACCTTCTCGAAGACACCAAGAGAGTGCTACATCCAAGGAAGCCCATTCCAAGAGACAAGCTCTTCACAAGCCTTTATGTCTATTGATGAAAGCACAGGCAACTTTCTCTTTACCCTTGAAGACCTGGACTGTATCCATCCAGATGATCTGGAGTACATGGAAATAGTCCAGCAGATGGCTCTTCTCACTCACAAAGCCAAGAAGTTTTACAAGAGGACTGGGAGGAAGTTTCCTAGCAATGCAACCAATGGAAAGTTTGGGCTGGACAAAAGAAAAGTGAAGTGTTACAACTGTAACCAAATAGGACACTTTGCTAGAAAGTGCAAGGCACCAAAGACAAGTGGTGGCCAAGCACAAACTAGGCCAAACTACACTGATGGAGCTCTTCAAAATAAGAAGCCCAAGCAGCAAGCTGCAGTTACTGTTGAAGAAGGAGGCTTTGACTGGAGCTTTTAGGTTGAGGATGCATCTGTGACATCCGGTAATTTTCCGTTACCAAACTCCGTTAGTTCCGTTAAGTCTTGCATACACGTGTCGTGAACACACACTAGTTGTCGTTGAACGTTGGTGACTTAATAATAATTAATAATGATAAACAGATAATTATTCAACTAATAATGTTGGTTATTGGTTGTGATTATGCGATTTAAATATTAATTGTGAATTTTATCGCGTAACGTGGAAACATGTGTGTTTAATCCGTATGTTTTGTATCTAGTGAAGATAATGCATATGATTATTATTGTTAGTTTATATGCTTATTATTTTAAGTTTAAACTTTTTAAAAAGTAATTAAAAGCTTAGTTTTAATAAAATACAAATTATAAGGGTTAAAAGGGTAATTATGGATTATTAAATAAAACAAAAATCCCAACCCTAGCCCCCACACCTTGATCGGCCGCGACTTCACCTTCAAACACACACACAATTTGGTTTTCATCAAGAACAAGCAATTCCATTCGATTTTGGACCGATTTCAAGCATCACAACAAGTTAGAATCATCAATTGCAAGCCATTACATGTTTAAGGGTTAGATTTTTACATGTTTTTGATGGTTTTTCATTGTGGCCGAAACCCTAGTTCAAATATTGCAATTGAAGGTTGAATATGGGTTGTTTGTTGATGTTATTATGTTAGTTAGGTTAGATTGATGCTAGTTAACGTAGATTATGCAAGAAAGCTATGATTTTGATACGTTGTTCATAGGTTACTAATAATAGTAACTTTATTTGCATGGATATGGTGATTTGATGATGAATTGATGTTTTTGATGTGTTTGTGATGATAATTGGATGTTAGATTGTTGATTTGAATGCTAGAAATCCAATAATGAATGTTGTAGTTCATGTCTTACTAAATATAGTAACTTTTGGCTATGAAGGTTGATGAATTGTGATAATTGGATGTTGTTGATCATGTCTAGATGTTATCATGAGCTTGAATTGGTATATTGTTAATGGATTCATGAATGTATTGGGTGTTAGATAGATTTGGGATGCACTTTCCCAAAAGGGAAACTTTATTTGCACAAAATCTTGAATATGATTGTTTGAGTATGTTTGTGATGTTAGGATCATGCTAGTATGTTCATGGATGATTTCTAAGGTGGTAGAATGTATTGTTTGGGTTGTATGAATGTTTAGTTGGTTAGTTATCTATTTGGCCTGTTGTGGGAATTCATGGTAATGGGTCATATGGGTATGTTAGGACTATTGTTGGTTTGTGGTTGATCATGGTTGAACATTTTGGATGATATGAATTCTGTTGAATGGCATGTTGATGATCATCATACACGCATGCGAATCTGAGGCCCCTACTTAGTAGGATTGGCAGGGTTTAGGGTGTGAAGTCATGAGTGGCTTCACATGGCATGACGTGCATGATTTGATTCTATGTATGATGCTTTGGTTGTGTTGTAGTTATGTTGAGCATGATATTTTTGAGATTCGCATGACTTTTATGATATCTAGCTGTATGATGATCTAGGTAGTACATGTGGGTAATGAGGTGTCATATGTGATCAGCTTGTATTTTAACCAGGTGTGATGTACTGTTATGCTTGTTTGATTGAAATTTCACCTATAATGTCACCAACGGGTCAAGCGAGTCAACTGGGTCAAATGTGTCGTGTCTTTCTAAAACCTTGAGTCCTTTGGTTGTAAAGCACGTAGGGTTTCATTATGATTCTGTGAACACGTTCTTATGTACTCTTGTGTTCTAGGTAACCTTTGAAGGGTTGTCTTTGCACCTATCACCAGTTCTCTTTAGTCATTATCTTTACACACCAGGTGAGTTCATGCCCCTCTATTTTTATAAACCTTCTTCTTGGGGGAGGTAGCATACTTGTACTCGAACACTATTTTATTATTATAAGTTGTGTATGTTTTAACATAGTGCTTAATACCTTGAAAGTCCTCACACCTTTGGATCGTTAATAATGGTAACTAGCGGGAAATCTTGGGTAGTACTACTGGGTCTGACGAGCCCCACCTGTGCGACTCGAGGTCAAACGGGTGCAATATTGTCCTAGACACAAATATCGTCACAACCTGGTAAGTCGTGACGGGAGGCAACAAACGCAACACAGTCAGCTTCGATCGCGAAATCACTTTGGTTATTACTTGTGAATATAGACTAGCTATCTATTTCAATGCACTTCTTATGTTATGCAAATGTTATTGTTTATGATAAACGCAAACTCTTGAACTCACCAACCATTGTGTTGACATTTTAGTATGCTATTCTCAGGTCGTTAATTCTGCTTGCCGTTAGGAGCACCACACGGGTCCAGCATGCATTCTAAGACTCCATTTTAAAAACATATTTGTTGGTTTTTATTTATGTGTGTTTAAATATTTTGGGTTGGCGTATGTTTTGCCAAATATGCATTTTTATATTTTGGGTTTGTCTTATTTACAAAACGCTTCCGCATGGTTTTAAAGTTTGAACTTTGGTTGGTTTTATTTTAAATGTGGCATATAGTGTCGTTCTGAGTAACAATTGACTGTGATCCTGGTTTGTTCACACGCCTCACGGTAAACTCCGCACGTGGATTTTGAGGGTGTGACAGATTGGTATCAGAGCCATTGGTTATAGGGAACTAGGTTGCATACACACACTAGACTATAACCGCACAATTGTTAGTTACTTATCGCTTACTCTCCTTACTGTATACTCATTGGCATACGCAACACGTACTTCGCAGCATGGCATCGTCGTCCAAAAATTTGGGCAAGAGACCTGCATGATCTGAGTCACCTCTTACGTCTCCCGTACCTGATAGGGGATTTACCTGGCCCCGACATCCTTATCGTCCTGGCGAGATAGACTGGGATCAGCCTTTCATACCTCCTAAGCTCGATCCTCCGTGGAACTGGGATTTCTACCCCACCTACATAAACCGTATGGCTTATAGAGAGCGTGTACCACCAGTAGCTCCGACACAACCTAGGACTAGCTCATCGACCGCCTCTGCATTGCCTACTCTTCCTACCTTGAGCATCCCTCTCGAGCAAGCGTTTGCAGCTTTGGTAGCCACTCTAGACACGGAGCGACAGCGGATTAGAGGACTCACTGATGAGAACTCTGCATTACGATCTGAGATGCGTCAGTTGCGTTTCTAGGTAGAGACGCTTCAGGAGCGACTCTCGATGGCCATTGGTGGACATCATACTCTGGCAGGCAATGTTGTAGCACTTAGTGGGCGCATGGACGCACAGGATCACCATAACATAGTGATCGATGATAGGTTTGCTGATTTAGAGGCACAGCTAGCAGCACTTCAGGTTGTTGAAGCCCCTGCACCTTTGGTGGACCCTGATGAGGAAGACCCGGAAGAGGAACCCTAGGAAGCCCCCGAAGAAGAACCAGCAGAGATGGATGAGAACAGTGACGGATCTGACGTACTGGACTGATTCTACTTTTAAATGATTTAGACTATGTAGTGTTTCTTTTCTTTGAAACCTATGTGGGAAGGGTTGTTTCCCACCCAACTGACAAACTTAAATTTTGACATTGATGGAATATTTTGTGACTCAATTGCAATTTATTTATCTTTAGTTATTATTTCTGTTATAAATGTTGTGGTTGTGGTGAATGCATTATTTCTTATTGTTTACTGTACCTTGATGAGATTAATGTGTTGGATGTTACTCATTATTGTAATTGTGAATTGTAAAGTGAAATATGGACGCACGTGGAAGAGGACGTGGGCGTGGTCGTGGACGTGGCTCCGGAGGCCGTGGTGCCGGAGCCATAAGGCGGCATTAATTAACGAACATGTTCAGGCGACAGTAGCTGTTGCCCAACCGGGACAACCAGCAGGTAAATGATAACAAGAGGTTAAACTAATTATCCTAGTTATTTTTCTAGGATATCTGACTAATGTTTGGGTTGTCAAAACAGGACCACCACCATGTACCTACAAGTCCTTCATGGACTGTAAACCCCATACCTATAGCGGGACGGAAGGGGCTGTAGGGCTTGTAAGGTGGTTTTAGAAGACAGAGTCTGTCTTCGCAAAATGCAACTGCCCGCCTGCTGATCAGGTGAAGTATGCCACCGGGACATTGGAAGGCGCAACACTTTCCTGGTGGAATGCCAAGGTGCAAATGCTGGGTCAAGCCATGGCCAATGAACTACCTTGGGATGAGTTTAAGGGGATTATGACCGAAGAATACTGCCCCCCAAATGAAGTGCAGAAACTGGAGATTGAGTTCTGGCAACTAAAAATGCAAGGCTCAGAAATTGAAGCCTACACGACCCGTACTCATGAGTTGGCCACACTATGCCCTGGAATGGTCAATGAAATGCACAAGAGAGTCGTGCACTACATACGTGGACTGGTGCCCGAAATTCAGAGTATGGTAACTGCTTCCAACCCCACTACCATACAGTAGGCTATCCGGACAGCCTACAGGCTGACTGACTAGGCAGTTGAGCAAGGACGGTTACCCAAACGGGGCGCGGTTGCTAGTGTGTCCGACAGCAAACGAAAGTGGGAGAACATTAGTAACAAAGGTTCATCCTCCAGCAACTAGCCACAACAACAGCAGCAACAGGTACAACAGCAGCAGCAACCTCCCCAGCAACAAAGGAGGTTTGATAACAACCAAAATTTCAGTCAGTCATCCTCGGCATCGCAGGGACAAGGAGGCTATGTGTGGAAAAGTCCTAAGTGCAATCGAGCAACTACCATCACACCGGCAGGTGAGACAACTTCCGATGCCAGCGCTGTGGTAAAGTTGGGCATGCGGCCAAAGACTGCCGAGGTGAACTGATGAGGAAGCCTCAACAATCACAAGAAACTCCGAAAGGTTGTTTTGAGTGCGGAAAAGAAGGCCATTACAAACGCAACTGCCCCCAGCTTAAGAGGAATGGTAATGGCAACAACAACAATGGGAACAACAACAACAATAACAATGGCAACAACAATAGCAACAACAATGGTAATGGCAACAACAATGGTGGAAACAACAATGGAGCCAAAGGAAGAGCCTTCGTCATTGGCTCAGGTGAGGCTCTAAACGATCCTACAACAGTAACTGGTAAATTTTCGGTTAATAGTCGTTTTGCTACCGTATTATTCGATACCGGAGCCGATAGAAGTTTCGTGTCCACTAGGTTCTGTAGTCTTTTAAGTGATATGCCCTCAACCTTAGAATCTAAATACACCGTGGAGTTAGCTAACGGCACACAGATTCACGTAACGCATATTCTTAGAGACTGCAAGATAGAGCTTGCTGGTCATACATTCACCATAGATCTCATGCCTGTTACGTTATGAAGCTTTGATGTGGTAGTAGGCATGGATTGGCTTTTCGATAAACAAGCGGAAGTCATATGCCATGAGAAGATCATACGGATTCCCATTGGTGAAGAAGTCCTTACGGTCAGAGGTGATAGGAGTGGTGCGGTGATAGGCATCATTTCGTTCATGAAGGCACAGAAGTTGTTACGAAAGGGTCGACTGGCCATATTGGCTCTTGTCACAGATAAACAGACTGAGGAAAAGAAGATAGAGGATATCCCCGTAGTTCGTGAGTTTCCCGAGGTGTTTCCGGAAGACCTGCCTGGATTACCGCCTCATCGGCAAGTTGAATTCCAAATTGAGTTAACTCCAGGAGCCGCTCAAATTGTGAGAGCACCGTACCGGTTAGCTCCGAACAAACTGCAGGAATTATCCGCCCAACTACAAGAGTTGTTGGATAAAGGGTTTATCCGACCGAGTTCGTCGCCCTGGGGAGCGCCAGTTCTATTTGTGAAGAAGAAGGATGGTACATTTCGAATGTGCATTGACTATAGGGAACTGAACAAAGTCATGATCAAGAATAGATATCCCTTACCTCGTGTAGATGATTTGTTTGATCAACTGCAAGGATCAAGCTATTACTCTAAGATTGATCTGAGGTCTGGGTATCATCAGCTGAGAGTTCGAGAAGAGGACATCTCGAAGACTGCTTTCGTACACGATATGGTCATTATGAATTCTTGGTCATGTCATTTGGGTTGACGAATGCACCAGCAGTATTCATGGACCTTATGAATCGTGTGTGCAAACCCTATCTTGATCAGTTTGTTATCGTCTTTATTGATGACATATTGATATACTCAAGGATTGAGGAAGAACATGGAGAGCACTTACGTTTAATCTTGGAATTACTTAGAAAAGAACAACTGTACGCAAAGTTTTCTAAGTGTGATTTCTGGATACGTGAGGTATAATTCTTGGGTCATATTGTTAACGAGAAGGGAATACATGTTGATCCTGCAAAGATTGAAGCGATAAAGAATTGGTCTGTTCCTAAGACACCGAGTGAGATACGATAATTCCTTGGATTAGCGGGATATTATCGATGATTCATTGAAGGATTCTCTAAGATTGCACAACCTCTCACAGCCTTGACTCACAAGGGAACGACGTACAAATGGGTCGAGAGTCAGGAATCTACTTTCCAGTTGCTGAAACAGAAACTGTGTAGCGCACCAATATTAGCGTTACCGGATGGTAGTGATGACTTCATAGTCTACTGCAATGCGTCTATTCAAGGACTTGGATGTGTCTTGATGCAGCGGGATAAGGTGATAGGTTACGCCTCTAGACAGTTGAAGATTCATGAGAAGAACTATACCAACCATGACTTGGAACTGGGTGCGGTAGTTTTTGCCTTAAAGATCTGGAGACATTACTTGTACAGTATCAAATGCACTATTTACACAGATCACAAGAGTCTTCAGCACATCTTTGAGCAAAAGGAATTGAACATGAGGCAAAGGCGCTGGGTAGAATTACTGAATGACTATGACTGTGCTATTAAGTACCACCCGGGGAAAGCAAATGTAGTTGTTGACGCGCTGAGTAGGAAAGAAACTGCTAAGCCTCGACGTGTGCAAGCTTTGCAGCTTAGCATTAGCACACAGTTACCGGAACAAATCCGAGAGGCTCAGACAGAAGCTTTGAAAGCAGAAAACATTGGGTCTGAATCGTTAAGGGGAATGGAAAAACAATTGGAAGTAAAAGCGGATGGAATTCGTTACTTCATCGATAAACTTTGGGTACCTCTACATGGAAATCTGAGAGACTTGGTCATGAGTGAGGCACACAAGTCTAAGTACTCTATACATCCTGGATCTGACAAGATTTATCATGATTTGAAAGCGCACTATTGGTGGCCTAACATGAAGGCGGATGTAGCTACTTATGTGAGCAAGTGTTTGACCTGCTCGAAGGTTAAAGTGGAGTATCAGAAACCATCTGGTCTACTACAACAACCCGAGATCCCTATGTGGAAGTGGGATCAGATATCAATGGATTTTATTACTAAGTTACCTCGTACTTCTACTGGTTGTGATACAATATGAGTTATCGTGGATAGATTAACAAAGTCTGCTCATTTCCTAGCGATAAAGGAAACAGATAAGATGGAGAAATTAACCCGACTCTATTTGAAGGAGATCGTTTCGAGGCATGGAGTACCGATCTCAATTATTTCTGACCGCGATTCTCGTTTCACATCACACTTCTGGCAGTCGTTGCAGAAAGCTTTAGGTACGCGATTGGATATGAGTACTGCTTATCATCCATAGACTGATGGTCAAAGCGAGCATACTATATAGACTTTGGAGGACATGCTACGGGCTTGTGTGATTGACTTCGGGAATAACTGGGAAGTTCACCTACCATTGGTGGAATTTTCTTACAACAACAGTTATCACACTAGCATAAAGGCAGCACCTTTTGAAGCTTTGTATGGGAGAAAATGTAGATCACCAGTTTGTTGGGCTGAAATTGGTGATAGCCAGCTAACGGGTCCTGAGTTAGTACACGAGACTACTGAAAAGATTGTACAAATAAGGAACCGTATGGCTGCAGCGCGCGACAGACAGAAAAGTTATGCTGACAAGTGACGAAAACCTCTAGAATTTCAGGTTGGTGATAAGGTCTTATTGAAAGTCTCACCATGGAAAGGCGTGATTCGGTTTGGTAAGCGAGGAAAGCTAAATTCGAGATACGTTGGACCATTTGAGATCTTGGAAATAATAGGTCCAGTGGCTTATCGATTAGCCCTACCTGACTCGCTAAATGAAATCCATGATGTATTCCATGTTTCAAATCTGAAGAAGTGCCTAACGGATGAAACTATGGTCGCACCGCTGGAAGAAGTTCAAGTAGACGAACAATTACGCTTCATTGAGGAACCAGTCGAAGTGATGGATCGTGAGGTGAAGACACTTAAGCAAAGCAAGATACCCATTGTCAAAGTTCGATGGAACTCGAGACGTGGACTAGAATTCACGTGGGAACGTGAGGACCAAATGAAGCTTAAGTATCCTCAGCTATTTGAAAAGATGATGCCAGCCGACGAAGGTATTGATTTAAATTTCGGGACGAAATTTCGTTCAACATGGGGATGATGTGACAACTCATCCAAAACTCACTCGATTTCGATTTCCTTGTGCCAATCCAGTAGACCAGTGATGGAACACTCACCATGCAACGCAATTTTCGGGACGAAAATTCTTTCAACATGGAGATAATGTGACATCCGGTAATTTTCCGTTACCAAACTCCGTTAGTTCCGTTAAGTCTTGCATACACGTGTCGTGAACACACACTAGTTGTCGTTGAACGTTGGTGACTTAATAATAATTAATAATGATAAACAGATAATTATTCAACTAATAATGTTGGTTATTGGTTGTGATTATGCAATTTAAATATTAATTGCGAATTTTATCGCGTAACGTGGAAACGTGTGTGTTTAATCCGTATGTTTTGTATCTAGTGAAGATAATGCATATGATTATTATTGTTATTTTATATGCTTATTATTTTAAGTTTAAACCTTTTAAAAAGTAATTAAAAGCTTAGTTTTAATAAATTACAAATTATAAGGGTTAAAAGGGTAGTTATGGATTATTAAATAAAACAAAAATCCCAACCCTAGCCCCCACACCTTGATCGGTCGCGACTTCACCTTCAAACACACACACACACTTTGGTTTCATCAAGAACAAGCAATTCCATTTGATTTTGGACCGATTTCAAGCATCACAACAAGTTATAATCATCAATTGCAAGCCATTACACGTTTAAAGGTTAGATTTTTACATGTTTTTTTATGGTTTTTCATTGTGGCCGAAACCCTAGTTCGAATATTGCAATTGAAGGTCGATTCTTGGTTGTTTGTTGATGTTATTATGTTAGTTAGGTTAGATTGATGCTAGTTAACGTCGATTATGCAAGAAAACTATGATTTTGATACGTTGTTCATAGGTTACTAATAATAGTAACTTTATTTGCATGGATATGGTGATTTGATGATGAATTGATGTTGTTGATGTGTTTGTGATGATAATTGGATGTTAGATTGTTGATTTGAATGCTAGAAATCCAAGAATGAATGTTGTAGTTCATGTCTTACTAAATATAGTAACTTTTGGCTATGAAGGTTGATGAATTGTGATAATTAGATGTTGTTGATCATGTCTAGATGTTATCATGAGCTTGAATTGGTATATTGTTAATGGATTCATGAATGTATTGGGTGTTAGATAGATTTGGGATGCACTTTCCCAAAAGGGAAACTTTATTTGCACAAAATCTTGAATATGATGGTTTGAGTATGTTTGTGACGTTAGGATCATGCAACTATGTTCATGGATGATTTCTAAGGTGGTAGAATGTATTGTTTGGGTTGTATGAATGTTTAGTTGGTTAGTTATCTGATTTGGCCTGTTGTGGGAATTCATGGTAATGGGTCATATAGGTATGTTAGGACTATTGTTGGTTTGTGGTTGATCATGGTTGAACATTTTGGATGATATGAATTCTGTTGAATGGCATGTTGATGATCATCATACACGGGTGCAAATCTGAGGCCCCTACTTAGTAGGATTTGCAGGGTTTAGGGTGTGAAGTCATGAGTGGCTTCACATGGCATGCCGTGCATGATTTGATTCTATGTATGATGCTTTGGTTGTGTTGTAGTTATGTTGAGCATGATATTTTTGAGATTCGCATGACTTGTATGATATCTGGCTGTATGATGATCTAGGTAGTACATGTGGGTAATGAGGCGTCATATGTGATCAGCTTGTATGTTAACCAGGTGTCAGATAAAAGATCTCATTAGTAAGTTAACTGAATGCTAGGCTGAGCTTGTGATCAGCAAAGCCAGGGCAGAAAAACATGTTCTTGAAGAAGAGACCTTCAAGAACATGATAACCTTATCCTTGCATGCAAAAGTTTGTTATCAGAATAAGCAGGGACTGGGATCTACTGAGATAGCTCCTCTGCACACTCTATTGTCTGTAAGATCTCCAAGGTGTGGAACTTGTGAAGATGAGCTTCCCCTCATAGACCCCATTGATGAAGAGGATGAAGAGGAGATAGTGAAGGATGATTCTGAGAAGTGTGAAGAAGATCATCCTAAGAATGGTCACTATTCTCCTGAGGAGAGAAAAGAATCTGGGATGACCAAGTCTGAACCATTCTGTAGATGCAATCCAGCAAAGAGAAGAAGGCTGATCAGCAGTGCACCACTACTACACAGCCTGAACCATTCTGTTCCAAGAGCAAGCCGAGCAAGCCTCACCCTAAGAAGCTTGCTGCATCATCTGTGAAGATGAAGATGGAGGTGGAAAGTGATCAAGTTCAGATTTTCTCTCAAAAGAAGACTCTCAGAAGGAAGCAAATGGATTGCATCATATGTGGTAGTACTTCTCATCTTGCTAAGGATTGCATCTACAATCCTAAAAGTACTGTCCACATGATCAAAAAGAAAACTTTTGAGAAGAATAAAGAAAAACTAGCTTCGGAAGGAAAATCTTTTCCCATCAGAAGCTCCAAGGTGAAAAAGAAGACAAGTGAAAAGTTGCCTTTGGAAGAAAGGAATGCTTCAGAAGTACTGAAGTCTAATGCAGTGAAAGCAAGATCTTCTGAAGGTCCAGTCTCCAAAACTTCCGAAGTTGTTAAAACTTCCGAGGTGTTAAAGGTTAAGTCTAATCTTTCAAAGATGGTGTGGAAGATGAAGGAAGACCAAGTGACTAAAAGTTCTTCATCAACAACAGCTAATGATCCTCAATGCTTGAACATACGATCACTTACTTTTACATTATCTTCAAATCACTTTGATAAGCCCAAGACCATTGAGGCTTGGGTTTTCCAAATGGGACAGATAAAGCCTGGCATCTTCAAGACTATAAGGAAGCTAACTGCTGGCTTCACAGGGGTAGAAACAGCCCTTGTCCTAAAAAATGTTATAGCTCATTGCTCAAGGTGACAACCTAGCAGTACCAGCTAGTGTTGAACCCACACCTTCTACTTCCCAACCACCTATACAACTAAAAATAACCATCACCTACCAAAGAAAATCTAAACGAACCTCTACACATGCTACTCAGTTTATGCATGCCCCTATATCATCACCCATACAGGAGGAAGTGAACATTGGAGCTCCCACTTTTCCTGAGGAGCAAACCACTCCCATTTCACCAATGATCAATGCTGAGGTTCCTCATGCTCAGCCTGATGAGCTCACAACCCCCACAGCCTTAGGCCTTCACTCAGAGTCTCAAAACTCTAGTGAACAACCTTCAGGGGACAGTTACCATCCCCAGCCTCTTGATCTAAACCAACCAATCCCAAACCTTGAATTCTATGATGATGAAGACATGGGCTTCAGTGAGTATCATGAGTCTCTCTTCTCCACCCCTGCTCAAGGAGAGATGAGTACTCTTGTTTCTCCCATGTCTAGCCTACATCATCCACCTACTACTGAGGTGGATCTCCGTGAACCTGTTTAGGAGGTCCATATGGAAAAGGCTCTCACTTCAGCAAGTGGCTACATTATTAAGACCTCAACCATGACAACCCAACCCATTGACACTTCACTTGAAGCTGTCATGGTGCAGGGGAAATCCTGCAACCAAGAACAAAGTGCTGGGGATGAGGAAGAAAACGTTGGTCCTATTCTCTCATCCCCCCATGATTCTTTTGATGAAGATGAGGGGAGTCTGAAACTAAAAGTGCAAAAACTGACAAAAACATGCACCTATTTAGTCTCAAAGATTATCACCTGGAATCTCAGGTGACTATCTTACAAAGGAGGGTCAATGACCAGCAACTTGAGATCACCGATCTCAAGGACAAGTTAGCTGAGAGACCACTCAGGAGAACTCAACCAGGTTCATAAGAACCTATGGATGTGACAGACCCAACCCCAAGCTCACCTATGCAAGAAGGTGATGCTACCAGAAAGGGGGAGAAAGTCCAAACAATCATAGAACCTGAGAGTTCTTCATAGAGTATGGACTTTAAGGATTCACCACCCTCACTTACAATGGTCCATACTCAGCAACCTCCTTATGTCTACATGGATGTGGACTCACTTATACAAAGTTTGTTTGAGGAGGGCATTCCCAGAGCTATGCCTACCCTATCTCCTCACTCTGAGAATCCAATCATGGGATGTAGGTATGACACTGATAGAAGAGCTCTAGTCATCTCTAGATCTCAGGGTCAACATGAAATTTTCAAATTTTTCAACTTTTTCAACCTGTGCTTCTATGAGAGCATCCATCTTATTGATCTTTCACTTGTGTAGGGCCCCATTCTCGGGACGCTTACAGCTGGACCGTCATCGCATAAAATATTTGAAACAAACATTACTTTTGCAGCGGAATTTTAAAAACTTTCATTTATAACTAAAACATATCACTACATTACATAAATCGTTTACATATATGATTACAACATCATATCAAAATGTGGATGCCAGACTCAAAACGTCCCCAGTAGCGTATGCATCCATGCCTGCAACTCCTCAGCATTAACAAAATACCTGCCAACTATCATGCATACAAAAAGTTAGCGACGCTGAGTGAGTTCTAGTTTTATAAATAAAATACTTTACTTTCGTTAAAACATAACCTTCGTAATCGTATGCGATCACACATCATACGTACACATTGATAATATTTATTTAATATCTTCATCATCATTCATTTCGTACGTTTCGTACTATCATCATTATCATTCACTTTAATCTGGATCCTGTCTCATGCAATACCCGACTCGTGTCCGAAGACTGACAGTACCGGGGTACGCGACAAGGATCCCCTTCGAGTCGATCCCAAGGATCGATCTCCCTTTGAGTCATAAGACTCCTTTCGAGCCATAATGACTCCCTTCAAGTCACAAAGACTCCCTTCAAGCCACAAGGACTCCCTTCGAGCCACAAGGACTCCCTTCGAGGCAATCTCACTGATTGCACTCTATCCGTGTCTTTTGCGACAACATGGATGCTCACCTCATTCCTTGCAAGTCTTTCATTCATTCGTTACGTTCCACATTTCATTATCGTTATCTTTCACTTCGTTACATAATACTTTACGTTCATTCATAGCCATACGTCAAACCACGTAAAGTCGTACATCATACATAACGTATAATATAACATAATACATACGTTTAGAAAACCGTTTAACGAAGAAAGATAACACATCACACACACACACACAAAGCCACATCACAACATCATGCATGCATCAAGCATAAGCCAACACAACACCAAGGAACCTATCTCAAACAACCACCTCTTAAAGCCCTTAGAAAACCCTAAGTCTAGAACGAGGCACACAGGAACATTCTAGGCGCATCAACATAAAATTCTAAGTGTAAACAGTCTGGGCGCATTACAACTATGCAGGCGCATGAGCACTGCTTAGGCGCTTTACCACTATGCGGGTTCTTCAACACTTATGAGCATGGGCAACTCTGCGAGCATGGGCACTATGTAGGCGCATGGCCAACACTTAGTCACCTGGACAGTTTTCTGGGCGCATGGCCTTGGGCGCATCAGAACTATTTGCGCGCACCACCTTAGGCGCACCAGGACACCTGGTCACAGATCAGTTTAGGCGCATGGGAACATTCTGAAAATATCTAAATTGCCAAAAACATCTGAAAGGCATTCTAGCACTACCCAAGCACAGATCTAACATTCTAAGGCCCTTAAAACATGATAATAACAATTCTAACCCCAAACAACCTCTAAAACCTCATCAATATTAAAACCACAGAACATCATTCGAACAACAACAAGCATACACATACGGTTCCTTTTAAAATGTTTGCTTAGTATGCATAACAGCCCCAAAACATTGAAAAAACCAGTATAAGGGGGGTCTAGAAACTCACCTTGAAGCAACTTCCGAGCAGAACACTTCCACCTGCAAATCCAACTACTAAAACCCATGAAAATAGGCACTATACTCAAAATCTCGGTCTAAAACCCGAAACCCAGCTAAAACCGAGCATAAATTCAAGAAAAACTCACCATTGATGCGAATTCTCTCACTAGAACCGATGAAGAATTCTGTTCTTCTTCTTTTCTTCCTTCTTCGATCGAGAGCAGGGAAAGCAGTAGGGGCATGGGCAGCCATGCCCTCTTTTAAACACAATAATACTAAAGTTTTGTCCTTTTACAACTTTAACCCCTCTACTTGTGGCCATTATCTTTTCTTTCTAGATACTTTCCTTTTTCTCTTATTTTTAATAAAATTCGGGGTGTTACAACTTGTCAACCCAAGTGAAACCAGACAAGCTGTAAGATTAACAGATATGATTCAAGAAAGGGAGTTTGAAGAATACAAGCTGAGGTCAAGACTATATAGATAGAGGCTAGCAGGTAAGACTTTTGGTCAACTGGATGTTGAGGTGGACCCTAAGATTAAATTTGAAGGGGAAGCCTTGACTGAAGGCCCAGAAGTTGAACCTGTGAATCTTGAGATAGGAACTTCTTCAGCACCCATTACCATCAATGAGGCACCAGCTGGTGAAGGTGCTTCACAACCTCTCTCTGGCCAGAGCTTGACTGCTGAATCAAGCAATAAAGGCCAAAGCTCTCTCCACCCTGAGTCACCAAGGCCTATGAGTGACAAAGGGAAAAGGAAACTAACTTCTGAGGAGATTTAGGAGGAGGAAAGAGAAAGGAAGAGGAAGCTAAGGGGAGAAAGTTCAAGAGGGTCTCCAAGCTTCATGGAAGCTGCCATCAGGGCTGCCCCCAGGCCAAATACTCAGAATGATGAGTTAAGGGCAGCCAAGATAAACTATTTGGGACCAAAACTATAATGTGGTTGAACTACTCTCTCTCCCCTTAGAAGCTGCAAAGCCAAGAGCCATCATCCAAAAGAGCCAAAAGAAGTCTGTTGACAAACAAAGGATGATGAGCTTCTTGAAGTTGTATGGATTCTCCAAAAGGAGACTCGGTCCAATGTCTCTATCCACTATGGATGAGCACACTAGAGTGATCAAGCAGAAGATTAAAAAGGGAGAGCTTGTTGACTTGCATTCTCCACCAAGTCCAGCTCAACCTGAAGTTGTTAAGGTTAAACCCCTCAGATAACACAAACTAGACCTAGAGCTGAATCTCAGCTAACTTCATCTTCTGATCCATAACGGGGTCCTCTTCACTCTCTTTTTAAACCTGTGAGAGAAGAGAACCCAATTAAGAGAGACACAGTAGAACAACCTGGTGCTGAAGACCAGTCCTCTCAGTTAAACACTTCAAAGAGGAGGAAAAGGATGACCATGAAGAGTGTTTACAAGACCAAGGAATCCACCTCTACACCTCAAGATAAGTCACAACATCCTGAGGTAGTGCAAGAAGAGGCTGCTCAACCAACTCCAACTCAAGTAGAGCCTCTTACAACTGGAAGATCCATCTTGTCCTTGACTTTTGCTGCTAATCCAAACAGGTGGTATGTCATCAGAGATCAAGGAGGTCAAGATGTCTATTTCTGGCAAGAAATTCTTGATCTTCCTTTACATGATCTTCATGACATGTGAAGATATTATGAGAGTCTGAGGGATCCTGACCAGATGATGAAGAAAGGTATGGTCTTAATCCTAATGAGGACTGTCAACATCTGAATAACTTCTCTGTTTTGGTAGCATCAGCCTAGGGGGAGTTTGTAAGGTTATATTAGAAGGCTGATGCAACCAAAGAAGCCAAAACAACCAAGGAGCTTCCTGCATGCATGCACTGATGTACAAGGTAGAAGTTACTTTGGAAGTTTTACGCTCATCATAGAAATTATTCTAAGTGTAAAATCTTCCGAAGCCAAAGACCAAATCTTTCGAAGCCAAATATGAAGTCTTCCGAAGCTTCAAAGACAAAGTCTTCTGAAGCCAATGAAGTGAAGATTTATTTCTTCTGAAGCCAATGAAGTGAAGATTTATTTCTTCCGAAGACAGAGAGGACATGCTTTCTCTGATATACTTTTCCATAAAGCTGACTTACTTTTCGCTACAACTCTGAAGACTCACCAACTTATACAAGTTGGTGAAAAGGTCCATGCTTTAGTAAACTGTAGATTATGGTCTTGAGTCTGTAACTTCCTACTTTGTACCTTTTATCCTTTTATAATATCTTAGGATGTGAGCTATGGCATGTCATAATCACTAGTCAAAAGACAATCTACCTTTTGACTTTACGTTGATCTTGTTGTCTAGATTAGTGTTTCCAGCTGTCCTTCAAAGTATGGCCGGCTGTAGGATGTAGTATAAAGTATCTCAAGTCCTTGTATTTCTTTTTATGCTTTGTAACACTTGTAAAAGAACTTGAGAGTAATATACAGCATTCTTAAAAACCATATTTGTCTGTTCTTGTTCTTAGTTCTGTCTCATTTACTTGTATTCTTAGTATCATTTACGAAAACCCGGTTCCCCATTTGATCTGTTAAGTGTTCTAACACTCTCCTCATTGTGAGACTAATTGTATTGATTATTTCTTAACCGGTCCTACAATAATAAAAACAACACAAAACGTATTAAATTCTAGTGCAGCACAACGATATGCTGTATTTTATTGTAGGATAACAATGTGTGGTATTTTTGTGTTTTTCTAAACATACTTAGAGCATGCTGGATTTTTTTTGTTAAAGCACAAATATATGATGGAATCTAATACAACACAGTAATGTGCTGGATTTGAATTAAGCATAAAAGTCACCACATAGTAATGTACTTGAATTTTTGTTCTTAAATTTATGAGGTGTATTGAACAATATGTTGTGTGTTTTTTTTTTAAATGTGCTTGAACTAAGAGTAATACCCGCGCTTCGCGGCGGATTACGTCTTTTTTAAGTCATATTGAAAGTAGTAACATTTTAATTAATTTTACCAGATGAAGTTATCTGCACATTCAAACAAAACATACAAATAACTATAAACATATGTATAAATAAAAATGTCACAAGTTCATACAACAAAAATATCTTTAAAAATAAAATTAAATATTAAGTTTAATAGATAAAAAATGAAAGTTACACATGCTCGCAGCTCGTTGCCATATGAATTCTCCATGCCTATATGTAAACTTAATTTACAACCATCATATCTTGGCACCCCTCCCCAGTTGTTTCTAGTAAATCTATTATATAGT
Source organism: Flaveria sonorensis (assembly GCA_025506505.1). Taxonomy (NCBI): domain Eukaryota; kingdom Viridiplantae; phylum Streptophyta; class Magnoliopsida; order Asterales; family Asteraceae; genus Flaveria; species Flaveria sonorensis. The sequence continues at coordinate 34,562,703 of CM046424.1, forward strand.
CAAAATTAGAAAGAAAAAGAAAATGAGAGAAGCATGACACCACTTCGCTCCTCTGCATAAAAAACTAAACCATGGGCTTTAGCAAGAGTAAGTTACTATAGATCCAGTTTCAAATTGTATATATGTATAATGTGTGGGATTTTTGTTACAGCATAGAAACATGTTTAAACGTAAAACAATATTAAATATGTTTTAACATAAAATAAACGCAAAAAGTGTTGTTTTACGTCACAAAAACATGTAGTTTTAACATAAAACTACACAAAACTTGTTGTTTAAACACTAAAAAATATAAACAAAAATCTAGAAAATTTTTACAACACAAAACGTGTTACTTTACTATAAAATATCATAATTTACCGTAAAAAATATTACACATGTTGTGTTACAAACATGATGCTAATACAACACAAAGCTTGTTCATTAATACAACAAAAACGTATTATGTTTATACAAAACATCACAAAACAGCATGTATTTGCGTAAAAACCACACAAATGTGCCGTTTTAATCAAAACAAAACCAAAACGGTGTAATACAGCACAATTTTATATTGGTTGGTTTTTTTAAATATAACAATACTGTACTCATTTTAAAAAGAAGAAAATGTTTGATTTTATGAGGTAATTTTTTTAAGGTTAGCGTCGTATGAAAAAATTACGGACGTTAGAAAAAATTGGGAGCAACTTATAAAATTCAATAAAAGTGATCATATACCCAAAATACCATTTCCCCCTTTTTTTCTAATAGTTTGATACTAGCCATTGATGAAATAATTAAATGGCTAAGATTACTTCTTATTTTCTTAGGTAATACTTAATTTTTAAGGAAACCTCCCTATATATATGTGTGTGTTTGTGTGTGTTTGTGTGTGTTAAATATCTCCTAATATTTTCATTTTTATAGTTCTATATACAAGTTAGCAGGCCAAATAAGCATTGGTGTCCGGTTTTTGTTCATGTGCCTCGCTGGGCTATGAACATTTATGATAGCTAATTTAGTTACTAATTATAGAAGAAATTGATATTTGTTTTATGTAATACTAGCCTAACCACCCGTATGTTACACGAGTTGAAAAAGTTAAATTTAAAATAGAATAAATTACACGTATGGTCCCATGTTATGTTAAAATTTTGAATTTTGTCCTTAAAGTTTAAAAATTCTTAATGTGATCCCTAATATTTTTTTCCATCTATGGTTCAAGTTCTATGGTCTCAAGTTCTGTTAGTCAACAATTAATAATATTAAAAATTATAAAAATGATATTTTACCCGCATCGACCATCCATTTAATTTACATTTTAAACTATAGTATTATTTTTATTAAGAAAAGCTTTATATTCTTGTTTTTCTAAAGTTTTTATTTTTTAATATTTTATTATTTCATTATTAATAAGTTTGTTATATAATAAAATACGTTTTAAATATACGAATAAATTTCTTTTAAGAACATCTTTTTCAAAAACAATTCATTTTCAAACGACATTTTTAGTATTTTTTAAAAAGGTTCAATAATCATATAGTTTTAAAAACAATATTTAGAAAATGAATAATTATAAAAATTACATTTAAAAAATCACATGGTTTTAATAAAGACAATAATGCTTTTAAAAAGTACCTTAAAAAAAGTTTTAATAGTGACATAAAAAAATCAAAAGTTTTAGAGAAACATTTAAAAACCTGAACATTCTAAAAATAACATTTTTAAAAATATTTTTAATTTAAATAAAAAGTAAATTACATTAATAATCTTTATAGGTAAAATAGTCATGTAAAAAAAATTAATATTAGTAACTGAACTAACAGAATAAAGACTATTGATTAAAGATAAATATAATATTATGGACTATATTTTAAAAGTTTAAGGATCAAATCTAAAATTTTGACCAAACTACAGGAACCATCCATTTAATTTACTCTTTAAAATAAATAGAAACATTAATTATCAGTTATTATTAGTACGTCTGTAATATACACGCATGTGAAGGTCAATTAAATAAATATGTATATATGTAAATTAAATAAAAGAATCAAATGCATAGGAAAATAATATTAATGTTTATAAATATCTAAAATCTTTATTGTAAATAAATCTTTAACCGTATTCAGTAAATAACTTCTCAAACTTAATGAATTATCTATTTAGAATATTCTTTTGTATTGAAGTGTCCTGTAATTAAAAATATAAAAAATCAAGGATATATGACAAATCTATCTATCTATCTATTGTAATTAAAGAATGTTTTGAGTTGTCACTTATCATAATATTAGACATTCTAAGCCTAATTTTCCCTCTTCTCTATCATATTAAATATTTACACAAATTACTAATTATATTATTTAATTTTTTTAGATTAAAATAGCTTTTAATAAATTAAGAAAGAGTTCTTGTTATAAATATGAATTCTAAAGAAACAATCTTTTGTATAACATAAGTAATTTTTTAAAATATCAAACTTTTTTAAAAATACAAAATATTTAAAATCAATGTTTTTCGAAATTAAATGTTTTATGAACCACAAAAATTAATATTTAAAGTTATAATAAGAAATTTTTACAAAATGACATTTTTTTAAAACTTTTTGATTTAGAACGAATTTTTTAAATTTTTTTAGATAAAAAAATTAAAACAATTCAAAGAAAATAATATCATTGTTTTATTACTTATTATAGTACTTACTCATATCTAATTTCAATAATATCATATTTCAAAATATCATTTTATAATTAATAATTTTTCATTACTAATTATTTAATATTTTATTTATTTAACCTGTGTAATACACAGGGTACTAACCTAATATGTTTTATAACATAAATATTAAAGGAATAAGACAACAATTCGATTAGTTAAACAGTATCTCCTCCTCAACCACTATAAACTCAATAGCATAAGTTTCTACCACATTATTATACATTGGTTGCATTCATATATGAATCACGGTGTGATATGTCAAGATCCCTTAAGAAAGTTACTTCTGATACTGATAATGTGACAACCGGCAAATTTCAGGTCAATACCCGGCCCGACTTAGTCATATTTATGCATATTTTACATGAGTTTCAATTGAGTTCTAATTATTTGAAGTCATTTCATGCATTACAAAATTTCATGCATCGGTAATTCGGTGTAATTACCATTTTTACACGCGGTACATCCGGCACACATGAACATTGGTGATAATTAATATATACTTAGTAATAAATAATTTAAAGTGTTTTAAAGTATTTTAGATTTCAAATTAAATACATTGAAAAAGTTTAAACTTATAAATAAACCTAATCATGTAACTTGATATTTTACCCGGAACAAATCGTTTTAACGAGACTACTAGATATACGATGTACCATTAACATACCACCAATATTAAAAAAAAATATGATATTATATAAGTTCTTATGATATTTTTTTATGTATTTTAAAAAGTAAACAGTAAAAATATAAAAATATGTAAAAAATACCTATAGTGCAACAAATATCCCCCAAATACCCAATACTACTCAAAAATAAACCAAACCCCTTTTTTCCCTTCCTTGGCCGTTCAACCCTTCCCCCCCCCCCCCCCCCCCTCTCTTCTTTCTCTTTTTTGTCACAATTTACAAAGATCACTTTTGATCTTTTACAAAAATAAAGATTTGCCTTTTTGGTGATAAAGAAAAGTTGATGTACAAAGTTGCTTGCCTCCTTTCCATATTTGCAAAACTCTTCTCGTAATATTGACTAAGATGCATGAAGATTATGGTTCCAAGAGATGTAGGGTGCTACAAATACAAGCAAACCCCATACTCTCCCAACACAATTCACCAACACCACCTAACACACTCTCTTCCCTCTCCTTCCCCTTCAAAATTTCGTCAAAGACATCATCACAACCGTTTCATTTGATTTCCAACTTTTCTTCTACAAATCTTGTGTGTTCAAGTGCCCTTGGTTGAAGATTATGCAATTTTTTAAGCTTCCAAGCATCCTACAACGACCCTTTCATCTTTTCTTACTTGTTTTTAGTGAGAACACTCTCTTTTTGTTTATATATATCTTTCATTTAATTATATTATTCTGTAAGCCCCCGTTCCCGGAGACCTCACAGTTGAACAATCATAGCATTATTATATTAAACAATACGTATTTTATAAAATATTACACCGGAATTTAATTAACAAAAACCATTCATGCACATAATTAATGTTGCAAAATAATACATCATAGTAATTTAGAGTTACAAAATAATCAATTAGCCGCATTATAATACAACAAAATCACTAAGCATGAATGGACGCCAGTCTTGCCCCGACAAGCAGCTTTCCTCGAGTGCCATCCTCAGCAATATTTACCTGCCAACTGAAAATGAATAAAAGTCAGCGTTGCTGAGTGAGTCCTAGTTTTAAAAGTATAAAAGTACCTCGTATGATTTGTATACGAAAATATCAATTTTTGAATAAAATACATTACTTTTGTATGCGAGTACGCATCATACGTACATTCAGATAATATTCATAATTATCATCATTATCTTTCCCATTCTTCCTTTCATTATTATCTTTCTCTTTTCTTTCGGACCAATGGGCAATACCCTGAACATTGGGCACTAAGTTGGTGTTGGGCCTGAGGTCTATAAATAGACCCCGAACATTGTGCACTAAGCTGACCCAGTCACCTGGGGCAGGCAGCAAGGGTTATGTCAATCTCAAAGATTGACCCTGTGTACATCCTTCGGGTTAGCTAAACCGTACACAGTTGAGCTAACGACAACGAGGGCGTGCACCACCATTCAATTTGCTTGCAAGACTTTCATTCTTTCATTATGTTCCACTTTTCATTAATTTTCATCTTTCACTTGGTTAATGGTAATACTTTATGAGCATAATCACACCACGTAAAACCACATAATAATACATAATAAGGAACATAAGAACAGCCCAAAAACATGCATAAAATAAACAAATAAAAACACCAAGTCAAACCAGGGTCAAACCCTAAAATTCTAATTACCCAAAATTTCAAAAAATTTTCTAAGTATTCTAGGCGCATGAGCACTATACAGGCCCATGAATCCTGCTTGGGCGCATTAACACTATGTGGGCGTATGAGCCAATACTTAGGCGTCTGGGCACTAACTTGGGCGCATGAGGTACTGTTCAGACATATGACTAACACTTAGGCGCCTGAGCAAAATGGTTGGGCACACCGCACATGGGGTACTGTTTGGGCGGATGGGTTAACACAGTATTTTCAGACAAACTCCTAGGCGCATGGGAACTATTGAGGCACATGAACCTCACTTAAGTTTTTCTAAGGCAAAATTCCAGGCGCATAAGCCCTATTTGGGCGCATGACCAACTGTTGTTCATTTTTCAGAATCAAATTCAAACCCAATCTGCATTCTAACATGTTCTAAGCTTATAACTAGCATTCTAAACATCCCCAACACACATACATCCATAAAACATAATCATACATGCACATATACGTACGGGTACAAATTAAGCAGTTGTAAAACATTTTAAATCATGCATTTTTAGCCCTAAAAAGTTTAAAAACACATAAAACCGGGGTCTAGAACTCACCTGTGCAGCCAACAAGTAAAACTCCTCCAAACTTGAGTGTACAAGAGTTCAAACACCTAAAACAAGCCAAAACAAGCAACCAGGCACAAAAAGCACATAAAAATCGGTTTCATGGTTGAAAAACCCAACAAAACCGAGCCAATTATGAAAAGAAATGCTCACCTTCAAAAATAATCAGCTTCTTCTTCTTCACAAACCGAGAGAAAAGTTCATGTTTCTTTTCTTTCTTTTTTGTTTGTCGAAAGCAGAATATGGTATGTGAAGTGGGCGGCCATACCTTCAATATATATTAAAATATTGAATGTTGTACTCTTTTACACTTAGCCCCTTTCCACTTTTGTTCCTTTTTCCCTTTTGCAAGATACATTCATTTTCTTTTATTTTGACAAAGTTTTCGGGTGTTACAAGTCTACCCCCCTTAAAGAGGTTTCGTCCCCGAAACCTGTCATTCTTTGAATAACTATGGGTAATGCTGTCTCGTTTCTTCTTCCGTCTCCCACGTAGACTCTGAACTCTTCCAGTGTTTCCACTGCACCCGCATAAGTGGAACCACTTTATTTCTCAGCCTCTTCTGTTTCCGGTCGATAATTGCCACTGGTTGCTCTACATAATTAAGCCTTTCATCCACCTCGATGTCCTCTAGTGGTACAATCATATCTTCATCAGCCAAGCACTTTCTCAGATGAGATACATGGAATGTCGGGTAAATTCCACTTAACTCATCAGGCAGTTCTAACCGATAGGCCACCTCTCCTACTTGTGCGATGATTCGGATTGGCCCTATGTATCTTGGACTCAGCTTACCCCTTTTCCTGAACCGGATGATCCCTTTCCAAGGTGAGACCTTCAACATGACTCTATCACCCACGTTGAATTCAATCGGTCTACGCCTTTTGTCGGCATACGACTTTTGTCTATCTTTCGCCGCCTTCATAAAGGCTTTGATCTTATCTAACTTCTCAGTTGTAGCCTCGATCACCTCAATACTTCCCAACTCCTTCTGCCCGATATCACCCCAACACACGGGCGTCCTACACCTTCTACCGTATAGCATCTCATATGGTGGCATGCCAATGTTGGCATGATAACTGTTGTTGTATGAGAACTCCGCTAACAGTAGGTGATCATCCCAACTCTCTCCAAAGTCGATAACGCATGCCCGGAGCATATCCTCGAGCATCTGAATCGTCCTCTCGGACTGACATGTGTAGCCTCGTCCCCATCGTGTCATGGAATCTTTTCCAAAACTTCGATGTGAACAGGGTGTCACGGTCCGACACGATAGACACCGGCACACCATGACGAGCTACAATTTCTTTGATGAATAGATCCGCCAGTCTCTCAGATAAGTATGTATCGTGGATCGGTAGAAAGTGTGCACTCTTTGTCAGACGATCAACTATCACCCATATGGCGTCATACCCCCTTGCCATGCGAGGTAACTTCGTTATGAAGTCCATGGTGATGTGCTTCCACTTCCACTAGGGTATATCCAAAGGTCGGATCTTCCCGTATGGCTCTTGGTGCTCTGCCTTCACTTGCAAGCAAGTAAGGCACTTACTCAAATACTCCACTACATCGCGCTTCATTCCCGGCCACCAGTAATCCTTCTTCATATCATGATACATCTTGGTGGCACCAGGATGAATAGAGTATCGAATCTTATGAGCTTCATCCATAATCCGCCCCCATAAGTCTCCATAACGAGGGATCCATATCCGCCCGAAGCGGGTTCTAACTCCATGGGTATTCTCTCCCAACTCCGTGACCAAACCTCTCATCGTATCAGAGTTAAGGCGTTCTTCCTTCAACACCTCATTTTGAAATTCTTTGACCTGTGTCATCACGTCAGAGGTCATCACCAACTGATAAGCTTTCACCAGGATTGGCTCGGGTCTCTCCTTTCGGCTCAGGGCATCGGCCACTACATTGGCTTTGCCCAGGTGGTAATGAATTTCATAATCATAATCCTTGATCAACTCTAACCACCTCCTCTGCCTCATATTGAGGTCCTTTTATTCTAAGAAATACTTTAAGCTTTTGTGGTCCGTGAAGATTGTGCACTTCGCCCCGTACAGGTAGTGCCTCCAAATCTTTAAGGCAAAGACTACTACCGCGAGCTCCAAACCATGCATGGGGTAATTGACCTCATGGGTTTTCAACTGTACAGACGCGTAGGCTATTACTCACCCACGTTGCATTAATACACAACCCAGTCCCGAGTAAGAAGCATCTGAATACACCACTAAGTCTTCACTCCCCTCGGGTAATGTCAAAACAGGAGCTTGAGTTAATCTTGCCTTTAACTCCTCAAAAGCATCCTCATGTTCTCGACCCCACACAAACTTCACATCCTTGTGCGTCAATTTAGTCAAAGGTGAGGCTATCTTGGAAAAGGCTTGGATAAACCTTCTGTAATATCCCGCCAAACCCAAGAAACTGCGAATATCGGATGGTGTCTTTGGAGACTTCCATTGCATTACCGCCTCAACCTTTGCCGGGTCCACCATAATTCCTTCAGAATTCACCACGTGACCCAAAAATTGAACTTCGTGCAACCAAAAAGCACACTTAGAGAATTTAGCATATAACTTCTCCCTCCTAAGTGTCTCCAACACTTCACGTATATGGCCGGCATGTTCTTCTTCGCTCTTTGAATAAATCAGGATATCATCAATAAACACAATCACTGATTTATCTAACATTGACCAACACACTCGGTTCATCAAATCCATAAAGGCAGCTGGCGCGTTAGTTAGTCCGAAAGACATAACGAGGTACTCGTAATGTCCATAACGCGTGCGAAAAGCTGTCTTAGGAATATCTTGCTCCTTCACCTTCAATTGATGGTATCCAGATCGAAGATCCATCCTTGAGAACCAAGTGGCACCTTGGAGCTGGTCGAACAAGTCATCTATCCTGGGCAGGGGATATCGGTTCTTCACCGTTAACTTGTTCAACTCTCGGTAGTCGATACACCACGTAAGAACAGCTCAAAAACATGCATAAAATAAACAAATAAAAACACCAAGTCAAACCAGGGTCAAACCCTAAAATTCTAATTTCCCAAAATTTCAGAAAATTTTCTAAGTATTCTAGGCGCATGAGCACTATGCAGGCGCATGAATCCTGCTTGGGCGCATTAACACTATGTGGGCGTATGAGCCAATACTTAGGCGTCTGGGCACTAACTTGGGCGCATGAGGTACTGTTCAGGCGCATGACTAACACTTAGGCGCCTGAGCAAAATGGTTGGGCGCATGGGGTACTGTTTGGGCGCATGGGTTAACACAGTATTTTCAGACAAACTCCTAGGCGCATGGGAACTATTGAGGCGCATGAACCTCACTTAAGTTTTTCTAAGGCAAATTCCAGGCGCATGAGCCCTATTTGGGCTCATGACCAACTATTGTTCATTTTTCAGAATCAAATTCAAACCCAATCTGCATTCTAACATGTTCTAAGCTTATAACTAGCATTCTAAACATCCCCAACACATATACATCCATAAAACACAATCATACATGCACATATACGTACGGGTACAAATTAAGCAGTTGTAAAACATCTTAAATCATGCATTTTCAGGCCCAAAAAGTTTAAAAACACATAAAACCAGGGTCTAGAACTCACCTATGCAGCCAACAAGTAAAACTCCTTCAAACTTGAGTGCACAAGAGTTTAAACACCTAAAACAAGCCAAAACAACCAACCGGACACAAAAAGCACATAAAAATCGGTTTTATGGTTGAAAACCCAACAAAACCGAGCCAATTATGAAAAGAAATGCTCACCTTCGGAAATAATCAGCTTCTTCTTCTTCACAAACCGAGAGAAAAGTTCCTGCTTCTTTTCTTTCTTCTTTGTTTGTCGGTGAAGTGGGAGGCCATACCTTCAATATATATTAAAATATTGAATGTTGTACTCTTTTACACTTAGCCCCCTTTCACTTTTGTTCCTTTTTCCCTTTTGCAAGATACATTCATTTTCTTTTATTTTGACAAATTTTTCGGGTGTTACATATTCATCTACTAGATCATATGTAACAACATTCATCCACAAAAAGTAATTCTCGTTAAATATCGTGTTTTTACCAACAAAGAGATTTAAGGATAATGCTTCATACAAAACATTTTAACATGAACTAAATAATGATATTTGTTCTTAAAAAAGTAATTATTGATAGATTCATGTTGACCAAGTTACTAGTTGGTGATTTTATAAAAATTTATAAAAGTTTGTTAAAACTCAAGAAAAGCTACAAATGGGTTATAATATGGTTATGAAATTTTAAATGTTTTGCAAGTATTATTATGGACATATATATATATATATATATATATATATATATATGTATATATATATGTATATATATATATATATGTATATATATATATATATATATATATATATATATATATATATATATATATATATATATATATATATATATATATATATATATCACAAGTCATAATTAATTAGTAAGTTGTAATATGTTATTATAAAAGTTGGGTTATGACTAGATGACAACTTAACTAAGTTTACAAGTGTGGTAAAAAATATAAACATGAGACTTTAAATGGAAAAGCATGAACTTCGTAACTAAATATTATGTTAATTTAATGGGTGTATTAAAATGGTTAGTAGATGACTTTTGACAAAGATGGCACATAATTAAATTATCTTGGCATGAGATTTAAAATATAAATTAATGAACCTTATAATACTAGTTACTAGGTTACTTAAAAAGATGGGTTAAGACAAATTAGTAAATTAACTAAAATGACTAAGTATTTTATTAAAGGGACTTTACTTTCTAATATAATAAAAATTACTTGATAATTTGGGAAAACCAATATTTAATATATGTTAAGGTTCATATGAAATAGGTAAAATAAAAGAATAATTTTACTAAGAAAATATTAAATAATTATTTTATGAGTAAATATATATGTATTTATACTTGGATTATAAAATACGAAAGCTAGTGATTTTCCTTAGATGTTAATATTTCAAATTGTGTTTCAATTACTATAATACAAATATTATTTTACCTAAGAAAATAAGATTATTTCAAAACCCTAATTTCTATAATTTCATGTGTAAATTACATAATTAAAATCTAGACACTCGAGTCATATCTTGGGTCGAGTCAAAATGATATTTAATTACCCAAATAATATATCAACTTTAAGATACAAAGGTTTTTGAACACTTTCAAGTGAAGTATAATTTATTAATATTTTCTAAGTAATGTATATATTTCACAAATATCCATCTTGTGTCACCAACGGGTCGTCGAGTCAAACCCTTTGTTACCAAACGTGTGGGTGAATAGTTACATGCTCAAATTACACGTAGGAGTAAATTACTTAGACATAAGTTGCCTTGATTGTTCTAGGTGAACTTAGTTTGGATTTTCCCGAGCACTTTGGATACTTACGGATTTCTCACCCGACTCACTTCATAGGTGAGTTTCACGGCCCCATTTTTTACTTATTTTCATTTTGGGGGAGATTACATGCAAAAATATTATTTTCATAGACACAATTACGTGTCAATGGTTTGACATGTTATATAAGTTGTTACTACCGTATGAAGTCCCCTGTTATCGGACCGTTAGTTTATTTCCCAAAGCGAGGTAATCATGGATAGTGCTATTGGGTTTAACTACCCACCCCTGGGTTAATTACCCTAACCTTGATCGGAGGTCTAAACGGGTGCATTATTAGCCTATTCACCATGTGCTTACGGTAGGCACAGGTAGGGGCAACCTATTACAGTTATAGTCTAGCTTCGGTTGCGATGCTTATATAATGTTGTAGTATTGTATGATCAACAATCAAATTATGAAAAGACTTATTGTCCATTACACTGTTTACTATTACTTTAAAACCTGTAAACTCACCAACTTTATGTTGATATATTTTTTGTGCATGTTTTCTCAAGTATTTGATAATTGCATCAAGTTAAGCTAGCATAGATCACATCGCATTTAGGGCCATTTTGTTTGGGACATTTATTTCTATATTTTTCGAGTTTTGAAAACAATTTACGTTAGTTCCTTTGCTTCCGCAATTTAATTCTAAAAACAATTATGTATTTTTAAACTTATTTGCAACGTATGTTTTACCGAACCATATAGTGGTCGATCAATGACTATGATTCCATGACGTTCATGCCCCACGGAAAACCGCTGTGGATTGGGGTGTGACTGATAATGTCCTGTTGAGCTAGTTAATTTGATGGTTTATCAATAATGTATAAACCAGTATGCATAAATGAAAATAAATGAAGTGAAAATTATGGTTATTGAACAAAAAAATTATCAATATTAAGGTTTATTATTTAAAATTTATTTTTTAAATCCAACTGTATATAATATCATAGTAGAATGCAATACGAAATAAGTCAAAGATAATGATTGTGTGAATGGTAGAGAAGTAGGATAAGTTTTTTCATGTAAAATATCTGGACTCTTTGATCATACGAGAAGTTATTTATTATGTATTTGAAATATCTTTGATGGTGGAATAACAGTAAACAGAAAAAAATTGTTGTATCTATATAATAAATAATGGTATTATGTTATATAATACAGACAAATATTATACAATATTGTTAAAATATAGAAGATTTTCTTTGAAATTATTAACCCAAAATATATACTTGGATTGATTGTTACCATTAGAATTTAAAATTTGTGAACTACATTTAAATATTCAAATTGTTAGTTGTAAATATCAAATTTTAACTAATTAAGTTAGTTATTTTTAGATAAAATCTCGGATTGAAATGAATATTGAATTTGAATTTTTAAAGTTTTTAATTTCTGTTTCAATCATTAAATTTAAAATCTAATTTTATAATGTTGTTTAATTAAACATTAAATAATATTTAAACATTTCCTTTTAGAATCATATTACTAATAAAACGCAACGTGGCAATTGTATGATTTGAAGATGCTCAGTGTATTGACTAAAATCTTGAGATTGAGATTTATTATAATAACGAATGTTTCTTTTTTACAGTCTTCCCGGGCTCTCTACTAATTAAAGAGCCAAACTTTGCGACTATATTGATGTGATGTACCCTTCTTGGCTCTTATATAACGGATATGACTTGGCCCGACTTATAGACTTATAAACTAATTAATCATTAAAAATAGAATCAAACGAGCAAAATAAATCAGTATTAGGCTCATCTTCCAAGGGTTGTGATTTTACTAATTTAGCTTATCTTCGTTTAGACCGTCACTTACTGTGCACATACTCCTCCTCCCTCAATAGATACTCCTTCCGGAAATAACTCCTTCTAGGGTGGATACTCTTCGGGCAATAGAAATTGCTGATCTTGATGTGGAAGGACTTCTTGCTCGAGTTTAGGTGAAATCTGTTCATTCTCCATCATCGGAAAGTCTTATTCAAAGATGTGGTTCGAATGTTTCATGAAGGTGAAATAGGTAGAGTCAAAGAGAAGTTTCGATAGATAACACGTTTCATAGATAAAGGCAATATGTTTAGTCGAACAACATAACATTTTAGGATCGGTCAAACGAAAACAGTTTAGGTGCAACATATTATAAATTTACCAGAATATTAATCATAAAAACGAAATTCTTTATATTAATAATAAAATCACAAATACAAGAAAAATTAATACATTTATGATTTATCACAATAAATTACAACCCTTTAGGAAGGGGGTGTGGTGCTATTAATAAATAAGTAAACATTGTTAGGGGAGAAATTGAGAGTAGAGATTGCAACTGCAAATTTGACACTCAAAATTGATCCAATCTATCTGACAATTTTTGAATAATTTTGTTCTTTTATTTATTACTCTTAAATATCAGTGTTCGTTCAAAGTTATTTGATTAGGTTTGTTCGACCATATTCTCGTCGCTCGACCGAAGTTCATGTCCGGTCTACCATAAGTACGTTCATTTGACTGTAGTTCATGTTCGGCCAACCATATTCTCGTTCGCTCGAACATAATCAAGAAAATGTAAAAAAAAAAAAAATACTAGCCTTAGATTTTTATAAATAGATTATGAAAACATAACAAGTACATTACTTAAAATCATCTAATTATAATGGAAACTTTTATCAGAATGCTTAGTTGTGGACCCGAAGATGTATTAATGAAATTCTCAACATCAACATATATCAACTATTAGACGGGTTTCATTGATGCTTTCATAGACTTTTGAACATGAAGACAATTGTGATGCAAGCGGGGTTCTGCAGTGATCAAGTGTCTGTTTTTTTTGTCCGTTACATCTAGAACAAACTTTAGGTCCTGTGTGCTCATCTCTTGATGGAATACGCTTATTTTCTTTTGGACGACAAGCTTGTCATTTATCCATATGGGGTGTTTATAGAGGACTAAAATCTTATGGAACCTCCCATTAAGATTCATATGGAACAAGATTTATCGATGCCAAATAAGTAGAAAAATGAACATTATTTTTAATAAATTCTTTGCCCATTGGCTACAATTAATTTGTTTCAAAAATCTCGAAACTATGACCACAAGGTAATCCTTGCAATTGACATTTACAACAAATACATTTTCGATCCCACAGATCCACTACACACCACTAATATCCATCATCAACATTACAATGAAGTGCGTTAATTCCCATAACAGTCCAAGGATTTTCAAATCTTCTAAAAGTTTTGTTCTCAACCCATTTCGTCAGTCAATGGTTGTTTCTTTTTTTCTGTTAGAAAAATAAAAATAAATTTAATAAAAAATAACATAAAATTTAAAATCATATATACTAGTGTTTAGATTTTTACCTCCGATTTGTCGCCCATAAAAATACCATTTTTGCGATAACTAGGTGAAGAAATCTATTAGTTTAGTGATTCGTAATTTTCTAGAATTTCAAGACAACACGTTAATAGACTCAGCACTGTTCGAAGTAATTTAATCGTGATCCCTCTTCTACACAACATAAATTGGATCCATCTGAATTAATTCCTATGACCATATTCTAACCAATCCCTCTTGGATCCTTCGATCTTACTTGGAACACGTGTTGTGATCTCAACCAAACATGCAACTGAACCTGAAAAATACCTTTTTTTCTTTATTTTTCTTTGAGTTAATTACATAAATGATCCTTGTGGTTTATCTAAAATAATATGTTTGGGTGCTAAGAGTTTTTGTAACAGGTTCAGATATTGTGTTTTAAATTTTGTAACGAGTTAAAGTATTAGGACTAACAGACGTTAGTTTTTCTGTTAGATTTAAAAAAGGTGACTAAAATATCCTTTGAGGGACTACTTTTGTAATTCTATATTTTTTTATTCAGAGACTGCAGGACCGGGTAAGGGTACTTAACACTTAGTTTCACACTGAGGAGAGATCTTAGATCACTTAACAATTCAAATAGGAAACTGGTAACTAGATACAGATGATACTAAGAACACAAGTAAATTAAAGAAACAGAACTAAGAACAACACAAGAACAAAAGATTGGTTTTCAAGGATGTTGTATATTGATCTCAAGTTCTTTTACAAGTGTTACAAAGCATAAAGAAATTACAAGGACCTAAGACACTTTTATACTACAACCTACAACCGTCACTTACATGTAAAGACAGTTGGAATTTGACTAATCTAGACAACAAGATCAATCTACAGTTAAAAAGCAGATTGTCTTTTGACTAGTGACTATGACATGCCATAGCTCACTGACTTTTCCTAATACAAAAAGTCTACAGAAACAAGTAAGGTAAGTTACAGACAAAGACCATTCCTACTTTTTGATAAAACATGGAAGTTTCACCAACTTGTGTAAAGTAGGTGAACCACCAGAACAGGCAGCGGAGAGTGTGTCAGCTTTATCAAAAGTTGATTCAGAGAAAGCATATTTTCTCTGTCCTTTGAAGAAATCAGTCTTCACAGCTTCGGAAGACTTTATCTCTGAAGCTTCGGAAGATTTCATCTTTGATTTCGGAAGATGCTGGTCTTTGGCTTCGAAAAATTTCACACTTAGAATATTTTTCTCTTTGAGTGTGAAACTTCCGAAGTAACTCCTTCCGAACTGTTAGCTTTGGAAGATCTTACACTTAGACATATTTGAGAGTGTAAGACTTCCAAAGCTAGTTCATCTTTGTTCCTTAGTGCATGCATGGAAGACTTGGTTGTTCTGGCTTATTGGTTGCATCAGCCTCATAATATTCAAATGATCTTACAAACTCCCCCTAAGCTGATGCTGTGGTTCTCTGCTATCCCTTTCACCTAGGTGAAGGGATGAAATCTGGTGAGTATTGGAGTTACCAGGTGAATTTTGCATGTTCATCTCCATCTGGTATCCACTGAGTATCCCATACAACTCAGTGAGAGTAAGGGTCTTGAGGTTTTCAGTCCTCTTAATGACTACACAGTAGTGTGTCCATTGTCTGGGAAGAGAGGACATGAACTTCCTAACAATATCTCCGTTCTCAATAGTTACTCCAACATCAACCAGAGTATCCACAATCTCAACATACCTGAAGTATTGTTGTGTCATGGTTTCACCTGTCTTGAAGGTGAAGTTTTTAAACTGCTGCTTCAGGAGGTCCTTCTTGTTTTCCTTGGCTTCATTGGACCCCTCATACATCAGTTTCAATGCATCCCATAGCTGTTTAGCGGTCTTGCGCTTCTTGAAACCTCTTTAGATGGAGTTTGGAAGAGCAGTTTGGAGGTCTGTCATGGCTTTCTGATCAATATCAATCCTTTTCCAGTCTTCATCAGAAATGTCAGCCCTCTCCTTTGGTATCATGCCCCCACCAGCAGTAGGTGAAGAGGTGCATGGTACATGATGTCCATTGAAAATAGACTCCCACATCCTGGAATCTTGAGACTTGAGAAGCCTTCCATTCTTTGGCACCAAGTGTCAAAATCCTCAGGAGTGATCAGTGGGGACTTTGTCATAGTTCCAGTTTCCATATCAGCCATAGAGATAGCTGCCATTTGAAGAGTTAAGTGATGTGTGAAGGTAAGAGGATAAAGATGGTGAGATATTACAATCAAGAGCCTGGAATGCTCTGATACCAATTGCAGGACCGGGTAAGGGTACTTAACACTTAGTTTCACACTAAGGAGAGATCTTAGATCACTTAACAATTTAAATAGGGAACTGGTAACTAGATACAGATGATACTAAGAACACAAGTAAATTAAAGAGACAGAACTAAGAACAACACAAGAACACAAGATTGGTCTTCAAGGATGTTGTATATTGATCTCAAGTTCTTTTACAAGTGTTACAAAGCATAAAGAAATTACAAGGACCTGAGACACTTTTATACTACAACCTACAACCGTCACTTACATGTAAAGACAGTTGGGATTTGACTAAAAGATCAATCTAAAGTCAAAAGGCAAATTGTTTTTTGACTAGTGATTATGACATGCCATAGCTCACTGAATTTTCCTAATACAAAAAGTTTACAGAAACAAGTAAGGTAAGTTACAGCTTCACAGCTTTATAAAAAAATTGATTCAGAGAAAGCATATTTTCTCTATCCTCTGAAGAAATCAGTCTTCACAGCTTCGGAAGACTTTGTCTCTAAAGCTTCGGAAGATTTCATCTTTGGCTTCGAAAGATGCTGGTCTTTGGTTTCGAAAGATTTCACACTTAGAATATTTTTCTGTTTGAGTGTGAAACTTTCGAAGTAACTCCTTCTGAACTGTTAGCTTCGGAAGATCTTACACTTAGACACATTTGAGAGTGTAAGACTTCCAAAGCTAGTTCATCTTCGTTCCTTAGTGCATGCATGGAATACTTAGTTGTTCTGGCTTGTTGGTTGCATCAGCCTCATAATCTTCAAATGATCTTACAGAGACTATTTGTATAATTATATATACCAACATCACCACCATCTACCTACCATCACCACCATCTACCTACCATCATCACCATCTATCTCTTTCAGCCATCAACCACCAGCCACCAGGCCCACCACGCAACCCTCTTGCCCACCAGCCACCAGCCCACCATCGAACACCCACAAGCACCACGGTGACCACCATCTACCTACCATCACCAACATCACAGCATCATCACCCTCATCACAACATCACCATCACCGCATCATCACCACCTCTGCATTATCACCACCATTGCAACATCACGTCATCATCATCATCACCTTCAACATCGCACCATCATCATCATCTCACCAAATCCGCTTCCTATTCCCCTGTTAACCCAACAAAAAAAATTATAAACCCTAAAATTGAAGTGGTGTGGTGGTAGGCGGTTGGATTCAGATCTCAATCAGGGAGTTTGGTGGTATATGGTGGCTAGATGGCGGTGATGGTGACAGTAGGTACATGGTGGTGGTGGCTGGTGGTGGGTGGTCAAATGCCTTTTAGGGTTTTACAACGGAAGAAGAAAGGGGGATTTAGTGATGATGCCCGATGGTGATGATAAACGGAGATGGATGCGGTGGCATGAGAGGGAGGCGGTAGTGACCAGCGGTGATGGGCGACAGTGCTGACCGGCGATGATGGCCGGGGTGGTGGTGGTGAAGAAATTAATATTGTACAGATGTGAAAATAACACACACACACACACACACACACATATATATATATATATATATATATATATATATATATATATATATATGTGTGTGTGTGTGTGTGTGTGTGTGTGTGTGTGTGTGTGTGTGTGTGTTATATAATATTTTTTAATTAAAATACACTAGTAGTCCCTTTAATTTACATAATAAGTCATTTAAAGTGAAAAGACCAAAATGCCCTTATATTTAACAGAAAATCTAACGTCCGTTAGTATTAATACTAAAACTTGTTACAAAATTGAAAGTGGGCACTCAAATCTGTTACTTTTTTTACTTAGTGCTTAAACTTGTTATTTTGAATAAATCACAGGGACTATTTATGTAATTAACTCTTTTTCTTTCTTTTGATAATTTATGTCTTTTAAAATAAGACAACCCTTGGACAACGAAAATGTAATAACATGTTATTGTTTCACGTTATGATTCATGAACCATGGTTTAAATTGATGTTGATTGATTATCTAAAGAAATAATGAATAAAGGGGTTAAACATTTGTTAGTTAATTAAACTTTTAATAACTTAAAAGGTTTTAAAATTTATCTAATAAAAAGTTAATTTGTAAAAACACAAGGGTTTATGTAATTAAAAATTAATTACAAAGGGTTATTAAGGGTTAATAAACCGGGGATCCAAAACGTAACCACAGGGGACAAAAAGTAAATTGTATTGTAAATATATTGCTTATCCCACTTGAATCTTGGAAGCACACCCCTCTGACCCCCTTAATGTCGTCAACCAACCACAACCATAAACAACCACCGCCGCCCCACGGTGAACCACCGCCATTGTCGCCGGATTGTGTTTCGTGTTGCAACTGTTGCAAAGGTTGAGGCTTTACCGTGAATCCAGTCATCTAGCAAGACTATCGTTGATTCGAGATGCAAAGCTTTGGTCTTTTTCGTCAAGGTATAAGCTTTTGCCAAACTTTGATTAAATTAGTTTAGTTTTCTCTAATTAGATGCCTAATTGGGTATTCAATTAATAAGATTAATTTGACAAAACGTTTCCACTCACTATGATAAAAAGTTTCTATTTTTAGCGACTTTAATTGTTAAAGTTAAATACCAACCAATCGACCACCGGTTTACCTTCCGATTTGGTTCTAAAAACATTGCTTTAAAGGCCAGGTGTTCGATCCTTACCTTGTTAGGTTGTCTATGTAACTATGTTGTTATGCCTAAGCTGGAATTCTAATTGTATGAACTTGTATCATCATCTGCAAACACTTATTCAAGACACTGGGTTATAGCTTTTCTATGGTAATATCATGATACAAACTTTATCCCAGTACACATATTTCACAACAAACTGCAGAAAAGAAAAAAGACACTTAAAACTCTGAAACATAAGTTACAAACAGTAGTTCATTGCTGCATGAACATTAGCCCTTCCTACTTACTAAAAGTTAGGAGTTTCTTTAATATATATCTTTTGTTTCAAGTCAGCAAAGCATTCAAACCATCTACTGCAAAGGGATTCTTGAAATAGATAAATCCAGTTGCACCTATCAAATACTATTAAAACTGCAGATCCATTTCTGGTGCCAACC
This sequence comes from Flaveria sonorensis, assembly GCA_025506505.1. Lineage (NCBI taxonomy): Eukaryota > Viridiplantae > Streptophyta > Magnoliopsida > Asterales > Asteraceae > Flaveria > Flaveria sonorensis. Next base: position 34,582,404 of record CM046424.1, read on the forward strand.
CTAAAATAAGTTGGCTACAACTGAAGGAACATAAAGTTATGGCTTACACCTGATCATTGGTAATAAGAATGCCCATTCTCACTGCTGCTTGTTGCAAGAAGAGGGTCTGAAATACTGACGATTTGGGTTTTAGTTGATTCTGGTCTCACACTATACACAGAAGAAGCAGGAACTTTTGTGATCATTGCACGCATATTGCCTGGCATGCTTCGCCTTATATCCTGTATAAACAGAAAAATAGAAAATAATATATCAGCTTAAATTTTTATTTTCGTTTATGAATCTTATGGTATACGTAGAAATGAGCCCAGCTAAGTAAACACGAGGCATAGACAAAACATATGAGAACTTGCTTGTATGGTGAATGAAGGTTATTAGTATTTGACATGATGGTCAGTCACTTGGGGGACCCCACAGCCATCATGGAGGATGTAAATCGACATAACACATGATATCGCCGAATAACACTAATTTGGGAATTACTAGGTTTGTACTTAAAAGTTTAGTGTCAACTTTTTCTAATGCTTTTCATAAGGAGAAACATTTCATATTGAACTAATTCTTACATTACCACCACCACCATCTAGTGTTCTGACTTCTAGTTAGATTCATAATGGTATACCTATAAACATAAATAGAGAGATAAAATTTGCATGTGGTAAATCTTTACTGCCATTTATAGAAACCGGCTAACACTAATTGTTGATAGAGGTGGCACTTTAGAACCATTTGCTTATATATGAGTCACTTTGGGTTGTGTTTAATCTCAATCCTCAAACGCGCAACTAAAAAATTGCTGAGTGGAAAGGTTTTATGGGTCAAAGAAAAGAAACAGTTGAAAGTCGTGAAAAGTCTATTTCTAATGCATAGACATCCTCAATAGACTTCAAATAATTATATTATTATTTTAACAATATTGTCTTCCTAATCATAACTTGGACATTTAATATTTTTAAAAGGTAAACATTGGACAAAAATATTTGTGAGTCAACCCAACATGAACGCACATGTTGACTCGTACTTAAATGACTTTTTTTAACCCAAACCTGTTTCAATGCATTACTGATCTTGACCACACCTCTAATTGTTAGTCACAATGACGAGGGAGATAAAAAAGGAATAATAGACTCATACCAAATGTCTCATAGCCATATCAAACGATTTTTTTGACAGCGATCTTCCAAAGCCTGAGTTCTCTTGGGAGACTGACATCTTCCCTGATGTATTATTCTGATTAGAGATGTGGTCTTGCCTGGGTGGGGCCAGCTTTCTCATGTTTACAACCCTTTCAACCATTTTAGTACCCATCAAAACAGGGTTTACATCATCATCGTCATTCCCATTTGAATAACTTTGGCCCCTGGTTATCCCAGATTTCACACTGTTATTGCCACCACCATTTGAAACCAGCCTTCGAGAAGGAGAGCAAGAGTTCCTCTTTGGTGCTGCTTTCAAGTTAGGTTCAGTCACAGGCAATTTAACAGTAGACCTTTCAGGCATCTCTGGTGGATTTTTGGATGGTCTGGATTTAACTGATGGAGAACTACCACGTGATTTAATGGCTGAAGAAGACCTATTTCCTTTCACAAACGTGGTAAGTGAACCAGATGGGTTAGATGGCCTGGTCGTTGGGGTTAAAGATCTTGATGCTGACTTGACAGCAGTAATTTTGGAGGGCCGTGGAGTTGGGGTTGATGATCTTGATGTTGACTTGGAAGCAGAAAGTATGGATGGTCGTTGAATTAGGGTTGATGATCTTGATGCTGACTTGGCAGCAGCAATTATGGAGGGCTGTTGAGTTGGGTTTGATGATCTTGGAGCTGACTTGACAACAGGAACTATGGAGGGACGGGCCATAGGGGTTGCGGATCTTTTTATAGGGGCCACTGGCTTTGTGGCAATAGTACTGGTTGATCGAGATGTTGGAGTGGATGATCTCATTAATTTTGCTGTTATTGGAGCTTTTCTTGATGGTGATTGCTGTCTAACGGCACCATTTAAAGGTTTTACACCATTAGAGAATGATGTTGGAACTTTAGGTGCTACATTGGTTGTTGAAGTGCAATCTGTAAGGGGATTTTCAAGCTACAATGATACAAAGTCAATAAGAAAAAGGATTATGATTGTGAAGTGAGTTACAGACTCAGAAAATCAGTGAAACAATGCAAAGAAAGAAATATTAAAAACGTTTACAGCTGGCAATTTTGAATGGTTAGAATAAAAGGAAACAAGTTGTTTATCACCCAAATTGTACTATTATTGCATAAAACCTCCTAAACCATTTAAATCAAGAAAGTAGATTTATATAGATGTAATATATCTTAGTAATTATATTTGACATGCTAATCATTTGGAAAAGCAACAAACTTGACGGAAGGTGCCCAACCCGAACCGTACAAGAAAATGCCAAATTTAACAAGTTACCCGACCCTTTGGAGAAAATAGAATTAGTGCTCTTACTTTGGGCTGTGGAGAAGTAGACTGGCCACTAGATATTAGAATATGATCAGTAAGAGTCGTACATTCACTAATATCCCATGAGGGTGCTGATTTACAAGGCGTGGAAAGGACCCTGAGTTCACAAAGTACAAATTACATATTCAGTAAGAATACAATTAAAGTTAACTAGGATACAAATTTCTAGAAAAAATATATAGATGTAGAAGAGAGTGGGACTAAATTCTGTTTATTGGAGCAAAATGCAGTACACAGTAAACATTACCAAGTTCTGTTTGATGAGCTATTTGTTTACATGAAAAAGGATATGCTATTAACTTCAAGGGTGGTACATATATTTTCAGAAATGAACACCACCTAGTAAATCATTATCTTTTCAGACCAACATTCGCAAAATCCAAAGAACTAGTGTCTTGTATTTCATGCATCAAAAGGTGTACCTTCCTCTGGATTTGGTCATTTCAGCTTTGGAAAAGGGGTACTGATACCCTTAGAAAACTCACCAAAGCAGCTACAAGAATTAAGTTTCAGGCTTACCAATCATAGTCCGTGTTGATGTTCTCAGAATTCAACAAGTCATCAGCATCAGGATCTTGACCATGTATTATTGATTTTGTTTCAGGTATCAATGCGTTCTCAGATTCAGAGTCTGCACCATATTCATGTCATTTTAACAGAAGACAATGAACATACAACTTTGCTTACTTAAGATGATTTATGGTACATAACAGTAGAATTGGTAATCAGAAAGCAGAATTATGTGGGGACAACAGACCCATAGTTTGTATAGGATTCCTGATAACGGTCATGCTTTATAAGTTGCATACTTGTTACTTGTACCCTTCAACGGTCCCACTACAGCTAACAAAGCTTGAGAACAAACGTAGACATAACTCCACTACTCCCTCAGTCATCTTCTCATTGGTACACAACTTTAAAAGCTATCCAGTTTAGCTTTTGATGTAAATGAGTTGTAATTGGAAAAAAAATACCAATATTTTGAAATCACGACTCCCCAAAAGTTATAGCATAATAACATGTTTAGACTAATCATGATTATTGTTGCGTTTAAGTTTCACAGAAATCCATAAATCTCAAATTCTAAGGAATAAACTTAACAAAGATAATATTATATGTTTGGGGCATGAAAACTACATACTCGTGAAAAAAAGGTTACCTTTGTATTTCTGAAAGTTAAATACAATGTTTTGCGCTGTTTAAAAATAACACAATATTTTGCTGATTCACATTTAACAAAAATGAAATCTTCACTGGATTTCAGAGCTATATCACACCAATATTATCATTTATACGGACAGTTTCTAGTTTCTTTGAGAATACGCCATAACACTGGGTTATGAAGTTTTGGGTCATCCATATCCACTTGGAATGGGTATGGCCTTTGTTTTGGATGGATCCATACCCGTTTTATATTACTCAAATCCAACAATATGATTTGTAGCGAGTTGGAACTAGGGATGCATTACAACCATACAAACTCCAAAGTAAATCACTTTAGATTTTAAAGAAATAAGTCTGGTATTTTTAAAATTAAAAAAAAGATCAATAGACGTTAAAGTACTTATGGCATATTGCCTTTGTATATGTTAATCATAGTTGATTATATGTCGTCAAATCTCACAACCAATTAGAATCAGAAATGCATTTTTCTCCGTAATCAAGTTCGAACATGTTAGAAGACACTATAAATCAGATAAGGCACAGTTTGAACTTTAAAAACCCTAGTTCTGAATGAAGACAGAGACAGCCTTGTAGAAACTAGAAATCAAAGCCAGATGCAGCAGAAATACAAAAATACAAGATGAATTACCTAACGTAACTTGAATCTGATTCGACTTCTGCAGAAGATGAAGATCCAGATTGGGTCCAGTAAACAAGGAGAGTTGATCGGCATTCTCCTTGCCCTTAGTGAGCTCACATCCTCCAGTCTATACTCAACAGACGCCTACAAGTACAAAAGTTGAATCTAAATCACAAAACTGATACTACAAATCTCTCTGTCTGTCTGTCTGTCTTCGATTGCACGATGTTATCTTAAATTAAAAGCAGCCCAAGAAGAATTGAAGTACTTACAGCCATTGTATTTGTGAAGGAAATGAAAAGGATGATGGGAGAAATTAATGTAGATGATATATGTGGACTAGTGACAGATAGAGAAGCAGTGAAGAACACGCGAAGTTCGTGAGTCGGAGTAAAGGATTTGGATTTGCATTTAGATTTGGATTCCTTTCACACACACAGAGATTTGTTGACTGGTTTTAGTATATAGTACCTGCCTCGTGAGGGATAGAGGGGGAAGACAAAAAACTAAGCCGCAATTTGAATTCCATTGTAGACATGCTATATTCAAAATTAATTAACTTGTAAAAGTCCCAACACTCATCAACTCCTTAAAAAAATGATTGTGGTTTAAATCTTATGATATATAAACATGATGATTATCTTTTTGATGATAAGAATTTTTTATAAAAAATCAATGCTTAAGATATACTATAACTAAATAAAATCAAAGGAAGAACGAAAACCAAAAATACAATAAAGATGTATCTTTATTATGTCAATGCAACTCACTAGGAATCTAGTGGTCTAGTCATGTTGTGTTTGTACTCATAAAAAGTGATGTAGTAAGTGTAACATTAGATGAATTTACTTATACATGTGTATTATTGTGATGATAGATTTCTAAACGATTTGCAATCTATGAGAAGCTGAAACGTATCCGATGACTAATTGTTAAATCTTGACACATATCTGATGACTCAACACCATAGTAGACCATCACCGACCTTGTGGCTATGACGAGCAAGGTGGTCACGAAGTTCGTTGGAAACCACCTCCTAGACCATAGCGATCCGCGACGGAATCACAATCCACTCTATAAATGAAGGTTTAAACCTCTACCATCTCAAGTGAAATTTGACTTTCATATTGATGTTTTAAGCATCTCGCAAACCTATTGCGATCCAGTTTTGATAGGATCAAAATGGATCGATCTGTGATGATATTGTGATACAATTCAATCAAACAAACACATGCAATCAATTCAATACAAACAAATCACAAAAATTCATAGGTTTTCATTGATTAGTAAGCATAGAAAGTACACGTGTAAGTAAAAACAGTTACAAATCATTCACTGATCTAGTCTCTATCAGTCTCTTAGTCTAATCTACCTACACAATACATTAACTATTCTATTTATACTATCAAGAAAACAAAAGGAACATATTTACAAAAGTAGTCCCTATACTATGACAAAAACTATAAAAGACACATAAAGACTAAATGTTAATCTTTAAGAAGCATCTACAATACTCCCCCTAAGATTGACATTGTCTTCGGTCTTTAAAATCAATCTTCTGACTTCAAATCTTCTATCTTCAATCTTTTACCTTCTGCAATCTTCAGTCTTTTGTCTTTGTCTTCAATCTTTATGCTTTTTCTTTGTCTTCAGTCTTCATAAATCAAAGAAGTCTTCAGGCTCTTCTTTAATCTTGAATACTGGCTTCTCTTTATAAAGTTCTTGTTCCCTCAGAGCTTTAGCAATAGCCGACTTGAACTTGCTAGCTAAGATGCCTTGCTCCAGTTTAGCTTCATTTATCTTTATCTCTATTTTGATCATGATTTCCAAAGTTTCCTTTGATAGACCTGCAATATCCATGTTAGCATAAAATTCTATTGGGTTTGGGATATCTTTACAATGAATTTCTAAAACCCCTTTGCTAGATATCCTCATGAATTCAATATCTTTGATATCTTTCTTCACAATGTTAGCATACACCAATGCCTTCCTAAATGATATCCTTTCCATTGTAGCATGTATCACTTTAATGATCGACAGAAAATACTTCTTATCATTCTCAACCGTTTTTGGAACAACTTTTTCAAACTTTTGTATAGACAAGAATGAAATGTAACTGGGATGCAAAAGTTTCAACTCAAAAACACCAAATAAAGAAATCATATCGTGATCCCAATCATTCAAATCTCGTACTAACTTCAGCTCCAACGTATCCGAATTGTAAAACCACCTCAAGATTAGCTTTGATTGTTGTGTTCCATCAATGACTTTGAGTCCTGGATTTGTGACTTTTTCAAAATATTGATCACTGAATGCATCTAGGAACTTTTCTTCTCCAATATCTTTCTCAACTCCTTTTCTCTTCTTCTTTAATGTTTGAAAATACTCCTTATCTTCCTGATCGCAACGAGTTTGTAAAAATGAACTCATCCGATTTATACCTCTATTTAACAATTGCACAAAATTTTCTCCACGCTTAGCTTTAGACGGATTAATCAATGGCAATTTATTCAACTCTTTGAGATCTTGAACAAAAAGTTTTATAATACTTGAGAGAAAATGATAAACGTCACAGATGGCATTTACCCTTTTGATCAAAAATGCATCAAAGATCTCATCATATTTCCATGCGACGATCTTCACTTCTTTTGTAGTATCAGGAATAATCATGGCATTTAGTAGCTCAGAGATAGGTTGTCCTTTCTACAAGACATTACGAACTAGATCTCCTGCTGAACGTGCCTTGTTCCACAGTTGCTTTTGTTCCATAGAGACTTGATAACCTTGCCGTTTAGTCTCTGGAAACATTCTCATAAGCTCCTTTCTTCGTTCATACACTGTGCTCTTCATAGCCATAGACTGAATTTCCTGAGGTTTCAGAATCCTCGTTCTTTTCGTGATTTCTAAGTATTGAGGATTGTCCACGTCTAGCACAATCATTTTGTTTGTTTGTCTTTCAGTGGCTTGGAAACTTCTCACTAAGTTCCTTAATGACTCAGCTTGTAATCGTTTAAGTTTCTTTCGTGGATAATTTCGAGACTGTAACCACATTCTGAGTGTTGTAACATTCATATCATCAGGGTTTGGATGATGCAACTCAGAAGTAGATAGTTCATCAATTTCTTCATGAATTTCCTCAGTAGCTGACTCAGTTTCATCTACTGCATCATGTTTTCTTTATGAGCTTCTTCAGTAACTTACTCAGCTTCTTGTATATCATCATGAGCTATTTCCAACACATCATCATCATAACCACCATCATCACCGTTATCATCTTCAGAAGAACTTGAACTCTCTTCATCATCATCATTATCATCATTGTCATCATTATCATCATCATCATTATTAGGCAATTCTTTAATGAGATCAGTAGGGACTATAGGTTCTTCTTCTGTCAAATGGTAGTGATCAATAGTAATGTCAACTTCATCATTAGCCACATTCCTTATGTAATCAAACAATGGTACATTTTGAGCACCAGAGACTATAGCAAGTCTCTTATAAGAAATCTCAAACATGTGCTCTAGCATCAGAGTTTCACCACTCACACCATCTACACGTATATCTGGATGCTCTTCATTTATAATCATCTGTAGGAATCTAGGATATATCAGATACTTGTTCCTAATTCCTTTTTCCAAGTTAAAGATAAAACCGTTTAGAATCCACTTAGACATATTAAATCTTCGATTAGTTGCCAGTGCTATGATAGGAGATGCTATGTCTACTGGGAAAGAGTTCCATCCAACACTCCTTTTGGACATACAGTGTTGAAAGATATAGCATAACAGCTTCCAGTGGTTATAGACTCTTGCTCTAAAGAATTGTTTCTTTGGAAAGTGATCAGAATGACCCATTTCCATTGTCTCTCTACATTCATTAAATGTCAATTCAGATAAATCCTCTGGATCATTTGGTCCCAATCTTAAAGCTTCTCTTATGGACTCTTCAGATATTTCAATCATTCTGATGTTTGTAATGAATCCTCTCACTACTTTTCTCCCTTCATCATTAACTTCAACAGATGCAGTGTTCCAGAACTTCTTGATTAGTCTTGCATAGATGATTGGATGATAACACATGGCATAAACATACTTCGTTCTCAGCAAAAATCTAATCATCTCTTCATATCCCACATCATCTCTTAATTCTTCATACAGTAAAGCTGCAATATTGTGTTTAGGCTTGAATTTTAATTCAGCCATCTGCAAAATTAAAAACAAGAAATTTAGAAACTTGAATATTAAACAATTAAAATCAATTGAAAGTTTATTGAAATTTAAAGAAATTGTATGTTTTAAAACATTTTTGACTAACTTGCACTTAAAAATTCTAAGTGTTTGACATTCTGTTCAAGAACAAATCATCATTCAAGTTAGTTTCTTTATGATTTATACACACTTTAATTCTTAAATTTATCTCACAAAACAGATTTGAAACATGAATTTTTGTTAATCAATTTTTCTTTTTCTTTTTTTAAATTTGAACATAACTGTTCATCTTCATCATACGGCTGATAAAGAATCATCACAGATTGAAGTTCGATGAAAACCAGATTTAAATGTATCAACAAGGTCGAAATCATGTTTTCATTAACATTCTATCCTCAATTACAGTTCATTATTCCATTTTACTCACAAGTTCAACAGATTCGATCAACTAGGGTTCATACGCCCTAATAGGTTCAATACGCCCAAATCAAATCAACCTATTAAACTGAAATTCCTATGATTTTGATCATAAAATTACGTTTAGAATCAGATATAACGACTATCAAATGCAAGTTCAAGATCAGAAATCAATCAGAAATATGAATCAGGGTTTATAGAGAGTCGGGGTTTTATGAGTGTTCAGGGATTTTGAGTGAATGAAGATTCTAAAATTACAAAGTGTTGCTTTTATACTAAGTGAAATTTTTAGGTGCATGAGCACTATTTGTGCGCATGAGGTTAGGCGCATGAGCACTGTTTGTGCGTATGAGGTTAGGCGCATGAGCACTGTTCAAACGCATAAGCACTGTTTAGTCGCTTTTGCACTGTTCAGGCGTATTGGTCTAGCTGAAACGCCCAATACTTGGTATTTTTCACTTGATACGCCCAATTCTTGAAAGTCTCGATATTTTTCAGGCGCATGAGAAAAGAAAAACGCCCCACCACCATTTTCAGACTTATGACAACTGTTTAGGCGCATGAGAATGACTGAAACGCCTACACTTGTATAAATTCTGAAAAATCATCATGCTCCTAATCCTGGACTTATTAACACTATTTAGGCGCATGAGATGACTTTCATGTGTCTAACACTTGTAATTTTTAGATCTTCCACCTGTACACTATTTAGACACATTAGTACTGTCCAATACTAATATTTAAACAATTTATCAAATTTTGACTTTGATTAGTCAAATTTTGACTTTCAGCCAAAATTTACACAATAGACCCTCAATTTTGAACTATTTACATTTCAAATTTTTATTTTTATTTTGAATTTTGAATTTTTATATTTTGACCTTTTTAATTTTTTTTTATTTTGCAAAAATAATTTCCCGTCATTTTAGTCTCTAATTTTAACAAATAATCTCATTTAAAATGTTGCAAGAAGCTTTTCCACTTAAAATATTTTTCAGGTTTATTTTTACATTATGTCAAACACACACATGCTTGAACATTTTAGCTTCATCCTTTCCATCCAAAACATTAAATTTTGATTTTTTCATATCTTGAAATTTGAAAATCAATTTTCTTAGACATTTTTCCTTTTAACTATTTTTACCCCCCCTAAACTTTTAAGTTTAACAAAACTTAGAAGTTTCTTGAATTTGTCACAAGAAGATCACACTAATCATTATTAATATGCCTGCACACAGAAAACATACAAAAATCAAAATTAAAGCAGAATAAAAATCTAATATGTACAACTGAATCAATGTCTGCAGTGAGATCATATTAGTTAAGATCAGCACATTAAAATAAAATAAATTGATGAATCCTGATAAGGTGTGTTCCAGGTTAGTATTTCTGCAGTAAAGGAGACACGAGATTTAAGGACAGAAAATGAGTGCATGTAGCAAAATATTCAGCACACTTACTTTTTTAATTCTTGGATTGATTAAGGTACAATTAGATATGACATTATGCAGTCACATTTTAGACTTAGAGAGGTTAATTCTCATAAAGACATGCAAGAAGTCACTGTTCTCAACTTGTTAACCTGACATATACTATAACCAGATCTCATTTGATATTTATGCACATTGGCATCTTGTTGCATCAGTGAGAATATCCAGGTCTGTAATCACTTACAACAAAGGATATCTTATCACTTCAGGTCTATGATGACTCATAACAGAGAAGTGTTAAATGCTTTAAATAATTAAAGCTCATGGTTATTCATATCACCACCAAGTGTGAGATTATGACTTAACTAACAATCAATTTGAGAAATCAACACTACTTATTAGTGCTAAGATAGACATACATGAATGCATGAGTGATTTAGTTTAATCACAAGAATTTACTTTTTCAGTCTAATTGCATGAACTTACTTACACATCATATCTGATCAAGTCAGACTTTGTTATCGAGTGAAGTATGCAACTGATCATACTAATGTACTATCATTTCTCACATATTGCAAAGACAAATTCATTCCTAAAAATGAATTAACAAAGAAAAACTCTATTTTTTGTAGTTTTTTTTTATATTTTTATCTTTGATTTTTCAATTTTCAATTTTTGTATTTGGTTTTGCTTTTTCTAAGAAACATACACACACAAAATACAATCAGACAATTAACTTTGACAGATTCTCTTGCTGTGTCCTATTCAAGTAAGGGAGGGTTCTGATCATATTTAGACTCAATTAACTGAAATGCTCAAAAACCAGTTTTTAAATGAGGTTAATAAGACCAATTGACTATACCAAATACTCAAACCGTCCTGGTAAGAAGGCTTTAGTAAAAAGGTCAGCCAACTGTTTTTTCAGTTGCAACTTGAATCAGAATGATTAAACCTTTTTTAGAGTTATCTCTGAGAAAATGATATCGAATCTCGATATGTTTTGTTTTTGAATGTTGGACAGGATTAGCTGTAATGAATATAGCAGCAGTGTTATCAATGTAAATTGGAGTTTTAAGAAATTTGAACCCGTAATCCAGTAATTGGTTTTGTAACCAAAGGATTTGAGAACATTCTGCTGAAGCAGCTATGTACTCAGCTTCTACGGTTGAAACGGAGACATTTGTTTGTTTCTTACATTGCCATGAGACTAATCTGGGTCCTAAAAACTGATACCCACCCGTAGTTGATTTTCTATCTTGACAACATCCTCCATAATCACTATCAGTATACCCATATAACTCGAAGTTTCCTTCATAAGGATACCATAACCCTAAGGCCGGTTTTCCTTTGAGATATTTGAATATGCGTTTGATAGCAATTAAGTGAGATTCCTTCGGGTCTGATTGATACCTGGCACAGACACAAATAGCATACATTATGTCAGGTCTATATGCAGTACGATACAACAATGAACCAATCATAGATCTGTATAAAGTTTGGTCTACAGATTTTCCTTTTGGATCAGGCTCAATCTTGGTGTTTACGTCAGCTGGAGTTCTTATGGACTGACAATCTTGCAGTTTAAATTTCTTCAAGAGTGTAAGGCCCCGTTCTCGGAGACCTTACAGTTGATCAATCATAGCATAATATATATAAAACATTTCATAGATCATAAACCAGTGGAGCGGAATTAATATCAAAAACCATTCACTTCATTAATAAATACTGTTGCTAAGCAATACATTGTTAATTGTTATTAGTTACAAAAGATCATATCAACTGCATTACAAAACAACAATATTAGTATGCTTGAACGGATGCCAGTCTAGCCCCGACGAGTAGCCTCCCCGAGTGCCATCCTCGGCAATTTACCCGCCAACTGAAAAATGCATAAAAGTCAGCGTTGCTGAGTGAGCTCTAGTTTTAAAACGTTTAAAATACCTTGTAGGATTTATATATGAAAATATCCTTTTCAATAAAATACTTCCTTTACTTTCACACGTGAGCATTCATCATACATACATCAAGGTATAGACTTAATTATCTTTCATTAACTCACGTATTCATTCATTATCTTTCACTATAACCTGGATCCTGTCTCATGCAATACCTTACTCATGTCCGAAGACCGACAGTACCGGGGTACGCTACAAGGACCCCGTCTCTTTTTGCAACACCCTCGCCTCATGTCCGAAGACCGTCACAGTACCGGAGTGAGCATCATGACATGTTTCGGGTCAATCTCATGGATTAAACCCCTTACGAGTCTGTTGTGACACACAGTCACTCACCTCAACCTTGGCTTACAATTCTGTTATGACAACACAGTCACTCACCTCAACCTTTGCTTGCAAGACTTTTCATACTTTTCTTATGTTCCTCTTCTTTATTAACATTAATCTTTCACTTTCTTTACGATAATACTTTACGCATACGAATATAAACACACCACGCAAAGTCACATTATACATAGTATAAAGCATCATCAACAGCCCACAACATGCATTACCATAACAGACATGAACCAGCAAAACATTCCAGAACTTACCCGCTACATTCTACCTCCCATGCTTCGGAAAAAGCCTAAGTCCTTAGACAAATGCGGATGAACAGAGACTAATACGGATGAACAACTAATGCGGATGAACAACTAATGCGGATGAAAGTCTTCAGATTATTCCAAGTGTCCAACTAAATAATGGTAGAACAAATGCGAATGACTGAAACAAATGCTCATGAACACTATAGCCAATGCGCAAGAACAAAAGAAATGCGAAAGAACACTTAGGCGCATGAGCAACTATAAATGCGGGTGAACAAACAACAAATGCGCATGAACAAAAGTACTAAGTGTATGTTCAGCCCTTAAATGCGGATGAACTAACTGACCTGCAAATGCACTTATGCAATTATTCAATCCCCAATCCTCGATCTAACACATCCTTATCATGGATCTAACATGCTTAACATCTAGAGCAGGCATTACAACCACAAAAACACCAACAATTCCTAACCAAACATGCTTATCCATCTGTTCGAAGCTTATACTCGACATTCTAAGCATCAATAGCACATAATCCACCAAAAAGCACAGACATAAACACCCATATACATACAGTAAAGCATAAAACAGCTGTAAAACCTTCTAAACATGCATTTTCAGCCCCAAAGAAGTTTAAAACATATAAAACCGGGGTCTAGAACTCACCTAGTGCAGCAAACAAGCAAAACTCCTCCAAACTCGTGTGCACAGGAGTTCAAACGCCTAAAACAAGCAAAAACAAACAACAAAACACATAAACACATATAAATCGGTTTCATGGTCAAAACCCAACATTAACTGAGCCAATTATGCAAAGAAATACATACCAAGATCAAGAACAGCCTCTTTCTCTCTCTAGAACTGAGAGAACTTCTATTTCTTCTTCTTCTTCTGATTCGGTTGAACACAGTAGCAGCAGGTGTGATATGGGCGGCCATGCCCATATAAAGTGAACTTTTGACTTTTGTGTACTTTTACACAAAACACTCCTCATCTTTGGCTTCTTTTTGCTTTCTTCTTGATAGTTTCTTTTCTTTTATTTGACCGAAGTTTCGGGTGTTACAAGTCTACCCCCCTTAAAGAGGTTTCGTCCCCGAAACCTGTCACTCTTCGAATAACTGTGGGTAATGCTGTCTCATTTCATCCTCCGTCTCCTATGTAAACTCGGAACCCTTCCGATGTTTCCACTGCACACGTCCGAGTGGAACTACTTTATTTCTCAATCTCTTCTCCTTCCTGTCTATGATGGCCAATGGTTGCTCCATATAATTGAGCCTTTCATCCACTTCGATTTCCTCCAGTGGCACAATCATATCTTCATCGGCCAAGCATTTTCTCAGATGAGATACATGGAACGTCGGGTAAATTCCACTTAGCTCATCAGGCAATTCTAGTCGATAGGCCATCTCACCTACTCGTGCAACGATTCGGAAAGGCCCTATGTATCTCGGACTCAGCTTGCCCCTCTTCCGGAACCGGATGATCCCTTTCCAGGGCGAGACCTTTAACATGACTTTATCACCCGTGTTGAACTCGATCGGTCTACACCTCTTATCGGCATACGACTTCTGTCTATCCTTGGCTGCCTTCATAAAGGCTTTGATCCTTTCTAGCTTCTCAGTCTTAGCCTCGATTACCTCCACGCTTCCCAATTCTTTCTGCCCAATGTCTCCCCAACACACGGGCGTTCTACATCTCCTACCATATAGCATCTTGTAAGGTGGCATGCCAATGCTGGCATGATAGCTGTTGTTGTATGAGAACTCTGCGAATGGTAGATGATCATCCCAACTTCCTCCAAATTCGATCACATATGCTCGGAGCATGTCCTTGAGTGTTTGAATCGTCCTTTCAGACTGACCATCTGTCTGAGGATGGTGAGCCATACTGATGTGTAGCCTCGTCCCCATCGTATCGTGGAATCTCTTCCAAAACTTCGATGTGAACCGAGTGTCACGGTCTGACACGATAGACACCGGCACACCATGACGAGCTACAATCTCTTTGATGAACAGATCCGCCAACCTCTCGGATGAATACGTCTCGCGGATCGGTAAGAAGTGAGCACTCTTTGTCAAATGATCAACTATTACCCAAATTGCATCATACCCCCTTGCTGTTCGTGGCAACTTCGTGATGAAATCCATGGTGATGTGCTCCAACTTCCACTCGGGTATATCCAATGGTTGGATCTTCCCGTATGGCTTTTAATGCTCTGCCTTCACTTGTAAGCAAGTAAGGCACTTACTCACATACTCCGCCACATCACGTTTCATACCCAGCCAGCAATAGTCTTTCTTCATATCTTGATACATCTTAGTGGCATCGGGATGAATGGAGTATCGAGTCTTATGAGCTTCGTCCATAATTCGTCCCGGTAGATCACCGTAGTGGGGAATCCACATCCGCCCGAAGCGGGTTCTAACTGTCACACCCCGGGCCCAGGTAGGGTGGGACGTCACAGACTAGCAACAACATATGGCAGCGGAAACAAACCATCATAAGAGCACAAAAGGAGAGAACATCACATGGCATTATATTTTAAAGAAAAACCGGGCTGGTAGAAGGTCCAGCCCAAGTGCAAGTACATAATTCATCAGTACAAATTATTTCCAACAATAACAAATTCAAATTGTTCAAAATGTTTTAATAACTAAACAAGCCAATGCCATGGGTCATGGTGCTAGGTCAAGGTCTTCTACATCAGCCAGACCTTCATCACGGGTTACCTGAAACATGCTCAAAGAAAATTTTGTCAACTAAAAAGTTGGTGAATTCAAGTGCTTAAAATTTAAACACAAAAGGATTCAATAAAATCCACATTTGATTTAAAAGTCATAGTTTCATTATTGTGGGGATCACAATTAACCCTGCACTCAGTCCCGGCTAGCCTCTTCAAAAGTTATGTTGTACCGGTTAATCCCGACGGAAGAACTGAGCCTCGTACAGTGGACCATACCTGCCAGATGGTTCACCCTAGTATCTTATAAAAACATGTCACATGACACAAACGACCCCGCAGGATCACAGTGTGGTACCCTTCCCGTTCATCACGGAAGGCACTGTGTGTGGGGGATTCCCCAAGTAGATCTACCCATATAAAACAAGCGGTTCACACAAGAATTAATGATCGTGATAAAAGTAAAAGAAGGTTCTAACATTTCCACAACATATAGCATCATAATATAGCACAAAAATAGTTCATTTTAAACAGAGCATGCTTCATCCCAAAAACAGTAGTAAAAAGGGAACATTAGAACTCACCTCAAGTTTCAAGCAACGGTTCTTCGAGTTCCGGGAAAGTTTCAAGTCTAGCACCCTACCATCAAGATTAAGTGATAAGCCACTAGTTCTAAGGTCACACGAGGTGGACAAAGTGTGTTAAGAAGTTAAATGTTCAACTAGCTTATATTTGCTAAGGCTTGTATTTAAAAGTTTCCTTTTATAAAACGCTAGGGTTTCTTAAGGGGAATTCATGTTTTCATACTATTAGGTTATCAACACAAGTTAAATTAATTTTATCAAGTGATTACCAGTCCAAGGGGGGGGTCGGTTTATTGAAGTTTGGCAGACTTTACAGTTTAGTCCTTTAAGTTTCAAAATTTACATTTTCTACCCTAAAGTTTGCTTCTTTACATTTAATGACCGTTATGACCCCATAACCGACTTTTGGAGTTAAATATTACATTCTTAATAAGTTAAACTCCCAAATTTTCCATATTTTAAATTTGAGTTGGTGAACATATGTTTTAAGTTACCGGTTACGGTAAAACCGAAGGTTTTTAACGGTTAAGCATTGAATCTTATAGTTTTATGTCTTAAAACTTTAAGTATTATTTTAAGGACTTTTAAAAAGCTTTATAATCTGTCAAGAATGTATTTTCAATCCCTTTTTGTTGAAAGTCTCATTTTTAAGTTTAACTCGTTAAAACGCGTTTTTACCCGAAATTAACCGTTTAAAAACTTGTTTGACCAATTTTTCACCATCATTAAGTCTTATAGTTCATAAATTTCTGAAATAACATGGTTTTCATGGATTTTGGTTTTATACCATTATTTTCAAGGCTTTCCTCCAAACGTTACCCGGTTAATACCCGTTTTTAACTAAAAATTCCATTTATATTGTCTTTTGACCATTTAGTCAACAAATCTGATCTATATCACTTTTTTAACCCCTTTTAGAGCCTGGAATTATTTTTAACATGGTTATAATCAAAGTTCTCTTATTTTTAAGTCATTTTACCACCTTTCGGGTCCCAAAATAAGCTCAACATGTCTACAATTCATACTTTTACTATTTTTCAGCCATTAACATCACCTCATACGCTTAATAACACCCTAAAATTACTGAAATAATATCTCTAACTCATGGTTTTAACATACAACCCAAGAACAAGTTGTAGATAAGTGATTTCACCATTTAAACCCATTACACTTGTGTAAAATCTTACGGATCATGCTTAAACATTACCAAATCCTTTTGTAACTTTAAAAACAGGTTATTAAAAGGTTAGAAAATTATTTTTGAGCAGGTAACTATCTTTACTTCGGAGGGGTACAAGATGTGCAAGTTAGACGGTGCAAACATCACCCAAGAAGAGGGTTTTCATGGTGTAAATCGAGTTCCACCCATAGAATCAATAACATATCGAGTGAGATACCTTCAAGGATATTAGAAGCTCCTCAAGAACAAGGTGATAGCAGTAGACTTCTGTTAGAAAAAAGAAAGTAAGGTTTTTGGTGGATAAAAGAAAGAATACCACATGATATAGCTTGTTTTGGGTAAGATGAAGCTTACTCTTTGTATGGTTCATGATTTGGAGAGTGTAGAGGGACAAAAAAATCTGGAAAGCTTCAAACAAGGGCTGGAGAAGTCGAACGTGATGAATCCGTGTATCAAAATCTCACAAGGTAGCACCCTCTTGCAAGTTTGATGCTTGACCGATGGGGTTTGATGATGTTCTTCGAATATGTTGCTAGAATGGAGCTAGAAATCATGGTGTGTGTGTGTTTTCTGCTGAAAGAAACCGAGAGGAAGATAAGAGAGAGTGAGAGGTGAGAATGAGGGTGTGTGTTCAAATTTGCATGCAAAGGTAGTGGTGGAGGATGGTGGCAATTATGGGTGGTGTAGAAGGGAATGGATTGGTGGGTTAGGGGCGGACGATTTGGAGTGTAGTGGAGTGGTTTTATTTAAAATTTTTATTAGTAATTGTTATTATGTAATACTATTTTGTAGTGTAGTATTTTAAGTGGTAAATTTTAGTTAGTTGTTTAAGTATTAAGTATGTATATGTATATGCTAAACCGTGAATTTATGTGTGTATATACACATTTTAATTGTTTCAACTAAGATTTAATTTTTGCAAGGGTGACTAATTGACTTTCCCGAAACACGAAGTTACTCTATGCTAAGGCTAGATTTAGCTAAATCATCTCAAAAAGTACATGAAATAACAAAAATGACAATAATAGCAATAACAATATTAATGCTAATGCTAATAATAATAATGATATTAACATTTATATTTGTATGGATAATAATGCAGGAGGTTAAAGGTTAGAATTATGACCTAGAGGTCGGTTGTTACATTCTCCCCCCGTTTAGGAAATTTCGTCCCGAAATTTTTATCTTCGATAAACTCTAGAACGAGTGGGTTTGAAGAGGTGTGGATAACACTTTCTCATCTCATCTTCTCGCTCCTAAGTGAATTCAGGTCCTCGCTTAGAATTCCATCTTACCTTGACCTTGGGTATGCGACTTCTCCTGAGTTTCTTGACCAGCCGGTCGGTGATCTCTATAGGCTCTTCCACGAAGTTCAACTTGTCATTAATCCTTGCTTCTTTCAAAGGTAACTCCATGGTCTTATCTACCATGCACTTCTTCAAATTTGACACATGGGAGGTGTCATGTATGTAACTTAACTCTTGCGGTAGCTTTAATTTATACGCCATGGGGCCAATTCTTTCTAGTATCTCAAATGGTCTTATGTATCTCGGGCTTAGCTTTCCTTTCTTTCCAAACCTCACAGTTCCCTTCCATGGTGCCACTTTTAGCATTACTCTGTCACCCACTTGAAATTCTAAAGGTTTCGCCTTATGTCAGCATATTTCTTCTGACGGTCTCTGGCTGCTCTTAAACGCTCCTTGATTTTAAATATTTTGTCGGTGGTCTCCATCGCGATGTCGGGTCCCATTACTTGGCTATCACCGATCTCATTCCTACTCAACGGTGATCGGCATTTCCCGCCATATAGGGCCTCATACGGAGCTACTTTATACTTGAATGGTAACTATTATTGTAGGAGAACTCTACTAGAGAAAGATGGTTATCCCAGTTCCCACCAAAGTCAATCACGCAAGCCCTTAGCATATCTTCCAAGGTTTGGATGGTTCTTTCACTCTGACCGTCAGTTTGTTGGTGGTATGCAGTGCTTAAATCCAGGCGGGTTCCTAGAGCCTGCTGGAGTGACTTCCAGAAACGAGAAGTGAAACGACTATCACGGTCGGAGATGATTGATAGTGGCACCCCATGCCTGGTTACTATTTCTTCGATGTACAGTCGGGCCAGCTTTGTCAGGTCGTAGTCTTCTCGAATCGGCAGGAAGTGAGCTGATTTAGTTAATCGATCCACTATTACCCAGATAGCATCATGACCTCTGAAAGTTCTGGGTAACTTTGTAACAAAATCCATCATGACGTTATCCCATTTCCATTCTGGAATTTCAGGTTGTTGTAACGTCCCTGACGGTTTTTGATTTTCAGCCTTTACCATGGCGCACGTCAGACACTTCCCAACATAAACGGCGATTGATTTCTTGATTCCAGGCCACCAGAAAAGTGCCTTTAGATCTTGGTACATTTTGTCGCTTCCGGGGTGAACCGAGTACCTAGATTTGTGGGCTTCGTCTAGGATCACCTCTCTAATTCCCCCGTACTTTGGTACCCATGTTCTCCCGTCATGTTTATATATACCATCGTTACTCATCTCAAATCGCTTCTCCATTCCTGTTAACGATTCCTCTGCTAAGTTATCTTCCTTTAGCGCTTCGCCTTGTGCTTCTTTTAGTTTCGCGATGAGGTTGGTATACATGCTCATTCTTAATGCACGGACACGGAGGGGTTTTTCTCTTTCTTTCCTGCTCAAGGCATCTGCCACTACATTGGCCTTGCCGGGATGGTAGCGAATCTCTCATTCATAATCATTCAGTAGCTCAACCCATCTTCTCTGATGCATGTTTAGCATCTTCTGGTCAAGAATGTGTTGCAAACTTCTATGGTCAGTGTAGATAATGCACTTTGTGCCATAGAGATAATGCCTCCATATTTTGAGTGCAAACACCACGGCACCCAATTCTAGATCATGCGTTGTGTAGTTTTTCTCATGATCATTCAGCAGTCTTGATGCATAGGCAATTACCTTGTTGCGCTGCATTAGCACGCATCCTAGTCCCTGACGTGAGGCGTCACAATAGACCATGAAATCTTCAACTCCTTCTGGGAGGGCGAGGATAGGTGCACTACATAGTTTTTCCTTGAGTGTTTCGAATGCTTCATTCTGCTCTTGTTCCCACACAAAAGCTGTATTCTTCTTAGTCAAGGCAGTTAACGGTTGCACAATACGCGAGAAGTCCTTGGTAAACCTTATGTACTATCCGGCCAATCCAAGGAACTGCCTTATCTCGGTAGGAGTTTCCGGAATTTTCCAGTTCTTAATAGCCTCTATCTTTGAAGGGTCCACTTGAATTCCATCTTTATTTACGACATGCCCTAGAAATTGGATCTCTCGCATCCAAAATTCGTATTTGGAGAATTTGGCATATAACTGCTCATTCTTGAGTAACTCAAGAATCAGCCTAAGGTGCTTCTCGTGCTCTTCCTTACTACGAGAGTAGATCAGGATATCGTCGATAAACACGATCACACATTTGTCTAGATATGGGCGGCACACTCGGTTCATGAGATCCATAAATGCCAGTGGTGCGTTAGTCAGTCCAAAGGGCATGACCAAGTACTCATAATGTCCATATCTAGTTCTAAAGGCTGTTTTGGGTATGTCTTCCTCTCTTATCTTTAGTTGATGGTACCCTGATCTTAAATCTATTTTAGAAAACTAGCTTGCCTCCTGCAGTTGATCGAATAGGTCATCGATTCTCGGAAGAGGGTAACGATTCTTTATTGTCAGCTTGTTTAGTTCCCAGTAATCAATACACATACGTAGGGTTCCATCCTTCTTCTTCACGAATAGTACCGGGGCACCCCATGGAGAAACACTTGGTCGTATAAACCCCTTGTAGAGTAGCTCTTGGATTTGTAGCATTAGTTCTTTCATCCTGGGAGGGGCAAGTCGGTACGGTGCCTTGGCTACTGGTGCAGCACCAGGCAGTAGATCTATTTGGAACTCAACCTGACGAGCCGGAGGGAGTCCCGATAGGTCTTCGGGAAATACTTACGGATATTCAGAAACCACTGGTATATCCTCAATCTTCTTTTCCTCTTTGGCTTTCATTATATAGATTATGAAAGCTGGGCATCCCTTCATGA
Source organism: Flaveria sonorensis (assembly GCA_025506505.1). Lineage (NCBI taxonomy): Eukaryota > Viridiplantae > Streptophyta > Magnoliopsida > Asterales > Asteraceae > Flaveria > Flaveria sonorensis. The sequence continues at coordinate 34,603,824 of CM046424.1, forward strand.
GACTCTTGATCGCCTTTAAATGGGATATCATAGGATATAGCGTGTTAGTTCTTTCACCATGAACAACTAACACCTTCCCATCGTTCAATGGTATCTTAAGTAGGCGTTCATCACACACGATTTCGACTCTATGCCTAGCCAGCCAATCCATACCAACAACCACATCGAATCCTCCTAGCTTAATAGGCATCAAATTTATCTTAAATGTACTTCCTTCTAGATTCATTAAGCAATCTTTGATGACTTCATTAGTTTCTAAGATGTTACCGTCAGCTAATTCTATGGTAAACGTATCAGTCAGGACACATGCACTCAAGTAAATTAAAGGCCTAAAAGTACTAGAGACAAAACTAGCAGTTGCTCCAGTATCAAATAGAACCGTACCAGGATGGTTGTTTATAAGGAACTTACCATTGACCACATCAGGTTCCTTACGAGCACCAGCTGGATCCATCACGAATGCTCGTCCCTTGGGCTTGTTAGGTCTGGAGTCCTTATCTCTCCCCAGCTTAGGACACTTATTCCTCATGTGCCCTGGATCTCCACACTCATAGCATTGTTTACCTGGCGCATACGTACAATCCTTAATTAAATGACCTGGTCATTTGCATCGGAAGCAGGGCATCGGGTTGCACTCCCCTTGATGATGCAGCTTGCACTTGTTGCAGAATGGGCTTGTACCCGAGTATAGCTTCCGAGTCCTTCCACCCTGGTCATCGCGCCTCATACCTTCAAAACCCTTCTTGCTTGACCCACTACTGCTACCAATTGCTTTCTTTACATCAAACCACTTTCTCTTCACACCCATCGGCTTCCTCTTTTCGTCTGCCCTGGTTTGTTCAGTCCATCCAGTCCTAACTAAATCATCAGTCAAACTACTGGTGAAGCCAACCGCAGCTTGAAGGGTTGAGGGCCTGGAGGATCGAAACATACCCCTGACTCTAGGATGTAGTCCCCAAATGAAACGTGCTACGCCCTTGGATTCCAGTGTCACCAGGTGTGGCACTAGTTGAGACAGGGCTAAGAAGCGGTTGATGTACTCAGTGTAGTTAGGACCTTTCATTTCTAAGCTCAGGAATTCAGACTCCAGTTTCTCCAGTTGATTGATTGGGTAGTATTTATTGGTTATCAACTCCCTGAATTCGGTCCAACTCATTCGGTTAGCAGCGTTTCTTCCCCAGGGCTGAGTAATAGTCTTCCACCATTCTAATGCCGATCCCTTGATTGATTGGGAAGCAAACCTCACCATGTGTTAAATCTTACATTCGCTGATATCTAAGACGACTTCCATTTCTTCAATCCATCGGTACGTCTCTATCGCACCCTCAGTACCATAGAAATCCTTTGGCTTGCACGCCATGAAGGTTTTGTAGGAGCATCCATTCCTTAATGCTTCAGCTTCCTCATTATTGCCTTCATCATTCCCGAATCCATCATTACCACCGGGGTTGCTCCGGTCCGCATTGATCTGAGCGATGATGGTCGGAATGGCTTTAGCAATTTGTTGTGCCACGAGGTTGGCAATTCTCTCATCATTCCCCTGATTGGCATTCTCTCCACGAGGTGTTCCTGGTGGAGTAGGGGGTTGGTTTTCGGTCTGTCTAGCTCCCTTACGACGACCTCTAGTAGCTCCTTGTCTTCCAATACGGGTTCCTTGTCTGGTCGGCATTCTGATAGCATCATAGATAAATTCATTTAGCATCTCATAACTTTTGGTTTCAAGTAGCCCATGCATCACTTATCCTAATATACCGCGTTCTAATAGGAGGGAGTGTAATATACACACCACTAAATACCTCTAAATATGTTCCATTAAATTAATTTAGGAAAATTCACCCAGAATGGACACAAGTCAAAATTCCCAAAGCCTAACATGACACATTGCAAATCAATACAAATTACCCTGCGGAATTAGCATCATAGAAGTAGTTTCACAAATAGATAGGGTTAATAGTATCAGCAAAACATAAATGCATCAGAGTTATACTCTTACAAGTTGGAAGGTGCCATCACCCCCATAATAAATAATAATAGTATCTGATAATAAAAAAAACTGTTTCCTTCAACTGTCTAAAAGACAGACAATCCCACTTCTTCTCCACGCTCTCACATCCACTTCTTATTCAGCCACCCTAGCCACCCTGAGTTATTCTTCCTTTACTCTTGCTCCAACCGCTGGACCCCATACGAAGCCATCATGGCCTGAACCTGGGCGGACTGAGAGGTCCGAGTGGCGTGCTGGAGTGTCAGCTCGTGATGACGGACGGTCTTCAGAATCTCATCCAATGCAGCAGCAGAGGGACCTACGTCGCTTGCCCGGTGGCTAGACTGGGAGTACCGATCACCAACTAGCACACTAGGGCCATCATACATGCTGTGCCTCGGTGGCATCCAGTGCTCATCATGTGAGTGGTGTCAGAGCGGGTCAAACATCGGTGGTGCAGGTGTCGGAGTCCTAACAGGTGGTGGAGGAGGAGGTGGCATCATAAAGGAGACTGAGGGTCCTGGCCTAGTACTTTTGCGTGGACGGGTGATAACACGCGCACCCCTATCCCCGATAGGTGGGATAGGTGAGTGGGTAGGAGCTGCGACATGTGGTGAATGGGAACACGTTCCGCTCCTGGAGGGGGATGTCGAGGAAGAGTCCTCTGATGGCTTAGTGTCGTCAGATGTAACGGATATCCAGCCCGGATGTCCGCGTCTCCTCAGGTATTCTTCATACTCCGTCCGCGGCGTCGCCTTCTTGAGGCTCCCAGTTGGTGCAGTACCGTCAGTTGGGTATGCCGGTGCCTTCCCTTTGCGGCCATACTTTGATCTCCTATAAGAAATATCATGAGTAATTTGGTTTCTCATAGCCCATGATTATAATAATAATAGTACTTATAGTAGTATTGATGGCAATAGTATCTGATATCCCAACAGTATCAATAACCAGAGGTATCAGAAAGCAATAGTATCAGAAATCAGTAGTCTCTTCAAATAATAACAAGTAAAGTAGTTCGTTTTAGGAAAAACCTTTAGACCACTCAAAGAAAGTTTCAGGAATCATAACTTTCAAACAAAAGATCCAATCATTACCTAAAGGTCCATGCTGAAATTTACGCGTCCGGTAAATTCATGATTACGTTGATCAAGTGTAATCATCAATTTACCCAACTCGATCATCCCAACACTTTCCCATAAGGATGGTCCTAAGGTATCAGGGTTGTAGCCTAGGGTCTACTATGGTATTCCCGACTTCTCTGCAACCTTTGGCTCTGATACCAATCTGTCACACCCCGGGCCCAGGTAGGGTGGGACGTCATAGGCTAGCAACAACATATGGCAGCGGAAACAAACCATCATAAGAGCACAAAAGGAGAGAACATCATATGGCATTATATTTTAAAGAAAAATCGGGCTGGTAGAAGGTCCAGCCCAAGTGCAAGTACATAATTCATCAGTACAAATTGTTTCCAACAATAATAAATTCAAATTGTTCAAAATGTTTTAATAACTAAACAAGCCAATGCCATGGGTCACGGTGCTAGGTCAAGGTCTTCTACATCAGCCAGACCTTCATCACGGGTTACCTGAAACATGCTCAAAGAAAATTTTGTCAACTAAAAAGTTGATGAATTCAAGTGCTTAATATTTAAACATAAAAGGATTCAATAAAATCCACATTTGATTTAAAAGTCATAGTTTCATTGTTGTGGGGATCACAATCAACCCTGCACTCAGTCCCGGCTAGCCTCTTCAAAAGTTATGTTGTACCGGTTAATCCCGAAGGAAGAACTGAGCCTCATATAGTGGACCATACCTGCCGGATGGTTCACCCTAGTATCTTATAAAAACCTATCACATGACACAAATGACCCCGCAGGATCTTAGTGTGGTACCCTTCTCGTTCATCACGGAAGGCACTGTGTGTGGGGGATTCCCCAAGTAGATCTACCCATATAAAACAAGCGGTTCACACAAGAATTAATGATCATGATAAAAGTCAAAGCAGGTTCTAACATTTCCACAACATATTGCATCATAATATAGCACAGAAATAGTTCAGTTTAAACAGCCGCCTTTAGGAGATGAATAGGAGATGAATCAAACCAAAAAGAGCATGCTTCATCCCAAAAACAGTAGTAAAAAGGGAACACTAGAACTCACCTCAAGTTTCAAGCAACGGGTTCTTCGAGTACCGAGAAAGTTTCAAGTCTAGCACCCTACCATCAATATTAAGTGATAAGCCACTAGTTCTAAGGTCACATGAGGTGGACAAAGTGTGTTAAGAAGTTAAATGTTCAACTAGCTTATATTTGCTAAGGCTTGCATTTAAAAGTTTCCTTTTATAGAAAGCTAGGGTTTCTTAAGGGGAATTCATGTTTTCATACTATTAGGTTATCGACACAAGTTAAATTAAGTTTATCAAGTGATTACCAGTCCAAGGGGGGGTCGTATTATTGAAGTTTGGCAGACTTTACAGTTTAGTCCTTCAAGTTTCAAAATTTACATTTTCTACCCTAAAGTTTGCTTCTTTACATTTAATGACCATTATGACCCCATAACTGACTTTTGGAGTTAAATATTACATTATTAATAAGTTAAACTCTCAAATTTTCCAGATTTTAAATTTGAGTTGGTGAACATATGTTTTAAGTTACCGGTTACGGTAAAACCGAAGGTTTTTAACGGTTAAGCATTGAATCTTATAGTTTTATGTCTTGAAACTTTAAGTATTATTTTAAGGACTTTTAAAAAGCTTTATAATCTATCAAGAATGTATTTTCAATCCCTTTTTGTTGAAAGTCTCATTTTTAAGCTTAACTCGTTAAAACGTGTTTTTACCCGAAATTAACCGTTTAAAAACTTGTTTGACCAATTTTTCACCATCATTAAGTCTTATAGTTCATAACTTAGTGAAATAACATGGTTTTCATGGATTTCGGTTTTATACCATTATTTCCAAGGCTTTCCTCCAAACGTTACCCGGTTAATACCCGTTTTTAACTAAAAATTCCATTTAAATTGTCTTTTGACCATTTAGTCAACAAATCCGATCTATATCACTTTGTTAACCCCTTTTAGAGCCTGGAATTCTTTTTAACATGGTTATACTCTATGTTCTCTTATTTTTAAGTCATTTTACCACCTTTCGGGTCCCAAAATAAGCTCAACATGTCTACAATTCATACTTTTACTATTTTTCAGCCATTAACATCACCTCATACGCTTAATAACACCCAAAACTTACTGAAATAATATCTCTAACTCATGGTTTTAACATACAACCCAAGAACAAGTGGTAGATAAGTGATTTCACCATTTAAACCCATTACACTTGTGTAAAATCTTACAGATCATGCTTAAACATTACTAAATCCTTTTGTAACTTTAAAAACAGGTTATTAAAAGGTTAGAAAAAATTTTTATGTGCAGGTTACTATATTTACTTCGGAGGGTTACAAGATGTGCAAGTTAAACGGTGCAAACATCACCCAAAAAGAGGGTTTTCATGGTGTAAATCGAGTTCCACCCATAGAATCAATAACATATCGAGTGAGATACCTTCAAGGATGTTAGAAGCTCCTCAAGAACAAGGTGATAGCAGTAGACTTCTGTTAGAACTAAGAAAGTAAGGTTTTTGGTGGATAAAAGAAAGAATACCACATGACATAGCTTGTTTTGGGTAAGATGAAGCTTACTCTTTGCATGGTTCACGATTTGGAGAGTGTAGGGACAAAACAATCTGGAAAGCTTCGAACAAGGGCTGGAGAAGTTGAACATGATGAATCCGTGTATCAAAATCTCACTAAGTCTTCACTCCCTTCGGGTAATGTCAAAATAGGAGCTTGAGTTAATCTTCCCTTTAACTCCTTGAAACCATCCTCCTGTTCTTGTCCCCACACAAACTTCACCTCCTTGCGAGTCAATTTAGTCAAAGGTGAGGCTATCTTTGAAAAGTCTTGAATGAACCTCCTGTAGTAGCCCGCCAATCCCAAGAAACTTTGAATCTCGGATGGCGTCTTTGGGGACTTCCATTGCATCACCACCTCAACCTTCGCCGGGTCCACCATAATTCCTTCAGAATTCACCATATGACCCAAAAATTGAACCTCACGTAACCAAAAAGTACACTTAGAGAATTTCGCATAAAGCTTCTCCCTGCGAAGCCTCTCCATTACTTCACGTATGTGGCCAGCATATTCTTCTTTGCTCTTTGAATAAATCAGGATATCATCAATAAACATAATCACTGATTTATCTAACATCGGCCGACACACTCGATTCATCAAATCCATAAAGGAAGCTGGCGCGTTAGTCGGGCCGAAAGACATAACGAGGAACTCGTAGTGTCCATAACGCGTGCGAAAAGTTGTCTTAGGAATGTCTTGCTCCTTAACCTTCAACTGATGGTAACCAGATCGGAGATCTATTCATGAGAACCAGCTGGCACCTTGGAGTTTGTCAAACAAGTCATCTATTCTCGGTAAGGGATATCGATTCTTCACTATTAACTTGTTTAGCTCCCAGTAGTCTATGCACATCCTCATACTACCGTCTTTCTTCTTAACAAACAAGACCGAAGCACCCCAAGGAGAGATACTCGGTCGAATGAAACCCTTGTCCAATAACTCCTGCAGTTGAACCATCAGCTCCTGCATCTCGGTTGGAGCTAATCGATACGGTGCCTTGGCAATAAGTTGAGCACCGGGTATCAAATTGATCTGAAACTCAATCTCGCGGTCCGGTGGCACGCCTGATAAATCTTCTGGGAACACGTCTAGAAAATCACACACAACTGGTACGTCAGACAATTGTGGTACTGACGCGTCCACATCCTTCACATAAGCCAGGTAGGCACTACATCCGCATTTCATGCACTTCTCAGCCACCATCATCGAAATCACCTTTGGAAAAGTAGTAACTCGGTCACCGTAAACCATTACCGAACTTCCATCGGGCGCTGTCAATCGAATCATCTTTTTGCAACACATGATGTTCGCCTCATAGGCTGCCAACCAATCCATTTCCAGAACTACATCAAATCCGCCTAGGGGCATCACAAATAGTTTAGCAGAGAACCTATAGCCTTTTAACTCTATGCCACAATCCTCAATCATATCAGAAATTCGGGTAGACTTACCAATAGCAGTTTCTACATCAAATAGCTCATCAATTCTTCTACTACTAACAGGCAGCTTAGCAAAGAAAGCAGCAAAAATCAAACTCCTACTAGCACCAGAATCAAATAATACAGAGGCACAAGTTTGGTTTACTAGAAACATACCCGACGCGACATCGAGATCCACCCTGGCCTCCTCCCGGGTCATTGTAAATGCTCTAGCACTTGCCCTCTGCCCTTCACTCTCTGTCCTCTTCTTCACCCTGAAACTCTCTGCCTTTTGCTTCTTGCAATCCCTGCTCATGTGTCCCTCTTCCCCACAGATATGACACCTCAACGCTCTACAATCCTTAGAGATGTGACCAGGCTTCCCGCACTTAAAGCAAACATTTAACCCCAACCTGTATTCCCCGAAATGCTCCTTCCCACACTTACCACACCTCTTCGCCCCCAATCTTGATAACCCCACTCTTCGGTCATCCATTTTCATCCTCTTGTTGTTTGGGGTGAAACCACCACGCCCAAACCTCTTCCCACTCCAGTTCTAGTCACCACCACCTGTCTTCTTCACCTCAACCACTGACACCTCTCTCTCATCGTAAAGTCTCCTAGCCAGATCCACTGCTGACCTAAAAGTGTTTGGTCGGGCAACAATCAAGTGCCTACGGATATCAGCCGGCAGTCCCTGCACATACCTCTTATTTTTCCTCGACACCGGTGTCACCCACCAGCCTCGCCATAAATCAAATAGCACACGCACATAGTACCGGTTAACATTAAGAAAAGAATTACCTGATGGCATGTGGCTACTCTGGCTGGCATCCCTCCATTCGTCCCATTCTCAGTTTAAGTTTAGGTTTTGAAAATATTTACCTATTTCTCTTAAACGTTGGCTCTGATACCAACTTGCAAGGCCCCGTTCCCGAAGACCTCACAGTTGATCAATCATAGCACAATATATATATAAAACAGTTCATAGATCATAAACCAATGCAGCGAAATTAATATAAAAAACCATTCACTTCATTAATAAATACTGTTGCTAAGTAATACATTGTTAATTGTTATTAGTTACGAAAGATCATATCAACTGCATTACAAAACAACAGTATTAGTATGCGTGAACGGATGCCAGTCTAGCTCCGACTAGTAGCCTCCTCGAGTGCCATCCTCAGCAATTTACCTGCCAACTGAAAATGCATAAAAGTCAGCGTTACTGAGTGAGTTCTAGTTTTAAAACGTTTAAAATACCTTGTAGGGTTTATATATGAAAATATCCTTTTCAATAAAATACTTTCTTTACTTTCACACGTGAGCATTATCATACATACATCAAGGTATAGACTTAATTATCTTTCATTAACTCACGTATTCATTCATTATCTTTAACTATAATCTGGATCCTGTCTCATGCAATACCCTACTCATGTCCGAAGACCGACAGTATCGGGGTACGCGACAAGGACCCCGTCTCTTTTTGCAACACCCCCGCCTCATGTCCGAAGACCATCACAGTACCAGAGTGAGCATCACGACATGTTTCGGGTCAATCTTATGGATTAAACCCCTTACGAGTCTGTTGTGACACATAGTCACTCACCTCAACCTTGGCTTACAAGTCTGTTGTGACAACACAGTCACTCACCTCAACCTTTGCTTGCAAGACTTTTCATACTTTTCTTATGTTCCTCTTCTTTATTAACATTAATGTTTCACTTTCTTTACGATAATACTTTATGCATACGAATATAAACACACCACGCAAAGTCACATTATACATAGTATAAATCATCATCAACAGCCCACAACATGCATCACCAGAACAGACATGAACCAGCAAAACATTCCAGAACTTACCCGCTACATTCTACCTCCCGTGCTTCGGAAAAATCCTAAGTCCTTAGACAAATACGGATGAACAGAGACTAATGCGGATGAACAACTAATGCGGATGAAAGTCTTCAGATTATTCCAAGTGTCCAACTAAATGCTGGTAGAACAAATGCGAATGACTGAAACAAATGCTCATGAACACTGTAGCCAATGCGTAAGAACAATAGAAATGCAGAAGAACACTTAGGCGCATGAGCAACTATAAATGCGGGTGAACAAACAACAAATGCGCATGAACAAAAGTACTAAGTGTATGTTCAGCCCTTAAATGCGGATGAACTAACCGACCTGTAAATGCACTTATGCAATTATTCAGTCCCCAATCCTCGATCTAACACATCCTTATCATGGATCTAACATGCTTAACATCTAGAGTAGGCATACAACCACGAAAACACCAACAATTCCTAAGCAAACATGCTTATCCATCTGTTCGAAGCTTATACTCGACATTCAAAGCATCAACAGCACATAATCCACCAAAAAGCACAGACATAAACACCCATATACATACGGTAAAGCATAAAACAGCTGTATAACCTTCTAAACATGCATTTTCAGCCCCAAAGAAGTTTAAAACACATAAAACCGGGGTCTAAAACTCACCTAGTGCAGCAAACAAGCAAAACTCCTCCAAACTCGTGTGCACTAGGAGTTCAAACGCCTAAAACAAGCAAAAACAAACAACAAAACACATAAACACATATAAATCGGTTTCATGGTCAAAACCCAACATAAACCGAGCCAATTATGCAAATAAATACATACCAAGATCAAGAACAGCCTCTTTCTCTCTCTAGAACCGAGAAAACTTTGATTTCTTCTTCTTCTTCTGATTCGGTTGAACACAGTAGCAGCAGGAGTGATATGGGCGGCCATGCCCATATAAAGTGCAATTTTGACTTTTGTGTACTTTTACACAAAATACCCCTCATCTTTGGCTTCTTTTTTCTTTCTTCTTGATACTTTCTTTTCTTTTATTTGACCGAAGTTTCGGGTGTTACAAAAAGTTTGTCAATGAACTTCTTGATTTATGAATATTCCATCTACAGATTGCTTGACTTGAAGTCCAAGAAAGAAATTTATTTCTCCCATAGAATTCATTTGAAATCGAAACTTCATGATTTTGGACTTGTAGAACCAAATATGATATCATCAACATACACTTGTACACATAAAAGATCACCAGCATCCTTCTTGATAAACAGAGTTGGATCGATTTTCCCTCGCGTGTATCCATGTTGGATTAAGTGCTGTGATAATGTTTCATACCAGATCTAGGGGCTTGATGGAGTCCATACAAAGCTTTGCTAAGCTTGTTGACACGATGTGGAAATTCTGAATCTTCAAAACCGGAGGTTGCTTTACGAATACATCATCGGTGATTGGTCCATACAAGAAAGCACCTTTCACGTCCATTTGATACACCTTGACTTTCATGAATGATGCATAAGCCAGGAAGACACAAATTGATTCAAGTCTTTGCAACTGGAGCAAATACTTCATCATAATCTATTCCTTCCTCTTGGGTGTATCCTTGTGCAACAAGTCTCGCTTTATTTCGAATAATAATTCCTCGATCATCTGTTTTGTTTCTGAACAACCATCGTGTGCCTATGGCATTTTCTCCTTCAGGTAAATCCATAAGATTCCACACATCTTATTTGCGGAATTGCAATAATTCTTCTTGCATAGCCTCAATCAGCTATTGTCCTTTAACGCTTCGGTAACATTTTTAGGAACAATTTGAGAAAGAAAACATGAGTATAAGCAAAGATTTGCTTGTTCTGATTTACTTCTTGTTGTTCTCTCATTCAATGGACCAATAATCTGAGACGTTGGATGGTTCTTGTGAATACGAGATGTTGAAATCTCATTCCCTTGAACATGAACATCCAAATTGGTTTGGTTCAAGTTAGAAAGCTGATGCAATAGGTTCGAAGAATATGGATTGAAATTGGGAACTTGAGTCGGTGAGTTGATGAAGTAGTCAAGATTACCGGTATCAACTACATCACCAGAAATAGAAGAAGTTCCAGACTCAGGTTGTACAATTTCTATACCATCATTAGGAATTGGTTGTGAAACATCTTGATTTTCTGAAATGAAATGATCTTCATCTTGTTGAGAGAGATCATCATTATTTTCAAATCAAATTATAGAATCTTTGGCAAAAGAGAAAAATGGATAATCTGGGCTTGAGTCATCCATATCATCAGAATCTGAATCATCACTAAAAGAACCGAGATCTCCTTGAGATTTCTTCTTACATGTAGAATCAAGCAAGTTAGATTGATCAAACAAGTTAGATTGAAAAGAGTTTGTCAATGAATCTAAATCAAATAACCAAGCTGGACCATTTGAAACTAATGGAAAAGAATTTTCAAGGAATTTAATGTTGAATGTTTCAAGTATAACATTTGTCCTAGAGTTATAAACTCAATAGGCTTTTGAAACAGATGAATATCCAACGAAAAATCCTTCATCAGATTTTGAATCAAATTTTCCTAGCTGATCACTTGAATTTAAAATCATAACTGGACAACCAAAAGATTTAAGAAAATCTATGTTTGGTTTCCTGCCAAACATCAACTCATAAGGAGTTTTCAGTTTGTCTTTCAAAATTAAAGTGCGATTATATACGAAACACGCAGTAGATATGGCTTCATCCCAGAAAGTGATAGGAATTTTCGCATCTGCTAACATAGATCGTGCAGCCTCAATCAAAGTTCTGTTCTTTCTTTCAGCAACTCCATTTTGTTGTGGAGTTCTGGGAGCACTGAACTGATGATCAATTCCTTTTTCTGCATAGAACATGTCAATATTAGCATTTTTAAATTCTGTTCCATTATCACTTCTTATTATTTTTACTTTTTGTGCTAATTGGTTTTCAACTTTTGTAATGAATTTTTTAATAATTCAGCCATTTCAGATTTAGCATTCAAAAAGAAAACCCATGAAAATCTTGTAAAGTCATCATTGATAACTAAACAATAAGATTTTCTTCCAAGACTCTTCACGTTGGTTGGTCCAAAAAGATCCATATGCAACATCTGGAGAGGTTTGGAATTTGAGTTTATTTGCTTGGGCTTATAAGACGCTCTATGTTGCTTCCCCTTTAAACATGCTGAGCAGAGATCAGTAGTGGCAAACTTCTTTGATGGAATGCCGATAACATGATTTCCTGCTACAAGCTTGTTCATATTCTTGAAGTTGGAATGTCCGAGACGTCTATGCCAAAGCTGACTTTCGTCATTTGAAGCTTGAGCAATAAGGCAAGGTGTTTATGTAGATGGATCAACTTGAGACATATCCGACTTGTACACATCTCAATCCCTAACAGCTTTAACAACCACCCAGTCTTTCCTATCTGAAAACCTGGCTTCAAAATGTAACAAAAAGAATCATCAAAAAGTACAGAATATGATTTATCACAAATTTGGGAAACGCTTAACAGATTAAAGTTCAATTGTGAGCAGAAGTTGACTTTATCAAAGCTTATTATCCCATTGGATACTGTTCCCTCACCTGTGATTTTTCCTCCTGCATCACCACCGAAAGCGACATGTGTACCATTTTTTAACTTAAAATCTTGAAGTAAGGCATGATCTGGCTGCACCTGCTATCCACATACCATGAGTTAATTGGTCTTCTTGGGTGCACTTGCATTTCAAGAACAATTAAGTTGAATTATCAACCCAAGCCGAGATGGTCTTGGGCTTGCCAAACTTTTCAACAATAGTAAATTGTTTAAAATTAAGTTTGTTCATATCCGGCTTGTTTTTAATGAAATTGCCAATTTTATGATTCACAAATTTTTGATCATTTTTAATAAAATTCATACCATTGAATTGATCAATTTTTGAAAAAAATTTTATTTCCAAAATTTTTATTGTTCATTCTCACTGACCTTGGAATGAATTGATTGTGAATGTATTGTTTTGGTCTTACAGAGTTATTTCTTTTGAAAGATCTCAAGCCTAGTGACGGGTGGTCAGTTAATCTTTGAAAATCAACAGTTTGTTTTCTTTTAAACTAAGGATTAATATAACCTTTGCTAAATTGTGCATTAGCAAATCCTTTCCTTGGAGAAGTCTTTCTAAAGTAGCAATTTTCTGTGTTGTCAGTCTGTTCAACATAGAAGGTATAGTACTTTTTAAAATAACACTATGATGTTGAGTGATTTCTCATATCGCATATGTGACAGTACTTACTAAAAAAACATTCAGCAGTGTTGTGATTATACATGTCACAGATTTCGCAGTACCTCTGTGGAGTTTTGAACAACTGTTTATTGATTTTCGATGTTGACACAACGTTTGATCCTTGTCTAGGTTTAGGCTTCAAAAAATTAATTTGTTGCTTTTGATTTGATAGTTTGTTCTTTTGCATATTTGGTTTTGGCTTTTGTATATAAACTTCATTCTTTGATTCCTTAGACACAAATCGTTTAACGACAGCGAAAGTCTTCGAATTTGAACCTGTTTTCAGATCAGAGTTCGATTTGTTCTTAGGAGTTATTTAACATCTTGAATTGAGTTCATGTTCAACATACCAGCAGACACAAATTTAATTGGTTTAAATTTATTTGCTTGATTTTTTGTTTTTGTCTAATTTTCTTGACTCTTATTTTGATCAGTTTTAGCTTTAGTCATTTTTCTTCTTCTCCTTTGGTTCCTTGATTTTATGGAACTTGATTTCATTTGAGATTGAACATCTTCAGGTGAAGATTCTTTTTCATTTTCTTTCTCTTTCTGATCTTTTTGTTCATAATAACTTGAATCTTCTGATGTTTCTTCTTATTGTTTTGCCTTATCTTTGTTTCTAATGATTACTTCCTCCAACACAGATTTTTTGAAACAAAAGTTTTCTTACTTTTCGGTCGTGGTTCATATGATTTAACTTTTATTGGATGACAATTTTTGATCTTTTCTGTATCCTTTTCTTCAAAGATTTCAACATTGATTTTCTCTTCTTCATTATCAGAAATCTTGTTGTTTTTGTTTTAATAAGCTTTAAGTTTTGCTTTATTCTCAGGAGAGTGATCATGTGTGTTAAAATCCTCTGGTAGAGTGTTTGTTATAGATTCAGGCATTGGTTCATGAGTAAAACCTAATCCTGCTTTTTGTTTATCCTTCGTTCACTCACCAGTTGTTCCATAATCATTTTGGAACTTTTTACTTTTGCTAGATCAACTTGTGTAGCAGCATGTGCTATTTTCTCCTGTTCCAAGTTCTTAGTCATTTCTTCAAGTTGTTTGGAAACAATTTCTAATTCTTTCAAAGTTTTGTTCCATGAAGTTTGTATCAAAATGATCTTTTCATCAGATATTTTATGATCATTTTTGAGTTTATTATGCATTAATTCTTCTTTCTTGAGCTTGTCACAAATTTTGTACGAGTAAGTTCGATAATACTCTACTTGTTCAAAGCAAGATTTTGTGCATAGTTTTTCTCTTACTTCAGCTGGTATTTCAGGATATTTAGGTGAAGAAGTCTCAAATTTAGAAGATGAATTTTCAACCGTTGGTTGATCTGATTGTGCCATTAAAGCAACTTCTTTTGAATCCTCTTTAGGATCGGATTTATCACTTCAATCGTATTCTTCTTCTTCATTCTTAGAATCATATTTAGCCTTTGGATCACTATCTTCTGACCAATCTTCTCCTTGAATTTCTGCAATAAGAGATAAACTAGAGGTTAAGTCAGCTGTAAACTACTCTGCATATGCACTCCAGTCGTATCCATCCATGATACTCACTACTAAAGCTTTCTTGGGTTCTTTAGAAGCTTTTGAGTCATCTTTAAGTTCAGGCATTGGTAAGCTTTTGTATGGCTTTTGGAATGTCTTCTGAGATGATTGTTGAAACCTCTGATTGCTTGAACTCGATTGGCTATTTCCTCCTTTGTTTCTGGGAGCTTTGCATTCCCTTGAAAAGTGACCATAGCTATTGCAGTTGAAACACCTTGACTTAGACTTGTCAAATCCAACAGTCTTGTTAGCACTTGGCTTGTAGTTCCTGTTAACATAAGAATGTTTTTGAGTTCTGTATGCAATCATCACCATTTGCCAATTCAGATCCATTTCCTCCACGTCATCTGACTCCATCTCGAATAAGTCCTGCAAAACAAAATCTAATTAAGTTAAATGACTACCTTGATAAGCTTGAAAACTAGCCATAAAAGCAGTAAAAGTAGATTTGGATTCTTCATCCTGTAATAGGATGTTAATGACATCTTTAACTTTGCTAGGTTTAGCAGAGTTAGAAGATGGAGTTTCAGTATGAGTGTTAGAAGTTTGAGCTTTAGGAGGAGACTGAGGTTGATGCTGTGTTGCATAAGCAGGAGCACTTGTATATGAAGAATCTGTAAAGAACCCTGCTCCAACAAACAGATCACCCTCTTCTTCTGATAAACTCTCATTTTTTTTGCCATAAAGGCATTCTCCATAGTGCTAGCTGGAGATGCAACATATTTGTACTGAGACATTAAAGCTGCTCTGTCATTATTCCTTGAGCTTTCATCAATTTCAACAGACTCAATTTTGGCTATCAACAGATCAAGATCCATAGGAATTTTCTTAGTATGCTTTAACAGTGTAACTGTTTGTTTCCATGAAGATGGAAGAGCATTGAGAAGCCTAAAGTTTAGATCTTTTAGATCATTTTTGATGCCAGCAGTTGTCATCTCAGTTGTCAGTTGCACAAATCTATTCATCATTTGATTTATGGTTTCACCAGATAAATGCTCAAATAGCTCTAACTATCTCTTCAATTTCTACTTCTTGAGATCTTGAATCTCCTTACCACCTTCACAAATTATCTTCAAAACTTTATACATGGTATATCCCGTTTGATATCCATCTAGTCTAGTTAAGACTTCAAGTGGTAGTCCTTTACACATCAAGGAATATGCTTTAATGTCATTCTTTACTTTACCAGTTACAGTTGTAGGGTTGTTTAGAGCCTCACCTGAGCCAATGACGAAAGCTCTCCCTTTTGCTCCGCTGTTTTTGCTACCGTTATTGTTGCCGTTGCCATTGCCATTTTTGTTGTTGTTGTTGTTGCCGTTGTTGTTGTTGTTCCCACCATTTCTGTTCTTCCTCAGTTGTGGACAGTTTCTCCTGTAATGGCCCTCTTTCCCGCATTCAAAACAACCTTTTGGCGTTTCTTGAGGTTGTTGTGTCTTCCTCATCAATTCACCACGACAATCTTTTGCTGCGTGTCCTACTTTACCACAACGCTGGCATCGAAAACTGTCACACTAGCCGGTGTGGTGGTAATTGCATCGGTTGCATTTGGGATTTTCCCCACATAGCCTCCTTGTCCCTGTGGTGCCGAAGATGACGATTAAAGTTACGATTGTTATCGAACTTTCTTTGTTGTTGGTGAGGTTGGTGCTGCTGAACGCACTGCTGCTGTTGTTGTTACTGGTTGCTGGAGGACGAGCCTTTATTACCAGTATTCTCCCACTTACGTTTGTTATCGGGTAAGCTAGCCACTGGGCCTCGTTTGGGTAATCTTTCTTGCTCTACTTCCTGATCCGTCAGCCTGATGGATAACCGGATAGCCTGTTGTATGGTCGCAGGGTTTGAGGCTGTCACCATACTCTGGATCTCGGGCACCAGTCCACGTATGTAATGCTCAATCCTTTTGTGCATTTCATTAACCATTCCCGGGCACAGTGTTGCCAACTCATGAGACCGTGTGGTGTAAACCTCGATCTCAGATTCCTTCCATCTTTAATTGCCAGA
The DNA here is from genome assembly GCA_025506505.1 of Flaveria sonorensis. Taxonomy (NCBI): domain Eukaryota; kingdom Viridiplantae; phylum Streptophyta; class Magnoliopsida; order Asterales; family Asteraceae; genus Flaveria; species Flaveria sonorensis. The sequence continues at coordinate 34,620,574 of CM046424.1, forward strand.
AAGCCTCCAACTTCTGGACTTCATCTAGTTCTTCCTCCGGATCTTCTTCTAGTTCTTCCTCATTAGGGTCTTCCCCAGGTGCAGGGGCTTCAGCAATCTGAAGCGCTGCTAGCTGTGCCTCTAGGTCAGCAAATCTATCATCTACCACTATGTTCTGATGATCCTGCGCGTTCATGCGCTCGGTAAGCGTTAGCACATTGCCTGCCCGAGTATGATGCCCACTAATGGCCATCGAAAGTCGCTCCTGGAGCGTCTCTACCTGTAACCGTAACTGTCGCATCTCGTATCATAAAGCGGAGTTCTCATTAGTGAGTCCTCTAATACGCTATCGCTTAGTGTCTAGTGTAGCCACCAATGCTGCAAACTCCTGCTCGTGTGGGATGTTTAAGTTAGGAAGTGTGTGTGCTGATGTCCGGGGTCGGGTAGGGGCTACAGGTTGTACTCGCTCCCGGTAAGTCATACGACGTATGTAGGTGGGGTAGAAATCCCAGTTCCGGGGAGGGTCGAGTTCAGGTATCGCGAATGGTTGATCCCAGTCAATTTCTTCAGATGGGTAAGGGTGTCGGGGCCAGTCCGATCCCCTATCAGGTACGGGTGAGAAAGGAGGTGATTCAGACCGTGCAGGTCTCTTGCCCAAATCATGGGATGACGATGCCATGCTGTGAAGTACGTGATGCGTATGCCAATGAGTATACAGTAAGGAAGTAAGTGACGAGTAACTAACAAACTGTGCGGTTATAGTCTAGTGTGTGTATGCAACCTAGTTCCCTATAACCAATGGCTCTGATACCAATCTGTCACACCCTCAAAATACGCGTGCGGGGTTTTACCGCGAGGCGTGTGACATACCAGGATCTCAATCATTAGTTACTCAGAACGACTCTATATGAACAAACAAACCAAAATCAGAGTTTAACTTTAAAACGATGCGGAAGCGTTTAGTAAACATGAAAAACCAAAAATAATGTAACATAGTATAATAATGCGCAAACACGCACCCACTGTTGTGCAAAATAAGTACATAATTGTTTTAATAACCAAAAACCAACAAAGGGTTCCAATAATGCTGACATCTATAATGCTGACCCGTGAATGTGCTACTAGGCAATGGTAACTTCAACCTGAGAATAGCATACTAAAAGAGTCAACACAATGGTTGGTGAGTTCAAGAGTTTGCGTAAAACATAAAAGTAATAGTATAAAATATAAGAGTGCATTGAATTAGATAGCTAGTCTAAATTCACAAGTAATAACCATAGTGATTTCGCGATCGAAGCTGACTGTGTTTCGTTTGTTGCCTCCCATCACGACTTACCAGGTCCTGACAATGTTTATGTTAGGACAAAATTGCACCCGTTTGACCTCGAGTCGCACAGGTGGGGCTCGTCAGACCCAGTAGTACTACCCAAGATTTCCCGCTAGTTACCATTATTATGTGTTACACTATACACAACTTATAAATAATAAAGCGTTTGTAACGAGTATGCTATCTCCCCTAAAAGAAAGTGTATAAAAGAGTGGGGCGTGAACTCACTTGGTATGCACACGAACAATATAAAAGCTAACTTGAAAGAGAGAGGAAAGACAACATTCAGAGGTTACCTAGAACATGAAAGTACATGAGTACGTGTGCACAAAATCATCATTAACCCTAAGTACTCTATAAACACATGGACTCAAGGTTGTGGAAAAACAAGACACGTTGACCCAGTTGACCCATTTGACCCGTTGGTGACATTTTTGTTGAAATTCCATTTAATCAAGCATAACAGTTCATCATACATGGTTATCATACAAGTTGTTCACGTATGCCATATCATTAACCACTTGTTCTACCTAGATCATCATACAACCTAGTTTATCATCCAACTCATCATCATGTATAACCCAGTAATAATCCCAATTTCCAAATGACCCAACAAGCATCCATATAACTCAATTAATCCGTTCCACCGCATTAGACACCATCAATGAACATGCTAACATGATCTTAACATTACAAACATGCCCAATCCATCATATCCAAGATTCTATACAATTAAAGTTTCCCTTTTGGAAAAGTACCTCCCAAAATCTAACACCCAATACGTTCATGAATTCATTAACATTATGCCTAATCAAGTTCATGCTATCATCTAAACACGTTCAACACCATCAAATCACCATGATTCATAATTCCCATAACCAAAAAGTTTCTACTTATAGCAAGGTATGCACTATGTGACCAAATTCTTGGATTTCTTGCATAAAAACCATAATCCAACGTTCATACAACATCATTAAGAACATTACATCATCAATCTATCATCCATTCATCAATTCCATGCAATAAAGTTTCTATTAATACTAACGTATGAACAACGCATCAAAACTTCGAATTTCTTGCATAATCCACGTAAACCATCAACAATACAATCTAACTAACATCATACAATCATCAAATCATCCAAATTCAACATTCACCATCAAAATCGAATTAGGGTTCGGCCAAGGTCATAAAAACATGAAAAACCACAAAAAAACTAACCTTTAATCACGTATTGGACAAGAATTGAAGTTGTTAACGTGTAGTATTGCTTGAAATCGATCAAAACCGAAGCACAATTACTTGTTATAGGCCAAAATCGTAGGTTTGTGTGTGCTTGTATGGTGTTCGCGGCCGATGGTGTGGGTGGGGGCTAGGGTTGGGTATTTTTTTATTTAATTAATCATATTTACCTTTTAAACCCCTATTGTTTTAGATTTTATTAAAACTAAGCTTTTAATTACTTTCTAAAAGGTTTTAACTTAATAATTTAAACATTATTAACCAACAATAATAATCATATGCATTATTTTCACTAGTCACAAAAATACACGAAATAAATACACACGTTGGCACGTTACAAGATAAAATTCACAAATAATATTTAAATCGCATAAGCAAAACTAATAACCAACATCATTAGTTAAATAATTATCTGTTTATCATTAGTAATTATTATTAAGACACCAACAGAGTTTGGTAACGGAAAATTACCGGATGTCACATTATCCCCATGTTGAAAGAATTTTCGTCCAGAAATTTGTGTTACATGGTATGTGTTCCATCACTGGTCTACTGCATTGGCACAAAGTAATCGAGTGAGTTTCGGGTGAGTTGTCACATCATCCCCATGTTGAAATAAATTTCATCCCAATTTAATCAATACCTTCATCGGCTGGCATCGTCTTTTCGAATAGTTGAGGATACTTAAGCTTCATCTGGTCCTCACGTTCCCACGTGAATTCTGATCCATGTCTCGAGTTCCAATGAACTTTGACTATGGGTATCTTGCTTTGCTTAAGCGTCTTTACCTCACAATCCATCACCTCGACTGGTTCCTTAATGAAGCGTAATTGTTCATCTGCTTGCAGTTCCTCAAGTGGTGCTACCATTGTTTCTTTGGTTAAGCACTTCTTCAAGTTTGAGACATGAAATACTTCATGAATTCCACTCAGGGAATCAGGTAGGGCTAATCGATAGGCCACTGGACCTATTCTTTCCAATATCTCAAATGGTCCAACATATCTCGGATTTAGCTTTCCTCTTTTGCCAAACCGAATCACGCCTTTCCACGGTGAGACTTTCAATAAGACTTTGTCACCAACCTGAAATTCTAAAGGTTTCCGTCGCTTATCTGCCTAGCTTTTCTGTCTGTTGCACGCTGCAGCCATACGGTTCCTTATTTGTATAATCTTCTCAGTGGTCTCGTGCACTAACTCGGGACCCGTTAGCTGACTATCACCAATTTCAGCCCAACAAACTGGTGATCAACATTTTCGCCCATACAAAGCTTCGAAAGGTGTTGCCTTTATGCTGGTGTGATAACTATTGTTGTAAGAAAATTCCACCAATGGTAGGTGAACCTCCAGTTATTCCCGAAGTCAATCACAAAAGCACGTAGCATGTCCTCCAACGTCTGTATAGTACGCTCACTTTGACCATCGGTTTGCGGATGATAAGCAGTACTCATGTCCAATCGCGTACCCAAGGATTTCTGCAATGACTGCCAGAAGTGCGATGTAAAATGAGCATCGCGGTCAGAAATAATAGAGACTGGTACACCATGTCTCGAAACTATTTCCTTCAGATAGAGTCGGGTTAACTTCTCCATTTTGTCCGTTTCCTTTATCGCCAAGCAATGACCGGACTTCGTTAATCGGTCTACGATAACCCATATCATGTCCAGTAGGAGTCCGTGGTAGTTTGGTAATGAAATCCATTGAGATTTGCTCCCACTTCCATATAGGGATCTCAGGTTGTTATAATAGTCCAGATGGTTTCTAATATTCCACTTTTACCTTCGAGCAGGTCAGACACTTACTCACATATGTAGCTACATCCACTTTCATATTAGGCTACTAGTAGTGCGCTTTCAGGTCATGATACATCTTTTCGGATCCAGGATGTATAGAGTATTTAGACTTGTGTGCCTCACTCATAACCAAGTCTCTCAGATTTCCATGCAGAGGTATCCAGAGTCTATCCATGAAATAACAAATTCCATCCGCCTTTACTTCCAACTGTTTATCCATTCCCCGTAACGATTCAGAACCAATATTTTCTGCCTTCAGAGCTTCGGCCTGAGCCTCTCGGATTTGTTCAGGTAACTGTGTGCTAATCTTAAGTTGCAAAGCTCGCATGCGTCGAGGCTTAGCAGTTTCGTTTCTACTCAGTGCGTCAGCAACTACATTAGCTTTTCCTGGATGGTATTTGATAGCACAGTCATAGTCATTCAATAACTCTACCCAGCGTCTTTGCCTCATATGCAATTCCTTTTGCTCAAGGATGCTGGAGACTCTTGTGATCGGTGTAAATAGTTCACTTGGTACCGTACAAGTAATGTCTCCAGATCTTTAAGGCACCCAGCTCCAAGTCATGGGTGGTATAGTTCTTCTAATGAACCTTCAGTTGTCTCGAGGCGTAAGCTATTACTTTATCTCACTGCATCAAGACACAACCAAGTCCTTGAACAGAAGCATCGCAGTAGACTACGAAATCATCACTTCCCTCCTGTAACGCCAATATCGGTGCACTACACAGTTTCTGCTTTAGTAACTGAAAAGCAGACTCTTGACTATCACCCTATTTGTATGGTGTTCCCTTATGAGTCAAGGCTGTGAGAGGTTGAGCGATCTTAGAAAACCCTTCAATGAACCGCCGATAATATCCTGCCAGTCCAAGAAATTGTCGTATCTCACTAGGCGTCTTGGGAACTGACCAATTCTTTATCGCCTTAATATTTGTTGGATCGACATGTATCCCTTTCTCATTAACAATATGACCCAAAAATTGCACTTCACGTATCCAGAAATCACACTTAGAAAACTTGGCGTACAGTTGTTCTTTTCTGAGTAATTCCAAGATTAAACGCAGGTGCTCTTCATGTTCTTCCTTGGTCCTTGAGTAGATCAATATGTCATCAATAAACATAAAAACAAACTGATCGAGATAGGGTTTGCACACACGATTCATGAGATCCATGAATACTGCTGGTGCATTTGTCAAACCAAATGGCATGACCAAGAACTCGTAATGACCATAACGTGTACGGAAAGCTATCTTCGAGATGTCTTCCTCTCAAACTCTCAGTTGATGGTACCCAGACCTCAAGTCAATCTTAGAGTAATAGCTTGATCCTTGAAGTTGATCGAAGAAATCATCTATACGAGGTAGTGGGTATTTATTCTTAATCGTAACCATGTTTAGTTCCTAGTCAATGCACATTCGAAATGTACCATCCTTCTTCTTAACAAACAGAACTGGTGCTCCCCAAGGCGGCGAGCTCGGTCGGATAAACTCTTTATCCAACAGCTCTTGTAGTTGAGCAGATAATTCTTGTAGTTCGTTCGGAGCTAACCGATAAGGTGCTCTCGCAATCGGAGCGGTTCCTGGAGTCAAATCAATCTAGAATTCAACTTGACGATGAGGTGGTAATCCAGGCAGATCCTCTGGAAACACCTCAGGAAAGTCACGAACGACAGGGATATCCTCTATCCTTTTTTCTTCTGGTTGTTTGTCAGTGACGAGTGCTAATATGGCTAAGCAACCTTTCTGCAACAACTTTTGGGCTTTTATGAACGAGATTATGCCCATCACTGCTCCACTTCTATCACCTCTGACCGTAAGAATTTCCTCACCAATAGGGATTTGTATGATCTTCTCGTGACATATGACTTCCGCCTGCTTGTCAGAAAACCAATCCATGCCTACTACTACATCAAAACTCCCTAGTGTAATAGGCATGAGATCTATGGCAAAAGTATGACCAGCAAGTTCTATCTTGCAATCTCTAAGGATATGCGTTACGTGAATCTGCTTACCGTCAGCTATCTCTACGGTGTAATTAGATTCCAATGCTGAGGACATATCATTTAAAAGACTACTAAACTTAGTAGAGATGAAACTTCCATCGGCTCCAGTATCAAATAGGACGGTAGCAAAATGACCGTTAACCAAAAATTTACCAGTTACAGTTGTAGGGTCGTTTAGAGCCTCACCTGAGCCAATGACGAAAGCTCTCCCTTTTGCTCCACTATTGTTGCCACCGTTATTGTTGCCATTGCCATTTTTGTTGTTGTTGTTGTTGCCGTTGTTGTTGTTGTTCCCACCATTTCCGTTCTTCCTCAGCTGTGGACAGTTTATCCTGTAATGGCCCTCTGTCCCGCATTAAAAACAACCTTTTGGCATTTCTTGAGGTTGTTGTGGCTTCCTCATCAATTCACCACGATAATCTTTCGCTGCGTGTCCAACTTTACCACAACGCTATCATCAGAAACTGTCACACCTGTCGGTGTGGTGGTAATTGCATCGGTTGCATTTGGAATTTCTCCCACATAGCCTCCTTGTCCCTGTGGTGCCGAAGATGACTGATTAAAGTTATGATTGTTATCAAATTTTCTTTGTTGTTGGTGAGGTTGGTGCTGCTGAACGTACTGCTGCTGTTGTTATTGCTGGTTGCTGGAGGATGAGTCTTTATTACCAGTATTCTCCCACTTACGTTTGTTATCCCGTACGCTAGCTACTGCGCCCCGTTTGGGTAATCTTCCCTGCTCTACTGCCTGATCAGTCAGCCTGTGGGCTAACTGGATAGCCTGTCGTATGGTCGTAGGGTTTGAGGCTGTCACCATACTTTGGATCTCGGGCACCAGTCCACGTATGTAATGCTTAATCCTTTTGTGCATCTCATTAACCATTCCCGGGCACAGTGTTACCAACTCATGAGACCGTGTGGTGTAAACCTCGATCTTAGATTCCTTCCATCTTTAATTTCCAGAAAGCCTCCAACTTCTGGACTTCATCTAGTTCTTCCTTCAGATCTTCTTCTGGTTCTTCCTCATTAGGGTCTTCAGCAATCTGAAGTGCTGCTAGCTGTGCCTCTTGGTCAGCAAATCTATCATCTACCACTATGTTCTGATGATCCTGCGCGTTCATGAGCTCGGTAAGCGTTAGCACATTGCCTGCTAGAGTATGATGCCCGCTAATGGCCATCGAAGGTCGCTCCTGGAGCTTCTCTACCTGTAACCGTAACTGTCGCATCTCGTATCGTAGAGCAGAGTTCTCATTAGTGAGTCCTCTAATACGCCGTGGCTCAGTGTCTAGTGTAGCCACTAATGCTGCAAATGCCTGCTCGTGTGGGATGTCTAAGGTAGCAAGTATGTGTGCTGATGAAGATGTCGATGATCTTGTTCGGGGTCGAGTAGGGGCTACAGGTTGTACTCGCTCCTGGTAAGTCATACGACGTATGTAGGTGGGGTAGAAATCCCAGTTCTGGGGAGGGTCGAGTTCAGGTATCGCGAATGGTTGATCCCAGTCAATTTCTTCAGATGGGTAAGGGTGTCGGGGCCAGTCCGATCCCCTATCAGGTACGGGTGAGAAAGGATGTGATTCAGACCATGCAGGTCTCTTACCCAAATCACGGGATGACGATGCCATGCTGTGAAGTACGTGATGCGTATGCCAATGAGTATACAATAAGGAAGTAAGTGACGAGTAACTAACAAACTGTGCGGTTATAGTCTAGTGTGTGTATGCAACCTAGTTATCTATAACCAATGGCTCTGATACCAACCTGTCACACCCTCAAAATCTACGTGCGGGGTTTTACCGCGAGGCGTGTGACATACCAGGATCTCAGTCATTAGTTACTCAGAACGACTCTATATGAACAAACAAACCAAAATCAGAGTTTAACTTTAAAACGATGCGGAAGCGTTTAGTAAACATGAAAAACCAAAAATAATGTAACACAGTATAATAATGCGCAAACACGCGCCCACTGTTGTGTAAAATAAGTACGTAATTGTTTTAATAACCAAAAACCAATAAAAGGTTCCAACAATGCTGACATCTACAATGCTGACCCGTGAATGTGCTCCTAGGCAATGGTAACTTCAACTTGAGAATAGCATACTAAAAGAGTCAACACGATGTTTAATGAGTTCAAGAGTTTGCGTAAAACATAACATTAACAGTATAAATTATAAGAGTGCATTGAATTAGATAGCTAGTCAAAATTCACTAGTAATAACCATAGTGATTTCGCGATCGAAGCTGACTATGTTTCGTTTGTTGCCTCCCGTCATGACTTACCAGGTCGTGGCAATGTTTATGTTAGGACAAAATTGTACCCGTTTGACCTCTAGTCGCATAGGTGGGGCTCTTCAGACCCAGTAGTACTACCCAAGATTTACTGCTAGTTACCATTATTAACGATCCGAAAGTGTGAGGACTTTCATGGTATATCACACTGTGTTACACTATACACAACTTATAAACAATAAAGCATTTGTAACGAGTATGCTATCTCCCCCAAAAGAGAGTGTATAAAAGAGTGGGGCGTGAACTCACCTGGTATGCACATGAACAATATAAAAGCTAACTTGAAAGAGAGAGGAAAGACAACCTTCAGAGGTAACCTAGAACATGCAAGTACATGAGTACGTGTGCACAAAATCATCATTAACCCTAAGTACTCTATAAACACATGGACTCAAGGTTGTGGAAAAACAAGACACGTTGACCCAGTTGACCCATTTGACCCGTTGGTGACATTTTTGTTGAAATCCCATTTAATCAAGCATAACAGTTCATCATACATGGTTATCATGCAAGTTGTTCACGTATGCCACATCATTAACCACTTGTTCTACCAAGATTATCATACAATCTAGTTTATCATCCAACTCATCATCATGTATAACCTAGTAATAATCCCAATTTCCAAATGACCCAACAAGCATCCATATAACTCAATTAATCCATTCCACGGCATTAGACACCATCAATGAACATGCTAACATGATCTTAACATTACAAACATGCCCAATCCATCATATCCAAGATTCTATACAATTAAAGTTTCCCTTTTGGAAAAGTACCTCCCAAAATCTATCTAACACCCAATACGTACATGAATTCATTAACATTGTGCCTAATCAAGTTCATGCTATCATCTAAACACGTTCAACACCATCAAATCACCATGATTCATAATTCCCATAATCAAAAAGTTTCTACTTATAGCAAGGTATGCACTATGTGACCAAATTCTTGGATTTCTTGCATAAAAACCATAATCCAATGTTCAGACAACATCATTAACAACATTACATCATCAATCTATCATCCATTCATCAATTCCATGCAATAAAGTTTCTATTAATAATAACGTATGAACAACGCATCAAAACTACGAATTTCTTGCATAATCCACGTAAAACATCAACAATACAATCTAACTAACATCATACAATCATCAAATCATCCAAATTCAACATTCACCATCAAAATCGAATTAGGGTTCGGCCAGGTTCATAAAAACATGAAAAACCACAAAAAAACTAACCTTTAATCATGTATTGGACAAGAATTGAAGTTGTTAACGTGTAGTATTGCTTGAAATCGATCAAAACCGAAGCACAATTGCTTGTTCTAGGCCAAAATCGCAAGTTTGTGTGTGTTCGTATGGTGTTTGCGGCCGATGGTGTGGGTGGGGGCTTGGGTTGGGTTTTTTTTTATTTAATTAATCATATTTACCTTTTAAACCCCTATTGTTTTATATTTTGTTAAAACTAAGCTTTTAATTACTTTTTAAAAGGTTTAACTTAATAAAATAAACATTATTAATCAACAATAATAATCATATGCATTATTTTCACTAGTCACAAAAATACACGAAATAAATACACACGTTGGCACGTTACAAGATAAAATTCACAAATAATATTTAAATCGCATAAGCACAACTAATAACCAACATTGTTAGTTAAATATTTATCTGTTTATCATTATTAATTATTATTAAGTCACCAACGTTCAACGATACTAGTGTGTGCTCACGACACGTGTATGCAAGGCCTAACGGAACTAACGGAGTTTGGTAACGGAAAATTACCGGATGTCACATTATCCCCATGTTGAAAGAATTTTCGTCCTTAAAATTGTGTTACATGCTATGTGTTCCATCACTGGTCTACTGCATTGGCACAAAGTAATCGAGTGAGTTTTGGGTCAGTTGTCACATCATCCCCATATTGAAAGAAATTTCGTGTTGAAATTTAATCAATACCTTCGTCTGCTGGCATCGTCTTTTTGAATAGTTGGGGATACTTAAGCTTCATCTGGTCCTCACGTTCCCACGTGAATTCCGATCCATGTCTCGAGTTCCAACGAAATTTGACTATGGGTATCTTGATTGCTTAAGCGTCTTTACCTCATGGTCCATCACCTCGACTGGTTCCTCAATGAAGCGTAATTGTTCATCTACTTGCACTTCCTCAGGTGGTACTACCATTGTTTTGTTGGTTAAGCACTTCTTCAAGTTTGAGACATGAAATACTTCATGAATTCCACTCAGTGAATCAGGTAGGGTTAATCGATAGGCCACTGGACCTATTCTTTCCAATATCTCAAATGGTCCAACATATCTCGGATTTAGCTTACCTCTTTTGCCAAACCAAATCACGCCTTTCCACGGTGAGACTTTCAATAAGACTTTGTCACCAACCTGAAATCTAGAGGTTTCCGTCGCTTATCTGCATAGCTTTCTGTCTGTCGCGCGCTGTAGCCATATGGTTCCTTATTTGACCCGTTGGTGACATTTTTGTTGAAATCCCATTTAATCAAGCATAGCAGTTCATCATACATGGTTATCATACAAGTTGTTCATGTATGCCACATCATTAACCACTTGTTCTACCAAGATCATCATACAATCTAGTTTATCATCCAACTCATCATCATGTATAACCCAGTAATAATCCCAATTTCCAAATGACCCAACAAGCATCCATATAACTCAATTAATCCATTCCACCGCATTAGACACCATCAATGAACATGCTAACATGATCTTAACATTACAAACATGCCCAATCCATCATATCCAAGATTCTATACAATTAAAGTTTCCCTTTTGGAAAAGTACCTCCCAAAATCTATCTAACACCCAATACGTTCATGAATTCATTAACATTATGCCTAATCAAGTTCATGCTATCATCTAAACATGTTCAACACCATCAAATCACCATGATTCATAATTCCCATAACCAAAAAGTTTCTACCTATAGCAAGGTATGCACTATGTGACCAAATTCTTGGATTTCTTGCATAAAAACCATAATCCAACGTTCATACAACATCATTAACAACATTACATCATCAATCTATCATCCATTCATCAGTTCCATGCAATAAAGTTTCTATTAATAGTAACGTATGAACAACGCATCAAAACTACGAATTTCTTGCATAATCCACGTAAACCATCAATAATACAATCTAACTAACATCATACAATCATCAAATCATCCAAATTCGACATTCACCATCAAAATCGAATTAGGGTTCGGCCAAGGTCATAAAAACATGAAAAACCACAAAAAAACTAACCTTTAATCACGTATTGGACAAGAATTGAAGTTGTTAACGTGTAGTATTGCTTGAAATCGATCAAAACCGAAGCACAATTGCTTGTTCTAGGCCAAAATCGCAGGTTTGTGTGTGTTTGTATGGTGTTCACGGCCGATGGTGTGGGTGGGTGCTAGGGTTGGGTTTTTTTTTATTTAATTAATCATATTTACCTTTTAAACCCCTATTGTTTTATATTTTATTAAAACTAAGCTTTTAATTACTTTTTAAAAGGTTTTAACTTAATAATATAAACATTATTAATCAATAGTAATAATCATATGTATTATTTTCACTAGTCACAAAAATACACGAATTAAATACACATGTTGGCACGTTATAAGATAAAATCCACAAATAATATTTAAATCGCATAAGCACAACTAATAACCAATATTATTAGTTAAATAATTATCTGTTTATCATTATTAATTATTATTAAGTCACCAACGTTCAACGACAAATAGTATATGCTCACGACACGTGTATGCAAGGCCTAACGGAACTAACGGAGTTGGTAACGGAAAATTACCTGATGTCACATTATCCCCATGTTGAAAGAATTTTCGTCCCGAAAATTGTGTTACATGGTATGTGTTCCATCACTGGTCTACTGCATTGGCACAAAGTAATCGAGTGAGTTTCGGGTGAGTTGTCACATAGTTTTTGATTTCAGAAAAAGATTTGTTTTTGTTGTTTTTTTGAATAAAAAAATGAATTGAAAATGTTTTTGGATTTAAAATTTTGAATTTTTTTTTTATGTGTTGAGGTGATGCGTCTGAATATTGATGAAGCGCCCAACCAGTTGAGATACTTCTGACTTCGACTTAGAAACGCCCAAGGGATTGCTTTAGTGGAATTCTCAAAAATCCCCAAGTTGAAATGCGCCTGAACAGTTGTGAAACGCCCAAACAGTTGTCAGACCTCTAGGTGTAAATAAGCCCAGTTCAAAAACGCCACAACAGCTGTAATGCGCCTAGTCCACACTGGTAATATGCCCCAACAGTGGTAAAACGCCTGATCCAAAAACGCTTTAACAGTGAAAAAACGCCTGAACAAATGTCAAGCGCCTAACACAGGCAATTTTTAGTAGAGTTTTGACCTAATGCGCCAACTTCAGCAGATTCATACGAACTCAGATTAACTGAAATCTTTCAAAACTTGAATTGACCTAAAATCCTCCAATTAGGTAGGAATTCGATCAATTAACAGTCCTCTAACTTCAATTTCATCAAACAACAACAACAAATTGATCTTTGATTAAAAAATCAGTTCGACTGTGAAGAACAAGTTCAAACACTGATTTGAACAATTCACTGAATTTGAACGAATTGAACTGCAAATTGTGATTCAATTCATGTTTCTGATGATGAAACACAACTGAAATCAACAATTACTTGATTGAATTGCTTATCAATCACAGATTCAAGTGATTTCAAGAGTTTGACAGTTTGAAGAACTTCAATCACTGAACCAACAGCTCTCATACCATTTGATAGGATCAAAATGGATCGATCTGTGATGATATTGTGATAAAATTCAATCAAACAAACACATGCAATCAATTCAATGCTAACAAATCACAAAAATTCATACGTTTTCATTGATTAGTAAGCATAGAAAGTACACGTGTAAGTAAAAACAGTTACAAATCGTTCACTGATCTAGTCTCTATCGGTCTCTTAGTCTAGTCTACCTACACAATACATTAACTATGCTATTTATACTATCAAGAAAACAAAAGGAACATATTTACAAAAGTAGTCCCTATACTATGACAAAAACTATAAAAGACACATAAAGACTAAATGTTAATCTTTAAGAAGCATCTCCAAGTTTTATCTAGCAAATTCAAGTACATTATAGTTTTGATTTAGTTATTTTTATTGTTGGGGTGTGAGTGCCTTTGGGCTTTTGAATGGAGTTATGGGCATATCCCATTGAAGTTTTTTGGAAACTTAAGTTATCTCTATATATAGAACATGTCATTGTATTGTAATCTTGTCGCTTTGAGCTTAATAAAATATACCTAGTTGCAAATAGTGGACGTAGATCATTTTAACCGAACCACTATCATACTCGTGTTCTTATTGCTTTCGCGTGTATGCGTGTGATTATGTGTGTTTTCGCTGCGTAGATACCTAACAAGTGGTATCAGAGCTAAGGCTCAAGTATTTATACATCACAGCTGTCGTCGCCAGATGGGTTACCACTACCGCTGCCACCGCCGCCCGCCGCTACTGCCACCTAGGGTTCTGCCACCGCCGTCTAGGGTTTTGTTGTTGCTTCTGACGCCATTTAGGTCTTTTGCTGGAAGCATCACAACTAGTTTCTTTATCCATTTTTTACTGATTATCAACTGTTTAGTGTGCCAAGTTTTTTGTTTTGTATCTGTTTTGCTATTATGGCTAAAGACGGGTAGACTGTGATCGAAAAGTTTAATGTTACTGATTTTGATTAGTGGAATATGTAAATAGAAATATTTTTGTGTCAAAAGGAATTAGTATGGTACTGGAAAATAAACTAGGGAGGATGGAGAAAGCTGAAGAAGAAGTTTGCGATTCTAAGGACAAGAAAGCTAAAGCGGCAATTATGATATCTTTGACGAGGAGCGTTGCTTTTAACATCATGAAAGAAACCATCGCAAGTGGTATGATGTTGGCTTTGTCAAATATGTATGAAAAGCTATCTGCAACAAACAAGGTGTTTTTGATGAGGGAACTATTCATGACCAGAATCAAAAAAGGGAAGCTCAGTCACCACTCATATTAATGATTTGAATTCTATTCTGTCCACATTAGAATCTGTGGGAATAAAAATCGATAATGAGACTCCATCTGTATGTATCTATCTTTATTGCCTAATAGTTGGTCCGAGATAGTGACTGTTATCACAAGTTCTGTGGGGGCTGACGGAATGACATTTGATAAAATCCGAGATATTGTGCTAGGTGAAGGCATACGTTTGAGAAGTGAAAATGTTGGATCATCGTTTGAGATGTTACATGTTGGCAGGGGAAGAGAAAATAGCTGAGGCTGTAGGAGTCGGGGAAAGTGTTCAACTCGGACTGGTAAAAATGTAAGATGCTGGTTCTACAATAAGGATAGACATGTTAAGAGTCAATGTCCAAAGAAAATCTTGAAAATTGCTATTGAGGACGTTAATAATGGTGACGTGTTAATTCTTGAGGCTGAAAAAGTGTGGACTCTTGGATCATGGATTCTGTTTCTTCGTTTCACACCGTACATAGTGGTGAAATGATGGTGAATCTGAAAACAGGTGACTTTGGGAAAGTACGCCTTGCTGATGACAGAATGATTGATGTAACGGGCATGGGTGATATTGATTTGGTGACTCTATTGGGAACTACATGGAACCTAAGGAATGTCAAGGTGATTTCGGGTTTCAAGAAGAAATTAATTTTCGTTAGTAAACCGGATGAAAAAGGACTGAAAGTAAGGTTTGGTGGTGGTAAATGGAAGGTGATCAATGGGAATCGGGTGATTGCTCATGGTGATAAGCATGGGTCATTACACATGGTGGATGTACCTGCTGAGGGACTGATCAACCTGGTTAAGCAAGTCAAAGTTGTGTTCACTTAATTTGCTACTAAGAGAGTTCAGTTTGCAAACATAAAGTATGGAGTAGAGATTGTAGTTGTATAGGATCATAAGTCTATACCAGTCAGGGGATTTTATGACAGTGGGAGCATGGGGCATGTTTCGAGTACAGTGAAGAAAATCCGTTAGATTTTGAATACTACGACTAGAAAATTCTCTCCTGATGATTGTTTGCTGAATTTAGAGAGTGTTAGTGATTCTCGGTGTATCTCTGAAGTTGGTGGGTTGCGTAAACCAGTTAAGACAAAGGATGGGTCGTTGGAGGAATTTGCCACAACTGAGTTGGAGCTTGAGGGAGCTTCGTCGAGCCCTTTTAAGTAATTTAATAAAGAGGGGCCACTCTAACTAGGAGATCTGGGTTGAATGCTTAGCTTGTTCTTCGGAACTGGGGGCTTGATGGATTTATGTTATTTGAAGATTACTGATAATACTGGATGACGGGGTTGCTTTGTACTTAGAAGGAGAGCCAGAGTATTTCGCAAGGCCTTCAAGTGGGAGATTGTTGAGGTGTGAAGACCTTTGGGCTTTTGAATGAAGTTATGGGCCTGGCCTATTTAAGCTTCTTGAAAACCCTAATTATCTCTACATATAGAACATGTCATTATGTTGCAATCTTGTCCTTTTGAGCTTAATAAAAAAGACCTAGTTGTAGAGAGTGGACATAGGTCGTCTTGACTGAACCACTATAATTCTCGTGTTCTTATTGCTTCCGCGTGTGTGCGTGTGATTGTGTGTGTTTCCGTTGCGTAGATACCTAACATATTTCGGTTTGGGGAACGTGGTTTGGGAATCATGATTAGGTTATGCGGTGGGTAACGTGATACTGGATTATGCATAGCTTGATCAACTATACTAAACTATGAGTAGTCACTCAAAGCTAACTTCGATGCTGATTAACCATTTCTCAATCATATTCCTAGTCGTGTAACTAAGCATATCTTGATAATCAATAGGAACGTAGTTCTAGACACCCTTGTATAACCAAGATCAGACTAATAACTCATGCTAGTGATTATGATTATTTTACACGAACAACATACTCTTCTAGTCGACTGGTAATTAATGATGCCATAATATGCAGTACGTTGGTGGGGGTATCATTAGATCATTTTATATTTAGTGGGATGTTATAAAACCCAAGGGAGTTCATAGGGCGGTTATGCATTGCGGGGTGAATAGCCTAACAAGATGATTTTGTCCACATAACACACCCATACCAATTCAATTGATTGGGAGGACGTAGTCCATGCGCTAGTGAGTTATTATGGAAGCCATGGAAGGCACTAAGCTTATGGCTAAAGAACAACCCATATCCTGGTACATTCACGGTGTTCACGGTTCGGTTTTCATGGTTTTTAGATCAAAGCATAACCAAACTGTTAGTAACACTTTTTTATCACTAAAAACAAAACCGAACCATTCAAAAGTAAAAAATCAAACCAAACCAAACCATTACTGCCGTTTTGGTTCCCATTTGGTTTCACACTTTGGGCTTTTTTCGGACTAATTAGGCTAAGTCCATGAGCTATCAAAATGCATCCTTAAACAAGTCCAAAATCATGCTAAAATACAGCCTTAAATAGGTCCAGAAACCTACCAAAACGTAGCTCTAAACCTATCCAAAAACTGTCAGAATGCAACCATTAACCTGTTGGGGACGGTCTGCCCAAGACACATATTGAATTGATGTGGCTAGTACATTATGATCCAAGTCGGGTCATACCCAATAACAAGCTAGACAAACACCTACAATGTTTGTTTTATGATATGATCATATAAATAGATATTGACACTTGAAGTATTTAGAAATTGGGTTTCTAAATATTTGCACTGGTGTTATGAATAAATTATATGGATGATTTATTCTAAAGAGAAAAAGAGTACTTTGTATTGTTATTCAAATGGTTGAACAAACAATACAAGTGTTTTGTCCGCATTTCTTTTGTTCATCCGCATTTACTAATGCGGATGTGTTACTGAGGAAATGCGGATGAATGTTCCTCATCCGCATTTAATGCGGATGTGCAGTTTGGGAAATGCTGAAGGACATACTTCATCCGTATTTACTAATGCGGATAAGCATTTAAGGAAATGCTGATGAGACTGATCATCCGCATTTACAAATACGGATGAGCATTTATGGAAATGCTGGAGTTACTTATCCGCATTTACAAATACGAATGTACATTTAGGAAATACGAATGAAGTTTCTTCTTCCACATTTACAAATGCGGTTTGAGTTTGTTCATCCGCATTTACTAATGCGGATGAATGTTAGAGAAATACAGATGGGTTAAAGGGATGGGTCCCGCCTACTTTTCTCTTACTCTGAAATTCAGTTTCATAGGACGTGCAATATATGATTGCATTCAACCACTCTCTCTGATAACTTACGGCATACACGAAGGTGCAATCAATGTGCTACTGTAGCTTTTCTCTCGATCGGTTGAGGAAAACCAAGAACAGAACCCGATTCATGAAAATCCTAGTAACCTGGTGTATTGTTGGAGGCTTGGGGTAGACAAGCAAAAGGTTTCCTGCTTTGGAAGCTGCCAATCAAAGAACTTTCTCCTCTGTCCCATTCAAGAGGTAGATTTCTTAACACCCTATGGTTGTTTGTAAGCAAGGTTTTTTCATATAACGATCCATTACGGGTTTTCTTTTAACATACATTATAAATTGGTTTATAATTAACTGTAACAAGTTTCATTCAATTTCCGCTGCGTTTTCATTTTATAAGGATAAAATGACTCTGATAAACTTGTGAAAACCCTACAATGGTATCAGAGCCGGTTATATGGATACATGCTTCATCTGGACTGAATTCTCTGTTTTTTGTTATTATTCACCAACAGACCAAAAATTCAGGTCTATGTTTCCCCTGTTTTTCAAGATTCTACTTTATATATTGTAATCTTGAAAAATCTTAATCATTTGGATGATTTAAGTTATTTGGACTAGAATCATGAATCTCGATTTGTTTATACATCAACCGAAAGTCTGTGATTCAAAGGGGAAACTCTCGGATTTTTGCTTATATATTTGGATATGTATCTTGATGTTCATAACCTAGCCGAGCCATTGTGTTTGGTTGTGTTGTGATTTGTATTTGATTATTCAAAGGGTTGTAATAATTAAATTTATTTGTTCTTCCTATTGGCTATGTAATTTATTTATTTTCATTTGGTATGTAAAATAAATAGATTAGTTGCATTTCACTTTTACTAGAAAATGTATATAGGATATATAGTTTTATAAAAGAAGATGCAACAAGAATGTTTTTTGGTTTGGGCCAATTTTGTGCCCAAAGGGCTTCATGGCTCTTAATGGGATTTAAACCCAATAACCAAAAACATATTTGAAGGCCAAAGGGGTTTGGTGCAGAATGTAAGTCCATTTGGAAGCTCAAATCGAATGGGAGAATCACAACACAAAGTGGACACTTGAAGCATTTAGATGCGGGATCAAGTGGGAGTTCACCGACACAAGTGTTACCCTTAGGAAGGACCTTATAACTCACTTGTTTCGGCCAACAAATGATGTTAAATTAGTTGGATATGGTTATGAACTTGTTGTTGTATGTGTTGCTTGTCTGGTTGATTTAATTTATTGTTCATGTGATATTTGGATATGCACTAATAAACAATTTCAAATCAACAACAAGCTGCAAACGGTTCTTTTGGAGACATTAACATGGGTAATAAAATGGTTTTATTAAAAGTTAATGTTTTCGCAATAAAATTGGTTTTATTAAAAGAACTTTTGAAATTGGTTTCACTCGTGTACCACACATTTGAATGCATGCAAATGTAAGGTACAAAATGTTTTCATAACTAGAATTAATGGAAACAAAATCCCTTTTAAACAAGTTTAACACCATCCTTTTATACAACACTCGAATCACTTGGGAACTATTAGTGGGATAAAGGTCACCTAACCACATTTAGGGAACTTGTGTGTTTGAGGTGGGTTTAACATATTTGTGGGATAAAGGTCACCTAACCACCTGTATGTGTAAACTCACACGTGTGGGTAAGTAGGGCGACTTGAATTGGAAACCATGTGAATAGGGTCACCGAAGCATGGCGTACAATGGTGTTGATGGGATTAAACATGACGACTAAACATAAAGATGTTTAACCGATCCCATAAACTAGAAGTTGCAAAGAGTTGGAACTGTCAAAAGTTGACTACCTTGTTAATTTAAATAATGGGATAAAGGTCACCTAACCATTATTTGAATGTAACGTTGGATTCTAGATTTTAATTATTAATTGTCTATGAGACATGAAAGTGTATTAATAGTTAAAATGTCTTTTTTATAAATACTAAAATTGAACTTTGTTTATATTGTAGTAATGGCCGCTAATAATAACAACGCTTCCTCCCCGACCGCCCATAACTTATCACTGAGGACTATCCTAGAAAAGGATCGTCTAAACCACAATAATTTCATGGATTGGTTTTGAAACTTGAGAATTGTTCTCAAGCAGGAAAAGAAATCATATGTGTTAGACGATCCTATTCCCGATGAACCCAACATTGATGATGTTGATGCCTACGAGGATGGGGTTAAGCACACTGAGGATTCCGTGCAAGTTTCTTGCCTCATGTTAGGAACCATGATTCCCGAGCTTTAAAAGGATTTTGAACATCACGGGGCATATGACATGATTACCCAGCTGAAGGAAATGTTCCTTCAACAAGCGAGGGTAGAGCGCTTCGAAACGGTTCGAGCGCTTCATGCATGTCGAATGGAAGAAACCCAATCTGTATCATCTTATGTGATGAAGATGAAAAGCCACATCGATTGCCTCGAAAGGCTAAATTTTCCCGTCTCAAAAGAGTTGGCCACGGATTTGATCCTCAATGGTCTAACCAAGAAGTTAGAGACTTTTATCATGTATTATAACATGAATGGATGGGACAAGAGCATTGGGGAACTTCATGCAATGCTCAAAACAGCCAAGGCAGGGATGGGTAAAAGGGTTTTACCGGTTCTCACTATCAATGAGGGTGGCAACAAGAAGAGGCATCACCCCGAACCCAAGGCAAATGTTGCCAAAGGCAAGGGGTACATCAAAGGAAAGGGTAAGGAAAAGACTAAAGCGGGACCACCAAAACCGAGGCTTAAGAAGACAAAGGTTACGGAGAATGATCCATGCTTTGAGTGTGGTGAGATAGGACATTGGAAGAGGAATTGTCCAATCTATCTCAAGGAGTTGAGAAACAAGAGGGATGCTGGGCAGACCTCAGGTACAACTTTCATGATCCATATTGAACTTAATGTTATTTCCTCAAACACATGGGTATTAGATACCGGATGTGGAACTCATATTTGCAATTTGTTGCAGGGGTTCAAAAGAAATAAGCATTTTAAGAAGGGGGATACTAGTCTCTATATGGGCAACGGAGCAAAGGTTGATGTCGAAGCCCAAGGAGACTATATCTTGAAGCTTCCAAGTGGTTTGGAAGTCATTTTGAAGAATGTTTTGTATGCTCCTAGTTTGACTAGGAACATAATTTCTGTTTCCCTTCTAAAACAATTTGGTTATGTATTAAAGTTTGTTAATGATGGTATTTGTGTATTTATGGATGATATATTTTATTTTAAGGCTATGCATTTTAATGGTATTTATGAATTGGTTCATGATGACTCATCCTTTAATAATTCGTTATACCAGTCGAGCACTAAGAAACTTAAAATGGGTTTAAGTGAATTATATCTTTGGCATTGTGTCTTGGTCACATAAACAAGAATCGTATTCAAACACTTCAAAAGAATGGTCTTTGGAAGCAAATGAAGAGGGTTCATTTGATAAGTGTGAATCTTGTTTACAAGGAAAGATGACCAAGGAACCCTTTAGTGGTACTAACCAAAGGGCAAAAGACTTATTAGGAATCATACATTCGGATGTATGTGGTCCTTTTAAAGCAATGACAAGGAATGGTGAAAGATACTTCATTACCTTCATCGACGATTATAGTCGTTATGGTTATGTCTACTTGTTGAGACACAAAGATGAAGCTTTTGAAACGTTCAAAATCTTCAAGAATGAAGTAGAAAATCAACTCAACAAAACCATCAAAGTTCTTCGTTCGGATAGAGGAGGTGAATACCTTAGTGATGCCTTTCAAGATCATCTTAGGAGTTGTGGGATTGTCTCACAGCTTGCTCCACTCGGAACACCACAGCATAATGGTATGTCTGAGAGGAGAAACCGAACCCTATTGGATATGGTTCGTCTATGATGACTAGAAGCACACTACCTCTATCATTTTGGGGTTTTTCATGGCTCTCCGCGGACCGTATTCTGAATATGGCCCCAACCAAAAAAGTGGATAAGACACCTTTTGAAATATAGCATGGATGGGTTCCGTCGTTATCATATTTAAAGGTATGGGGTTGTGAGGCTTATGTTAAGCAAAACACCCCAAACAAGTTGGAAAGCCGATCCACTAAGTGTATCTTTGTAGCTTATCCAAAAGACTCGATGGGATATTACTTCTACAATCCAACAGAGCAAAAGGTATTTATTGCTCGAAAGGCTGACTTCTTGGAAACTAAATTCCTTATGGAAGGAACTACCGATAGAACAGTGGAACTTGATGAGGATCGAGAACCACAAGCCGATACACGTTTGGTTGATACTAGCAATCAACAAGAGGTTGTTGATAATGATCAAGTAGTTGATCAATACACACAAAACATTCGCAATCTGGTAGAACTAGCTATCCACCCGAAAGATATGGATTTTTCATGAATGGATGCTATTTAGTTGACTCGGATGAACCAACTACATACCATGATGCAATGTCCAATTCGGATTGTGACAAGTGGCTTGAAGCCATGAATATAGAGATGCAAACCATATATGACAACCAAGTGTGGGAATTGGTTATGACACCGCTTAACTCCAAACCGGTTGGATGTAAGTGGGTTTTCAAGAAGAAAACCGATATGCATGGAAACTTGGATACTTATAAAGCAAGACTTGTAGCAAAAGGTTTCACTCAAACTCAAGGGGTTGACTATGATGAAACATTCTCGCCTGTGGTAATGTTAAAGTCAATTAGGATATTATTTTCCATAGCTGCATATTATGACTATAAGATTTGGCAAATGGATGTCAAAAATGCTTTCCTTAATGGACATCTCGAAGAGAATGTCTATATGGTTCAGCCCGAAGGTTTTGTCGATCCATAATATCCTAATAAAGTATGCAAGTTAAAGAAATCAATCTATGGATTGAAACAAGCTTCAAGAAGTTGGAATCAACATTTTGATGAAGAGATCAAAAGGTTTGGATTCATCAAGAATGCTGATGAAGCTTGTGTGTATAAGAAAGCTAGTGGGAGCATCATCACATTCTTAGTATTATATGTTGATGATATATTACTGTTTGGAAATGACATTCCAACCATGGAAGGTGTTAAAACCTGGCTTGGAAGTTGTTTTTCCATCAAAGATCTTGGTGAAGCCGCCTATATTTTAGGAAAAAAGATCTATAGGGATAGATCAAGGCGGTTGATAGGTTTGAACCAAAGTGCATACATTGATAAAATCTTGAAAATGTTCAAGATGGAAAACTCTAAGAAAGGTTTGGTACCTATTCAAAGAGGGACAATATTGAGTGCATCTCAATGTCCAAGCACAAAGGATGAGCAAGAAAGGATGAAGGAAATCCCATATGCATCCACTATAGGATCCATCATGTATGCGATGATATGCACTAGACCGGACGTATCATGCGCCTTAAGCATGACATGCAGATATCAGCAGAATCCAGGAAATAGTCATTGGATGGCTGTTAAGAGTATATTGAAGTACCTTAGGAGGACTAAGGATATGTTTCTAATATACGAATCTGGTGAAGAGGAACTCGTTGTAAAGGGTTACACGGATGCGAGTTTCCAAACTGATCGAGATGATTCTCGATCACAATCAGGGTATGTCTTCATTATGAATGGAGGGGTAGTATCCTGGAAGAGTTCAAAACAGGATGTGGTAGCGTTGTCCACTACAGAATCAGAATACATCGCCGCTTCATTGGCAGCACAGGAAGCTGCATGGTTGAAGAAATTCATTGCCGATCTAGGGGTTGTCTCTACCATTCAAGATCCCCTATAGATCTTTTGTGACAACGAGGGTGTGATTGCTCAAATCTAGGAACCCCGTTCACATCAAAAGACAAGGCACATCGAGCGGAGATTCAACTACATAAGGGATGAAGTTGAAAAAGGAAAGATATGTATTCGCAAAGTTCACACTGATCAAAATGTTGCGGATCCACTCACGAAGCTCCTTGAAAGGCCAAAGCATGAGAGTCATACTTGTGCCTTAGGACTTCGATATTCTAGTGATTGGATTTGATCTATTTTGTATTTAAATATCGGAACAATTGTTATTTTGACTCATATATATATATGATTATGATACTATGAGTTATGTTCCATTTTAGTATGTTTAAATCCATGAATATGTTTATTATTCTAAATGTCCGTAATCGGTCATATGTGTGGGAACGAATATGAAGTAAGACTATTATGAACTTGGATTGGTGGATATTCATGAGGTATGAATATAGAGCAAGAGGTTGCTACCAAGGTTCATAAATATTTGTGGGATACAAATATTGGACAGACCCGCTCTAAAATTTTACTGCATGGAATTTTGTAACTAATCATAAGTAAATATGAGTAAAGGCGAATATCGTTGTATCCTTCGACCTGAGATACATATTGGGTTTCAATATTCACCAAATATTATACTTTGATCTAGTTCTTCGCTGTTCTGAAATAATGGACAGTACATATGGCTAGTTTCAGGTGTGACACAAGGTGATTGTGAGAAACGTATGTAGTCAAGATGGGATTTGTTCCTCTTATTCATTAAGAGTATGATGTCTAAGGCCTGATTAAGTTAAATCAACAGAGAATGATCATTCTGTGTCTCTGGATTTAACATGACATCTGCAACAAAAGGATAAATGATAGATTCACCTAAATCATTTCAAGTAAGGGATTTGAGGAAGATAATGTTATTGAATGGCACTTCGTCATGCGTATTAGGGGTAGTAAACCATTGTTAGGCGGTATTTACTATTTGTATCAATTCTTTATGTATCTAGTGCAAGTGGGAGATTGTTGGGGATGGTCTGCCCAAGACACATATTTAATTGATGTGGCTAGTACGTTATGATCCAAGTCGGGTCATACCCAATAACAAGCTAGACAAACACCTACAATGTTTGTTTTATGATATGATCATATAAATAAATATTGACACTTGAAGTATTTAGAAATTGGGTTTCTAAATATTTGCACTGGTGTTATGAATAAATTATATGGATGATTTATTCTAAAGAGAAAGAGAGTACTTTGTATTGTTATTCAAATGGTTGAACAAACAATACAAGTGTTTTGTCCGCATTTCTTTTGTTCATCCGCATTTACTAATGCGGATGTGTTACTGAGGAAATGCGGATGAATGTTCCTCATCCGCATTTACAAATACTGATGTGCATTTTGGGAAATTCTGAAGGAAATATTTCATCCACATTTACTAATGCGGATAAGCATTTAAGGAAATGCTGATGAAACTGATCATCCGCATTTACAAATGCGGATGAGCATTTATGGAAATGCTGGAGTTACTTATCCACATTTACAAATACGGAGGTACATTTGGGAAATACGGATGAAGTTTCTTCTTCCATATTTACAAATGCGGTTTGAGTTTGTTCATCCGCATTTACTAATGCGGATGAATGTTAGAGAAATGCGGATGGGTTAAAGGGATGGGTCCCGCCCACTTTTCTCTCACTCTGAAGTTCAGTTTCATAGGACGTGCAATATATGATTGCATTCAACCACTCTCTCTGATAACTTACGGCACACACAAAGGTGGAATCGGTGTGCTACTGTAGCTTTTTTCTCGATCGGTCTAGGAAAACCAAGAACAGAACCCAATTCAAGAAAATCCTAGCAACCTGGTGTATTGTTGGAGGCTTGGGGTAGACCAGCTTGAGGTTTTCCCGCTTTGAAAGCTGCCAATCAAAGATCTTTCTCCTCTGTCCCATTCGAGAGGTAGATTTCTTAACACCCTATGGTTGTTTGTAAGCATGATTTTTTCATATAACGATCCATTACGGGTTTTCTTTTAACAGACATTATAAATTGATTTATAATTAACTGTAACAAGTTTTCATTCAATTTTCGCTGCGTTTTTATTTTATAAGGATAAAATGACTCTGATAAACTTGTGAAAACCCTACATTAAAAACCTATTAAAAACTTGGCTAAAACAACCTAAAAACCAATCAAAATAATTGTCAACACATAACCTAACAAGCTGTGAAAACTACATAAATATAAGCCAACTAAACTCCAAAATAAGCAGCTAACAAGCTATGCAAAATAGTTAAAAACAAGCTCCAAACACCAAAATAATCAAACAAGTTGTCCAGAACAGTTTAATACATCAAGGATGTCCACATAAGCTAAACCAGTTGTCCACTACTTCATTTTCTATTGTCTAAGCCAACTGAAATGAACTCAACATAAGAACACAACAAAAATCAGTTAAAGGTTTATTCTTTCGAAACTGAATATTATAACATGATAAGTAAGGTACCTGTCAATCCATATGATCGGTGCAAATATTAAGTTTGCTTGCAAAATCTAAAGTACAAGTCATATTTTGTTAGAACACATAATAATAAAAAAATTATAATAACTAAAAGCTACTAAACTTACCATTTTCAACTTCTTCAAGCTCTTGAATGTCTTTCAACAAATCTTTGTAATCAACACGTGTTTCTTTTTTAAACTCTGGTCGAATCCAATTTTATGTACATACTAGATTTAGTAAATCCGTATAATACACGGGTTGAATAAATAAAATATTAAATATAATAAAATTTATTAAGTATGTAACTACATTTTAAGATAAGATATGATTGAAATTATGTATGAGTGAAACTATAAGTAATAAAATAATAATATCAACTTTTTGAAATTTTATTTTGCCAAAAAAAAATTAAACATTTTGTTTCAAACAAACTGTATTAAAAATGTCATTTTTAATTATTATAAGTCTCAATTTTAGTTTTGGTTTATTAAAAATGTATTTATTAAAAAAAACCAATTTGTAAAAAACTAATTTTAAAATATTTCGTATTTTTAAAAAAGTTTGATGTTTTAGAAAATATTCTTATTTTATACAAATTTATTTGTCTAGATATAGCATTGATAAAAACATCTTTTTTTTTAATTTATTAAAAACTATTATAATTTAAGAAAGAATCAAATAATTAGTAATTAGGTAATTATTTAATAGAAGAGAAAAGTGAGAAACTTTTAGTGAGGAAAAATATGATGTTGACACGTGTAGTGCTAAGTTACTTTTTTATTAGAATAGAAAGATAAGAGCTCACATAGTTTTATGAGGAAGATTACTCTTGAATGGATCTAAAATCCTCTTGTGTTAAATGCAGACTCTGAAGCAAGTGTAGAAACTTAAACAGTCAAAACATCCCTTGCAATTTTTGTTAAAATCTTATGTTTTCCTGATTTATCTTCCACCAATGTAGCAAGTCAAATGAAGCATACATTGGCGCTTTCTCTTCTTTCAAGTTTCTATCTAGCTCACATATTGATCTATCTTCAAAGTGTGACTTATATTTTCGCATACACCTCATTTTCACCAATTTCATTCAAATTATGGCTCTTATTTGAGGAATGTTCTTTGGCATCCTTAGTATGCTTTAGACAATAATGGTCATAAAGTTAATTCACAATATCTTTTACTTTTTTCTTCAAGTTGATTGCAAGATTTCCAGTATGGTACATATCATCGAAACTCCAATCAACATATGTTAACTCATAGTGAGGATCAAATACAAAAACAACATACAATAAAGGGTTTGTCTTCTCCACATCTCCCCAATATTTATCACATTTTACTTCATATTTAAAGCCATTTGACTCAACCTCTCATTGTCATTTTGAATGCATTCATTAATATGACTTCATATTTACATACAGAGACCCTAAAAACCGATCCATCACTTCATAAAACACCTTAATAAAAGTCATAAATGATGGTGTAATCTCCGATCAATATCACTAGGGTTCGATTTTAGTTACATCATACTTTTTCTTAACATCTTCATCCAATAAATAAGTAGGACCTATAATAAAAAAGCATAGCATATTTGCCATTTTCTTCCAACCAATTAAAGGCTTTCTAGACTTCAAAGTTATCTCCAACATTAAGTATGTCAAGTTCCACCTAGTGGAAACATCCAAACAAACAATTCCACCACTTATATCTAAGTTTTCTATTTTTAAACGTACTTTGTACTTAGCCAACCTTGCAGGTGTGTTCGTTTATGTTCAAGATCATTTACTTACATTCTTTTGTCTTTATTTGCGTTCATTTATGTTCAGTAAGTATTCGTGAATAGTTCATGTACAAAGTCTTTTCATTAATGAATATAGACGAACAAGGAATATCATTCGATATGTGTTCGTGAATAGTTTATGAACAAGTTATTTTCTTAATGAATGAACACGAACAAGGCCTTGTTCATGTTCGTTCAGTTCTTTTGTAATCGTAATTTAGCAATTGCTTGTTTATCTAACTCTTTTATGAAACGACCACATACTAATTTTCCACGCTCCCCTTTTCCTTGAAAACTCAACATTTTTTTCTTCTTATCTTATTGACATTCAAGTGGATTAAACTTGCATAATCTTCTCAAATGAGTCAACAAAATACTAGTATCATTTCTACTTGGCTCATAAACATAGCTTTTCTTATAGTGTTTACATATGGCACGCCCAACTACTAATTAGGTTTCTTAAACTGCTCCCATACAATTAATGGATTTTATTTTGTTCTTTTGCTGATATCACATTCAATTTCTTCCAAATCTACAATGTCTTCTTTCTTAGCCTCTTCCATATCATCATCATTGATTATATTCGCAGGCTCACCATCCTTATCATCCTCAATGTTTATAGAAACATTAATATCTTTTGTTTCGATTTCAAATGTTACCACAACACATTAATTTAATTATTCAGTGAGTATACTAAAAAAATAAAGCTTGTGCTAAAATTCATTAGGAGAAATGGAAATTGAAAAGCTTGAGACACCAACCTGAGATACAAAGTCGGTGAAACAAAATCGAGATAGGAACTTGGTGGAACTGAGATACAAACCTACATTTGTGATTGAGACTCTAAGTTGATGACTCGATGTCCATCAAACATGTTATTGAAACTCGATCTAGGGATGAGAAGTAAGAACTTGAATCGTTCTAGGGTTGAGAATAAAGATCTGGCGCACTGATGAAGTAAAAAAAAGATAGGATAGGGCAAGAGACAGATGTATTCACTTTTAATCCTTTGATATGGTACGAGTACCAATAGATGTTTCAGAACATAAGTTACAATTTATATAAAATGGTGGTGCCAATTTCTTAAAAGTTTCGTGTTATGGATATCAAAAGCTGGCATGCATTCGAGGTGAAGAAGCTAGTAGCAGTCATAATCTTTCTAGAAGTAAGGCGTGAGCCCTGGGTGGCGAATTTGATGATAGTAAAAAAAACTAGATGGATATTATCAAATGTGTACTTATTACACAATCTTAAAAAGCTTGTTCCATAGATTCTTACATGAATCCCTGAAATAGACGTCAAAATAGATCACTAACACCATACGATGTCAAATGATTCTTAGATGCCTATAACGGGTATCATCATATATAAGTGGTGAAAAATACAAAGATAAAATGACGGTCCATAATGATATGCGGGTGTTTTATTAAACAAAATACCATTTGGCTTCAAGAATGTTGTCATTATATATCAACGTTTGACGGACAAAGTATTCAAAAATCAAATAGACTATAGTTTGGAAGTATTTGTCAATGATTTAATAATTAAAACTAAGGATGAAAAAACCATGCTCACAGTTTTCTTTAAACACTAATGAATCTTAGAAAAAATATTATAAAGTTGAATATAGAAAAACACACTTTTAGAGTAGAAGAGGAAAATTCTTAATAATCATAGTTATAATTGAAGGGATTCAAGTAAAAAAAGATAGTAGCTGCCATCATAAACATGTCTCACTTGCCTCAATAAAAGATGTTCAGATATTAAGTGGACTGATAGCAATAAGTAGCTTTCTAGCAAAGCATATAGAGCGCTTGCTACCTTTTTTGAATACATTGAAGAATTGCCACACGTTTTTTGGATGCCAAAGGCAGAACAAGCTTCAAAAGAAGTCCCACACCAAGATAAATTTTTTCTATTGGAATGCCAAACTTGACCATATCCCCACGTCGAACACACTTCTAGTGAGAAAGTCCAAACTAATTCGGGAGTTTGCAAGTATTGTTGGATAGCTGACAAAACAATGAAGCATCTCTGTATATCTTATGTAACCCCTCGGTTCTAAGGGCATGATTGACGCATAAGAATGAGAGAGGTGGTGTCTTGGGTTAGTGAAAAAGAGAGGGTAACATTGGAAAGTTTCCAAGTATCGAAGATTGTAAGCCGTGGCGACTCCTTGCGGAATCAGAAGCAAAACGAAGAGAAAAGCTGTCTGGAAGCAACCCAAACTTAGATTAGGCATATCTCAGGCTAGAAAAAAAGTTAAAGAACCCATAATATATAAAAATGGTAGTGTCTCGACTAGAGGAATCTCAATATGGGGTCCCATAGCAGACCGTTATGCTTCTAGGTAGCGGATCGCGATGGATATTCTATAATAAATCGCCCGGTTGGAGATCATGTGTCGAGAAGCTATGTTTTCCTCAAGAAAGCTTTGGTATGATTTTAGATGCTCACATTATGCATTGTTATGGGTTTTAGAAAAAAAAAACTAGGGTTTTTGACAAGACCAAACCAATCATTAGTATGTTATGGGACATGATTTGGAAGTTACAAGAAAATCCGTACTTTGGTGGACGAATTTGTCATAAAAATGTTTTGGGTTTGATTATAGGTTTAACCGTATGCGTGAACTTTAGTTTAAAAGTATATTTTGATCTAAGAACGTTGTGTATTTAAATTGTAGGACTGTGTTCCATTTGTTTCCGTTCTTAGGGAGATATTAGTGATATTATGATTATAAAAGTTGATTATTGCAGACCACAAGTTGATTATTGCAAACCACCAGTTGAGATGACCCTAACCGCCCCCTTTTTCCTGTGTTTGATTTTGGGGTTGTACATGAGCTATCTAAATTGATTTTGTTATATGTTTTCATATGATTATTGTATGTTATATTGTGTTCCTTATGTTTAAGAGACTAAATTTTAGGTGCGTCAAGAGCTTGGTCATGTTAGTCACCGTCAAACCATTAAGGTAAGTTCGTGGGTTGTCCAAATGGCGTGAAACCCAAATTACCTCAGGGCATATGTGAGATTTATAAGGAATACACTTAGAGGCTAATGTAACCAAAGAAAAATCAAGAGCTCTCAGCATGCAGAAATGAAGTACAAGGAAGTTACTTCTGAAGATTTGATATAACTCAAAGAATTATGCTAAGTATCAAATCTTTCATAGCCAAAAGACCATATCTTCCGAAGCTAAAGATGAAGTCTTTTGAAGCTTCAAAGACAAAGTCTTCCGAAGCCAAAGACTGATTTGTTTCAAAGATAGAGAAGACATGCTTTCTCTGAATCACCTTTTGATAAAAGCTGAACCAATTTTCGCTGCAACTTCTGAAGACTCACCAACTTATATGAGTTGGTGAAAAGTCCATACTTTTGTCAAACTATAGATTAAGGTCTTTTGTCTGTAACTTTCCAACTATGTACCTTTTATCCTTTTTTGTAATAGATAAGGATGTGAGCTATGGCATGTCATAGTCAATAGTCAAGAGGCAATCTGTCTTTTGACTTTACATTGATCTTGTTATCTAGATTAGTGTATCCAGCTGGCCTTCAAAGTATGGCCGGCTGTAGGATGTAGTATAAAGTGTCTCAAGTACTTGTATAATAACGTATGCTTTGTAACACTTGTAAGAACTTGAAAGCAATATACATCATTCTTGAAAACCATATTTGAGTGTTCTTATTCTTGTTGTTTTTACTTGTGTTCTTTGTATCATCATGTGACATCCGTCACTAACAAGTCCGTTAATTGACTCGAAGTTCGTTAACTCTCCTTGTGCATTTACTTTTGTCGCGTAATTAATTCGTTTTCTATCCTGAATTTTGTCCTATCTGTCTTGCGCGTTAACCTTAATTTTATAATATTATCAATCAAAAAACATATATATAAGCATTCTTAATATCTCCAAATTATTATTATTATTATTATTATTATTATAATTAATAAGTAGAGGGTTTAAATTGTAATTTAGTTAAACTAAAGGGAATAATCAATTATAAGTTAGGGGACTAAGTTGCAAATTTACAATATATACATGCAAACCGTCGACCCCCCCCTTTGAGAACCCTACTACCGCCGTGAGCCCCCTTTGCGACCACCTCCGACCGAACAACCACCCTCTTTCATTCGTTATTAACCGCAGGTAACGCTTTGCTCTTTTCGCTTTGTTTCGTCTGAATATCGTCTCTTATTGATTTCATATGGTTTGTTTCATCGCGGTACGGGTACCGATCAAGTGTTCAGTTGTGTCGTGATTGCTGTGCGATTGTAATGTGTGTGTGTCGACTTCATATATATATATATATATATATATATATATATATATATATATATATGTTTGTATTCCTGTCATGCGTTGTGTGTGTATATGTACACATATGAATTGTGTGTGTTCGGGTATGTATATATATGTGTCCTTGGTGTATGTGTGTGCGTTAATGCAGTGTGTGTTTGTGTGTGTATGCAGTGTGTGTGTGCGTGAATGCAGTGTGTGTTGGGGAGTGTGTGCAGGTGTGTGTAATCTATGTGTGCGCGTAAGTGTGTGATATGTGTGTGTGTTGTGTTTGTGATATGTGTGTGTTTATTATATATATAGTTTGATATTATTATTATAATTAATATTATTACTCTTGTCATTGTTATTAGTATTATTATTGATATTATCATTATTCTCGTATTGTGTCGTAGAGTGTAATATATACATATATATATATATATACACACACACACGTGTGTGTCAAAGGTATAGACATGGCAGTGTGTATGTATATGGTGGTATTCATAACTGAGTGTGTATTTGGTGTGTGACGTGTGTGTTATTTAAGCTTGATTAGTGTGTGTTGTAGTAGTGTATGTGTGTATGGTTATACAATTGGGTGTGTCCAAACAATATATACATTTATACATATATAAATATGTGTATGTGTGTTATGATATAAGTATATTTGTCATATTATAAAACGCATATGACGTGTATGAACAGTAACTAAAGTTATATATACATATAAAGTGAATAATAGTGAGCGAATATGGACTAATTATATATATACAGAATTCATACGCATTCTTGTTTATTAAATGAAAAATTGAAGTATACATATTTAGTGTGCGTGTCGCGCGACGAACCCCCATCCGACCCGAAACCGACCGAATGTATCTATTCTCCTTGAATGTGTTTAAGGACTTAATTACAATTAATTATAGGTATTTGATCATGTGTTGCTCTCATTCTTTGAAGCCTTTTTGTTCACTTTATTTCATCACATTCAAGGTGAGTTTGCGGCCCCGTTTTCATCTCAACTGTTTATAAAACTTAGGGGGAAAAGTACGCTCACCCCTTTTATGCTGTGAACTCATTTATTCTTTGGGACTATTGTGTTTATTGTTTTGTAAGTTATATCTGGTACATGTAAGAGTTTTTTGTGTGGTTCTTTATTCACAACTATTTAACTTCGGTGTTGGAACCGACAGACAGGTATTGATAGTATTATTGGGTTGACACCCCCACCCTTGTTTATTAGTATACTAGTTGGGACTTACAGTGGCCATGGACGGGCCCTAGGGTGAATATGTTCCGACAAGATCTGTGTGTACATCATAGGTTTAGTTGTGATGCTCATGATTACATGTGATATTACTTGCTTATAACTGTATAAACATATGTCCAACAAAACTATTACACAACATCAATTTGTATTTATTATTTAAACCTGCGAGCTCACCAACAATATGTTGAACTTTTTGAGCATATCTTTTCAGGTAACAACCATTGAGAATAGCTAGGAATGCTGCCTTAATGACGACCCTAGGAATCACATTTTAAACTTATTGGGTGTCTTTGACTATCATGTTTGGATTTTCTTTGTTATTCATGTTTTGTTCACTTGCTCCCGGGTTGTGGGATTTATATTTCTTTTGACTGTTTGGCTATGTTTGTCGTGGAATTGACTAACCACGAAACAAGTCTCCATTTGTGTCAGGTGACCTCATGACACGTTGACCTTACATCATTTAATGCATCTCTATTGACTAACAATGTGTTTTGACGATCCCGTCCGTTACATCCTTGTGTTTCCGCTATAAGCGAGGGTGTGATAGATTGGTATCAGAGCCATTGGTTTTCAAGATACTTGTATATATTACTTCTCAACTCAGTATTACAAGACTCTTAAGCTCATGCTACATAAGTTACAATGAAAAACTATATATACTACTATCTACAGCCGGTTATACTTAGAAAACCTACTTGAATCTACTACTAGACAAATACTATATTGCTAGAAGTAAAGTATCTAAGATAAAATAATATCCTAGATAAGGTAACAAATCAAAAGTAGAAGACAACTGATCTATTAACACTTGTAAAAACTCATACCTTCCATGATTACAGCTTACGGATGCAGATAATCCCTCTGCATTTAGTATTAGAATGAACAAATTGAAATCATGATAGGCATAAATAGATCTTAGACACTCCCTTCTTTAGTTTGTGCGAGGTTCGTTAATCTTTATACATTTAGTACATCAGTTAGAGAACTGAGATTACAAAATCTATATAGTTTAATAGGTGAATAATACTTATAATAGCAGCTGTCGTGTACATGAGTTGAACAAACAAACAAACCTACCCAGCAGAAATCCCATTCATAAAAGCAAGCGGGTCAAATGGGTCAATCTTGTAGAAAGTTGAGTAGAGTATATTTTACCATTGCTAATGCATAAAACCTCTAATATCATCTTATTCAAAAGGCTAAATTATTATTTAATAAGTCTAGCTTTTATTATCATATTAGCACCTAAGATAAAATAATATCCTAGATAAGGTAGTCATGACAGGTCCATGACTTACCTTTTGGCACCAACTAAGAATGGTATCTGTACTAAGTTGAAAAGGTGAACAGTGGATTAAAGTATGGTCAACTACATGGGTTAGGAAAAGCACCATGCAGTGTATTAGAGTCTATCAGACAGACCATACTTTTGTCCACTGGTTCATAGTTGATTCTTCCAAAGCTAAATGGCTTTGGAAGAATAAGTTCTTCCGAGGCTATTTATACTTCGGAAGAAAGAACTTCTTCCGAATCTTCTACAGGTCTTTATGACTTTATTCTTCGGAAGACTTTATCTTGGATCTTCTAAGTGTGAATACTTTGGAAGGAGAACTGCTTGATCTTCAGAAGACTTTGTTCTATCCTTCGGAATTTCTTCATATACTTCGGAAGGAAAACCACTTAGTCTCGGAAGACTTAGTTTTCCTCCAGAAGCTCTTCAGACATAATGCTTCGAAAGATCTTTGACATAGCTGCGGAAGAGTAGTTTTGTCTTTGGAAGACTTCTTCAACTTGTACACAAAACTGTTCTAAGTGTTGTTTTGGTTGCACCAGCCTCATATGATCCAACAAACTCCCCCTAGGCTGATGCTACCAAAACATCACTTCCTCTTTCTCTTCATGGCCTTCAATACCAGGGAGAGCAGATATCTATCTGTCTCTTTGTTTTTCTCTGATGTGGTGGTGAGGAGTTTGTACAGGTCATTTGTAGATAATAAATCCAGTCGATTGCTCTGAATGATATGTACTCTTTGTTGCATCCCTCTAAAGAGAGTTAGTTGATGGAAAAGGTAGTCATATTCCCATCTAACTATAGGATCTGAAGTGGAGCCCTCAACCATCTGTAGAAAGGTCTTCCCTTTTGTGGTTGTGCCTTCTTCAGCATCCTGTGCTCTCCTTTTCAACTCTTCTTCAATCTTGGCCTTCTTTGTGAGCTCGGCTAGATGAAGGCTGCTTAAATGATTTCTAATATGAGCAGCTATCTCAGAGTTAGAGGGATTGGAGAATGGCTTCTCTGCTAACTCAGCTATGTCAAATCTGCTGGAATGTAGCAGAGATGAAGTGTCAGTCCTGGTAACTTCACCATTCTCCCTTTTTATAGCAAAGCGGTGGGAATCTTCATCGAACCTCCACTGGACAATTTGTTTTATAGGATTGAGGGGTTTTGTTGGCAGTTTGTCCCCTTTCCTAGTGTCCAGCAGAGTCACCAACATTCTTCTTAACTTCTTCTCGACTTCATTGAGAGTATCTGAATTTGTTGCAAGAAGTTGAAGAGCTTGGTCCAGTTTTCCTTTAGGAAGATCAAGGAATGCATCTCTTATGAGGGAACTAGAAGAGCCATCAATGAAAGTCAGCTGGATGGACTCTTCCTCATAAGAGATGTCGCTCAGTGTTGTGCAATTTGTGAGCTTCTTCTTTATCTCCTTGAATTCTTCCAAGGTTAGGGGTTTTGATGGATCAGAGGATGGTTTGGTTTTTGAGTGCGTTCTTGGTTGTGTTTTGGGTCGTAGGATAGGTCGTGGTGGTGGTTGGTAGGAAGCAGTGGGTGATGGTATAGGTAAGGTTGATGGAGAAGGTTTAGGGGTGAAAGGTTCTATTTTGATGGGGAATGAAGAAGGTGTAGGTTGTGTTTTGGGTAGTTGTTTGGGTATTGGTTTGGGTGCCATCCTCTAAACACTAGGAGTTTGAGCAACCTCCTGCCTTCTTCCTAAGCGAATGTCAGCTTTGATGTCGGTGACATGTCGCTGTAGGGTCTTGATCGACATGGGACCCACTTGCCTGCCGGAGAAGCTGTGAGCTCGGAGATAGGATTTCATCCAATCCTTGTCTCCCTTCTTTTTGGCAGCCGCAAGTTCTCCCTCTACCTCTTTCTTTCTCTTTTCTCTCAACTTCTCCCTAGCAGCCTTCTTCCTTTCCTTGTTGATTAGATCTTGTTCTTTGTGAAAAAGAAACAAGATCATGTTGTTTTGGTGAGGTTCCAGCTCCTCTTGAGAATAGCCTATATTGCAGAGAAAGGCTATTCTCTCCATCCTCTCCCTTTCCATGGCTTCTTCCTTCTTCTTCCTTTTTTCCTCCTCTTTGGCCAACCTTGCTGCTTCTTCCTTTTCTTTGGTTAGCAAGGTTTCCTTTTCTAGTTTCACAAGCTCATCAGTTGGGAGTAGAAGAGTTTCTTCATTGGCTACTCCCAGGTTGATGAGTCTGTCAATGATTTCCACCCTCCTTTTATTGTTGAGACTTGCTTGGGTGGCTGTTGTTACTTTGCTACTAGCAGCCAACAACTTTCCAGTATCAAGTTTACCTTTCTTCTTTAGCTTCTCCATTCTTTCCTCTTCTAGTAGCTCCTCAGCAGTAAGCTTTCTCTTCCCCTTAGGATAAGAGCAAGATTCAGCCTTTGGGAACTCAGGTTTAGAAGATTCAGGTTGGAGTGAGGGTGTTTGAAGTGGTGGTTCTTGTAAGAGAGGGGTTGTAAGGAAGTCCTCACTGTTAATCTCACAGGCTAGTTCAAGGATTGCCTTTGTGATGAGCAGATCACTGGATAATGAAGATAGTCCAATTATTCCTTCGGCAGCTTGGATTTCTGCGTCGGAAGTAACTGGAACTGCATCACCTATCCCATCCAAATCAGTTGCTAGGCCATCAGGCTGTACATCCCCTTCGAAGTAATCTTGGGTTTAGTAGAGACCTTAGGTTGACCAACTTCTCTTTAGAGGTAGGTGGTGCAATTAGCCTTGAAGCTCTTCAGCTCCAAAGTAGGCGATAGCTATATCAGGGGAGGGCTGTTCATGGAAGAGCTCAACATAAATTTGGTAAAAACATTGAGATCTATGAGCATCCTTTGGTCCACTTGAAAGGTAATGGTAGCTGGTTGAGGGAAGAATGTTGTAGGGTGATGTTGTTGGGGGGAAAAATAGATAGATAAGCATAAGGAGAGGTTGTTGCTATAGGGTAAGTGGGTTCCTCATGATGTTGTTTTGTACACTCTCCCCTTTTTGGTAGTATCATCTTTAGAAGTAGATGAGCTGGAGGAAGAACTTAAAGAAAACCTGAATAGGTACATGCCTGATAGACTTCACAATCTGTGTCTTAGCTAGTTTAGCCTTGAGATATTCAATCTCAAGTTGTTGAGTGGCAGACCTGTCCTCTAAAGTCTTAACCTTTAATTCAAGGTTGAAACTTTGGAAATTAGGTCTTTGATAATGAGTTGAAGTCTACCCTCATCTTCTTTTGAAGAATCATAGGGAGAGAGACAACATTCCTTGCATGTTCATCATCACCACCAGTTATGGTTTCTCGACGCCCTGGATACCCTTCCCTACTGATGTCCTTTTCAGAAACATCAATTGGCAAGATTTCCGTAGACTCAGTCTCACTGATGTAACCACTTTCCTGAGAGGCCAGTGAGACACTCTCAGTAGTGGCGGCTAAGCCTACATGAGTCACCTCCACAATAGTGGACTCACCTCAGTTTGGCTGAACTAATGTTGGCTAGATATTATAGGTTCCCT
Organism: Flaveria sonorensis; assembly: GCA_025506505.1. NCBI lineage: Eukaryota > Viridiplantae > Streptophyta > Magnoliopsida > Asterales > Asteraceae > Flaveria > Flaveria sonorensis. The sequence continues at coordinate 34,658,878 of CM046424.1, forward strand.
GGGGCTCAGATGATCTTGAGAAAGGTATTGTAGATCAACATCATGGCTCTGACGAAACATAATATCCTCATCAGGTTGGATTAAAAGGTAAACGAAGGATAGAGAGGTTAATTCTAATGACCCGGGACCTTGGTCAGCACCTAATGGCTCTTCCGCAATAGCAGTTGTGCCAATGATGTGGTTGTCCCTTTTTGGTTGCTTAGGGGAGTGTTGGGACTCACCCTAAGAGCTAATGGCTTGGGTTTTGGGCTCATCAGGTTGAGACTGAGGAGACTTAGCACTGATATTAAGGTCGATGGTGGAGGAAGGTGTGACCTCTAGCTGAGTGGGAGCCCTAAGTTCCACTCGAGCCTTTTTGGTGTGAACAGTAGGGACCTGAACAATCAAAGTAGATTGATCAGGGGTTTGCTTGGGACGTCTCGTGTATGTAAATTTAATTGGGTGGGAAGAAGTAGTTGGAATTTGAGTGGGGAGGTCTGGTGTGGGTTCATCGCCTGCTGGGAAGGATGTCACCAGGAGCCGTTGGCTCAAGCATACCTGGGAGAAGATCAGTGAATCCCCGTGAAATTGGTGGACACCTTCTTCAAGGTCTTGAAGATGCCTGGCCTCATGTGTGGGACCATGAGAGTGTCTTCATGTTGTAGTCTACTCTGGTCCATCTCACAGTTTATTATATGCTGAATGAACCGAGGATACATGAAAAATGAATCCCGGGTAAGATTTCCTTGCAAATTGTTCAGAACAAACCTTTAATAGTTGAAGCGGAGGCCTTTTACCATTCCATGGACTAGGCATCCCAGATCATATGGGATTTGATCCCAACCCCCTGATTTGTTAGATAGGCAATGTAGAACGATGTGCAACAAGAATTTCCAGTTGTAAGAGAAATTAAACTTGTAGACAGTGGACTTGTGCACATCACTACCATATCCCATCTGAGTATATGTGTTTGCTAGCTCGGATTTGGGGAATTCAGTTAGGGTGCCATCGTCATGAAGCTCCAGATGCTCCCTGATGGTAGATTCAGAAATGATGATCTCTTCTCCACTGATTCTCGACCTGATGACCCTCTCATTGTTCAGAGTTTCACAATGACCGTTTGCCCAAAATTCGGTCATGTGATTAGAGTATATGGTGGGGTTTATGGTGAGGGCGGTAAATATGTGGAGTGAAAAAGAAAATTGATGATGGGGCAAAGTCAGCATCCTTAGAAGAGTCAAGGATGGCGACTTGGTTATGTTGAGGATTGAGAGCCATTGTAAGAAAGTATGGTTGGATTGAAGGAATTTTGAGAGAGAGTGAAGACGATAATGGGAGTATTAGGTTTCAGTGGTGGTTAAAAGGGTAAAGAAAGAGAGTCGGAAGTTTTAAATAGGGGGTAAAAGACCATGCCGATAAGGTGCAAAGACAGTTTGGGGGTGTACTTAAGTACGACAACAAGGTAGATAATTTAAAATATTCCGAAAACATTTTAATCTTTACACAGTGGGGTTCTGAAGGAAAAGTTGCTTCTGAGAGAAAAGACTTCTTCCGAGAGTAATTTAATAGCCTTCGGAAGAAAATTCTTCGAAAGAATTTGCTTCCGAGGGTAAAAATTCTTCGAAAGAAAATACTAAAGTGAAGGATTTACCTTCGGAAGATAAAAAGATCTCTTCCGAGAGTAAATTTTTTTTCTAAAGAATTTCCACTTAGAAGAAAAACTTTAGTAACAGGGCTTAGATTGTAATTAGACAACATAAACATACACATTTTAAAAGGTTTTCAAAAGAAATAAACTAGTCAAGGTTAATCATCCCAATAGCTGTGATTAAGTATTTAAATCTTTGTTCATCAAAGGCTTTGGTGAACAAGTCAGCATATTGTTCATTTGAATTAACTTTTACTAGTTTAATCAAGTGTTTCTCATGAATATCTCGAATGAAATGATACCTGATGTCAATATGCTTTGTCTTGGAGTGCTTGACTGGATTTTCTGTAATGGAAATGGCACTCGTGTTGTCTATGTGGATAGGAGTATTCATGAAGTTGAATCCATAGTCTAACATCTGATTTTGAATCCATAGCAGTTGAGCACAACAGCTCGCAGCAGCAATGTATTCAGCTTTAGTAGTTGATGTAGAGACACATGATTGCTTCTTGCATTGCCAGGAAATAATCCTTCCACCAAGAAATTTACATCCTCCTGATATGGATTTCTTTTTAATGTAACAGCCACCATAATCACTGTCAGAGTACCCATAGAGATTGAAATCCTTATCCTTAGGATACCAGAGACCTAGTTTGGGAGCTCCTTTGAGGTATCTAAGAATCCTTTTGACAGCAATTATGTGAGACACCTTGGGAGCAGCCTGATATCTTACATAGATGCAAGTTGCAAACATGATATCAGGTCTACTAACTATGAGATACATCAGAGATCCAATAATTTCCCTGTACTGATGTTGATTAGTATCCTCCCCCTCGGAATCAGGACATAAATTGTGATTTCTGGGTATAGGTGTCTTGGCTATCTTACAATCTTTCATCTGAAATATTTTTAAGATGTCCTTGACATACTTAGACTGATTGATAAAGAATCCTTCTTCCATCTGCTTCACTTGAATCCCAAGAAAGAAATCCATCTTTCCCATGGAGCTCATCTCAAATTTCTTTCTCATGATGCTTTCAAAGTCTTTGCACATTTGGTCATTTGAGGAACCAAATATGATGTCATCGACATAGACTTGAACAAGTAGCATGTCCTTCCTAGATTTCTTTATTAGCAATGTCTTGTCTATGGTGCCTCTGGTGTAGCCGTTTTTGAGGAGAAACTAAGACAAAGTCTCATACCATAGCCTTGGTGCTTGATGCAACCCATAAATAGCTTTATCCAGTTTGCACACATAGTTGGGATGCTATGGGTCTTCAAATCCAGGTGGCTGAGACACATAGACTTCTCTGTCTATATTCCCATACAAAAATGCACATTTGACGTCAAGTTGATAGACTGTGAAGTTCTTGGAGGCCGCAAAAGCAAGGAAGATTCGCACAGCTTCAAGTCTTGCAAGAGGTGCAAAGACAACAGTGTAATCTATGCCTTCTTCCTGTGTGTATCCTTGAATGACAAGTCTTGCTTTGTTCTTGATGATCAAACCTCTTATCTCTTTTGTTTCTGAACACCCACTTGGTGCCAATAGGGACTTGACCAGGTGGCAAAGGACATAGGTTCCATACCTTTAGCCTCTTGAATTAAAGCAATTCTCTTGCATGCAATTGTTGTGCTTGAGGGCTTCTTCCACCTTCTTTGGTTCCACATGAGTACAAGCATATATTCCCATTGTGAGTCTGACTTCTTGTTCTCACACCTTTTGATACATCCCCAATGATGTTTTTAGCTGGATGAGTGTTGTGTATCCTAAGCCTAGGAATCATATCTAATTGCATAGATAGGTCTAGGTTTGAGAAGTTTTACTCAGAACTTCGACCACCTTCTCCAGCTGATGTCTCACATTCATTCAGTGAGGACTGATTGAATGAATGAGTGACATCATCAATGTCAGTGAGTTATAAGGCTCAGTGAGTTGACAATTTGTTCAAGCTCCTTTATTTCCTAAGATACTCATGCTTTCAGGACTTTCAGCAGTAGGAGCTTGTTCTTCATTTCTTCTTGGAGAACCGAAAATAGGTCTAGGTAGCTCAAACAGTTGATCTTCGTATGGGTCACTTTGAGATCCTGTTCTAGCTGAAACATTCTCATAAGATGGTTTAGAATAGTTTGGAAACAATACTAAATCAAAAATGTATTTAGGTCTATTCCCTCTAACACAAGGAGTGTGCCCATTAACAACAATGTTGGATGATTCCTCAAACTGTTGAGTTTTGATATTATACACTCTATAAGCAATAGAGGTGGAGGAATATCCAATAAAGATAGCATCATCCGACTTTTCAGCAAATTTTGCTAAATTGTCCTTTGTGTTGAGTATGGTACACCTGCTACCAAAGGACCTAAGAAAGCCAATGAACGGTGGCCTCTTGTTCCATAGCTCATAAGGGGTCTTCCCATGAGGCTTAACAATGATTACTCTGTTTTGCACATAACATGCAGTGCTGACTGCCTCTGCCCTGAAAGTTAGAGGCAGCTTTGAATCAGCTAACACTGTTCTTGCAGCCTCAATAAGTGTCCTGTTCCTCCTCCCAGCAACACCATTCTGTTGAGGAGTTCTAGGAGCACCATATTGTCTGACAATCCCTTTTGAGTTACAGAATGAGTCAAGAACTTGATTCTTAAACTCAGTCCCTTGATCACTTCTAATAATTTTCACCTTGTGATCCTTTTGATTTTCAATTTTAAGAATAAAAGATTTTAAAGTTTCAACTGTTTCATCTTTAGTTCTTAAAAAGAATACCCAAGTGAATCTTGTAAAATCATCAACAATCACAAGGCAATATGATTTCCTTCCAATGCTCATTATACTTGTGGGACCAAAAAGATCCATGTGCAATAAGTGTAATGGAGTGATGATAGAGTTCACTTCTTTGGATTTGTGAGTGACCTTGTGTTGTTTTCCTTTTAGGCAAGCAATACAGTTGTCTTTACAGAAAAAACTCATTTTTAGGCACACCATGTACCAAATTATTTTTAACCAAATTGTTCATGGTTTAAAATTAACATGGCATATTCTTTTATGCCAAAGAGTTGACTCATCACCATTGGCTTTGGAAAGAAAGCATGATACTTCACCCAGTGGGAAAGCATTGTTCATGTCCAGTTTGTACATATCCCCTCTCCTGGGAGATCTAAGAAGCACCAATTCCTGAGGAATTGTCATCCCGGGTTTGAGGATGATGCACTCATTTTCTGTGAAAAGCATTTGGTGCTTCTGGTCACAGAATTGAAAAACACTTAACAGATTGGGTTCAATCTGTTTGATAAAGTTTACTTTGTCAACTTTTAACTTACCATTGGATACACTACCACTACCAGAAATGTATCCTCCGGCTTCACATCCAAACTGAACAAGGCCTCCATCAAAATGTTCAAATTGTTGAAGAAGAGATCTGTTCCCTGTCATGTGCCTGGAGCATCCGCTGTCCACAATCCATATATTTCCATTCTTGTCATGTGGATGTCCTTGCACATAAAGTGAGATGATTAGTTACTATTGGAAACCCAAGCCTTGTTGGTCTTTGGTTCTTCCAATGTAGATGATTTAATTGAACCAAAGTATAGGCAATTTGTGTTTGTGAGGAAGAGGTACTGGCTGCAGAATCTGTTTTGTTCTTCCATACCATCCTATGGTTGACCAGTGTAGATGATCCTGAAGAGGATTGAGCAGCACGACCTTCTTCCGAGACTAGTTTCTTTTTGGAAGATTTCAAAGGATTCCTTTTGTTCTTTAGTTTGTTCTTTGGCTTGTCTTCCGAAGCTATTTTTTCTTCGGAAGAATGATTTTCTTCCGAAAGTAACTTAGCTTCGGAAACAAGCTTTCCTTTCCTTTTCACTTGGACCATGTGATAAGGTCCAAATGTGAAACCTTCCTTGACTCATTCACTTTTAACATTGGTTGCATAATGTATGCTTGCAGGATTGTAATAACAATCTTTAGCCATGTGGTTATGCAGAACACAGATTATGCACTCAATGTTACTCTTGATGGGGCGTGATGGTTGTTGGTTCTTGCACTCCTTTTCTTCAACAGCTTTTCCTTTTAACTTCTGATCCTTCAGCTGGACAGGAATGTTGGTACTACATTCCTTTCCTGGGTCAGAGTTTCCAACCACTTGGAATCCGGCTGATGTGAATACACCCTTTTGTCTAGGATCTATCTTCATCCTAGACTCAGTCACCTTCTTGGCATTTTTCTTTGTTTCCTTGATTTTGTTCTTTCTCTCTTTGGTGGTTAGGGGTTGCAGGATCGGGTAAGGGTACTTAACACTTAGTTTCACACTGAGGAGAGATCTTAGATCACTTAACAAATCAAATAGGGAACTGGTAACTTAAACAGATGATACTAAGAACACAAGTAAATTAAAGAGACAGAACTAAGAACAACAAAGAACACAAGATTGGTTTTCAAGGATGTTGTATATTGATCTCAAGTTCTTTTACAAGTGTTACAAAGCATAAGAAATTACAAGACCTGAGACACTTTTATACTACAACCTACAACCATCACTTACATGTAAAGACAGTTGGGATTTGACTAATCTAGACAACAAGATCAATCTAAAGTCAAAAGGCAGATTGCCTTTTGACTAGTGACTATGACATGCCATAGCTCACTGACTTTTCCTAATACAAAAAGTCTACAGGACAAGTAAGGTAAGTTACAGACAAAGACCATTCCTACTTTTGATAAAGCATGGAAGTTTCACCAACTTGTGTAAAGTAGGTGAACCACCAAGCAGGCAGCGGAAAGTGTGTCAGCTTTATCAAAAGTTGATTCAGAGAAAGCATATTTTCTCTGTCCTCTGAAGAAATCAGTCTTCACAGCTTCGAAAGACTTTGTCTCTGAAGCTTCGGAAGATTTCATCTTTGGCTTCGGAAGATGCTGGTCTTTGGCTTCGGAAGATTTCACACTTAGAGTATTTTTCTGTTTGAGTGTGAAACTTCCGAAGTAACTCCTTCTGAACTGTTAGCTTCGAAAGATCTTACACTTAGACATATTTGAGAGTGTAAGACTTCCAAAGCTAGTTCATCTTTGTTCATTAGTGCATGCATGGAAGACTTGGTTGTTCTGGCTTGTTGGTTGCATCAGCCTCATAATCTTCAGATGATCTTACAAACTCCCCGTAGGCTGAGGCTACCAAAACAGAGAAGCTCTTCATATTTTGATAGTCCATATTAGGATCCTCAGCATACCTTTCTTCATCATTAGGTCTGGATCCTTCAGACTAACATAGAACCTTCTCATGTCAAAGAGAACATGAAGAGGAAGATTGAGTATGTCTTCTGAGGAATAGACAAGCATGCCTTCCAACCATCTATCTTGATCTTCATCATAAGACCATGACATAATTTGTCTTCCAACAGCAAGAGGCTCTACTATGATTGGAGTTTGTTCTGACTCATCCTGAGGTTGGGAGGTGGATGCCTTTCTTCTTTTTCTCTTTGAGGTTGATCTTCTGGCCATCCTTTTTCTTCTCCCTAATGATTTTAACTGAGAGGACTGGTCTTGGGTACCAGTTGTTCAGTTGAGTGCCCCTCAGTTGGGATCTCCTCTCTCACAGGTTCAGAAGGAGAGAGAGGAGGACCATGCTGCGGATCAGAAGATGAAGTTGGCTGAGATGCAGCTCCAGGTTTAAGTTGTGTTGTCTCAGTGGGTTCAACCTTCACCTCAACTTTAGGTTGAGCTAGACTTGGTGGAGAATACAAGTCCTCCAGCTCTCCCTCCTTTATCTTCTGCTTGATTACCCTGATATGCTCATCCATTATGGATAGACACATAGGGCCAAGCCTCCTTTCGGAGAATCCATACAGCTTCAAAATGCTCATCATCCTTTGTCTGTCAGCAGACTTCTTTTGGCTTTTGTGGATGATGGCCCTTGACTTTGCAGCTTCTTCCTTTAATTTATTTCTTTTCAGCTTGTTTTTATCTTTTAGCTTTTTCTTCCATCTGCTTATGGTATTCAAACAATATGTACTCAGATGGTATGGGAAAAAGTGCATCTGCCTGATAGAGACCTGTGGCACTCAGGTAGCTGATCATCTTTAGTCTTTCTTCTTTAGTTGCTACCTGAGGTTGTTCAGTGGCCACAGTCTCTGGTTCAGGACTTTCTTGAACTTGGGAGAGGACAGGAATGTTCTTGTAAAGTCTTTTCAGCTTCATTTCTTCCTTTTGCTTGAGGAGCAATGCTACATCCTCAGCTTCCTTCCTCTCCTTTGACAACTCTGTGTCAGCCAGTTCATTCAATTCATCTAAGGGGAGAGAGATGAGTTCATCAACATTATAGTTTCTGGTTCCCAGGTAGTTTAGCCTGGCTGCCCTTAACTCATCTTCCTGAGTGTTTAGCCTGGGGGCAGCCCTGATTGCAGCTTCCATAAACCCTGGGGAACCACTTGAACTCTCTCCCCTCAGCTTCCTCTTCCTCTCTCTCTTCTCCTCCTCAATCTCCTCAGGAGTCATTTTCCTTTTGCCTTTGTCAACCACAGGCTTTGGTGACTCAGGCTGGAGAGAGCTTTGGCCTTTATTGCTTGGTTCAGCTGTCAAGCTCTAGCCAGAAAGAGGTTGTGAAACACCATCACCAGCTGGTGTTTCAATGAGGGTAATGGGTGCAGAGGGAGATCCTGCTCAAGGTTCACAGGTTCAACCTCTGGGCCTTAAGTCAAGGTTTTCCCTTTGAAGCTAATCTCCAGGTCTACCTCAACATCCAGTTGACCAAAGATCTCACCTACTAGCCTCTGTCTATATAATTTTGATCTCAATTTAAACTCCTCTAGTAGCCTGTCTTGGATTCTTTCTGCCAATTTTGCTGCTTGTCTGTTATTGCTTGGGTTGACAAGTGGCAGATCTACCAAGATGATGCTTTCATAGAAACTGAGGTGTGAAATGTTGAGAACTTCTAGTTGACCCTGAGCTCTAGAGATCACAAGAGCTCTCCTATTACTGTCATACCCCCAACCCCAGATTGGGTTCTCAGAAGGGGCAGACATTGCTCTTGGTATTCCCTCCTCAAACAGTTGTTGAATGAGCAAATGTAGATCACTGTCTAGAGGAGGTTGCTGAGTATGAACATCTGCAAGAGAGGATGGTGATTCCTCTATGTCCATACTCTGGGAAGAACTCCCAGGTTCTGTGATTGTCAGAATTTTCTCCCCTTTTTGGTAGCATCACCCTCTTGCATAGGTGAGCTGGGAGATTGATCCATGACATCCACAGGTTCTTGTGGACCTGGATGAGTTGTCCTCATGGGTCTCTCAGCAACTTGCCCTTGAGATCGGTGATCTCAAGTTGCTGGTCATTGACCCTCTTCTGTAAGATAGTCACCTGAGATTCCAGGTGAGCTATCTTTGAAACAAAATAGGTGCAAAGATGTGACAGTTTGTGCACCTTTTGTTGCAGACTCCCCTCATCTTCAGATGAAGAATCATTGGGGATGAGAGAATTGGACCTAAGTCTTCTTCCTCACCACCAGCATGGGTTTCTTGGCTGCTGGATTTCCCCTGCCCAATGACAACTTCCAGAGAAGTGTCAAGAGGCTGGGTTGCCATGGTAGAGGTCCTAGTGATGTTATCACTTGCAAAAGTGATAGCCTCTGCCATATGGATTTCCTGAATAAGTTCAGGACGATCCACCTCAGTAGGGGGTTGCTGATGTGGGCTAGAGATGGGGGAAGCAGGAGTACTCATCTCTCCTTGAGTGTGGGAAGAGAGGAGAGACTCATGGTACTCACTGAAGCCCAAATCTTCATCAGAATAGAAGTCAAGGCTAGGAATGGGGCGGTTTAGATCAAGAGGTTGGGGATGGTAGCTTTCCCCAGAAGGTTGATCACTAGAGTATTGAGACTCAGAGTGATGGCTTAAGGCTGTTTGTGGGGTTGTGAGCTCATCAGGCTGAGCATGAGGAACCTCAGCACTGAGTGGTGGAAAGATGGGAGTGGTCTGCTCCTCAGGGGAAGTGGGAGCTCGAGATTCCACTTCCTCCTGTATGGGTTCTGATATGGGGGCCTGCACATGCTCAGTAGCAAGTGCAGGGGTTCGTTGGGATTTTCTTTTGTAGGTGATGGTGATGGTAGGCTGTGTTTGAGGTGGTTGAGAGGTGGAGGGTGTTGGTTCAACACTAGCTGGTGCTGCTAGGTTTTCACCCTGAGCAATGAGCTCAAACATTTTTGGGACAAGGGCTGTTTCTACCCCAGAGAAGCCAACAGTTGGCTTCTTCAAGATTTTGAAGATGCCGGGCCTCATTTGTCCTATTTTAAGAATATTACCTGTTCCCCTCAACTGTGGTCCCAACTCACAGTTGAGAATGTGTTGAACATACCTAGGGAACATGTAATACTCTAAGGAGTCCAAGTTTGCAAGTAAATTAGTATATACAAACTGAGAGTACCTGAACTTGACCCCTTGTACCATCCCATGGACTATAAAGGAGAGGTCTTCTGGAACTTGATCCCATCCTCCATGCTTGTTAGAAAGGCTGTGAATGACGACATGGAGGAGGTATTTCCATTGAGATGAGACCTTCCCCTTCCTGAAGGTTTTGACTGAGAAGTCACCTTCATAGCCCATCTGCTGAAAGGAGTGGTTGACAGCAGATTTGGGAAAGGACAGCTCACCTGCTTCATCATCCAGCTGCAAATGGGTGTTTATGATGGCCGGAGTGATGAAAACTGTCCTCCCCTGCACTGTAGCAGACAGTGCCTTCTCCCCGTCCATGGTGACCTCTTGACAGGTCCTCCAGAACTCAAGCAACTGATCCTCATAGAGAGGAGGATCAATTGTAAGGGAGGTGAAGTAGTGAGACGAAGAAAGGTACCTACACACATCTGAGAAGCTTGGATCCTTCTCAGAGTGTAACAGGGCAACCTGATTGTGTTGCCTGTGTAGGTGCATGGAAAAATCAGGGTCGTTGCGACGATCAATGTTGGCCATTTGAGGAAGCTTTACAGTGAAGAAAGGAAGAAGAAGATGAAATTTGGGGGTAAATTTAGGGTAAGGATCAGTGAGAGTAGAGAGACGAAATAGAACCGTTTGGAAGATATATGTTGTGGATTTGAGACAAAGTTATGACAAAAAGATAAACTTTGAAATCCGCAAGTGGGTCCTACTTCTGAAAAAGTGCGCCCAAAAAGTTAGTTTTCTTGGAAGTTGTAAAACTTCCGAAGACAATTTTGGCTTCGGAAGCTTTGTAGCAAAGCTTCCGAAGGCAGTTTTTGCTTCGGAAGATATTTCAAAGAATTTTGAAAATTTGGCTTCGGAAGAAGTGAATAAGTCTTCCGAGACTTAGTTGCTTTCGGAAGATATTTGTTCTTTGAATGCATTTAAGTGCTTATATACAAATTTAAGCTTCGGAAGATACTCCAAGAATTTCTTCCGAAGGTAAATCTTAGATAAGCTGTTAAATGATTTAAAGACATAAATTTCTTCCGAAGGCAATTTGAGTTCTTCCGAAGGTAAATTTTCACAAATCTAAGGAATATCAGTTAAAAGTTAGTTTTCTTCCAAAGAGAACTGGGCTTATGAGGTGATCTAATAGACAACTTAGGACACACAATTTTAGGAAATAAAGTTGATTAAGTTATTAAAGAAAATCTATTCAAAGTTAATCATCCCAATAGCTGATACAAGATATTTAAATCTCTGTTCATCAAATGCCTTTGTGAACAGATCAGCATATTGTTCATTTGTGTTAACTTTGATTAGTTTGATCAATCCCTTTTCAAAATTATCCCTAATCAGATGATACCTGATGTTGATGTGTTTGGTCCTTGAGTGCTGCACAGGATTCTCTGTAATAGAGATGGCACTGTTGTTGTCTATGTGGATGGGAGTCTCCTTGAAGTTGAACCCATAGTCTAGCATCTGATTCTGAATCCAAAGCACTTGAGCACAGCAGCTTGCAGCAGCAATGTATTCAGCTTCAGCAGTTGATGCAGACACACAGGATTGCTTCTTGCATTGCCAAGAGACTATCCTTCCACCAAGGAATTGACATCCCCCAGATGTGGACTTTGCAGTCATGTTGCAGCCACCATAATCACTATCTGTATAAGCATACAGATTAAAGTCTGAATTCTTTGGATACCAAAGGCCTAGATTTGGAGCACCTTTGAGGTATCTGAGAATCCTTTTGACAGTGATTAGGTGTGACATCTTGGGGTTGGCTTGATATCTTGCACATATACATGTGGCAAACATAATATCAGGCCTGCTAGCAGTAAGGTACATAAGTGACCCAATCATAGCCCTGTAGAGATGTTCATCAACACACTCCCCCTCAAGATCAGGACCAAGGGAGTGGTTTCTGGCTATGGGTGTCTTTGCAACCTTACAGTCAGTCATCTTGAATCTTGTAAGTATGTCCTGTACATACTTTGACTGACTAATGAAGATGCCATCTTCAACCTGCTTCACTTGAATTCCTAGAAAGAAACTGAGTTCCCCCATGGCACTCATTTCAAATCTATTCTTCATCAGCATCTCAAAGTCTTTGCAGAGCTTTGGATTAGTTGAACCAAAGATGATGTCATCTACATATATTTGAACTAGCAGTGTGTCATTCCCTGTTTCTTTGATGAAGAGAGTCCCATCAATAGTACCTCTTTTGTATCCATGATGACAGAGGTATGTTGATAGTGTCTCATACCACTTTCTTGGAGCTTGATGCAGTCCATATAGAGCTTTATCAAGCTTGCAGACATAATCAGGATGATCTGGGTCTGCAAAGCCAGGTGGTTGTTTGATATAAACTTCTTCATCAATCACCCCATAGAGAAAAGCACATTTCACATCAAGCTGGTAGACCTTGAAATCCTTGGATGCAGCATAAGCCAGGAATATTCTTACAGCTTCAAGTCTTGCAACTGGAGCAAAGACATCAGTGTAATCAATCCCTTCTTCTTGAGTGTATCCTTGGACAACCAGTCTAGCCTTGTTCTTGATGATAATCCCTCTATCATCCTTCTTGTTCCTGAATACCCATTTGGTACCTATGACAGTCTTCCCTTGAGGAAGAGGGCATAAGTTCCACACCTTCTGTCTTCTGATTTGAAGCAGCTCATCTTGCATAGCTTCAATCCAGCTTCCATCCTTCAAAGCCTCATCAACTTTCTTCGGCTCTATCTGGGATAAGAAACAAGAATGTAGACAAACATGGCTGTCATGAGTTTGTCCTCTTGTTCTTACCCCTGAGTCAACATTTCCAATGATGTTTGTGGTGGGATGTGACTTGTGGATCCGAAGTTGAGGGATCACAGCAAGTTGGTTGGACAGATCTAAATTAGAGAAATTCTGATCTGGCAATGAGGTGTCTCCCACCACATCAGCACACTTATCAAGAGAAACTTGATCCAATGAGTGTGTGACATCATTCATGTTGTCTTCAATGGAGTGGTTATCAGCATCAAGAAATTCTTGATCACTGTCACCACCTCCAGTTCCTCCTGCATTAGAAGTTCCTTCTCCTGAATTCTGAGCCTCTGAGCTGGAATTTGAAGGCAATTCAGTTGAATCAGCAGTATTTGTCATGCTTGTGCTGATAGGAGCCTCAATTACAGGGTTAGTCACCACTGGAGCTGAAGTAGTCTTCTTGGTTGGTCTTCTCAGCTCAAATCTTGGATCAGGATCTTCTGTTGATCTGTTATCTGTAGATCCTGAAACATTCTCACAAGACTTGTTAAAACAGTTGGTAACTAAATCAAGATCAAACAGCCAATCCGGACCAGAACCTTTCACACAGGGTGTGTGTTCATTGAAAGTCACATTGGCTGACTCCTCAATGATTCTAGTTCTGAGATTGTATACTCTATAAGCCTTAGCTTGAGAAGAGTATCCAACAAAGTGTCCATCATCTGATTTCTCAGCAAACTTGGCTATTTGATCTTTGGTATTCAAGATGGTGCAAGGACATCCAAATGTTCTGAGAAAACCAATGAATGGTCTCCTTTTGTGCCACAGTTCATAAGGAGTCTTACCATGTGTCTTAACCACTAAAACTCTGTTCTGCACATAGCAGGCTGTGTTGACAGCCTCTGCCCAGAAGGTGATAGGCAGTTTAGAGTCAGACAACATGGTTCTAGCAGCTTCAATAAGTGTCCTGTTTCTCCTCTCAGCAACACCATTTTGCTGAGGAGTCCTGGGAGCACTATATTGTCTTGAAATACCTTTTTCATCACAAAATGTATCAAGGATTTGGTTTTTAAATTCAGTTCCTTGATCACATCTTATGGTCTTGACCTTGTGATCAGATTGATTCTCAATTTTCAGAATGAAGTTCTTTAAGATTTCAGGGGTTTCATCCTTAGTTCTAAGGAAAAACACCCAAGTGAATCTTGTGAAATCATCTGTGATCACTAAACAGTAAGAGGTCCTTCCTAGACTCATTACACTGGTGGGGCCAAACAGATCCATATGTAACAAGTGTAGGGGAGTAGTGATAGAGTTCATTTCCTTTGGCTTGTAATACACTTTGTGTTGCTTCCCTTTCAGGCATGCAACACAGTGGTCATCACTTGTAAAATCTTTCTTTGGCATTCCAGTTACCAAATCATTCTTAGTCAATTTATTCATGTTTTTAAAGTTTACATGGCATATTCTTTTATGCCAAAGGCAAGATTCATCACTATTTGCTTTAGACAGAAAGCAAGAAACTTCTCCAGAGGGAGATATTTCCTGCAGATCCATCTTGTACACGTTCCCTCTCCTGGGGGCTCTGAGCAGAATATGCTCTTGAGGAATGTCAACCCCAGGCTTGAGAACAATGCACTCATGCTCAGTAAAGGGCATGTGATGTTTTTGGTCACAAAATTAGGACACACTCAGAAGATTGTATCCAAGCTCCTTGACAAAGTTTACCTTCTCAATGCTGAGCTTACCATTTGTAACCTTGCCCCTGCCAGTAATGTAACCTCCTGCATCTCCTCCAAAAGCAACTGGTCCTCCATCAAATCTTTCAAAGTTTTGAAGTAAGGACTCATTGCCTGTCATGTGCCTGGAGCAGCCACTATCAATGATCCACACATTTCTGTTTGCCTTTGGCTGTCCTGCACAAAAAGAGATGATTTAGTTACATTTGGAAACCCAAGCCTCATTGGTCTTGGGCTTGTTAAAATGAGTTGAAGGCAATGAAACAGTAAGTGATCCTATGTTCAGGCTCTGAGGATCATTTGCTGTTGCTGATGAAGAATCTTCAGTCACACGGTCTTCCTTCATCTTCCACACCACCTTTGGAAAATTTGGCTTGACCTTTAAAGCTTTGGGAGCTTTTGCAGCTTCGGAAGATTTGAAGACTGGACCTTCGGAAGATCTTGCTTTCACTGCAGCAAGCTTCAGTACTTCGGAAGCATTCCTTTCTTCCGAGACCAAATTTTCTTCCGAAGGCAATTTTTCACTTGCCTTCTTATTCATTTTGGAGCTTCCGAAGGAAACAGATTTTCCTTCCGAAGCTTTCTTTTCCTTCTTCTTCCCAGAAGCCATTCTCTTTGACCATGTGGATAGTACTTTTAGGATTGTAGAGCAATCCTTAGCCAGATGAGAAGTACTACCACACATGATGCAGTCCATTTGCTTCCTTCTGGGAGTCTTCTTCTGAGAGCAAGACTGAACTTGAACACTTTCTTTCTCCAGCTTCTTCTTCACAGATGATGCAGCAATTTTCTTAGGGAGAGAATTGCTCTTGGAGGAGGATGGTTCAGACTGTGTAGCAGTGGTACACAGCAATTCAGCCTTCTCTTTGCTGGAATGAGTTGGAACTGTACTAAAACTCCTGGTACTAGAGTTTGTAGTTGATTCCTCAGCCTTTACCACTTCAAACCCTGCAGAGATGAACACTTGTTTCTGCTTGGAGTCAAAAGTGGCCTTGATCTCTTGAGCCTTCTTTGATCTTCTCTTTGCTCTTCTGATCAAGTTCTTCCTCTTTGTCTTTGTCATACCAGCCTTCTTACTCTCCTCAGGAGCATGGTGACCCTTTTTGGATTGACTCTCTTCACTCATTTAGAGTCATTCCTCACCATCTCCTCTTCATCCTCTTCATCACTGGGGTCTATAGAGGGCAGCTCATCTTGACCAGTTCCACACCTTGGAGATCTTACAGATAGTAGAGTGTGTGGAGGAACTATCTCACAAGATCCTAGTCCCTGCTTATTCTGATAACAAACTTTTTCATGCAGAGATGAGGATATTATGTTCTTGAAGGTCTCTTCTTCAAGAACACATTTTTCTGCCCTGGCTTTGCTGATCACAAGCTCAGCCTGGCATTCTGTCAACTTAGTAACAAGATCTTTTATTTGAGTCTTGTAGTTTGTTTGCTCATGTTTAAGAGTTGAAATTGTTTTCTCTAGATCTTCTATTTTAAGCTTATAATCATTTTCAGCTCTCTTAAAATCAGCTTTTAAAATGTTTAAAGACTCAATATCAGATCTCATTTCTAAGTTGTAGGACCTGTATCTGTTTACTTTAGCAATACATTCAGGAGAGCAAAGATGTTCTAATACCTTGGCTTCATCATGGTCAGCCATGAGTGCTTGATTTAGAGAAGCATCTTCAGCTTGGAAGCTCCAGTCAAAGCCTCCTTCTTCAACAGCAACTGCAGCTTGCTGTCTTGGCTTCTCATTCTGGTGCCCTCCTTCAGTGTAGTTTGGCCTGGATGATGCTTGGCCACCATTTGACTTAGGTGCCTTGCATTCTCTGGCAAAGTGTCCCATCTGGTTACAGTTGTAACACTTTACTTTGCTTTTGTCAAGCCCAAACTTGCCACTGGCTGCATTGCTAGGAAACCTTCTCCCAGTCCTCTTATAGAACTTCTGGGCTCTGTGAGTGAGAAGAGCCATCTGCTGGACTCTCTCCATATATTCCAGATCATCTGGATGGATACAGTCCAGGTCTTCAAGAGTGAAGAGAAAGTTTCCTGAACTTTCATCAGTAGAGACAAAGGCTTGAGAGGAACTTGTCTCTTGGAAGGGACTTCCTTGGATGTAGCTCTCTCTGGGTGTCTCTGGGAAAGTGATGAAAGGACCCTTTTGTGATGTTTCAGGGTAGCAGATAAGATGATGCTGTGGTTCTCTGCTATCCCTTTCACCCACATGAAGGGCTGAACTATGGTGAGTATTGGAGTTACCAGATGAATTTTGCATGTTCATCTCCATCTGGTATCCACTGAGTATCCCATACAACTCAGTGAGAGTAAGGGTCTTGAGGTTTTCAGTCCTCTTAATGACCACACAGTAGTGTGTCCATTATCTGGCAAGAGAGAACATGAACTTCCTAACAATATCCCTGTTCTCAATAGTTACTCCAACATCAGCCAGAGTATCCACAATCTCAAGATACCTGAAGTATTGTTGAGTCATGGTTTCACCTGTCTTGAAGGTGAAGTTTTGAAACTGCTGCTTCAGGAGGTCCTTCTTGTTCTCCTTGGCTTCATTGGACCCCTTGTACATCAGTTTCAGTGCATCCCATAGCTGTTTAGCGGTCTTGCACTTCTTGAAACCTCTGTAGATGGAGTTTGGAAGAGCAGTTTGGAGGGCTGTCATGGCTTTCTGATCAATCAATCCTTTTCCAGTCTTTATCAGAAAAGTCAGCCCTCTCCTTTGGTGTCATGCCACCACCGGCAGCAGCTGAAGAAGTGCATGGGTACATGAGGTCCATTGTCAACAGACTCCCACATCCTGGAATCTTGAGACTTGATGAAACCTTCCATTCTTTGGCACCAAGTGTCAAAATCCTCAGGAGTGATCAGTGGGGACTTTGTCATAGTTCCAGTTTCCATATCAACCTTAGAGATAACTGCCATTTGAAGAGTTAAGTGATGTGTGAAGCTAAGAGGATTAAAGATGGTGAGATCTTACAATCAAGATCCTGGAATGCTCTGATACCAAATGCAGGACCGGGTAAGGGTACTTAACACTTAGTTTCACACTAAGGAGAGATCTTAGATCACTTAACAATTCAAATAGGGAACTGGTAACTTCGACAGATGATACTAAGAACACAAGTAAATTAAAGAGACAGAACTAAGAACAACACAAGAACACAAGATTGGTTTTCAAGGATGTTGTATATTGATCTCAAGTTCTTTTACAAGTGTTACAAAGCATAAAGAAATTACAAGACCTGAGACACTTTTATACTACAACCTACAACCGTCACTTACATGTAAAGACAGTTGGGATTTGACTAATCTAGACAACAAGATCAATCTAAAGTCAAAAGGCAGATTGCCTTTTGACTAGTGACTATGACATGCCATAGCTCACTGACTTTTCCTAATACAAAAAGTCTACAGGAACAAGTAAGGTAAGTTACAGACAAAGACCATTCCTACTTTTTGATAAAGCATGGAGTTTCACCAACTTGTGTAAAGTAGGTGAACCACCAGAGCAGGCAGCGGAAAGTGTGTCAGCTTTATCAAAAGTTGATTCAGAGAAAGCATATTTTCTCTGTCCTCTGAAGAAATCAGTCTTCACAGCTTCGGAAGACTTTGTCTCTGAAGCTTCGGAAGATTTCATCTTTGGCTTCGGAAGATGCTGGTCTTTGGCTTCGAAAGATTTCACACTTAGAGTATTTTTCTGTTTGAGTGTGAAACTTCCGAAGTAACTCCTTCTAAACTGTTAGCTACGGAAGATCTTACACTTAGACACATTTGAGAGTGTAAGACTTCCAAAGCTAGTTCATCTTTGTTCCTTGGTGCATGCATGGAAGACTTGGTTGTTTTGGCTTGTTGGTTGCATCATCCTCATAATCTTCAGATGATCTTACAGGGGTAGGACATCAGCGGTGGGAATGAGGTTTTCTACCTTATTCTTCCCTGTGGTGGTCACCATAGTTGCATCATTCTTTTGCTCATTAGGTAGTGGGTCAACAGTTGGAACCTCTTGCTCATGAGTGCCATAACTTGGCTGTCTAACAGACACATAAGAGTGTGGTGGTGCAATTTCATTAGTTCCCAACCCACTTTTGTTTTGATAACACACCTTTGAGTGGGAGGATGATGCAATGATGGTGTTGAAGTTATGCTCTTCAATAGCATACTTCTTTTTTAGCCTCAGCTATTACTAGCTGGGCTTGAGCCTCAGTCAACTTAGAAATTAAATCCTTTATTTGAGTCCTGTAGTTTGTATGTTCATGTTTTAAAGGAAACAGTTTTCTCTAACTCTTCAATTTTGAGTTTATAGTCAGATTCTGCTTTCTTGAAATCAGATTTAGGATTTTTAAGGACTTAATATCGGATTTAATTTCCCTGTTGTAATCCTGATAAAGTTTAACCTTAACAATACAAGTTGGAGTACAGAGGTTTTCATATACCTTGTTGTCTTCAGTTCTAGCCATGAGTGCTAGAGCAGGAGTGAACAGGCTGGTTACAATTGTAACACTTGGCTTTGCTTTTATAAAATCCAAATTTGCTGTTGGTTGGATTCTGAGGGAACTGCCTTCCTGTTCTTTTGAAGAACTTCTTTGCTCTGTAGGTCAGGAGAGCCATCTGTTGGACAATGTCCATGTACTCAATGTCATCTGGGCTAAAGCACTCTAGATCATCAAAGCAGTATTGAAAATCTCTAGAGTGTTCACTTCCTGAGACAAAGGAACAATTATCCTGAAAAGGAGTGTGTTGAGCCTGTTGAGACCTGGGTGTCTCAGGGAAAGTGATGTATGGCCCGGAGGAAGATGATGGCTGTTGGGGATAGTTTAGGTACAACTGAGGTTGTCTTGATCCTTCAGCAACATGTAGAGCATTGCTGACAGCAGGACTTAAGGGTCGGTTCATCTGTTGGCTTTTCTGAGTCTCCATTTCCATACGGTATCCATCAAGGATTCCGTACAGTTCAATCATGGTGAGAGTGTTAAGATTCTCAATTCTCTTGATAGAAACACAATAGAAAGTCCATTCATGAGGAAGTGCACTCATGAATTTCCTTATAATGTCTCTCTTCTGAAGATCCACTCCTATAGACTGAAGAAAGGTGATCAAGTTCATGTACCTGAAGTATTGTTGGCTCAAGGTCTCACCAACGATATATGTGAAGTTTTCAAACTTCTGCTTTAGCACATCCTTCTTGGATTCCTTGGATTCAGTGGAACCAGAGTACATCAGCTTCAAAGCATCAAAGAGTTCTTTGGCTGACTCGCATTGCTGAAAGCCAACCATTATGGAGTTTGGTATGGCTGTTAGCAAAACAGTCATTGCTTTGCAGTCAATGTCTATTTTCTTGAAGTCTTCATCAGAGTAGTCTTCAATGGCCTTCTCTATCACGGCACCATTACCCGCTGGGGCTGCTACCTTAGGAACGTAAGGACCATGGGTGAGAGATTTCCACATGCGGCTATCTTGGTACTTGATGAACCCTTCAATATGTTTACACCAATACCCTTCATCACGTTTACACCAGTAGTCTTCAATAGCCTTCTCTATCATGGTTCCCACCTCACTTTAATGAATGGACTTTCTATTGTGTTTACATCAAGTCCATTCATTAAAGTGATGTGGGAACCATGATAGGTGGGAACCTGATGATTTTGGAACTTGGTGTAAACGTATTGAAGGGTTCATCAAGTAACAAGATAGCCGCATATGGAAATCTGTCACCCATGGTCCTTACGGTCCTAAGGTAGCAGCCCCAGCGGGTAATGGTGCCATAATAGAGAAGGCCATTGAAGACTACTCTGATGAAAACTTCAAGAAAATAGACATTGACTGCAAAGCAATGACTATTTTGCTAACAGCCATACCAAACTCTATAATGGTTGGCTTTCAGCAATGCGAGCCAGCCAAAGAACTCTTTGATGCTTTGAAGGTGATGTATTCTAGTTCCACTGAATCCATGGAGTCCAAGAAGGATGTACTGAAGTAGAAGTTTGAAAACTTCACATACATCGTTGGTGAGACCTTGAGCCAACAATACTTCAGGTACATGAACTTGATCACCTTTCTTTAGTCTATAGGAGTGGATCTTCAGAAGAGAGACATTGTAAAGAAATTCATGAGTGCACTTCCTCATGAATGGACTTTCTATTGTGTTTCTATCAAGAGAACTGAGAATCTTAACACTATCATCATGACTGAACTGTACGGAATCCTTGATGGATATCGTATGGAAATGGAGACTCAGAAAAGCCAACAGATGAACCGACCCTCAAATCCTGCTATCAGCAATGCTCTACATGTTACTGAAGGATCAAGACAACCTCAGTTGTACCTGAACTATCCCCAACAGCCATCATCTTCCTCTGGGCCATACATCACTTTCCCCAAGACACCCAGGTCTCAACAGGCTCAACACACTCCTTTTCAGGATAATTGTGCCTTTGTCTCAGGAATTGAACACTCTGGAGATTTTTAATACTACTTTGATGATCTAGAGTGCTTTAGCCCAGATGACATTGAGTACATGGACATTGTCCAATAGATGGCTCTCCTGACCTACAGAGCAAAGAAGTTCATCAAAGGAACAGGAAGGCAGTTCCCTTAGAATCCAACCAACAGCAAATTTGGATTTGATAAAAGCAAAGCCAAGTGTTACAATTGTAACCAGCCTGTTCACTTTGCTAGGGAATGCAAAGCTCCAAGATCCAATCTTTAAGCAACTCAAGCCTCCCAACATCCTACCACCTCAAGGGCTACACCAAAACCTACTGAGCAACAAACTGCGGCTGTTGCTCAAGAAGTTGGGTGGAGCTTCATGGTGCAAGATGTCACTCCTGCTCAAGCACTCATGGCTGAAACTGAAGACAGCAAGGTATATGAAAACCTCTGTACTCCAGCTTGTATTGCTAAGGTTAAACTTTATCAGGATTACAACAGGGAAATTTAATCCGACATTGAGTCCTTGAACATCCTAAAATCTGATTTCAAGAAAGCAAAATCTGACTATAAACTCAAAATTGAAGAGTTAGAGAAAATTGTTTCTTCTTTAAAACATGAACATACAAACTACAGGACTCAAATAAAGGATTTAACTTTTAAGTTGACTGAGGCTCAAGGCCAGCTAGTAATAGCTTAGGCTAAAGCAAAGAAGTATGTTATTGAAGAGCATAACTTCAACACCATCATTGCATCATCCTCCCACTCAAAGGTGTGTCATCAAAATAAAAGTGGGTTGGGAACCAATGAAATTGCTCCACCACACTCTTATGTGTCTGTTAGACAGCCAAGATGTGGCACTCATGAGCAAGAGGTTCCAATTGCTGACCCACTACCTAATGAGCAAAAGAATGATGCAACTATGGTGACCACCACAGGGAAAATAAGGTAGAAAGCCTCATTCCCACCGCTGATGTCGTACCCTTAACCACCAAAGAAAAAAGAACAAAATCAAGGCAACAAAGAAAACTGCCAAGAAGGTGACTGAGTCTAGCATGAAGATAGATCCCAGACAAAAGGGTGAATTCATTTCAATCGTATTCCAAGTGGTTGGAAACTCTGACCCAGGAAAGGAATGTAGTACCAGCATTCCTGTCCAACTGAAGGATCAGAAGTTAAAAGGAAAAGCTATTGAAGAAAAGGAGTGCAAGAACCAACAGCCATCACGCCCCATCAAGAATAACATTGAGTGCATAATCTGTGGTCTACATAACCACATGGCTAAAGATTTTTACTACAATACTGCAAGCATACATTATGCAACCAATGTTAAAAGAGAAGGAGTCAAGGAAGGCTTCACATTTGGACCTTATCACATGGTCCAAGTGAAAACGAAAGGAAAGCTTGTTTCCGAAGCTAAGTTGCTTTCGGAAGAAAATCATTCTTCTGAAGAAAAAATATCTTCGGAAGACAAGCCAATGAACAAACAAAAGAACAAAAGGAATACTTTGAAATCTTCTGAAAAGAAAGCAGTCTCGAAAGAAGGTCATGCTGCTCAATCCTCTTCAGGATCATCTACACTGGTCAACCATAGGATGGTATGGAAGAAGAAAACAAATGCTGCAGCCAGTACCTCTTCCTTACAAACACAAATTGCCTATACTTTGGTTCAATTAAATCATCTACATTAGAAGAACCCAAGACGAACAAGGCTTGGGTTTCCAATAGTAACTAATCATCTCATTTTATGTGCAGGGACATCCACATGACAAGAATGGAAATATATGGATTGTGGACAGCGGATGCTCCAGGCACATAACAGGGAACAGATTTGCAGGACCGGGTAAGGGTACTTAACACTTAGTTTCACACTGAGGAGAGATCTTAGATCACTTAATAATTCAAATAGGGAACTGGTAACTTCAACAGATGATACTAAGAACACAAGTAAATTAAAGAGACAGAACTAAGAACAACACAAGAACACAAGATTGGTTTTCAAGGATGTTGTATATTGATCTCAAGTTCTTTTACAAGTGTTACAAAGCATAAAGAAATTACAAGAACCTGAGACACTTTTATACTACAACCTACAACCATCACTTACATGTAAAGACAGTTGGGATTTGACTAATCTAAACAACAAGATCAATCTAAAGTCAAAAGGCAGATTGCCTTTTGACTAGTGACTATGACATGCCATAGCTCACTGACTTTTCCTAATGCAAAAAGTCTACAGGAACAAGTAAGGTAAGTTAAAGACAAAGACCATTCCTACTTTTTGATAAAGCATGGGAGTTTTATCAACTTGTGTAAAGTAGGTGAACCACCAGAGTAGGCAGCGGAAAGTGTGTCAGCTTTATCAAAAGTTGATTCAGAGAAAGCATATTTTCTCTGTCCTCTAAAGAAATCAGTCTTCACAGCTTCGGAAGACTTTGTCTCTGAAGCTTCGGAAGATTTCATCTTTGGCTTCAGAAGATGCTGGTCTTTGGCTTCGAATAATTTCACACTTAGAGTATTTTTTTGTTTGAGTGTGAAACTTCTGAAGTAACTCCTTCTGAACTGTTAGCTTCGGAAGATCGTACACTTAGACACATTTGAGAGTGTAAGACTTCCAAAGCTAGTTCATCTTTGTTCCTTAGTGCATGCATGGAAGACTTGGTTGTTCTGGCTTGTTGGTTGCATCAGCCTCATAATCTTCAGATGATCTTACAAACTCCCCCTAGGATGATGCTACCAAAACAGAGAAGTTCTTCAGATTTTGATAGTCCACATTAGGATCCTCAGCATACCTTTCTTCATCATTAGGTCTGGATCCTTCAGACTAACATAGAACCTTCTCATGTTAAAGAGAACATGCAAAGGAAGATTGAGCATGTCTTCTGAGGAATAGACATGCATGCCTTCCTGATCTCTTATGACATACCATCTGTCTTGATCTTCATCTTAAGACCATGACATAATTTGTCTTCCAACAGCAAGAGGCTCTACTATGATTGGAGTTTGTTGAGAGACCTCTTCATGCACTCCCTCAGGATGCTCTGACTCATCCTGAGGTTGGGAGGTGGATGCCTTTCTTCTTTTTCTCTTTGAGGTTGATCTTCTGGCCATCCTTTTTCTTCTCCCTGATGATTTTAACTGAGAGGACTGGTCTTGAGTACCAGTTCTACAGTTGAGTGCCCCTCAGTTGGGATCTCGTCTCTCACAGGTTCAGAAGGAGAGAGAGGAGGACCCTGTTGCGGATCAGAAGATGAAGTTGGCTGAGATGCAGCTCCAGGTTCAGGTTGTGTTGTCTCAGTGGGTTCAACCTTCACCTCAACTTCAGGTTGAGCTGGACTTGGTGGAGAATGCAAGTCCTCCAGCTCTACCTCCTTTATCTTCTGCTTGATTACCCTGATATGCTCATCCATTATGGATAGAGACATAGGGCCAAGCCTCCTTTTAGAGAATCCATACAGCTTCAAGAAGCTCATCATCCTTTGTCTGTCAGCAGACTTCTTTTGGCTTTTATGGATGATGGCCCTTGACTTTGCAGCTTCTTCCTTTAATTTTTTTCTTTTCAGCTTGTTTTTCTCTTTTAGCTTTTTCTTCCATCTGCTTATTGTATTCAAACAATATGTACTCAGATGGTAAGGGAAGAAGTGCATCTGCCTGATAGAGACCTGTGGCACTCAGGTAGTTGTTCATCTTTAGTCTTTCTTCTTCAGTTGCTACCTGAGGTTGTTCAGTGGCCACAGTCTTTGATTCAGGACTTTCTTGAACTGGGGAGAGGACAAGAATGTTCTTGTAGAGTCTTTTCAGCCTCATTTCTTCCTTGTGCTTGAGGAGCAATGCTACATCCTCAGCTTCCTTCCTCTCCTTTGACAACTCTGTGTCAGCCAGTTCATTCAACTCATCTAAGGGGAGAGAGATGGGTTCATCAACATTATAGTTTCAGGTTCCCAGGTAGTTTAGCCTGGCTGCCCTTAACTCATCTTCCTGAGTGTTTAGCCTGGGGGCAGCCCTGATTGCAGCTTCCATAAACCCTGGGGAACCACTTGAACTCTCTCCCCTCAGCTTCCTCTTCCTCTCTCTCTTCTCCTCCTCAATCTCTTCAGGAGTCAGTTTCCTTTTGCCTTTGTCAACCATAGGCTTTGGTGACTCAGGCTGTAGAGAGCTTTGGCCTTCATTGCTTGGTTCATCTGTCAAGCTCTGGCTAGAGAGAGGTTATGAAACACCATCACCAGCTGGTGTTTCACTAAGGATAATGGGTGAGGAGGGAGATCCTGTCTCAAGGTTCACAGGTTCAACCTCTGGGCCTTCAGTCAAGGTTTTCCCTTTGAAGCTAATCTCCGGGTCTACCTCAATATCCAGTTGACCAAAGATCTCACCTGCTAGCCTCTGTCTATATAATTTTGATCTCAATTTAAACTCCTCTAGCACCCTGTCTTGGATTCTTTCTGCCAATCTTGCTGCTTGTCTGTTATTGCTTGGGTTGACAAGTGGCAGATCTACCAAGTTGATGCTCTCATAGAAACTCAGGTGTGAAATGTTGAGAACTTCTAGTTGACCCTGAGCTCTAGAGATCACAAGAGCTCTCCTATTACTGTCATACCCCCAACCCCAGATTGGGTTCTCAGAAGGGGCAGACATTGCTCTTGGTATTCCCTCCTCAAACAGTTGTTGAATGAGCAAATGTAGATCACTGTCTAGAGGAGGTTGCTGAGTATGAACATCTGCAAGAGAGGATGGTGATTCCTCTATGTCCATACTCTGGGAAGAACTCCCAGGTTCTGTGATTGTCAAAATTTTCTCCCCCTTTTTGGTAGCATCACCCTCTTGCATAGGTGAGCTGGGAGATTGATCCATGACATCCACAGGTTCTTGTGGACCTGGATGAGTTGTCCTCATGGGTCTCTCAGCCAACTTGCCCTTGAGATCGGTGATCTCAAGTTGCTGGTCATTGACCCTCTTCTGTAAGATAGTCACCTGAGATTCCAGGTGAGCTATCTTTGAAACAAAATAGTTGCAAAGATGTGACAGTTTTTGCACCTTTTGTTGCAGACTCCCCTCGTCTTCAGATGAAGAATTATTGGGGTATGAGAGAATTGGACCTAAGTCTTCTTCCTCACCACCAGCATGGGTTTCTTGGTTGCTGGATTTCCCTTGCCCAATGACAACTTCCAGAGAAGTGTCAAGAGGTTGGGTTGCCATGGTAGAGGTCCTAGTGATGTTATCACTTGCAAAAGTGATAGCCTCTGCCATATGGATCTCCTGAATAAGTTCAGGATGATCCTCCTCGGTAGGGGGTTGCTGATGTGGGCTAGAGATGGGGGAAGCAGGAGTACTCATCTCTCCTTGAGTATGGGAAGAGAGGAGAGATTCATGGTACTCAAATCTTCATCAGAATAGAAGTCAAGGCTGGGAATGGGGCGGTTAAGATCAAGAGGTTGGGGATGGTAGCTTTCCCCAGAAGGTTGATCACTAGAGTATTGAGACTCAGAGTGATGGCTTAACGCTATTTATGGGGTTGTGAGCTCATCAGGCTGAGCATGAGGAACCTCAGCACTGAGTGGTGGAAAGATGCGAGTGGTCTGCTCCTCAGGGGAAGTGGGAGCTCGAGATTCCAGTTCCTTCTGTATGGGTTCTGATATGGGGGCCTGCACATGCTCAGTAGCAAGTGCAGGGGTTCGTTGGGATTTTCTTTTGTAGGTGATGGTGATGGTAGGCTGTGTTTGAGGTGATTGAGAGGTGGAGGGTGTTGGTTCAACACTAGCAGGTGCTGCTAGGTTTTCACCCCGAGCAATGAGCTCACACATTTTTAGGACAAGGGCTGTTTCTACCCCAGACAAGCCAACAGTTGACTTCTTCAATATTTTAAAGATGTCGGGCCTCATTTGTCCTATTTTAAGAATATTTCCTGTTCCCTTCAACTGTGGTCCCAACTCACAGTTGAGAATGTGTTAAACATACCTAGGGAACATGTAATACTCTAAGGAGTCCAAGTTTGCAAGTAAATTAGTATATACAAACTGAGAGTACCTGAACTTGACCCCTTGTACCATCCCATAGACTATAAAGAAGAGGTCTTCTGGAACTTGATCCCATCCTCCATGCTTGTTAGAAAGGCTGTGAATGACGACATGGAGGAGGTATTTATATTGAGATAAGACCTTCCCCTTCCTGAAGGTTTTGACTGAGAAGTCACCTTCGTAGCCCATCTGCTGAAAGGAGTGGTTGACAGAAGATTTGGGAAAGGACAACTCACCTGCTTCATCATCCAGCTGCAAATGAGTGTTTATGATGGCCGGAGTGATGAAAACTGTCCTCCCCTGCACTGTAGCAGACAGTGCCTTCTCCCCGTCCATGGTGACCTCTTGACAGGTCCTCCAGAACTCAAGCAACTGATCCTCATAGAGAGGAGGATCAATTGTAAGGGAGGTGAAGTAGTGAGACGAAGAAAGGTACCTACACACATCTGAGAAGCTTGGATCCTTC
Organism: Flaveria sonorensis; assembly: GCA_025506505.1. NCBI lineage: Eukaryota > Viridiplantae > Streptophyta > Magnoliopsida > Asterales > Asteraceae > Flaveria > Flaveria sonorensis. The sequence continues at coordinate 34,686,288 of CM046424.1, forward strand.
TCAGAGTGTAACAGGGCAACCTGATTGTGTTGCCTGTGTAGGTGCATGGAAAAATCAGGGTCGTTGCGATGATCAATGTTGGCCATTTGAGGAAGCTTTACAGTGAAGAAAGGAAGAAGAAGATGAAATTTGGGGGTAAATTTAGGGTAAGGATCAGTGAGAGTAGAGAGACAAAATAGAACCGTTTGGAAGATATATGTTGTGGATTTGAGACAAAGTTATGACAAAAAGATAAACTTTGAAATCAGCAAGTGGGTCCTACTTCTGAAAAAGTGCGCCCAAAAAGTTAGTTTTCTTGGAAGTTGTAAAACTTATGAAGACAATTTTGGCTTCGGAAGTTTTTGCTTCGAAAGATATTTCAAAGAATTTTGAAAATTTGGCTTCGGAAGAAGTGAATAAGTCTTCCGAGACTTAGTTGCTTTCGGAAGATATTTGTTCTTTGAATGCATTTAAGTGCTTATATACAAATTTAAGTTTCGGAAAATACTCCAAGAATTTCTTCCGAAGGTAAATCTTTGATAAGCAGGTAAATGATTTAAAGACATAATTTTCTTCCGAAAGCAATTTGAGTTCTTCCAAAGATAAATTTTCACCAATCTAAGGAATATCAGTTAAAAGTTAGTTTTCTTCCAAAGAGAACTGGGCTTATGAGGTGATCTAGAGACAACTTAGGACACACAATTTTAGGAAATAAAGTTGATTAAGTTATTAAAGAAAATCTATTCAAAGTTAATCATCCCAATAGCTGAGACAAGTTATTTAAATCTCTGTTCATCAAATGCCTTTGTGAACAGAACAGCATATTGTTCATTTATGTTAACTTTGATTAGTTTGATCAATCCTTTTTCAAAATTATCCCTAATCAGATGACACCTGATGTTGATTTGTTTGGTCCTTGAGTGCTGCACAAGATTCTCTGTAATAGAGATGGCACTGTTTTTGTCTATGTGGATGGGAGTCTTCTTGAAGTTGAACCCATAGTCTAGCATCTGATTCTGAATCCAAAGCACTTAGCACAGCAGCTTGCAGCAGCAATGTATTCAGCTTCAGCAGTTGATGCAGACACGCAGGATTACTTCTTGCATTGCCAAGAGACTATCCTTCCACCAAGGAATTGACATCCCCCAGATGTGGACTTTGCAGTCATGTTGCAGCCACCATAATCACTATCTATATAAGCATACAGATTAAATTCTGAATTCTTTGGATACTAAAGGCCTAGATTTGGAGCACCTTTGAGGTATCTGAGAATCCTTTTGATAGTGATTAGGTGTGACATCTTGGGGTTGGCTTGATATCTTGCACACATACATGTGGCAAATATAATATCAGGCCTGCTAGCAGTAAGGTACATAAGTGACCCAATCATAGCCCTGTAGAGATGTTCATTAACACACTCCCCCTCAAGATCAGGACTAAGGGAGTGGTTTCTGGCTATGGGTGTCTTTGCAACCTTACAGTCAGTCATCTTGAATCTTGTAAGTATGTCCTGTATATACTTTGACTGACTAATGAAGATGCCATCTTCAACCTACTTCACTTGAATTCCTAGAAAGAAACTGAGTTCCCCCATGGCACTTATTTCAAATCTATTCTTCATCAGCATCTCAAAGTCTTTGCAGAGCTTTGGATTTGTTGAACTAAAGATGATGTCATCTACATATATTTGAACTAGCAGTGTGTCATTCCCTGTTTCTTTGATGAAGAAAGTCCCATCAATAGTACCTTATCCATGATGACAGAGGTATGTTGATAGTGTCTCATACCACTTTCTTGGAGCTTGATGCAGTCCATATAGAGCTTTATCAAGCTTGCAGACATAATCAGGATGATCTGGGTCTCCAAAGCCAGGTGGTTGTTTGATATAAACTTCTTCATCAATCACCCCATAGAGAAAAGCACATTTCACATCAAGCTGGTAGACCTTGAAATCCTTGGATGCAGCATAAGCCAGGAATATTCTTACAACTTCAAGTCTTGCAACTAGAGCAAAGACATCAGTGAAACCAATCCCTTCTTCTTGAGTGTATCCTTGGACAACCAGTCTAGCCTTGTTCTTGATGATAATTCCTCTATCATCCTTCTTGTTCCAGAATACCCATTTGGTACCTATGACAGTCTTCCCTTGAGGAAGAGGGCATAAGTTCCACACCTTCTGTCTTCTGATTTGAAGCAGCTCATCTTGTGTAGCTTCAATCCAGCTTCTATCCTTTAAAGCCTCATCAACTTTCTTCAGCTGTATCTGGGATAAGAAACAAGAATGTAGACAAACATGGCTATCATGAGTTTGTCCTCTTGTTCTTACCCCTGAGTCAACATTTCCAATGATGTTTGTGGTGGGATGTGACTTGTGGATCCAAAGTTGAGGGATCACAGCAAGTTGGTTGGATAGATCTAAATTAGAGAAATTTAGATCTGGCAATGAGGTGTCTCCCACCACATCAGCACACTTATCAAGAGAAACTTGATCCAATGAGTGTGTGACATCATTCATGCTGTCTTCAATGGATTGGTTATCAGCATCAAGAAATTCTTGATCACTGTCACCACCTCCAGTTCCTCCTGCATTAGAAGTCCCTTCTCCTGAATTCTGAGCCTCTGAGCTGGAATTTGAAGGCAATTCAGTTGAATCAGCAGTATTTGTCATGCTTGTGCTGATAGGAGCCTCAAGTATAGGGTTAGTCACCACTGGAGCTGAAGTTGTCTTCTTGGTTGGTCTTCTCAGCTCAAATCTTGGATCAGGATCTTCTGTTGATCTATTATCTATAGATCCTGAAACATTCTCACAAGACTTGTTAAAATAGTTGGTAACTAAATCAAGATCAAACAGCCAATCTGGACCAGAACCTTTCACACAGGGTGTGTGTTCATTGAAAGTCACATTGGCTGACTCCTCAATGATTCTAGTTCTAAGATTGTATACTCTGTAAGCCACAGCTTGAGAAGAGTATCCAACAAAGTGTCCATCATCTGATTTTTCAGCAAACTTGGCTATTTGATCTTTGGTATTCAAGATGGTGCAAGGACATCCAAATGTTCTGAGAAAACCAATGAATGGTCTCCTTTTGTGCCACAGTTCATACGGAGTCTTACCATGCGTCTTAACCACTAAAACTCTGTTCTACACATAGCAGGCTATGTTGATAGCCTCTGCCAGAAGGTGATACGCAGTTTAGAGTCAGACAACATGGTTCTAGCAGCTTTAATAAGTGTCTTGTTTCTCCTTTCAGCAACACTATTTTGCTGAGGAGTCCTGGGAGCACTATACTGTCTTGAAATACCTTTTTCATCACAAAATGTATCAAGGATTTCGTTTTAAATTTAGTTCCTTGATCACATCTTATGATCTTGACCTTGTGTTCAGATTGATTCTTAATTTTCAAAATGAAGTTTTTTAAGATTTCAGGGGTTTCATCCTTAGTTCTAAGGAAAAACACCCAAGTGAATCTTGTGAAATCTTCTGTGATCACTAAACAGTAAGAGGTCCTTCCTAGACTCATTACACTGATGGGGCCAAACAGATCCATATGTAACAAGTGTAGGGGAGTATTGATAGAGTTCATTGACACTTTAAGTTGCTTCCCTTTCAGGCATGCAACACAGTAGCCATCACTTGTAAACTCTTTCTTTGGCATTCCAGTTACCAAATCATTCTTAATCAATTTATTCATATTTTTAAAGTTTACATGGCACATTCTTTTATGCCAAAGGAAAGACTCGTCACTATTTGCTTTAGACAGAAAGCAAGAAACTTCTCCAGAGGGAGATGTTTCCTGCAGATCCATCTTGTACATGTTCCCTCTCCTGGGGGCTCTGAGCAGAATATGCTCTTGAGGAATGGCAACCCCAGGCTTAAGAACAATGCACTCATGCTTAGTAAAGAGCATGTGATGACTTTGGTCACAAAATTGGGACACACTCGGAAGATTGTATCCAAGCTCCTTGACAAAGTTTACCTTCTCAATGCTAAGCTTATCATTTGTAAAATTGCCCCTGCCAGTAATGTAACCTCCTGTATCTCCTGCAAAAGCAACTGGTCCTCCATCAAATCTTTCAAAGTTTTGAAGTAAGGACTTATTGCCTGTCATGTGCCTGGAGCAGCCACTATCAATGATCCACACATTTCTGTTTGCCTTTGGCTGTTCCTGCATAAAAAGAGATGATTTAGTTACATTTGGAAACCCAAGCCTCATTGGTCTTGGGCTTGTTAAAATGAGTTGAAGGCAATGAAACATTAAGTGATCCTATGTTCAGGCACTGAGGATCATTTGCTGTTGCTGATGAAGAATCTTCAGTCACATGGTCTTTCTTTATCTTTCACACCACCTATGGAAAATTTGGCTTAACCTTCAAAGCTTCTGAAGCTTTTGCAGCTTCGGAAGATTTGGAGACTGGACCTTCGGAAGATTTTACTTTCACTGCAGCAAGCTTCAGTACTTCGTAAGCATTCCTTTCTTCCGAGACCAAATTTTCTTCCGAAGGAAAATTTTCACTTGCCTTCTTATTCATTTTGGAGCTTCCAAAGGAAACAGATTTTCCTTCCGAAGCTTTATTTTCCTTCTTCTTCCCAGAAGCCTTCTCTTTAACCATGTGAATAGTACTTTTAGGATTGTAGAAGCAATCCTTAGCCAGATGAGAAGTACTACCACACATGATGCAGTCTATTTGCTTCCTTTTGGGAGTCTTCTTCTGAGAGCAAGACTGAACTTGAACACTTTCCTTCTCCAGCTTCTTCTTCACAAATGATGCAGTAATTTTCTTAGGGAGAGAATTGCTCTTGGAGGAGGTTGGTTCAGACTGTGTAGTAGTGGTACACAGCAATTCAGTCTTCTCTTTGCTGGAATGAGTTGGAACTGTACTAAAACTCATGGTACTAGAGTTTGTAGTTGATTCCTCAGCCTTTACCACTTCAAACCCTACAGAGATGAACACTTATTTCTGCTTGGAGTCAAAGTGGCCTTGATCTCTTGAGCCTTCTTTGATCTTCTATTTGTTCTTCTTATCATGTTCTTCCTCTTTTTCTTTGTCATACCAGCCTTCTTACTCTCCTCAGGAGCATGGTGACCTTTTTTGGATTGACTCTCTTCACTCATTTCAGAGTCATTCCTCAATCTCCTCTTCATCCTCTTCATCACTGGGGTCTATAGAAGGCAGCTCATCTTGACTAGTTCCACACCTTGGAGATCTTACTGATAGTAGGGTGTGTGGAGGAGCTATCTCACAAGATCCCAGTCCCTGCTTATTCTGATAACAAACTTTTGCATGCAAAGATGAGGATATTATGTTCTTGAACGTCTCTTCTTCAAGAACACAATTTTCTGCCCTGGCTTTGCTGATCACAAGCTCAGCCTGGCATTCTGTCAACTTAGTAATAAGATCTTTTATTTGAGTCTTGTAGTTTGTTTGCTCATGTTTAAGAGTTGAAATTGTTTTCTATAGATCTTCTATTTTAAGCTTATAATCATTTTTAGCTCTCTTAAAATCAGCTTTTAAAATGTTTAAAGACTCGATATCAGATCTCATTTCTAAGTTGTAGGACCTGTATCTGTTTACTTTAGCAATACATTCAGGAGAGAAAAGATGTTCTAATGCCTTGGCTTCATCATGGTCAGCCATGAGTGCTTGATTTGGAGAAGCATCTTCAACTTGGAAGCTCTAGTCAAAGCCTCCTTCTTCAACAGCAACTGCAGCTTGCTGTCTTGGCTTCTCATTCTAGATCCCTCCTTTAGTGTAGTATGGCCTGGATGATGCTTGGCCACCATTTGACTTAGGAGCCTTGCATTCTCTAGCAAAGTGTCCCATCTGGTTATAGTTGTAATACTTTACTTTGCTTTTGTCTAGCCCAAACTTGCCACTGACTGCATTGCTTGGAAACCTTCTCCCAGTCCTCTTGTAAAGCTTCTGGGCTCTGTGAGTGAGAAGAGCCATCTCCTAGACTATCTCCATATATTCCAGATCATCTGGATGGATACAGTCCAGGTCTTCAAGAGTGAAGAGAAAGTTGCCTGAACTTTCATCAGTAGAGACAAAGGCTTGAGAGGAACTTGTCTCTTGGAAGGGACTTCCTTGGATGTAGCTCTCTCTGGGTGTCTCTGGAAAGGTGATAAAAGGTCCCTTTTGTGAAGTTTCAGGGTAGCAGATAAATGATGTCGTGGTTCTCTGCTATCCCTTTCACCCACATGAAGGGCTGTACTCTGGTGAGTATTGGAGTTACCAGATGAATTTTGCATGTTCATCTCCATCTGGTATCCACTGAGTATCCCACACAACTCAGTGAGAGTAAGGGTCTTGAGGTTTTCAGTCCTCTTAATGACCACACAGTAGTGTGTCCATTGTCTTGGTAGAGAGGACATGAACTTCCTAACAATATCCCTGTTCTCAATAGTTACTCCAACATCAGCCAGAGTATCCACAATCTTAACATACCTGAAGTATTATTGAGTCATGGTTTCACCTGTCTTGAAGGTGAAGTTTTCAAACTGTTGCTTCAGAAGGTCCTTCTTGTTCACCTTGGCTTCATTGGACCCCTCATACGTCAGTTTCAGTGCATCCCATAGCTGTTTAGCGGTCTTGCACTTCTTGAAACCTTTGTAGATGAGTTTCGAAGAGTAGTTTGGAGGGCTGTCATGGCTTTCTGATCAATATCAATCATTTTCCAGTCTTCACCAGAAAAGTCAGCCCTCTCCTTTGGTATCATGCCACCACCAGCAGCAACTAAAGAAGTGCATAGTACATGAGGTCCATTGACAACAGACTCCCACATCCTGGAATCTTAAGACCTGATGAAGCCTTCCATTCTTTGGCACCAAGTGTCAAAATCCTCAGGAGTGATCAGTGGGGATTTTATCATAGTTCCAGTTTCCATATCAGCCTTAGAGATAGGTGCCATTTGAAGAGTAAAGTGATGTGCGAAGCTAAGAGGATTAAAGATGGTGAGATCTTACTATCAAGATCCTGGAAAGCTCTGATACCAATTGCAGGACCGAGTAAGGGTACTTAACACTTAGTTTCACACTAAGGAGAGATCTTAGATCACTTAACAATTCAAATAGGAAACTGGTAACTTAAACAGATGATACTAAGAACACAAGTAAATTAAAGAGATAGAACTAAGAACAACACAAGAACACAAGATTGGTTTTAAAGGATGTTGTATATTGATCTCAAGTTCTTTTACAAGTGTTACAAAGCATAAAGAAATTACAAGAACCTGAGACACTTTTATACTACAACCTACAACCGTCACTTAGATGTAAAGACAGTTGGGATTTGACTAATCTAGACAACAAGATCAATCTAAAGTCAAAAGGCAGATTGCCTTTTGACTAGTGACTATGACATGTCATAGCTCACTGACTTTTCCTAATGCATAAAGTCTACAGGAACAAGTAAGGTAAGTTACAGACAAAGACCATTCCTACTTTTTGATAAAGCATGGGAGTTTCACCAACTTTGTAAAGTAGGTGAACCACCAGAGCAGGCAGCAGAAAGTGTGTTAGCTTTATCAAAAGTAGATTCAGAGAAAGCATATTTTCTCTGTCCTCTGAAGAAATCAGTCTTCACAGCTTCGGAAGACTTTGTCTCTGAAGCTTCGGAAGATTTCATCTTTGGCTTCGGAAGATGCTGGTCTTTGGCTTCGGAAGATTTCACACTTAGAGTATTTTTCTGTTTGAGTGTGAAACTTCCGAAGTAACTCTTTCTGAACTGTTGGCTTTGGAAGATCTTACACTTAGACATATTTGAGAGTGTAAGACTTCTAAAGCTAGTTCATCTTTGTTCCTTAGTGCATGCATGAAAGACTTGGTTGTTCTGGCTTGTTGGTTGCATCAGCCTCATAATCTTCAGATGATCTTACAAGATCTCTTCTTCAACAATTTGAACATTTTAATGGAGGTCCTGTTCAGTTTGGAGGTGAAGCTGGAGGATACATTTCTGGTAGAGCTAGTGTATCTAATGGTATGTTAAAAGTTGACAAATTAAACTTTGTCAAACAGCTTGAACACAATCTGTTAAGTGTTTCTCAATTCTGTGACCAAAAGCACCAAATGCATTTCACAGAACATGAGTGCATCATCCTCAAACCCGGGATGACAATTCCTCAGGAATTGGTACTTCTTCGATCTCCCAGGAGAGGGGATATGTACAAGCTGGACATGAACAATGCTTCCCCACCGGGTGAAGTATCATGCTTTCTTTCCAAAGCCAATGGTGATGAGTCAACTCTTTAGCATAAAAGAATGTGCCATGTTAATTTTAAAACCATGAACAATTTGGTTAAAAATAATTTGGTACATGGTGTGCCTAAAAAGGAGTTTTTCTGTAAAGACAACTGTATTGCTTGCCTAAAAGGAAAACAACACAAGGTCACTCACAAATCCAAAGAAGTTAACTCAATCATCACTCCATTACACTTATTGTATATAGATGTTTTTGGTCCCACAAGTATAATGAGCATTGGAAGGAAATCATACTGCCTTGTGATTGTTGATGATTTTACAAGATTCACTTGGGTATTCTTTTTAAGAACTAAAGATGAAACAGCTGAAACATTAAAATCTTTTATCCTTGAAATTGAAAATGGCTACACTAGAGGCACCATAGACAAGACATTGTTCATAAAGAAATCTGGGAAGGACATGCTGCTTTTTCAAGTCTATGTCGATGACATCATATTTGGTTCCTCAATGACCAAATGTGCAAAGATTTTGAAAGCATCATGAGAAAGAAATTTGATATGAGCTCCATGGGAAAAATGGATTTCTTTCTTGGGATTCAAGAGAAGCAGATAGAAGAAGGATTCTTTATCAATTAGTCTAAGTATGTCAAGGACATCTTAGAAAGATTTCAGATGAAAGATTGTAAGACAGCCAAGACACCTATACCCAGAAACCATAATTTATGTCCTGATTCCAAGGGGGAGGATACTGATCAGCATCAGTACAGGGTAATTATTAGATCTCTGATGTATCTCATAGCTAGTAGACCTGATATCATGTTTGCTACTTGCATCTGTGCGAGATATCAGGCTGCTCCTAAGGTGTCTCACCTAATTGTTGTCAAAAGGATTCTTAGATACCTCAAAGGAACTTCTAAACTAGGTCTCTGGTATCCTAAGAATAAGGATTTCAATCTCTATGGGTACTCTGACAGTGATTATGGTGGCTGTAACATTAACAAGAAATCCACATTAGGAGGATGTCAATTTCTTGGTGGAAGGATTATTTCCTGGCAATGCAAGAAGCAATCATGTGTCTCTACATCAACTACTGAAGTTGAATACATTGCTGCTGCGAGCTGTTGTGCTCAACTACTATGGATTCAAAATCAGATGTTAAACTATGGATTCAACTTTATGAATACTCCTATCCACATAGACAACACGAGTGCTATTTCCATTACAGAAAATCCAATCAAACACTCCAAGACAAAGCACATTGACATCAGGTACCATTTCATTCGAGATATTCATGAGAAACACTTGATTAAACTAGTAAAAGTTAATTCAAATGAACAATATGCTGACTTGTTCACCAATGCCTTTGATGAAAAAAGATTTAAATACTTAATCACAGCTATTGGGTTGATTAACCTTGACTAGTTTATTTCTTTTGAAAACCTTTTAAAATGTTTCTTGTTTATGTTGTCTAATTACAATCTAAGTCCTGTTACTAAAGTTTTTCTTCTAAGTGGAAATTCTTCTGAAAAGAAATTTACTCTCGGAAGAGATCTTTATATCTTCCGATGGTAAATTCCTTCACTTTAGTATTCCCTTCCGAAGAATTTTTACCCTCTGAAGCAAATTTGATCATAGATCAAATTTACTTCCAAAGGCTATTAACTTACTCTCGGAAAAAGTCTTTTCTCTTGGAAGCAACTTTTCCTTCGGAAGAAAACTTTTACTGTGTAACTGAAACCTTTGGGCCCCACTGTGTAAAGATTAAAATCTTTTCGGAATATTTTAAATCATCTACCTTCCCGCCGTACTCAAGTACACTCCCAAACTGTCTTTTCACCTTATCGGCATGGTCTTTCACCCTCTATCTAAAACTTTCGACTCTCTTACTTTACCCTTTTTACCACCATTGAAACCTAATACTCCCATTATCGTCTTCGCTCTCTCTCAAAATTCCTTCAATCCAACTATACTTTTTTACAATGACTCTCAATCCTCAACATAACCAAGTCGCCATCCTTGACTCTTCTAAGGATGTTGACTTTGCCCCCATCATCAATTTTTTGTTTCACTCCACATACTTTACCGCCCTTACCGTAAACCCCACCAGATACTCTAATCACATGACCGAATTTTGGACAAACGGTCGTTGTGAAACTCTGAACGATGAGTGGGTCATCAGGTCGAGAATCAGCGGACAAGAGATCATCATTTCTGAATCTACCATCAGGGAGCATCTGGAGCTTCATGACGAAGGCGCCCCGACTGAATTCCCCAAATCTGAGCTAGCAAACACATATATTCAGATGGGATATGGTGGTGATGTGCACAAGTCCACTGTCTACAAGTTTAATTTGTCTTACAACTAGAAATTCTTGTTGCACATCGTTCTACACTGCCTATCTAACAAATCAGGGGGTTGGGATCAAATCCCATATGATCTAGGGTGGCTAGACCATGGAATGGTAAAAGGCCTCCGCTTCAACTATTCAAGGTTTGAGCTGAACAATTTGACAGGAAATCTTACCCGGTATTCATTTTTCATGTATCCCTAGTTCATTTAGCATATCATAAACTGTGAGCTGGACCAGAGTAGATTACAACATGAAGACACTATCATGGTCCCACACATGAGGCCGGGCATCTTCAAGACCTTGAAGAAGGTGTACACCAATTTCACAGGGAGGTTCATTGATCTTCTCCCAGGTATGCTTGAGCCAACGGCTCCTGGTGACATCCCTGCAAGCCCAGCAGGCGATGAACCCACACCAGACCTCCCCACTCAAATGCCAACTACTTCTTCCCACCCAATTAACTTTACATACACCAGATGCCCCAAGCGAACCCATGATCAATCTACTCTGATTGATCAGGTCCCCATTGTTCACACCAAAAAGGCTCGAGTGGAACTTAGGGCTCCCACTCAGCCAGAGGTCACACCTTCCTCCACCATCTACCTCAATATCAGTGTTGAGTCTCCTCAGTCTCAACCTGATAAGCCCAAAACCCAAGCCATTAGCTCTTAGGGTGAGTCCCAACACTCCCCTGAGCAACCAAAAAGGGACAGCCACATCATTGGCACATCTGCTATTGGAGAAGAGCCATTAGGTGCTGACAAAGGTCCAGGGTCATTAGAATTAACCTCTCTATCCTTCACTAACCTTTTAATCCAACCTGATGAGGATATTATGTTCCGTCAGGCCCATGATGTTGATCTACAATACCTCTCTCAAGATCATCTGAGCCCCAGGGAACCTCTAATATCTAGCCAACATCAGTTCAACCAAACTGAGGTGAGTCTAACTGGTGTGGTGGTGACTCATGTAGGCTCAGCCACCACTACTGAGAGTGTCTCACTGGCCTCTCAGGAAAGTGGTAACATCAGTGAGACTGGGTCTACGGCAACCTTGCCAATTGATGTTTCTGAAAAGAACATCAGTAGGGAAGGGTATCCAGGGCGCCGAGAAACCGTAACTGGTGGTGATAATGACATGCCAGGCATGTTATCAAATCTCCCTATGATTCTTCAAAAGAAGATGAGGGTAGGCTGTAACTCATTATCAAAGACCAGATTTCTAAAGTCTCAAACCTTGAATCAAAGGTTAAGACTTTAAAGGACAGGTCTGCCACTCAGCAACTTGAGATTGAATATCTCAAGGCTAAACTAGCTGAGACACAGATTGAGAAGTCTGTCAGGCACGTACCTATTTAGGTTTCTTTAAGTTCTTCCTCCAGCTCATCTACTTTTCAAGATGATGCTACCAAAAAGGGGGAGAATGTCAGAAACAACATCATGAGGAACCCACTTACCCCATAGCAACAACCTCTCCTGATGCCTTATCTATCTTTTACCCCCAACAGCATCACCCTACAACAGTCTTCCCACAACCAGCTCCCATTACCTTTCAAGTGGACCAAAGGATGCTCATAGATCTCAATAGGTTTCTAACCAAATTTCTGTTGAGCTCCTCCATTGAACAGCCCTCCTATGATCTAGCTATCGCCTACATTGGAGCTGAAGAGCTTCAAAGGCTGAATGCACCACCTACCTCTAAAGAGGAAGTTGGTCAACCTAAGGTCTCTACTGAACCCAAGATTAACTTCGTAGGGGATGTACAGACAGATGGCCCAGCAACTGATTTAGATGGGATAGGTGATGCAGTTCCAGTTACTTTCGAGGAAGAAATCCAAGCTGCCGAAGGAATAATTGGACCGTCTTCATTGTCCAGTGATCTGTTCATCACAGAGGCAATCCTTGAAATAGAGTCTGAGATTAACAGTGAGGACTTCCTTACAACCCCTCTCTTATAAGAACCACCACTTCAAACACCCTCACTCCAACCTGAATCTTCTGAACCTGAGTTCCCAAAGGCTGAATCTTCCTCTAATCCTAAGGGGAAGAGAAAGCTTACTGCTGAGGAGCTACTAGAAGAGGAAAGATTGGAGAAGCTAAAGAAGAAAGGTAGACTTGATACTAGAAAGTTATTGGCTGCTAGTAGCAAAGCAGAAACAGCCGCCCAAGCAAGTCTCAACAATAAAAGGAGGATGGAGATCATTGACAGGCTCATCAGCCTGGGAGTAGCCAACGAAGAAACTCTTCAACTCCCAACTGATGAGCTTGTGAAACTAGAAAAGGCAACCTTGCTGAACAAAGAAAAGGAAGAAGCAGCAAGGTTGGCCAAAGAGGAGGAAAGAAGGAAGAAGAAGGAAGAAGCCATGGAAAGGGAGAGGATGGAGAGAATAGACTTTCTCTGCAATAGAGGCTATTCTCAAGAGGAGCTGGCACCTCACCAAAATGACATGATCTTGTTTCTTTTACACAAAGAACAAGATCTAATCAACAAGGAGAGGAAGAATGCTGCTAGGGAGAAGCTGAGAGAAAAGAGAAAGAAAGAGGTAGAGGAAGAACTTGCGGCTGCCAAAAAGGAGGGAGACAAGGATTGGATGAAATCCTATCTCCGAGCTCACGGCTTCTCTGGCAGGCAAGTGGGTCCCATGTCGATCAAGACCCTACAGCGACATGTCAGCGATATCAAAGCTGACATTTGCTTAGGAAGTCAGGAGGTTGCTCAAACTCCTAGTGTTCAGAGGGTGGCACCCAAACCACTACCCAAAACATAAGTCTCCCTTCCCCATCAAAACAGAACCTTTCACCCCTGAACCTTCTCCATCAACCTTACCTATACCATCACCTACTGCGTCCCACCAACCACCACTACCACCTATCATACGACCCAAAACACAACCAAGAACCCACTCAAAAACCAAACCATCCTTTGATCCATCAAAACCCCTAACCTTGGAAGAATTCAAGGAGATAAAGAAGAAGCTCACAAATTGCACAACACTGAGCGACATCTCTTGTGAGGAAGAGTCCATCCAGCTAACTTTCATTGATGGCACTTCCAGTTCCCTCATAAGAGATGCATTCCTTGATCTTCCTAGAGGAACACTGGACCAAGCTCTTCAACTTCTTGCAACAAATTCAGATACTCTCAATGAAGTAGAGAAGAAGTTAAGAAGAATGCTAGTGACTCTACTGGACACTAGGAACGGGGACATTCTACCAATAAAACCCTTCTATCCTAGAAAGCAAATTGTCTAGTGGAGGTTCGATGAAGAATCCCACAACTTTGCTGTGGAAAGGGAGAATGGTGAACTTACCAGGGCTGACACTTCATCTCTGCTACATTCCAACAGATTTGACATTGCTAAGTTAGCGGAGAAGCCATTCTCCAATCCCTCCAACTCTGAGATAGCTGCTCACATCAGAAATCATTTAAGCAGCCTTCATCTAGCCGAGCTCACAAAGAAGGTAAAGATTGAAGAAGAGTTGAAAAGGAGAGCACATGATGCTGAAGAAGGCACAACCACAAAAGGGAAGACCTTTCTACAGATGATTGAGGGCTCCACTTCAGATCCTATAGTTAGATGGGAATATGACTACCTTTCCCATCAACTAACTCTCTTCAGAGGGATGCAGCAAAGAGTACATGTCATTCAGAGCAATTGACTGGGATTTAATGTCTACAAATGACATGTACAAACTCCTCACCACCACATCAGGGAAAAACAAAGAGACAGATAGATATATGCTTTCCCTGGTATTGAAGGCCTTGAAGAGCAAGAGGAAGTGAATGTTTGGTAGCATCAGCCTAGGGGGAGTTTGTTGGATCATAGAGGCTGGTGCAACCAAAACAACACTTAGAACAAATTTGTGTACAAGTTGAAGAAGTCTTCCAAAAACAAAACTAGTCTTCCGCAGCTATGTCAAAGATCTTCCGAAATTATGTCTGAAAAGCTTCCGGAGGAAAACTAAGTCTTCCGAGACTAAGTAGTTTTTCTTTTGAAGTATATGATGAACTTTCAAAGGATAGAACAAAGTCTTCCGAAGACCAAGCAGTTCTCCTTCCGAAGTATTCACACATAGAAGATCCAAGATAAAGTCTTCTGAAGAATAAAGTCATAAAGACCTGTAGAAGATTCGGTAGAAGTTGTTTCTTTCGAAGCCATACTTTTGCCCATTGGTTCATAGTTGATTCTTCCGAAGCTAAATGGCCTCGGAAGAACTTATTCTTCCGAAGCCATTTAGCTTCGGAAGAATCAACTATGAACCAGTGGGCAAAAGTATGGTCTGTCTCACAGACTCTGATACACTGCTTGGTGCTTTTCCTAACCCAAGTAGTTGACCATACTTTAATCCACTATTCACCTTTTTAACTTAGTACAGATACCATTCTTAGTTGATGCCAAAAGGTAAGTCATGGACCTGTCATGACTACCTTATCTAGGATATTATTTTATATTAGATACTTTACTTCTAGTAATGTAGTATTTGTCTAGTAGTAGATTCCAGCTAGTTTTCCAAGTATAACCGACTGTAGATAGTAGTATATATAGTTTCTCATTGTAAGTTATGTAGCATGAGTTTTAGAGTCTTGTAATTCTGAGTTGAGAAGTAATATATAAAAGTATCTTGAAAACCACTCTCTTATTCATTAACTTCGTATATTATTATCAACTTTAGTTTGAGATTCTATGTTTCATCGATCAAGTGAGACTTAGTGAGTTCTGTGTTTAGAGCCAAAACCGATCCTGCAGCTTCCCTGAAAACTCACAAAAGGGTCCTTTCATCACCTTCCCCGAGACACCAAGTGATAGCTACATCCAAGGAAGCCCATTCTAAGAGACAAGCTCTGCACATGCCTTTGTGTCAACTGATGAAAGTTGTGGCAACTTTCTGTTTACTCTTGAAAACTTGGACTACATCCATCTAGATGATTTGGAGTACATGGAGATAGTCCAGCAGATGGCTCTTCTCACTCACAGGGCCAAGAAGTTCTACAAGAGGACAGAAAGAAAGTTTCCTAGCAATATGGCCAGTGGAAAGTTTGGATTGGACAAAAGCAAAGTGAACTGTTACAACTGTAACCAAATGGGCCACTTTGCTAGAGAGTGCAAGGCACCAAGGACAAATGTTGGCCAAGCACAAACCAGACCAAACTACACTGATGCAGCTCGTAGAACTGAAAAGCCAAGCCAGCCCAAACAACATGTTGTTGTTGCTGTTAAAGAAGGAGGCTTTGACTGGAGCTTTCAGGTAAAAGATGCCTCTCCAAACCAAGCATTGATGGCTGATCATGAAGAAGCTAAGGCATTGGAATATCTTTGTACTCCTGAATGCATTTGCAAAAGTTAACATGTATAGGTCCTATAATTTGAAAGTGAGATCTCACCTTGAGTCCTTGAATATTTTAAAAGCTTATTTTAAAAGAGTTGAAAATGACTATAAACTTAAAATAAAATATTTAGAGAAAAACATTTCAACTCTTAAGCATGAGCACATAAATTACAAGACTCAGATCAAGGATCTCATTACCAAATTAACTAAATGCCAAGCTGAGCTTGTGATCAGCAAAGCTAAGGCAGAAAAATCTGCTCTTGAAGAGGAAACCTTCAAGAACATAATATCTTCATCCATGCATGCAAAGATTTTTTATCAGAACAGGCAAGGATTGGGTTCAAGTGAGATAGCTCCTTCACACACATTGTTATAAGATCTCCAAGGTGTGAAACTTGTCAAGATGAGCTGCCCTCCATAGATTCTATTCAAGAAGAGGAGGAAGATGAAGAGGAGGTAGTGAAGGATGAACCTGAGGTGAGTGATAGGGCTATCTTGAAAAAGGACACTATTCTCTTGGAAAGAAGAAAGAATACAGGATGACAAAGTCTGCAAGGAAGAACTTGATTAGGACAGCCAAAAGAAAGTCCAAGAAAGCCCAAGAGATCAAGCCCACTTTCAACTCCAAGCAAAAGCAAGTTTTTATCTCTACTGGATTTGAAATGGTAAAGACTAAGGACACAACCATAGACTCTAGTACCAAGAGTTCTAGTTCATGTCCAAGTCATCCTGATTCAAAGAAGAAGGCTGATAAAATGTGTACCACTGTTGCACAACTTGAACCATCTTGTTCCAAGAGCAAGCCTTATCTCAAGAAGCATGCTGCATCATCTGAGAAGATGAAGAAGGAGGTAGAGAGTGACCAGGCTCAGCCTCCCTCTCAAAAGAAGATTCTCAGAAGCATGCCAACTGAATGCATCATGTGTGGTAATACTTCTCAATTTACCAAGGATTGCATCTACAATCCCAAATGTAATATCCACATGAACAAGAAGAAAACTTCTGAGAAGAAGAAGAAGAAACAGCTTCGGAAGGAAAATCTCTTCCTTTCGAAAGCTCCAAAGTGAAGAAGAAGATAAGTGAAACCTTACCTTCGGAAGAAATTTTGGTCTCGGAAGAAAGGAATGCTTCCGAAGTACTCAAGTCTGCTGCAGTGGATGCAAAACCTTCCGAATGTACAGTCTCCAAAACTTCCTAAGTCATCAATCAAAATTTCCGAAGTATTGAAGGCCAAGTCTAGTCTTCTAAAGATGGTGTGGAAGATGAAGGAAGGTTATGTGACTGAAAGTTCTTCATCAACAACAGCAAATGATCCTCAGAATTTGCATATAGGATCAATCATTGTTGCACTATCTTCTGTTCACTTTGACAAGCCCAAGACCAATAAGGCTTGGGTTTCCAAATATAACTAACCATCTCTTTTTGTATAGGAACAACTAAAGACTAAAGGAAATGTATGGATCATTGATAGTGGTTGTTCCAGGCACATGACAGGCAATGGCTCTTTGCTTCAAAACATTGAAAGAACTGATGGTGGGCCAGTTGCTTTTGGAGGAGAATCTAGTGGTTACATTACTGAAAGATGCAAGGTCACAAATAGTAAGCTCAGCATTGAAAAGGTAAACTTTGTCAAGGAGCTTGGGTACAATCTTCTGAGTGTATCTTAATTTTGTGATCAGAGACACAACATGCTCTTTACTGAGCATAGTTGCATTGTTCTCAAGCCCGAGGTGGTCATTCCTCAAGAGCATATCTTGCTCAGAGCCCCCAAGAAAAGAAACATGTACAAGATGGATTTGCAGGAAACATCCCCTTCAGGAGAAGTTTCTTGCTTTCTATCTAAGGCAAATAGTGATGAGTCTTTTCTTTGGCATAAAAAAATGTGCCATCTAAACTTTAAGAACATGAATAAACTAATTAATAATGATTTGGTAACTAGAATGCCAAAGAAAGAGTTTACAAGTGATGATCATTGTGTTGCATGCCTGAAAGGGAAGCAACACAAAGTATCTCACAAGCCAAAGAAAATGAACTCCATTACTACTCACTTACACTTATTACATATGGATCTCTTTAGCCTCACCAGTGTAATGAGTCTAGGAAGGACCTCATATTGTTTGGTGATCACAAATGACTTCACAAGATATACTTGGGTGTTCTTCCTTAGAACTAAGGATGAGACCCCTGAGATCTTGAAGAGCTTCATTCTGAAAATTGAGAATCAATGTGATCACAGGGTCAAGATCATAAGATGTGATCACGGAATCGAATTTAAAAATCAAATCCTTGATGCATTTTATGATGAAAAGGGTATTACAAGACAATATAGTGCTCCCAGGACTCCTCAGCAAAACGGTGTTGTTGAGAGGAGAAACAGGACACTTATTAAAGCTGCAAGAACTATGTTGTCTGACTCAAAACTGCCCATCACCTTCTGGGCAGAGGCAGTCAACACTGCCTACTATGTGTAGAACAGATTTTTAGTGGTTAAGACTTATGGTAAGACTCCTTATGAACTGTGGCACAAAAGGAGACCTTTCATTGGTTTCCTAAGATCATTTGGATGTCCTTGTACTATCTTGAATACCAAAGATCAAATAGTCAAATTTGATGAGAAATCAGATGATGGACGTCTCATTGGATACTCTTCCTAAGCTAAGGCTTATAGAATATACAATCTCAGAACCAGAGTAGTTAAGGAGTCGGCCAATGTGACCTTCAATAAGCACACACCTAGTGTGAAAGGTTCTGATCCTGATTGGTTGTTTGATCTTGATTTAGTTACCAATTGTTTTAACAAATCATGTGAAAATGTTTTAGGATCTACAAGTACCTTATCAACAGGAGACTATGATCCAAGATTTGAGCTGAGAAGACCAAATATACAAACTACTTCAGCTCTAATGGTAACTAACCTTGCAGTTGGAAATCCTGTCAGCACAACCATGACAAATTCTTCAACTGATACATTTGAAGTGCATGTAAATTCTAGCACAAAGGCACAGAACTCAAATAAAGTAATTCCCAATGTAGGAGGAAATGGTGGTGGTGATTGTGATCAAGAATTTCTTGATGCTAATAACCACTCCATAAAAGACAACATCAATGATGTAACACACTCATTGGATCAAGTCTCACTTGATAAGTGTGTTGATGTGGTGGATGACTCTCAAGCACCAGATCTGAACTTCATCAATTTAGATCTGCCCAAACAACTTGCTGTGATTCCTCAACTGATAATCCATAAGTCCCATCCCACCACAAACATCATTGGAGATGTTGAGACTGGGGTGAGAACAAGAGGACAAACCCATGACAAAAATGTTTGTCCTCACTCTTGTTTCTTGTCTCAGATAGAGCCTAAGAAGATTGAAGAGGCTTTGAAAGATGGAAGTTGGGTTAAAGCAATGCAGGAGGAGCTGCTTCAATTCAAGAGACAGAAGGTTTGGAATCTATGTTCCCTTCCTCAAGGGAAGACTACCATAGGTACCAAGTGGGTATTTAGAAACAAGAAGGATGATAGAGGACTTGTCATCAAGAACAAGGCAAGACTGGTTGTTCAAGGATACATACAAGAAGAAGGAATTGACTACACAGATGTTTTTGCTCATGTATTTAAGCTGTTAGGATATTCTTGGCTTTTGCTGCATCCAAGGATTTCAAGGTCTACCAACTTGATGTCAAGTGTGCCTTTTTATATGGGGTGATTGATGAGGATGTGTATGTCAAACAACCGCCTCGCTTTGCAGACCCAGATCATCCTGATTATGTTTGTAAGCTTGACAAAGCTCTTTATAAGCTGCATTAGGCTCCAAGAAAGTGGTATGAGACACTATCACAGTATCTCTGTTAGCATGGTTACAAGAGATGTACTATTGATGGAACACTCTTCATCAAAGGAACAGTTAATGACTTGATGCTGGTTCAAGTTTATATTGATGATAAAGAATAGATTTGAAACGAGTGCCATGGGGGAACTCAATTTATTTCTAGGAATTTAAGTGAAGCATGTTGACAATGGCATCTTCATAAACCAGTCAAAGTATGTGCAAGACATACTTACCAAATTTCATATGACTGAGTGAAAGGTTGCTAAGACACCCATAGCCAGAAACCACTCTCTGGGACCAGATCTTGAGGGAGAGTGTGTTGATGAATATTTATACAGGGCTATGATTGGGTCTCTTATGTACCTCACTGCCAGCAGGCCAGATATCATGTTTGCTACATGTATTTGTGCAAGATATCAAGCCAACCCCAGGATGTCACACCTGGTTGCTGTCAAGAGAATTCTCAGATATCTCAAAGGTGCTCCCAAATTGGGCCTTTGGTATCCAACGAATTCTAACTTCAATTTGTATGCATATACAGATAGTGACTATGGTGGCTGCAATATGATTACAAAGTCAACATCTAGGGGATGTTAATTTCTTGGTGGAAGGGTAGTCTCATGGCAATGCAAGAAACAATCCTGTGTATCTGCATCAACTGCTAAAGCTGAATACATTGTTGTTGCAAGCTGCTGTTCTCAAGTGCTTTGGATTCAGAATCAGATGCTAGACTATGGATTCAACTTCAAGGAGACTCCCATCCATGAAGACAACAACAGTTCTATTTCTATCACAGAGAATCATGTACAGCACTCAAAGACAAAGCACATCAATTGTCTTCGGAAGAAAATTAACCCAAATGAACAATATGCTGATCTGTTCACAAAAGCCTTTGATGAGCAAAGATTTAAGTATCTTGTATCAGCAATTGTGATGATTAACTTTGAGTAGCATTTCCTTAAACTAAACGCAAGATTATATTTAATAATATGTGTGTCTTAAGTTGTCTATATCATCACCATATAAGCCCAGTTTACTTTAGAAGAAACTTTTCAAACTGATATCCCTTAGAATTTTGAGAATGTTGGATGTATTTAGCTTTGGAAGACATCAAGTTGTCTTCGGAAGAAAATTATGTCTTCAAAACAAATAACTACTTCTGAGAAATTAACCTTTGGAAGAAATTTGAATATATTTTCCGAAGCTTATATTTGTCACTAAGGACTTATATGTATTGAATGACTATTTTCTTTTGAAAGCAATTAAGTCTCAGAAGACTTATTCTCTTATTGAATAAGATTTCTGATATTTGATATCTTCTGAAGCAAAATCTATCTAGGAAGTAAAATTACTCTAAGTATTTTTCTTCCAAAGAAAAATTCTTGAAAAGCTAAGGAATATCTTTCGAAGATAAATTTGGCTTCGTAAGTTTTTCTAAAACCTTACGAAGACAAATTACCTTCGGAAGATTTAGACTTCCAAGAAAACTAGGCTCACAGTTAAGGGGAATAGGTAATATTCTAAAATTAGGACAGATGAAGCCCAGCATCTTCAAAACAATGAGAAAGCCAACTGTTGGCTTCTCAGGGGTAGAAACAGCCCTGGTCCTAAAAATATTAGAGCTCATTGCTCAAGGTGACAACTTGGAAACGCAAGCCAATGTTGAACCCACACCTTCTACATCTGCAACCCCCACCTAGCCACAAATCACCATCACCTACCAAAGAAAATCCAAACGAACCCCAGCTCAGTCTACTCAGGTTGAGCAGGCCCCCAAATCACCTACCATGCAGGAAGAAGTGGACACTGAAGCTCCCACTTCTTCTAAGGAGCAAACCACTCTCATTATTTCTGTGATCAGTGCTGAGGTTCCACATGCTCAGCCTGATGAGCTCACTACCCCGGCCTTAAGCCTTAACTCAGAGTCTCAAAACTCTAGTGATCAACCTTTAGGGGAAAGTTACCATCCCCAGCCGCTTGACCTCAACCAACCAATCCCAAGCCTAGACTTCTATGATGACTAAGATATTGGCTTCGGTGAGTATCATGAGTCTCTCTTCTCCACACCTACTCAAGGAGAGATGAGTGCTCCTGAATCCCCAATATCTAGCCCATATCATCCACCCACAACTGAGGTGGACCTTCCTGAACCTGTTCAGGAGGCCTATTTGAAAGAGACTCTCACTTTTACAAATGATTACATTATTAAGACCTCAACCATGACAACACAGCCCATTGACACTTCCTTCGAATCTGTTAGTGTGTAAGGGAAAACCAGCAGCCAAGAAACTAAAGCTAGTGATGAGGAAGAAGACCTTGGTCCTAATCTCTCATCCCCCCATTATTCTTCTGATGAAGATAAGAGGAGTATGCAACTAAGGTGCACAAACTGACTAAACTTTGCACCTATTTAGTTTCAAAGGTTAGTCACCTAGAATCGTAGGTGACTATCTTACAAAGAAGGGTCAATGACCAGCAACTTGAAATCACCAATTTCGAGGGCAAATTAGCTAAGAGACCCATTCAGAGGACTCAACCAGGTCTACAAGAACTTGTGGATGTGATGGACCTAACCCCTAGCTCCCTTATACAAGAGGGTGATGCTACCAAAAAGGGGTAAAAAGTCTTAATTACAATCACAGAACATGGGAGTTCCTCTTAGAGTATGGATATGAAGGACTTACCACCCTCACTTGCAGTTGTCCATACTCAACAACCTCCTCAGGTCCACATTGATGTGGACTCACTCATTCAAAGCTTGTTTAAGGAGGGTATACCAAGGGCTATGCCTACTCCATCTCACCCTGCTGAAAATCCAATAATGGGATGAAGGTATGATGATCAAAGGAAAACCCTGGTAATCTCTAAGTTTCAGGGTCAACAAGAGATCTATAACTTCTACAACCTGAGATACTATGAGAGCACCTATCTAATTGACCTCCCACTTGCCAACCCAAGTCAAAACAGGCAAGCTGCAAGGTTAGCTGATAGGATTCAACAAAGGGTGATTGAAGACTTCAAGCTGAGAACAAGACTATATAGACAGAGGCTAGCAGGCAAAACTGTTGGTCAATTGGACGCTGATATGGACCCCAAGATTAGCTTTGAAAAGGAAACCTTGGCTGAACCCAGTAGTTGAGCCTGTGAACCTTGAAACAGGAGCTCTTCAGCACCCTTAACACCCACTACCCTTAGTGAGGCACCAGCTGGTGAAGGTGTCTCACAGCCTCTCTCTTGCCAGAGATTAAGTGAAGAACCAAGCAATGAAGGCCAAAGCTCTCTCCAACCTGAATCACACAGGCCTGTGAGTGACAAAGGTAAAAGGAAGATGACTCCAGGAGATTGAGGAGGAGAAAAGAGAGAGGAAGAAGAAGGCAATGGGAGAGAGTTCAAGCAGGACCCCTTGCTTCATAAAAGGTGCAATCAGGGCTACTCCCAAGCCAAGTACTCAAGATGATGAGTTAAGGGCAGCCAGACTAAACTATTTGGGGTCCAAAAACTACAATATTGATGAACTCATCTCTCTCCTCTTGGAGCAATTAAGTGAACTGGCTGACATGGAAGTGTCAAAGGAGAGGAAGGAAGCTGAGGATGCAGAATTTCTCCTCAAGATCAAAGAAGAAAGAAGGAAGAAGAGACTCTACAAAGCTCCTACCCTCTGCCGAGTTCAGGAAAGCCCTGAGATAGAGGTTGTGGTTGCTGAACAACAAACTTAGGAAGTAGGGAACAAGATAGACAAAACATGATCACCTACCTGAGTGCCACATGCCTCTATCAGGCAGTAGACCTTCTTCCCTTTCCATATGACTACACTGAGTTAGAATACCTAAAGCTGCTTAAGCAACAAGTGAAAAAAGATCAAAAGGCTGCAAAGAGGAAGATGAAGGAAGAGGCTGCAAAGTCAAGAGCCACCATCAAAGCAAACTTGAAGAAATCTGTTGACAGACAGAAGATGATGAGCTTCTTGAAGCTGTATGGATTCTCTGGAAGGAGGCTTGGTCCAATGTCTCTATCCACCATGGATGAGCATATTAGAGTGATCAAGCAGAAGATCAAGAGGGGTGAGCTGATTGACTTGCACTCTCCACCAAGTCAGGCTGCATCTGAAGCTGAGGTCAAGGTAGAACCACAAGAGACAACACAACCTGGACCTAGTGTTGCATCACAGCCAGCTTCAACTTCTGGTCCACAGCAGGGTCCTGATCCTTCATCTTCTAAACCTGTGAAGGACAAGGACCCAACTGAGGAAGACAAACAAGAGCAATCTAGTACTACAGGCCAGTCTCCTTAGTTAAAATACAGAAAGAGGAAAAGGATGGCCATCAGAAGGGACAAGAAGAAGAAGAAGAAGAAGAAGAAAAAGTCCAATGCATCCACCTCTACATCTCAGGATGGGTCAGAACATCCTAAGGGTGATCAAGAAGAGGCTGCTCATCCAACTCCTATTCAAGTAGTGCCTCTTACTGCTGAGAGACCCATTATGTCTTGGATGTTTTCAACCAATCCAGATAGATGGTATGTCACTAGAGATCAAGTAGGTCAAGACCTGTACTTCTGGCAAAACATACTTGACCTCCCTTTGCATGATCTTTATGACATGAGGAGATACTTTGAGAGTCTGAGGAATCCTGATTAGCTGATGATCAAGGAAATGGTCTTGATTCTGATGAGGACTGTCAACAGATCAAGATCAAGAATCAAAAGTCTCTTCAGTTTTGGTAGCATTAGCCTAGGGGGAGTTTGTAAGGAATACACTCAGAGGCTGATGCAACCAAAGAATAACCAGGAGCTCTCAGCACGCAGAAATAAAGTACAAGGAAGTTACTTCGGAAGATTTGATATAACTCAGAGAATTATGCTAAGTATCAAATCTTCCGAAGCCAAAAGACCATATCTTTCAAAACCAAAGATGAAGTCTTTCTAAGCTTCAAAGACAAAGTCTTCCGAAGCCAAAGACTGATTTCTTCCGAAGACAGAAAAGACATGCTTTCTCTGAATCACCTTTTGACAAAACCTGAACCACTTTTCGCTGCCACTTCTGAAGACTCTCCAACTTATATGAGTTGGTGAAAAGTCCATACTTTTGCCAAACTGTAGATTAAGGTCCTTTGTCTGTAACTTTCCAACTATGTACCTTTTATCTTTTTTGTAATAGATAAGGATGTGAGCTATGGCATGTCATAGTCACTAGTCAAAAGGCAATCTGCCTTTTGACTCTACATTGATCTTGCTGTCTAGATTAGTGTATCCAGCTGGCCTTCAAAGTATGGCCGGCTGTAGGATGTAGTATAAAGTGTCTCGAGTACTTATATCTTAACGTATGCTTTGTAACACTTGTAAGAACTTGAGAGCAATATACATCATTCTTGAAAACCATATTTGAGTGTTCTTGTTCTTGTTGTTTTTACTTGTGTTCTTTGTATCATCACTAGCCGGTTTCCAATTTGATCTGCTAAGTGTTTCATATCTCTCCACCTCGTGAAACTGTTGCATTGACCACCCATTCACGGTCATGCATGCTTAGACGGATCTTATCTAGGTTGGAGGGCCTCACTCCAGAAAATTGCCATTGTGCTATATTTATGTTGAACTTAGAGTGGCATATATCTTATCATGAACTAACTTTGAATTGTTGCTATTGTTAATGAGAATTAGTTTGTCATGCAATTTGCTTATGTGTACTTCTATTCATTTAATGTCGAGTTTGGAGTCTCGGTAATGACTCACCAACAACGTAGCTGTTGACGTGTTTTAGCTCGTGATGCAGGTTGTGTAGGAAGTGCTGGAATGCACTAAATAGGTCAAGGAGACTTAGTGGTTTAGTTTGAATAAGATCTTCATGTAGAAGATTTGGACTGGATTAAACTTGCATAGGTTTATTTTGTCAATCTATGTGTTGTAACTTAAACGAAATGGACGTGTGGAATTATTTAATACTATTAAGGTTTTAATTCTGCCTAGTGATTGTGGTATTGAATGTTTAAGTCTCCGCTGTGTTATTCCATGTTTGTGATACAACAAGTTGAACTCGTTGATTGGGGTGTGACATCTTACCCGGTTTCTCAAAACATATGGAGTCACATTGAAACATGGTGTAACACATCTTCCATTTTTGCCTTCTTATTCAAGGATCTTATGGAATTGCCTTTCAGATCTAGGAAAAAGCTTATCTATCTCATTATCCAACTATCTTGTTGTGCATCTGGAAATATGAGAACAAGTCGGTTTTCAACAGCGCTTGGGTTACTACCGAAAATATTATTGAAGATATTACGATGCTCGGTAACCTTTGGGTAAGACATAGATCAAGAAAAAGGATCTTCATTGAGGCAACCCGCTTGCTTTTGATTTTTGGTTGATGTAATTTTTTCCTTCTTTTAAGCTACTTTATGTTTTCATATAGGTTATAGTGGTTTGCTAGCTCATTTTAATAAAATCCTTTTTGCCCTTAAAAAGAACTAGAACATTATTCAATGGAATTTACCCATATTCATCTTCTGTATTATTAATTTCTTCAAGATGTTTTATTTTTAAAAAATAAAATAAAGTAACGTTGGAAGTAGTTAATTTGAATACTCCATAGTTTTTTTTTCAAAAGAATAAAAGCTGGCTTAGAGTTTAACTAACATGGTGTGTTTGCATTTACACCCTAAAAGAATTTAGGGTGTTCCAAAAAGCTGGAAGTAGTTAATTTCTTTTTTATTTTAGCTGTTCCAAACAAAATTTTATACCCCAAAAGAAGTCCAAATCAGATGGCAAATAATTAATCACAACTACCTTTATGAGTTGGGGCTCATCAGGTGTCTATTTTCAAGTCAGATGTGGACCTCATTTCTGTTGTTTTCCATGGAGACGCACTGCCGCAAATATCGACCTTGCTTATTTGAAACCACACAAATGACACCATAATTTGTTTGAAATATTATACTGTAATTTAACTGAAAGATAAGAATGTGTTACTGTGTTACAAGTAATATATTAGAAGCGAATGTAATAGTAGCTCATTTGATAAAGGTTTTTATCAATTAAAAAAAAATTCGGCTGTTCAAATCTGTGCAATATGTAAAATGATTTATAATAGTTTAAGAGTAAGAATAAAATAGATTTACTGTTAAAAAAGTAATGCATTAAAAATAACTATTTTTGGCCTTCTTGGAAATCCATGATTTTTTTTTAACGACAAATGTGCGACCTTGCTTTGGAGAATTGTTGTTATTTTAATCGGGACTCATCTATTTTTTTCCCAGTCGGGACCGCAACCCCAACCCCCTCAGAAGAAAACCCATAACTGAGAAAACCCACTGGTTCAACTCTGAGCATTTTACTTAGAGAGAGACTTGGACCCATGACCTTTCAATATTTAGATGTCATGGGTACCTTATCTTAACTAGTTGGGCTAAAAATCATTGGTGGGAATCCATGATTTAGAAGACGTTTTTATGTTTCATGTCACTAATTATATGATTTAGTAAATAAATTTTATATTTGTTAATATAAACGGTTGAATATAGTTTTTAGTTTTCAGAAGCATTAACTTAGTTCTGGGTAATAATCTTGGTCACGACTGAACTTTTTTAATACACTTATCTCAAGATGTTAGAATTCAGTATTTGATTTTTTTTTATAATCAGATATTTTGGAAAATATAGGAAGTTATTTGATAGTTAAAATAGAAAATATTAGAAAGACTTAAAATATAGAATTTAATATAGAGTAAATTACTATTTTGGCTTATGGGGTTAGAGTCATTTAACCCTATTAGTCTAAAAAGAAATCTTTTGACAAATCAGACCTTAAGGTTGCATGTTGTAATAATTTTGGCCCTAATATTAACTTGTTAGTTAAGTTTAAGGGTATTTTTATCTATTTAATTCTCAGGGCTTATTTGTGTAAATTACAAAGTAACTACTTATGTAATTACACAAATTTATAAAAAACAACCCCCACCATATTCTTTTTTTTCTATTATTTATGATATTTTTATTTGTATATTTTAAAATGATTTTAATATCATTTCTGTAAATTTTTTGTTTGTACTTTGGTTTTTTTGTTATTTGAGTATTCTTTTTTATTTTAATAATTATTATTTAATTCATCACCATGTAAATATAAAAATAAACGCGTCCTTTATAAAGCTTTTGTTTTTATAAATGACATTCTAAAATAATTTGTTTTTCAAAAAAGTTTAAATCTTTGGCTTCAATACAAATTAGAAATTTTTATTTTTTATTTTGGTTTTTTTTTTCTTATGTTTATTATAAAACAAGTTATAAATATAAAAATAATTATCTTAATTAAAGCTTTTGAATTTTTACAAACGACTTTCCAAAGTCATTCGTTTTTCAAACTTTTTTTATATCGTTCATCCCTTTTAAATCTACCGTTTCATTAACCAATACAAGTTAGAAATACTTTTTTTGTGATTTTGTTTTTATTATTATTTTTATGATTATTATTTAATAAAACGTATTATAAATATAAAAATAAATATGTCTTATTTAAAGATTTTGTTTTTATAAACATGTTTTCCAAACTCATTCGTTTTTCAACATTTTTTGATATTGTTCGTCCTTTTTAAATATTTCATTCTATTATACAGTATAAGATAGAAATTCTAACTTGATAAAAAAGTTAAGAATTTAAACAACTTAGAAAGATAGCCTTTACAAAAATAACCATTAGAAATATAGTCGTTTCAAATATATATTATATTGTATAACTTACTTATAGTCGTTAGCAAAAAAAATATTCAAAAAATGAATGATTTTAGAAATACGTAGTAATTGAAAAACGAATAATTTTAAGCAAATGAATGATTTTAAAAATGAACAATTTAAAAGATACGTTTATAAAAAAACGAAATATTTAAGAAATGGAGTTAACAAATGAACGGTTCTAAAGAAGAACGAAGTTAAGAACGATTGTATAGTTCAATGAAAGGTTTTAAAAGGATCAAAGTTTTAAAAATACTATAACTTGTATTGTATAATATAATGAAAGATTTCTAACAAATGATTTTGAAAAATAAGTTAATAAAAACGATATAAAACCAAAATAATAATAAATTTTCTAAGTTGTATTGTATAATGAAACAAAATATATTACAATGGTTGAAAGATTTTTAAATTTTCTTTTTTGAAAAACTAATGATTCTGGAGAAGACGTATATGAAAAAACAAAAGATTTAAAAAGTCGTATCTTTTTATAAAAAACTCATTTTTAATTGTATATTTTTTATATATATAATTAAAAACTTATTTAACTTGGAGTTGGTTTTTGTTAATTAAAATAATTACATAAATAGCACTTTAATGTTAAAAAATCTTTTTAACTTTCAAAACAACCCCTGGAGTAAGAAAAACCAAAATACTCTTCCACTTAATTGACAAAACTAACAGAGTTAGTGGTTAGGGGTCAAAACTGTTATAATATGCAACATCGGGGTCTGATATGTCAAAAGATTTCTTTTGGGCTAATAGGGTTAAATGGCCCTAACCCCGAGGCCAAAATAGTAATTTACTCTTTAATATATTAACTAGGTTATAAACTCGTGTATTACACGAGATTGTATAATATAAATTATATATAACTTTATAATGCGTATTACATAGTCTAAATGATTATACTTGTCCATAGTCCGGGTCTTTTAATGTAATAACACAATAACTAACCAAATTATCATCTTCAAAAAACACAATAAGTAAAAAATGAAATTAACAAATATAAACCAACAAATATGATTTTTAAACCAGTTGATTTTTGCAGTCATAGCAAAATAAATCCCATAATAACAAAAACATGTTCAAAGAAAACATACCAGAATTTACAAAGCTTAAAACTAAGCTTTTGATAAACACTTCTAATTCTGAAGTAAAGACAATCTTATGAACAACTAAAACTACCAACTTCGATATTATGCACAAATATAATGTAATATGACGATATAGCTAATAACCTGATTAGCAAAATCAGCTATGTCAAACTATCAAAATCACATCAATTTTCCTAAAAAAAACTAAAAAGTACACTATCAAAATCACATCAATTTTCCTAAAAAAACTAAAAAGAAGTACACATTTAGATGAGTATTTATATACACTAACTAATACATCTCTTTTTTTATCAACATCCTATGAAACTTTTAATTATATGTTAACAATAATCTCCCAATTATAATAGTAAATATGAAATACTTTTGATATTTGAAGTATATTATCCGGTATCAATATTTTAAAACAAAGAATAAAAAAGAACACATTAATTTAGCTTAGGATGAGCCCACCCTTTGTTCCGTTGCACGATAATGAGATCTAAACGAAATAGATAAAAATGTAAAAGAAAGAAAGGACCTTGGTGATTTAATTTGAAGAAGTAAGTCAAATTATTCATTTGATGATAGAAAGGAACTACCCCAAAAGCACGCAATACACGTAACCTCCTCCATGGTCCTCCATCAACACCCCTCATCTCCATGTATCTTTTAGGTCTCATTTGAATTAGCAAGAATTGACATTATAATTACATTAAAAAATCAAGCGAGGTGGAGTCCTGAAGTTGTGGGTCACCGGTGTGGTAGTGGAACTGTGGAAGTTCTTCACGGTGGCCATACAAGAAGCAACGTTTCGCGGCGGTGAGTGCTGACGGTGACGGGAAGAGCGAGGGTCGTGGCCTTAGCTCCGGCGTCGGCGACTGTATCGATCCAGCAATTCACCATTGACTTACAATCTCAATCGACGCATTACAGCCAGCTTCATCGACTTGTCCCACCCGCTTCATCAACGACTATGACTTGTACAACCAGCTTCATCACTTGTACTTCCTCAGTGGTTCATGACATTAGCCTATGGCATGTGAAAGTTGTACATTGTGGTTACCTACAGGTACAGTGGCACTGTTGCCACCAACCTACAGGAATTATATATATATATATATATATATATATATATATATATATATATATATATATATATATATATATATAGTAAAGATTCACGTTATCTGTATCCATCATTTCGCCAATTGAAATACATCTAGTCTTGATCAGATTTAACATTTAAATCTTATTTAATTGTGTCTTTTTGATATAGTTACTTAATGTGTGACCATTATGATCATATATTAATAGCAATATTGTTATATTTCGTGTCTTAGGCATATGAATCCAACAATATGTCTGTTTGTGAGATTGGTTATATAAACTCACTTTCAAATGGTTAACGAATAACAAAGGAAATTTCATGTATAAGTAAGTAAATTTTAGATTTTAGACAAGTGCCTATGTTGAATTAGACTTTTACATATGCATCGTGGGCTTATAGTGATTTTACCATATCCTTACGGTGAGGGTAGGAATTTTGTGTTGCAGGAACATATAGCGGTGAATATGTTATCTTTTAATTTATTGCCCTCTTTTATAAAGTCTTTGAATAGTTTGGAAAATATTTCTTAGAGTAAATTACATTTGCATTCCTGATGTTTGTTCATTTTAACCGTTTGCATCCCTATAGTTTCAAAGCCTCGATTTGCATACCTGACGTTTATAGTTTTAACCGTTTGCATCACTAATGTTTTTATTATATAACCATTTGAATTAAAATGACTGACGGTGTTAGTCAAGTATGTTAACAGGCCCCACGTCATTTGTCTTTTGTAAGGGTATTTTTGTCATTTTCTTTTAATAATATTTTTATAAACAAATCCACTTCTCAATGACCCAACACCACACCCACCTACCACAGTGTCTTCCCTATCTCTCCTCTACCGACCACCGTTCTCCTCCACCCTCCGCCACCACCGCCACTACAATGCCGTCGTCACCACCACCATCACCACCACTGGCCTCCCTTCCACCACCCTCGACACCTCACCATCAAAGCCTTCTCCGCCTGTCCCCCATCCAACCCCTAACCCAATATGACCTCAAAAAGCTCGCCGCCAACAAGGCCGTTGAGTACGTCAAGTCCGGCATGGTCCTCGGCCTCGGCACCGACTCCACCGCCGCCCTCGTTGTCTCCAAGATCGGCGAACTCCTCGCCGCCGGTGACCTCAAAGATATCGTCGACATACCCACTTCAAAACGAACCCAAGAACAAGTCGCCTCCCTTGGGATCCCCTTATCAGTCCTCGACGATCACCCCAAGCTCGACCTCGCCATCGACGGCGCCGACAAAATTGATTCAGATAATTTCCAGATCTGCAAAAGAGAGGAGAGGAGAGGAGAGAAAAAGAAAGAGAGACGGTGGTGTGAAGGGTGGTTACACAATGGTGTGGTGGTGGTTGTGGTCCGGCGGGTAGCGGTGGCGATGATGGTGTACTACTGTGAGAGAGAGAGAGAGAGAGAGAGAGAGAGAGAGAGAGAGATTTCAACGATGGAAGTCTGTGATTACATGGCGAGCGACGGTGGTCGTGGTGGTTGTGATCTGGCGGTGGCGGTGGCGATGGCGGAAAAATGGTGCACTATCGGGAAGGAGAGTGAGAGATGAGAGAGAGAGAATGGTGGGTGGAAGTGAGGGGGGACCATGTTGATGATGATGATGATGATAATGTTAGTCTGATAAGATGAGGAGGGGAAGGTTGGGGTGGGGGTGGTTTTAATAAAGTGGGGTTCAAGGGTATTTTTATTAATTTACCAAAAATTAACGGTTAAATCTAACGGCGTCAGGGTTAGGACTCAAATGGATAAAAAAAATGAAACGTTAGGTGGCAAATCCAGACTTTAAAACTATAGGGATACAAAAGGTTAAAATGAACAAACGTCAGGGATGCAAATGGTAATTTACTCTATTTCTTATGAAAAACATTGTAGCTTTAAACCTCTTTTAAACCGGTTTTAAGAATCAAGAAGCCAGCACACGCTATATAATATTTATAGATGCTAGAGAGGAAGTTAACTAATCCATATTACATAAACTCCTTTGTATTCATCAATTATTTGTTTTATTAATGACATATTATTAATCAATATTATTAATCAAGTTAAGGTAGTTATTGTTAAGGTCACCTCTTCACGTCTCACCAGTATGGTAGCGATCATCATTTTAGTTTTTCACTAAGATGGTAGTGATTTGTATGTCCATATTAAATTGTTTTCTAACACAAGTCAAGAATATACAATGATTTATAATAAAACCTATTATAAATATATTATCAAAGTTGTCTTGCAAGTACTTGAAACAATAAACAACCACAGGACGTTATAAAAACCTAAACTTTATGATGTTCGGTTGACTCATTTATGTGGTAGATGAAATCGGTGATTCCCTCTAATGCCTAATGGTATCCAAACACCAGAAACTGGGCTCAAGGAGGTGCTAGCCAAAATCACCGAAGTCAATCCAAGCTTGATTAAAACCAAACGGTCGTTTATTTGTTCTTCAAGCTTCACAAATTGTATTAACAGTTTATAGGAACTTTGAACTCCTCTTCTTATAATGGGTCTATCTCCAAAATTTTCTACCTTCTGTATATACACGAAAAGCATTTACACTAGTTTTTCCATCATTATCCTTATATTTACATTAAAAATACTATTTTTTACTTTTTTTTAATTAAGTAATATTTTTATATCATTATCATTAAATTTTCTCTCTCCTCCACTTACGGTCATTTTTTAAAATATTAAAAAAATTACGAGGGTTGTACTGTTTTTTTTCAAATATGAGAAATCACGATACAATTCTTATAAATTTTCTCTTTCCTTCACTCATAACTATCACCCATAATATATAACACATACTCACACCAAAATAAGAACCCTACTGTAAATGCTCTTAAATGAATTACAAAAATCCCAAGATAATATATTAGATTTAACATACTCTTCAATTCATCATATCAATTTATAGAATACTCTTTAAGCTCATCACTACTCTCTAGGTGTCACTAAACTTCAAAAGATTTAATCAAATTGATTCATTTAATTCAAAGTCATTTATTTAAATTTTATTCATATTTTAGTATTTTTTGAATAAATAATAAAAATTAAATTCAGCATTACTCCCTGAGGTTTGACAAATATTATTATTTTTCTTCAAAAGATTAAAAACATTAATGTACTCTAAACGTTTTCTTAGTTGTTTTAATTTTAGTCCAAAAAATTTATCTGTTTTTTTGATAGATGTACAATTTATCTCCAAATATGAAACTTTTGAATAAAAATTAAAACAAATGATTAAACTTTTGGACATAATTGATGTTTTTAAACTTTTGAAGAAAAATGGTTATCATTGTCAAACTTAAGTTCAATCTAAAACTTTTATCATTTGTCAATCCTAACGCAAATTCTTTTTTATTATTTGATATCTGAAATATCAAATAGGGTTAATTTTAATTTTACCTCCTAAAGTTTGACAAAAGTTATCATTTTTAAATAAAAAAAACATCAAATTTAATTCAAAAGTTTTTATCATTTATTTCAATTTCAATTCAAAAGTTTTATTATTTTGATTTCAAGTTGAAACAACTAATGAAACTTTTATATTGAAATTAAAATAACTTAAAACTTTTGAAGATAAACTGATATTTTTAATTTTTTGAAAGAAAATAGTTACATATATCAAATCTTAAGTAACAAAAGCGAATTTAACTCTATCAAATATCAAGTATTTCTTAAACTATTTGATATTTTATATATCAAATATTAATTATTTCTTAAAACAATGATAATTAATATATAAGATTTTTGTTATTATTTATTATACTCAATAATGATTGTTTAATCACCTTCTACCTACGGCTATTCTAACTATCTTCATCAGTTCTTTATGAATGTGATTTTTATACCAATACATACTATAATATACTATATAATAAAACGTTTGAAGAGGACGAGATTGTATTTTAACATTGATATTTAAGAGTTTAAGTGGACGAGACTGTATCTTACTTACGTGTCACAAGTAAATTATTTGATTATAATTGTTATCTTTTAAATGAATTTCCTCCATGATTTTTAAAATAGCTATATCTTCTACATATTTTTTAATAAAATTACATCATAAAAAATATATTTTGTTCTCTTTAATTTGAGTATGATATTATAGTTTTTTTTTTTAATTTAGTAAAAATATTTACATGTTATGTTGTACTTCTTCGTTCAAACACCCCTTTAGTCAATCACTAATCATATTACTATTTCACTTTTCTCTTTTTAATCATATAGGACTGTCCGTATGTTTAAAATGGTACTCATATGAACTACCTGAGGGTGTTTCTAGTATTTCATTGTGCCTTGGGTTCCGTTTCGTTTCCTTTTATGTGATTTTCAGTTCTTCGCGTCTCATCATAGAGAGGGATGTGGGGTTTGAAGGTTCCGGTGGGTGTTCAGGGTGGACGTCCGTCGCGTTATGCTTTGGGTACAACCAGTGTGTACAGCCGCCTACCCCTCTCTTTTTTTGGGCCATTACATTCACCTTCTTGTACGTGAGGAGAGATATGCGGTGGTGCCGGGAGATATAGGGTCCCGGTGTTGGCATTAGGTGGAAATCGCGGCCGGTCTTCTCCGTTGGTCACTGTCAATTGCCTCTCTCAGCCATTGATCGTTGTCTGGGATTCTAGGATTCCGATGGTGGCTTTCTTTAGTGAGATTTAGGTGCTGTTTGGCAACTTCTGAATGAATAAGTGCTGAACCAATAAGAGGTCTGAACCAGTAAGAGGTCTAAACCAATAAGTGCTGAAACAGTTTAAGTTTATTTGGTTGGATATCTGAATAACTGTATAAAATAACTATTTTACCCCTCTGAAAACATACTAATCAAATTACACATAAATCCTTCTTGAAAACATACTAATCAAATTACACATAAATCCTTCTTGAAAACATACTAAATCCAAGTAGAAATTAATAATTTGCGTATAATTTTGGTTTTTAGCATTTGACATTAATTGAGTTGCTATCTCGTCACGCAAAGTAGTCATATGCTCAATGCCTTGTGAGCCCCATTCCATGTCGTGAACAGACTGGCCATCATTTTCCTCCTCTTGCATTTCTTCAAAAAAAGTGTTCTTGTTATATGTCATAAATAACTGATCATGAATATTCCATTTCCTTATAAAGTTATGGATAGCGAAACACGCAATCACTATGTCTCTTTGTATTGGAAATGAAAAGGGGGCCATTTGTTTTAGGATTGGGAGTCTTTCCTTCAAAACACCATATGCGCGCTCAATTACATTTCTAAGCTGTGTGTGAGCATGTTTGAATTTTTCTTCCTTAGTCAATGCACGCTGTCGTCGAAAATCGGCTAGCCAATGTCTCGTAGCACGGTAGGGAGTCATAAACCCACGAGTGTTGGTGTATGCGGCATCGCAAAGATAATATTTCTCTGTAAACATTAGAATCAAAACTATTACATAAAAAACTAGATAAACAATTACATCAAAGTTAAGGAAACCTGGTGGGGGCAAATAAAAGCCGGAAGTCGGATTAAATGCAACTTCTTTCAAAACACGTGAATCATGTGCAATACCTCCCATCCGGCCCATACGAACGTGAATATCATATCAAAATTACAGATTCCCAGGACATTTTGAAAGCATTCACCCTTTCCTCTTTCCCTGTAACGAGTCTGTTGATCAGCAGGTACGACTGCATGTACAAGAGTTCCATCTAACGCATCTATCGCTTCAGAAAATATTTGTTTTAGCCTTTTATGTTTTTCTAAAGCATTCACGATTGGATTAGAAGATGTCGGAACTATAACTTCTCTTGCAAAATTCATCATTGCAAGTAATACCTCATGAAAACATCTATGAATTATTTCTGTTGAGTGTTGAAACCTTCGCTTAACCATTCGAAATCGCTCATTATGTCCTATGACAATAAAAAACATAGCCATCTTTTATTCAAAGGTTATTGACCTACTACTTTGTAACCAATTTCTTTGCTTAAAATGATTGCACAATAGTACATATGCATCACGTGACATGCGCATCATCTCATGACATTGTGTAGAAGTGACATGCAACAATTCTTGTGTGTACTCATGACCAGTCAATGCTGAATTCAGATCTTTTATCCTTTCATGACCGGTCAATGTGGAGGCTAATTGTAGTCAATGCCAACAAAGCAATAAGAAAAGCATAATCTCTTCATCCGAGTCCATAGGCTACCTGTCATCCAAGTAACATTCCAAAACATAGCATAGAATTCAAATAACATTCCAAAACATAGCATAGAATTCAAATAATATTTCAAAACATAGCATAGAATTCAAATAACATTTCAAAACATAGCATAGAATTCAAATAACATTCCAAAACATAGCATACAAAGTTTAGCATACATAGCTTAAAGTTTAGCTATCGAAAGGCAACTAAAACACAATATCAAAACAATCCATATTTCGCTCCCGCATTCTTAACCCACATTTCACAAGTGTGTGGCTTAAGTCGTAACCACACTTTTCTTAAATCAGCACTTTCACCGAAAAGCAAAAGCGCCGTTTGATATTTCGCCTCAAATTCTCCCCACCCCAACATCTCCAGCTTCTCCATGCATGCATCTATATCATTAGACTGGTTTTGTTTCTCATGCAACATCTTTGCCACATTCCTGATATCCTCTCCAACTTCCATGAGATGTGAATTGAATGTTTGTTTCCCTTTTTTAGAACGACTTGATGACTCATTACTAACACCTTGAGTTGATGATTTTCTTTTTTGTTTAGACCGATCAGAAGACTCTTCACTAGCCCCATGTTCCATTTGAGTGCCATCAATGTGCGAAAGAGCATTTTGATCAATCAATTCTATAGAAGGATGAGGGAGTGTAGAAGATGGCCCCCAACTATCAAAACCATTTGAAGTAGATCCTTCAAACAATTGAATACACAAGTCGGGATAATCAAGTGGCGTTCTTCTCAACTTTTCTATGAATTTGTTGGACTATGTGGAAAAAAAATTAAAATTACTATGAGGTTATTGAAATATATATGTATATATAAAGAAATACCTTGATCTCAAGTTGCCATTCCTTTTCCGTTAAGTTAAAGGTGTTTGTTAGCGGGTTATAAACATTTCCAGTTTTGTTCTTAAGCTTTGACCAAGCTGCAAATTTTGATTTCAAGTAATTATAGCGGTACTTCATTTGTTTTTGATCCACTATAAACTCATGTTCTGTTTTCAATTTTTTAGCAACGTTCCTCCATGAAATCACTTTCAGGCTACTACCCTCACGTCCATGAAGTGAAATTTCATGAATACATGATTCTAGAAAGGTTTTATCAACTCCTTTAACCTTCCAGTTAATCCTAATCTTTTCTTCAGCCATTTTTTTAGAAAGAATCTATCAATTACAAGATGTATTATACAAATTAGAAGAATTAACCATATCATAGAAACACGTAAAAACAACAGCTTGATTACTATGTACTTCAACAATCATTGAACAATTCATACGACCTATTTATGGCCTACGCATCCTCAATCGAAAAAGTATCATAAAATATCAAGAGAAACTAGTAACCATATGTACAAACATATATATAAACAAGGAAACATTTATATATATCATCAACCATCATCATTTTATATATGGATCAAATATCAAGAGAAACTAGTACCCATTTATAAAATACTTATTGATAAGTCACTCAAGAATATTTAAGTCCCTCAGCTAAACATTATGCGTCCCTCAGCCATAAGAATCGTAAAATTATGCAAACCTCAGCCATAAGTCACCAATCCATATGATGTTTGGGTTCATTTTTATCAAGTTTTTAAATAACATACACTTGCAAATTTGGTTTTGTTTGGGCACCTAACTTTTGCTTTGCACATGGTTCAGGTAGTATTCTATAATTTGTCAAAGGCTTCTACCCATAAACCAGCACACACATTTTCACATTAATTTACAAAAACTGAAGTAACATTAGAAGAAATAACTAGAACTAACGAAAGAAACCCTACTCAATTTACACAAAGTAATGCAAAAAGGGTTGCTGAAACTAGAATAAATCACATTTAAATTCAACAAGAAAACCTAAATTAACAACGAACAGCAGCACAATAAACCTGAGATAGTCGAACCACACAAACAATCGCATGTTTCAACCACAATTAACGCCTCAAAACATACAAAAACAAACCACGCAAACATCCGGAACTAAGATAGTCGAGTAAGTACCTTGAAGGGGCGGCCACGAGTTCGAGCTGCAGGGGCGGCCGCGAGTTCGAGCTGAAGGGGTAGGCCATGAGTTCGAGTTGAAGGGGCAGGCGAGTTCGAGCTGAAGGGCAGGCGAGTTCGAGGTGTTGCGCTGGTCTGACCGAGGGAGGTCAGTGGAAGGGAAGGGGAGGTCGACGGGTGGGAGTGTTTTGGGTCAGACAAGTGGGGATCTCTGACCTAATAAGAAGGGGAATAAGATCCATTTTTCAATTAGTGGTATCCAACCAAACGCAAAGGTCTGACCGAGTCAGACATAGACATCTGACCAGTGTCATTAAGATCCAAACAAACAGGGCCTTATTGAAGCTAGTGAGAGGGTGTTGGAGGGGGGCTTCAGGGTTCGCTGTTGTGGCTACCAATTATGGTCGGGACAGACTGTATGTCTTGGAAGCCTCGTCGCCCGCACCGTCTCGACTTTTGGTAACGTATTTGGGGGGTTTCCAATTGTTCCCTTTGTGGCCTCCTTTTGGTGGATGCTGGTCGATTATGTCACTGGAAATCATGTATTATGATCTGAGCCATGGTCGAGATCTAAGCCTCCAGTAACCAGATTAATCGCTTTTTCACGTTTGATTATGATCTGCTTTTAATCGTTACCCTTAGTTTGTTATTTTGCTCTTGGGCCTGATGTTTCTGGGTTTGCATTGGTTTTAAGCTTTACTGTTTTTATGATGGTGAGTTTCGTTATACGTATGATTATATTTGGCTTCTTAAATCTGTGTTTGTGCATGGTAATGGTTGTGTTTGAAAGCTATCATGATGAAAATATCGTCTGAGCTTGAATCTGTTTCTCTTAAACCACAAGTGATGCTTACGTTTGAAGGTGATAATGATAAATAGATGCATAATGTGTCCGTTGTTTTGGCGTGACGAATGATAGTTTGCAGCACCAACGATGCATCGTTTCTAAGCCTGATCATTTTGTTGTGTTGAAACAAGAAGGACTGTGATGATATACCATAACGGTATAGGTTGCTTTGGTATGGCTACCGTTTATGGTTAAAAATCATAGCTTAACTTCTGTTATGAGCCCAACTCATCAAACGCACAGCGCTCTTAGGTGGAAACACCTTGTTAACTTTAAACATAAATAATGAGCTAAACTATAAATGTTGCCTATTGTAGTTATGTAATTTACATTTTAGAGTAGAGAATAAATTGGCTGCACATCTTGGGCTTGTGAGAGATACAACGGGCATTATACACCGATCAGACCCTTGAGCTAATGTCCAAAGTATTATTTTTTCACCTAATTTTACTTGTGTAAAAGCTAAAGAACACCAACAAAAATCTTGTAGTCGAGTTTAAAAGATAGGAAAGAAGTAGTGATCAGAGTTACGTTCTAGATGTACTGATTGAGGACTTTGTTTTGGTATCTATAATATGTATGCTTTGTGCCTTAGTTCTAATGTATTTTATGTTTCCATTTCCATTTGTGTACTTGTTTGTACTTGGTTGTTTTGGTATCCTTTGGTTGCATCAGCCTCTTTACTTTAGAGGTTCCTACAAACTCCCCCTAGGCTGATGCTACCAAAACAGAGAGGTTCTTCAGACTGGGATAGTCCACATGAGGATCTTCAGAATTCCTTTCTTCATCAGCAGATCTGGATTCTTTAGACTCATGAAGTACCTTCTCATGTCATAGAGATCATGCAGAGGGAGTTCAAGCATGTCACTTGTGAAGTAGACATGTTGTTCTCCCTGATCTCTAGTGACATACCATCTGTCTGGATCTTCAGCAAATGTCCAGGACAGAATTTGTCTTCTAACAGAGAGGGGCTCTACTATGATAGGAGTTGGTTGAGAGTCCTCTACATGCACTTCCTCAGGATGTTCTGACTTATCCTGAGGTTGGGAGTTGGATGCCTTTCTTCTTTTCTTCTTAGTTGATGATCTTCTTTTGGCCATCCTCTTTTTCCTCCCTGATGATTTTAACTAAGAGGGTTGGTCTTCAGTACCAGGTTCTTTAGTGGATTCCCTCTCAGTTGGGATCTCCTATCTCTCAGTTTCAGAAGGAGAGGGAGGAGAACCCTGTTGTGGGTTAGAAGATGAAGTTGGCTGTTGTGCAGCTTCAGGTGCAGGTGGTGTTGTCTCTGTAGGTTCAACCTTTACCTCAACTTCAGGTTGAGCTTGACTTGATGATGAATGAAGGTTCACAAGCTCTCCCCTTTTTATCTTCTGCTTGATCACTCTTATGTGCTCATCCATTGTGGATAGATAGATGGGACCAAGCCTCCTTCCGGAGAACCTATACAGCTTCAAGAAGCTCATCATCATCTGCCTATCTGCAGACTTTTTTTGACTTTTCTGGATGATGGCTCTTGATTTTGCA
This sequence comes from Flaveria sonorensis, assembly GCA_025506505.1. Taxonomy (NCBI): domain Eukaryota; kingdom Viridiplantae; phylum Streptophyta; class Magnoliopsida; order Asterales; family Asteraceae; genus Flaveria; species Flaveria sonorensis. The sequence goes on from CM046424.1 coordinate 34,727,466, forward strand.
GCTTCTTCCCTTTGCCTCTTCCTTGCAGCTTGCCTTTCCTTTTTGGCTTGCTCTTCCAGCTGCTTATTGTATTGAAATAATATATAATCATAAGGCAAGGGAAGGAGTGCAGGTGCCTGATAGAGACCTGTGGCACTCAGGTAGTTGATCATTTTTAATCTTTCTTCTTCATCAACTACCTGAGGTTCTTCAGTAGCCACAGTCTCTGACTTAGGACTTTCTTGAACTGGGGAGAGGACAGGAATGTTCTTGTAAATCCTTTTTATCCTCATTTCTTCCTTGTGTTTGAGGGTCAAGGCTGCATCCTCTGCTTCCTTCCTCTCCTTTGACAATTCAATGGCGGCCAGTTCATTTAACTCCTCTAAGGGGAGAGAGATGAGTTCATCTATGTTGAAGTTCCTGGTCCCCAGATAGTTGAGCCTGGCTACCCTTAATTCATCTTCTTCTATGTTTGGTAGAGGGGCAGCCAGAACTGCAGCTTGCATGAATCCTGGGGAACCACTTGAACTCTCTCCCCTCAGCTTCTTCTTCCTCTCTCTCTTTTCTTTTTCAATCTCTCTAGGAGTCATCTTCCTTTTGCCTTTGTCAATTACAGATCTTGATGACTCAGCCTGAGGAGAGCTTTGGCCTTCATTGCTTGATTTAGCAGTCAAGCTCTGGCCAGAGAGAGGTTGTGAAGCACCATCACCAGCTGGTGCCTCACTGAGGGTATGGGGTGCTAGAGGAGATCTTGTCTCAAGGTTCACAGTCTCAGCCTCTGGGCCTTCAGTCAAGGCTTTCCCTTCGAAGCTAATCTTGGGGTCTACCTCAACATCCAATTAACCAAAGGCTTCAACTGCTAGCCTCTGTCTATATGATGTTGTTCTCCTTTTGAATTCTGCCAGCACCCATTCTTGAATTTGATTGGCTAGTCTGACAGCTTGCCTGTTATTGCTTGGGTTGACAAGTGACAGATCTGCCAGATTTATACCCTCATAGAAACTCAGGTTTGAAATGTTTAAGATTTCTAGTTGACCCTGAGCTCTAGAGAGTACAAGAGCTTTCCTATCACTGTCATACCCCCAACCCCTAATTGGGGTCAGAAGGGGCAGACATTGCTCTTGGTATCCCTTCCTCAAACAGATGATGAATTTGCAAGTCGAGATTTCTGTCTTGAGAAGGTTGCTGAGCATGGACAACTGCAAGATAGGATGGTGAGTCCTGTATGTCCATACTTGAGGAAGAACTCCCAGGTTCTGTGGCTGTCAGAACTTCCTCCCCCTTTTTGGTAGTATCACCCTCATGCATAGGTGAGCTGGGGAAGTGATCCATAACATCCACAGGTTTTTGTGGACCTGGATGAGTTTGTCCTATGGGTCTCTCAGCTAACAGGCCCTTGAGATCAGTGATCTCAAGTTGCTGGTCATGGACCCTCCTTTGCAAGATAGTCACCTGTGATTCAAGGTGAGTTATATTTGAAACTAATTGGGTGCAGATGTCTTCGAGTTGGTGCACCTTGAGTTTCAGACTCCCCTCATCTTCAGTTGAAGAATCATTGGGGGATGAAGGAGGTGAACCGAGGTCAGCTCCCTCACCACCAACATGGGGTTCTTGGCTACTGGATTTCCCCTGCCCCATGACAATGTCAAGAGGCTGGGTTACCGTGGTTGAGGTCTTAAAGATGTAATCACTGGCAATAGTGATAGCCTCTTCCACATGGGTCTCCTGGACAATCACATGAAGATCCACCTTAGTTTGGGGTATCTGATGTGGGCTAGACATGGGTGAAGCAGGAGTACTCATCTCCCCTTGAGAGTGGGTAGAGAGGAGAGGGTCATGGTACTCACTGAAACCCAAATCTTCCTCAGAATAGAAGTCAAAGCTGGGAATGGGTTGGTTAAGATCAAGAGGCTAGGGATGGTAGCTTCCCTTGAAGGTTGATCACTAGAGTGTTGAGACTCAGAGTGATGGCTTAAGGCTGTTTGTGGAGTTGTGAACTCATCAGGTTGAGCATGAGGAACCTCATCACTGATCTTTTGAAGAATGGGAGTGGTTTGCTCCTCAGGATAAGTGGGAGCTCGAGTGTCCACTTCCTCCTGTGTGGGTTGTGATATGGGGGCCTACACGCTCAATAGCAAGTGCAGGGTTCGTTTGGATTTTCTAGTATAGGTGAGGGTAATTGTTGGCCTTGATGGTGGTTGAGATGTGAAGGGTGTTGGCTCATCACTAGATGGGGCTGCTAGGATGTCACCCTGAGCAATAAGCTCAAACATTTTCAGGACAAGGGCTGTTTCTACCCCTGAGAACCCAACAGTTGGCTTTTTCAATATCTTGAAAATTCCGGGCCTCATGTGTGCAAGTTTAAGAACATTACCTGTTCCCCTCAACTGTGGTCCTAATTCACAGTTGAGAATGTGTTGAACATACCGAGGAAACATGTAATATTCTAAAAAATCCAAATTCGCTAGTAAATTTGTAAATACAAACTGAGAGTACCTGAATTTGACCCCTTGAACCATCCCATGGACAATGAAGGAGAGGTCCTGGAATCTGGTCCCATCCTCCATGTTTGTTGGATAAGCTGTGGATGACGACATGGAGGAGGTATTTCCATTAGAATGAGACCTTCCCCTTCCTGAAGGTCTTGACTAAAAAGTCGCCGTCATATCCCATCTGCTCAAAGGATTGGTTGAAAGCAGCTTTTGGAAAGGACAGCTCACCTGCTTCATCATCCAGCTACAAGTGAGTGTTTATAATGGCTGGAGTGATGAAAACCATCCTCCCCTGCACTGTGGCAGATAGTGCCTTCTCCCCGTCCATGGTGACCTCTTGACAGGTCCGCCAGAACTCAAGTAACTGATCCTCATAGAGAGGAGGATTGATTGTAAGGGAGGTGAAGTAGTGAGACAAAGAAAGATACCTACAAACATCTGAGAAGCTTGGATCCTTCTCAGAGTTTAATAGGGAAACTTGATTACGTTGCCTGTGTAGGTGCATGATGAAATCCGGGTCGTTACGACGATCAAGATTGGCCATTTGAAGAAGCTTTGTAGTGAAGGAAGGAAGAAGAAGATGAAATTGGGGGTAATTTTAGGGTAAGGAATAATGAGAGTAGAGAGATGAAATAGAACCGTTTGGAAAGATATACTCTGCATTTGAGACAAAGTTACGACAAAAAGATAAACGTTAAAATCCGCAAGTGGGTCCTACTTCTGAAAAAGGCGCCCAAAAAGTTAGTTTTCTTGGAAGTAGTAAAAGCTTCTGAAGGAAATTTTGGTTTCGGAAGCTTTGCAATCAAAGCTTCCAAAGGAAATTTTGCTTCGGAAGATATTTCAAAGAGTTTTGAAAATTTTGGCTTCGGAAGAAATAAATGAGTCTTCCGAGACTAAATTGCTTTCGGAAGAAATTTGTTCCTAAAACGCATTTAAGTACTTATACCAAAATTTAAGCTTCGGAGGATACTTCAAGAATTTTTTCTGAAGGTAAATCTCAGATAAGCTGTTTAAACGATTAAAGACATAAATTTTCTTCCGAAGGCAACTTTTGCTTCTTCCGAAGGTAAATTTTCATCATTCTAAGAGATATCATTTTAAAAGTTTTTTTTTTCTTCCAAATAGAACTGGGCTTATGAAGTGATCTAATAGACAACCTAGGACACACAGTTTTAGGAAATAAAATTGATTAAGTTATTAAGAAAAATATATTCAAAGTTAATCATCCCAATAGCTGATACAAGATACTTAAATCTTTGTTCATCAAAAGCTTTTGTGAACAAATCAGCATATTGTTCATTTGTGTTAACTTTGATTAGTTTTATCAACCCCTTTTCAAAATTATCCCTAATCAGATGATACCTGATGTTGATGTGTTTGGTCCTTGAGTGCTGCACAGGATTCTCTGTAATAGAGATGGCACTGTTGTTGTCTATGTGGATGGGAGTCTCTTTGAAATTTAACCCATAGTCTAGCATCTGATTCTGAATCCAAAGCACTTGAGCACAGCAGCTGGCAGCAGCAATGTATTCAGCTTCAGCAGTTGATGCAGACACACAGGATTGCTTCTTGCATTGGCAAGAGACTATCCTTCCACCCAGGAACTGACACCCCCCAGATGGACTTTGCAGTCATGTTGCAGCCACCATAATCACTATCTGTATAAGCATACAGATTAAAGTCTGAATTCTTTGGATACCAAAGGCCTAGATTTGGAGCACCTTTGAGATATCTAAGAATCCTTTTGACAGTGATTAGGTGTGACATCTTGGGGTTGGCTTGATATCTTGCACATATGCATGTGGCAAACATGATATCAGGCCTGCTAGCAGTAAGATACATAAGTGACCCAATCATAGCCCTGTAGAGATGTTCATCAACACACTCCCCTCAAGATCAGGACCAAGGAATGGTTTCTGGCTATGGGTGTCTTTGCAACCTTACAGTCAGTCATCTTGAATCTTGTAAGTATGTCCTGTACATACTTTGACTGACTGATGAAGATGCCATCTTCAACCTGCTTCACTTGAATTCCTAGAAAGAAATTGAGTTCCCCCATGGCACTCATTTCAAATCTATTCTTCATCAGCATCTCAAAGTCTTTGCAGAGCCTTGGATTAGTTGAACCAAAGATGATGTCATCTACATATATCTGAACTAGCAATGTGTCATTTCTTGTTTCTTTGATGAAGAGAGTCCCATCAATAGTACCTCTCTTGTATCCATGTTGACAGAGGTATGTTGATAGTGTCTCATACCACTTTCTTGGAGCTTGATATAATCCATAAAGGGCTTTATCAAGCTTGCAGACATAATCAGGATGATCTGGGTCTGCAAAGCCAGGTGGTTGTTTAATATAAACTTCTTCATCAATCACCCTATAGAGAAGGGCACACTTCACATCAAGCTGGTAGACCTTGAAATCCTTGGATGCAGCATAAGCCAAGAATATCCTTACAGCTTCAAGTCTTGCTACCGGAGCAAAGACATCAGTATAATCAATCCTTTCTTCTTGTGTGTATCCTTGGACAACTAGTCTAGCTTTGTTCTTGATGATGATCCCTCTATCATCTTTCTTGTTCCTGAATACCCATTTGGTACCTATGACATACTTCCCTTGAGGAAGAGGGTACAAGTTCCAAACCTTCTGTCTTTTGATTTGAAGCAACTCTTTTTACATTGCTTCAATCCAGTTTCCATACTTCAATGCCTCATCAACTTTCTTAGGCTCAAATTGGGATAAGAAACAAGAATGTAGACAAACATGGCTGTTATGAGTTTGTCCTCTTGTTCTCACCCCTGAGACAACATTTCTAATAATGTTGGTGGTGGGATGAGCTTGTGGATCTTAAGTTGAGGAATCATAACAAGTTGGTTGGACAGATCTAAATTAGAGAAATTTTGATCTGGCAAAGAAGAGTCCCCAACCACATCAGCACACTTATCAAGAGAAACTTGATCCAATGAGTGTGTTACATCATTCATGTTGTCTTCAATGGAGTGGTTTTCAGCATCAAGAAATTCTTGATCACTGTCACCACCTCCAGTTCCTCCTCCTGCATTTGAAGTTCTTTCTCCTAAATTCTAAGCCTCTGAGCTAGAATTTAAAGGCAATTCATTTGAATCAGCAGTATTTGTCATGCTAGTGCTGATGGGAGCTTCAATTGCAGGGTTAGTCACCACTGGAGCTGAAGTAGTCTTCTTGTTTGGTCTTCTCAGCTCAAATCTTAGATCAGGATCTTCTGTTGACCTGTTATCTGTAGATCCTGAAACATTCTCATAAGATTTGTTAAAACATTTGGTAACTAAGTCAAGATCAAACAACCAATCCGGACCAGAACCTTTTACACAGGGTGTGTGTTCATTGAAAGTCACATTGGCTGACTCCTCAATGATTCTAGTTCTGAGATTGTATACTCTATAAGCCTTAGCTTGAGAAGAGTACCCAACAAAGTGTCCATCATCTGACTTCTCAGAAAACTTGGCTATTTGATCTTTGGTATTCAAGATGGTGCAAGGGCATCCAAATGTTCTGAGAAAACCAATGAATGGTCTCCTTTTATGCCATAGTTCATAAGGAGTCTTACCATGTGTCTTAACTGCCAAAACTCTGTTATGCACATAGCAGACTGTGTTGATAGCCTCTGCCCAGAAGGTGATGGGCAGTTTAGAGTCAGACAACATGGTTCTTGCAGCTTCAATAAGTGTCATGTTTCTCCTCTCAGCAACACCATTTTGCTGAAGAGTCCTGGGAGCACTGTATTGTCTTGAAATACCCTTTTCATCACAAAATGTATCAAGGATTTGGTTTTTGAATTCGGTTCCTTGATCACATCTTATGATTTTGACCTTGTGATCAGATTGATTCTCAATTTTCAGAATGAAATTCTTTAAGATTTCAGGAGTTTCATCCTTAGTTCTAAGGAAAAACACCCAAGTGAATCTTGTGAAATCATCTGTGATCACCAAACAGTATGAGGTCCTTCCTAAACTCATTACACTGGTGGGGCCAAACAGATCCATATGTAACAAGTGTAGGGGAGTAGTGATAGAGTTCATTTCCTTTGGCTTGTGAGACACTTTGTGTTGCTTCCCCTTCAGGCATGCAACACAATGGTCATCACTTGTAAACTCTTTCTTTGGCATTCCAGTTACCAAATCATTCTTAATCAGTTTATTCATGTTCTTAAAGTTTACATGGCACATTCTTTTATGCCAAAGGAAAGACTCATCACTATTTGCTTTAGATAGAAAGCAAGAAATCTCTCCAGATGGAGATGTTTCCTGCAAGTCCATCTTGTACATGTTCCCTTTCCTGGGGGATCTGAGCAGAATATGCTCTTGAGGAATGTCAACCCGGGCTTGAGAACAATGTACTCATGCTCAGTAAAGAGCATGTGATGTTTTTGGTCACAAAATTGGGACACACTCAGAAGATTGTATCCAAGCTCCTTAACAAAGTTTATCTTCTCAATGCTGAGCTTACCATTTGTAACCTTGCCCCTCCCAGTGATGTAACCTCCTGCATCTCCTCCAAAAGAAACTGGTCCTCCATCAATTCATTCAAAGTTTTGAAGTAAGGACTCATTGCCAGTCATGTGCCTGGAGCAGCCACTATTAATGATCCAGATATTTCTGTTGGTCTTTAGCTGTCCCTACACAAAAGAGATGATTTAGTTACATTTAGAAACCCAAGCCTCATTGGTCTTGGGCTTGTTAAAGTGAGTTGAAGGCAATGAAACATTAATGGATCCTATGCTCAGGCTTTGAGGATCATTTGCTGTTTCTAATGATGAGCTTTCAGCCATATGGTCTTCCTTCATCTTCCACACCACCTTTGGAAGATTGGGCTTGACCTTCAAAGCTTCGGAAGTTTTTGGTAACTTCGGAAGATTTGGTGACTGGACCTTCGGAAGATCTTGCTTTCACTGCAGCAAGCTTCAGTGCTTCGGAAGCATTCCTTTCTTCCAAGACCAACTTTCTTCCGAAGGCACTTTTCATTTGCCTTCTTCTTCATTTTGGAGCTTCCGAGGGAAACAGATTTTCCTTCTGAAGCTGTTTGTTTCTTCTTCTTCTCAGAAGTTTTCTTCTTGATCATGTGGATAGTACTCTTGGGATTGTATTGACAATCCTTAGCCAGATGTGAAGTACTACCACACATAACACAATTCAAATCTTTCCTTCTGAGAGTCTTCTTTCCAAAGAAGACTGAGCTTGAACACTTTCCTTTTCTTTCTCCACCTTTTCAGATGATGCAGCAGCTTCTTAGGGTGAAGCTTGCTCTTTGAAATGGATGGTTCAGGCTGTGCAGCAGTGACACACAGCTGATCAGTCTTCTTGTTGTTGCTGGAGTGAGTTGAAGCTGAAGTAGAACTCTTGGTACTAGAATTCTTGACAGGATCTTCAGCTTTCATCACCTTGAACCCTGCAGAGATAAATACTTGTTTCTGTTTGGATCAAAGGTGGTCTTGATCTCTTGAGCTTTTCTGGATCTTCTCTTTGCTCTTCTGATCAAGTTCTTTCTCTTGGTTTTGCTCAAACCAGCTTCTTTTTTCTCCTTAGGAGCATGGTGACCCTTTTTGGATTGACTCTCTTCACTCACCTCAGAGTCATCCCTCACCTTCTCCTCTTCATCCTCTTCATCACTGGGGTCTATGGATGGCAGCTCATCTTGACCAGTTCCACACCTAGGAGATCTGACTGATAGTAGAGTGTGTGGAGGAGCTATCTCACTAGATCCCAGTCCCTGCTTATTCTGATAACACATTTTGCATGCAGAGATGAGGATATCATGTTCTTGAAGGTCTCTTCTTCAAGAACACATTTTCTGCCCTGGCTTTGCTGATCACAAGCTCAGCCTGGCATTCAGTCAACTTGGTAATGAGATCCTTAATTTGAGTCCTGTAGTTTGTTGCTCATGTTTAAGAGTTGAAACTTTTTCTCTAGATCTTCTATCTTAAGTTTATAGTCATTTTCAGCTCTTTTAAAATCAGCTTTTAAAATATTTAAAGACTCAATATCAGATCTCATTTCCAAGTGTAGGACCTGTATCTATTCACTTTAGCAATACATTCAGGAGAGCAAAGATGTTCAAGTACCTTGGCTTCATCATGATCAGCCATGAGTGCTTGGTTTGGAGATGCATCTTCAGCTTGAAACTCCAGTCAAAGCCTCCTTCTTCACAGCAACTGCAGCTTGCTGTCTTGGCTTCTCATTCTGGTGCCCTCCTTAGTGTAGTTTGGCCTGGATGAGGCTTGGCCACCATTTGACTTAGGTGCCTTGCATTCTCTAGCAAAGTGTCCATCTGGTTACAGTTGTAACACTTGACTTTGCTCTTGTCCAGCCCAAACTTGCCACTGGCAGCATTGCTAGGAAACCTTCTCCCAGTCCTCTTGTAGAACTTCTGGGCTCTGTGAGTGAGAAGAGCCATTTGCTGGACTATCTCCATGTACTCAGATCATCTGGATGGATACATCCAGGTCTTCAAGAGTGAAAAGAAAGTTGCCTGAACTTTCATCATGGGACAAAAGCTTGAGAAGAACTTGTCTCTTGGAAGGGACTTCCTTGGATGTAGCTCTCTCTGGTGTCTCTGGGAAGGTGATGAAAGGACCCTTTTGTGAGTTTTCAGGGTAGCAGATGAGATGATGTTGTGGTTTCTGCTATCCCTTTCAACCACATGAAGGGCTGAACTGGTGAGTGTTGGAGTTACCAGATGAATTTTGCATGTTCATCTCCATCTGGTATCACTGAGTATCCCATACAACTCAGTGAGAGTAAGGGTCTTGAGGTTTTCAGTCCTCTTAATGACCACACAGTAGTGGTCCATTGTCTGGGAAGAGAGGACATGAACTTCCTTACAATATCCCTGTTCTCAATAGTTCCTCAACATCAGCCAGAGTATCCACAATCTCAACATACCTGAAGTATTGTTGAGTCATGGTCTCACCTGTCTTGAAGGTGAAGTTTTCAAACTGCTACTTCAGGAGATCCTTCTTGTTCTCCTTGGCTTCATTTGAACCCTCATACATCAGTTTCAGTGCATCCCATAGCTGTTTAGCGGTCTTGCACTTCTTGAAACCTCTGTAGATGGAGTTTGGAAGAGCATTTGGAGGGCTGTCATGGCTTTCTGATCAATGTCATTTTTTCCAGTCTTCATCAGAAAAGTCAGCCCTCTCCTTTGGTATCATGCCACCACAGCAGCAGCTGAAGAGGTGCATGGTACATGAGGTCCATTGACACAGACTCCCACATCCTGGAATCTTGAGACTTGATAAAGCCTTCCATTCTTTGACACCAAGTGTCAAAATCCTCAGGAGTGATCAGTGGGGACTTTGTCATAGTTCCAGTTTCCATATCAGCTTTGAGATAGCTGCCATTTGAAGAGTTAAGTGATGTGTGTAACTAAGAGATTTGAAGATGGTGAGATCTTACAATCAAGAGCCTGGAATGCTCTGATACCAAATGCAGACCGTTAAAGGGTACTTAAGCTTGCACTTAGTTAACACACATAGGAGGATCTTAAGTCACTTAACAATTCAAATAGGAACTGTGAACTTTTCTGAAGATACAAGAAACACAAGTAAAACAGAACAGAACAAAGATAAATTTTCAAGGAAGTTGTATATTGCTTCTCTAGTTTATTACAAGTGTTGTACAAGTATATTGAATACAAAAACCGAGACTACTTATACTACATCCTACAACCGTCAATATGCAAAAAGACAGTTGGAAGTGACTAATCTAGACAACAAGATCACCTAAAGTCAAAAGGCAGATTGCCTTTTGACTAGTGACTATGACATGCCATAGCTCACTGACTTTCCTATTACAAAAAGCCAAAAGGAACAAAAACAGAAACTTGCAGCAAGACCTTATCTACTTTATCATAAAGCATGAAGTTTCACCAAATGTGATAGTTGGTGAACACCAGAGCATGCAGCGGACAGTAGTTGCTTTATGATAAAGTTGATGGAAAAGGTATATTTTCTCTCTCTTCAGAAGAAAATCAGTCTTGTCTTTAAGCTTGGACTTTGTTGCTTCAGCCTCTTACCAGAGTTCTTGGCTTGAAATCATGACATCAATATGCATCAGATAAAAGTGAAAAATTTTAGGAAATAATCTAAATGCCGGTTGATTATCCATGATATGTACAAATTCATTGGTGAAACATACTGGATATAAAAGATTTAGAAAGCAATACCTTCTCACCAGCTTTCTCTCTCTGTCATTCAGATACCAAAGCGTTTTGACTTTAGCCTATGATATTTAAGGTTTGCCTTGATGGCAATTAAGGCCAATCATGTCCATTTATTTCGATTTTAGACCCATGTGGATCTAGAATTGTCTTTAAGTTACAACATCCACCTGTTTAAATGCGATCTGAAAAAACATTTAAATGCTTTCTACCATGACCGCCCGCCGCAACACGGATTTTGTGCACGTTAAAATATGATAAATATCATATAAAATCGTAAATTCATCGCTTACTAACAGATGCTACTAATTTTATCTCCATTTAATTATTTAAAATTCAAGTTATGGTATATGTTAAAGTAACTAAAGTTATATAAGCGTAATGATGTCAGAAAAGACATGCATAAAATGTACAGACCAAATGTGTGTACCTCTTCTATGTAGCTCCGTAATCCTCCAAGCCTCCATGACCGACTAAACAGAAAAAAAAACTTCTTATAATACCTTAATGACATGGTGCTTATAAATGTGAGCAGCCACGCAAATTGAATGATAATCTTATAATACCTTAATGACATGGTGCTTATAAATGTGAGCAGCCACGCAAATTGTAGCTCCGTAATCCTCCAAGCCTCCATGACCGACTAAACAGAAAAAAAAACTTCTTATAATACCTTAATGACATGGTGCTTATAAATGTGAGCAGCCACGCAAATTGAATGATAAACTTCAATAGTTTACTCCAAAGGTGTATTACCAAGACGGTGACAATAAAATGATAAATTTAACCGTTATTAAAAAGACCGGTAGCAATGGATCATGTTCATTGCACGTATGCATGCAAAATTAAACAAAATGGTTAGCTTTCAAAAATGTTTATTGTGGCCTATAGTTAACAACCAAGTGCAAGCTCTTCCTATTTTACCAATGGCGTGCACTCACTATTGATTGCAAAGGCATGTACTGAATTACTTTATAGCCTACCACATTGCATGTAAGTACTCGATAAGGATTTAAAGAGTTTGTTTCTTCCCTAACACACACCATTAATAAGTTAAACATTGTCTCTTTATATATCATCTTTCTTCCAATAGAGCTAATTGCTTTTCACATCAAATTTATCATGTTCATATGCAAGACCCTATGAGGTATATTTCAGGTAATACATACGCTATTAGAAATTTATTGATAAGTCTAGTACAATCAAAGCATTCTAAAAATGCTTATAAGTCAAATAAACGTTGAAGTTGAAAACAACCCATTTGACATCCAAATTTAAAGGGCAACTTCTTAATGAACAACATAATACAAATGCAATCTGACATACCACAAACACAAATACAAGTAGCTACACTTTGAAACAGTACCAAAAGTAAGGCTTTGCTAATCACATCCCTTAACCTGTTGAAAACCCACTAAGGTGTTGGTTGTTTAGTTATTTAGTTGCATTTGGATAAAGCTAACTTCCCTCAAAATTATTACTACTGCATTCCAATAAATAAATATGTAGTCTTGAATTTTTATTGAATGGCTTCGGTTTAAGTTAACAAAACATGTATACGTGTGTATGGAGATGCAAAGAGATTTTGTAACTAACGGCAAAATTGGTATCATAATGGACAACCAAATAAAGTCGAATAATGTGATCGTTTACAAAACTTAAAAGAACAAGCGTACAAAGAAAGATAAGCAGTAAAAGGCAAAAAAATAGACAAATTAATCTTTTTAGTTTAGCAAAAAAATCTTAACAACATCTCCCTTGTCATGGACTAACTAAAAATTTCACAAACCTAATATAACGCCATGGCCGGGCCCTATTATTTAAAAATCTTTACGGATGTATAAGGCCAGCAAAGTCGCACATGCAGAAAAGAACACAAACTAAATACCAATTAGATGATAATCAATCAAAATTCAAAGAGAAAAGTTAAGTAAGCCTATCTGTGTATACTTCTTTTTCATCTCAATTGCATGTTGGGCCTCTAGAGGCGTTAATATCAAGCTTTTATAGATAACATCTAAGTACATACACAAGAATAATTTAAAATAAAAAATGCAGTATTAATCAAAATAGAACTAAATTTAAAATTCAAAAGCAGTCGCTAAACCCACAGGAAGATGCGTGAACAACAGAAGCCAAAAAGGGCTCGATCCGCAAAGCCACCACCATGGCCACCAATCTGCTGGAAGGGGAATGTGCAGCTCCAATCCCTCACCTTGACCAAACCCAAGTCAACCCAAAACATATAAACATTAAACAACATAGAAGTTTAAATAATAGTTTATACTTGTACTTTATTCTTCGCCACCAGAACTGGAGCTGTTACGAAGGTACTCATCATATGCCGCTTCATCATTAGTCATTTCGGTGTCAATCCGCTCTTTACCCCGTCCTCGTATAATTCTGCTTCGTATTTCAATTCTCCTTCAAGTGAGCATTTGTCTTGTACTCTTTCCGCAGCATCCAAATAATCCTTCAAGCAAATTGGCATTTCAACCACTTGGGGAGTGAGTCGTGTTCGTCTTATTGATATAACCTTGCCACTAATAGAAAAAGCAGATTCCGAAGCTACCGTGGAAGCTTGGACGGTTAGTAAATCTCGGGCCATGGTGGATAGGATGGGAAATTGATCTTTCTTACCTTTCCACCAAGCGAACACATCAAAATTTTTAAAATCTTGTGGAGTCATGGTGGATAAAAAGTTTGTTCCACCATACCTCCCGAGTTCACTACTCGAAGTGTTATCACGTTGACGTTATTAGATTCATCCCTTAAAGTATTATATAAAACAAACATTGGATCATTTGAACTTTCGGCATGTGCCGCATGCCTCAACGACTCATGGATGTGTGATGTTTCACCATATTTTAATAAAAAAAATCAAACATTTTTCCTAATTGTTGGTTAAAAGTAGCTTTTAAAGTTTGAGCATAAAATGGGTTTTCTTCTTCTTTAGAAGTAATTTTATCAAGTAAAGTTTCAACCCCCGACAAATTTAAACAAGGGTTTAATGCAACGACACATGCAATAACCGGAGGCATTTCTTTAAAATACTTTTTAAGTTTTTCTTTCATTGGTGGTATCATATCCAAATAAGATCTACCCCTAAACGACATCTCATTTAATTTTGAAGTCAATAAATAAATTTGGTGAAGTACTAACGGACTCGTTGGATAATGAACTTCAGAAAGACAAGTAGTTGCGTTTTTAAAAATTTGAAACATTTTGCTTATTTATTCAATAACGAGCCAACCCGATTGATGGTAAGTATTTGTCTTTCCATGACTTACCAAACTATTATGAAAGGCTATTAAACTTTCTTTTTGTTCAATAGCATTTTCAAACATGTTACAAGTGGAATTCCATCGTGTAGGTACGTCCCAATTCGGACCTAAACATTTGGAATTTGCGTCTTTATAAAACTTGGGATATCTACTATATCTTTGGTTATTGTTAAAAATGTCACGTAATATTCCTTTAAAACCATCTTTCACTGTTTCAATCGTTCTTCAACCGTCTTGAAGGTTTAAGCTTATGATGTACGCAACACATCGACTATGAAAAAGCACACCGTCACACATTGGTTTATATTTTAATTTTAAATGATCTATCTCAAGCGTGTTATTTGACGCATTATCAAAAGATATAGACAATATTTTGTTTTCTAATTTATACGTTTTAATAACTTATCAATAAGATAAAAATTGTTTTGGCCGTGTGAGGATAATCAAACATTCAAACGCAATCGTACGTTTCATCATTTGCCACGAATCGGGTTCAACTCAATGGGTGGTGACACAAATGTACGAGTCTGATGAACCGTGAGGAGTCGACCAAACATCACTAGTTAAGTTAACACCGGTTGTAAATTTTCAAAATAAGATATTAATTCATTTTTAGCTTTTTTCCCCATTTTTAAACAATCTCTTCGAAGAGTAGCACGACTTACATTGGTGTAACGTGGTTGGAGAGTTCGTTGAATGAGTCGAGTCAAACGTTCGTTGTCGAAATGTTTGAATGGCAAACTTTCTTGAATTACAAATGCGCCATTTGCTCCCTAACCGCATCAACGTTTATAAGCCCAAACATTTCCTTCGTTTGTCATTAAGCTTGACCTTGAGACGGTTCACCTTTCAACGTCTTACAATATTTAAGCGCAATGTGATTTTTCAACGTTATGTTTGCATCTTTTTTAAAAAACTTATGGCCAAACTTGCAACGAGCCTTATTCGGACCGCTAGCCATTTGACATAAATCGTAATTGCACCTATTTCGGGGTTCCTATTCGTAGGAAGGATTGCTACCACCACGTTGCTTGAAGACGCATCACAACCACGGATGATTGAGCACTTGATTAAGCCATTTGAGAGAGTTTTAAGAGAGTTTTTTTTCTAAGAGAACGAAGTATTGAGCGTTTTTGTGATTTTTGAGAGTAAAGAACGTTTTAAGTTGTTGTGATTCAACCAAAACATCCAATACATATATATACTAACGTAATGGAGGTATTATGGTAAAAAAAACCCACAAAAAAGGGTCCGAAAACACTTCAAATTGGCCAAAAAACGGCTATAAAGCCGTTATACAACAGCTAGTTCTGAAAACCGGTTTGAAAACCGATTTGGAAACCGGTTCGGGATACTGGTTTAAGAACCGTGAACCGGTTTGGGAACCGGTTTGAAACCGGACTGGCTTAGAAACCGGTTTGAACATTGAAACCTACAAACCGAACCAAAACCGGCGGGTTGGGCCTGTTTGAAACTGGTTTGGACCCCAAACCGGTTTCGGTTTTTTCCTCGAACCGGTTTCCCAACCGGTTTTTTTTAACACCTCTAGCCCACATACCCGATTAAAGAAAGATACCCACCATGATCACTATTCATTCAACATACACCAATTAAAGAAAGACACCCACCACGATCACTATTCATTCAACCGGTCTTTTAATATATAGCTTAAGGTTAACTAGTAACAATGAAAAAAAAAGCTGAAAGCAATTTACTATAAAAGCCCATTTTTCTCTAACTTATATCTAGTGTTGCAAACAAACAAAATTAAAGAAGTTACTTGAAATTACTTCGCTAATAGCTCACATTACGTATAAAGCTCAAATCTATACTAGATCACGTTTAATACACGAGCTCAAACTCAACTTAAACAAGAAAAGCTCAAATAGAAGAGCCAAACTTGAGCGTCCCGACTCAGCACCCCTATTTATAGCCATGGCAATGGAAGGATATTTTTTTTATTCTTAAAGCAACGACTCATACATTCATTCCTACTTTTAAATTATACCAAGTCATAATCTATCTCTACTTATACATTCATTCCTACTCTTAAATTATACCAAGTCATAATCTATCTCTTTAGAGAATGTAAATCGTAATCTTCTTTAAAGATTATTTGACTTTTACCAATTCTCACTAGGTTACAACCCAAGACACTTATCATTCCTGAAGATAATGGTGTAAATAAAAACATATACATGCCAATCAAGAGAGAACTGTTGAAATTCGAAACAATGTACAACTTCCATAATAGTATTAACATCATTTTTCACTTGGGAGGCTGTATATTGAAACACCCAAATCAAACAACAATTATGTGCACAAATCGATAAACACCAATAAGAAACTGTCGTCACGTCGTCGTCATCGGTAACGAGGGTCATAAGAAATAGTAACTGGATCCACAACAATAAGTGGTAACTTCTCAATATACATAAGAAGCCTCCACAAATTCTCCCTTGCAATTGTTGATAAGTCGATGACTTCATAACGACAAGTGTAAATCCAGAGGTCGCCCGAGTTTACCCGTTTCAAACTATCACGGCAGAACGGACATGATTGAGACCGAGCACGCCTGAATCACACCCCCAACGATATCATACACTTATAATAAGGGGTATTAGTAAATCCCATGTTAAAGATGACAAACATAACTGTGACCTTATTTGGGTTATAATCACAATTTCACAACAGTAAGGTATTATGAAAATACTTGCATTCTTCTTCATTCTTCTAAGTAACCAATAATAAAGAACAAAGTGAGTTAACTCACCAATTTATGTAGCATTTCATACACAAAGAATGGTTGCAATCAGGCAAGACGACCTTGGTATTCAATTCTAAGCAAATCCCACATTCTTCCTCTCGCTCGATATCAATCTCAGATAGTTTACCTTTGTTCGTCTCGTCTTTTTTGTACTTTGACGCACAAAGCTCCTTTTGTTTCCTATCTTCAATATCAGTGATTCCCCTTTGAAGTTGCAATAAAGACGGAAATATAACACCTATTTATGGGATCACAAAGTGAGGACCACCTTAAGCAAACAAAGACAGTTCCTCAATGGAAACATGCCAACTTTAAAATAAATTGCAAATATGTACCCAATTTAATTATCAACAAATGGATCAAGACATGAACCCTATAACCTTAGCACTTTGTTTTTATATTTGCTTTAAGTGTTGTATTGTATCAGCAACAATTTAAGTGGTCAAACTATAAGAAATTTAACAACCAGTAGATAAAAATACTGTCAGTGACAGGTTGTTTGCCCGTGAAATTATATAATGAATAACTTGAAGAACAATAATTGAAGTTATTTTATTTGCAAAAATATGAAGAATAAAGATTTAGCAAAGAAGAACCATAGAATTCTCTAATAGTAGCTTTGCGCTCATGAATATACATGCTTGTCTTCCCATCCTCGTACGCCTGCAATTGTGCAACGCCATGTAATTACATCTTTACATAATTCACAAATTCAATATCCATACAAACATCATATATACACACATATACGTATATGTATACGTATACATACCTTATATATAAGAATTCTGAGTAACCCAAGGGCACCAGCAAGATTACAATCACTCCACTGAACAAAAACAGGAAGAAGTGAGCGCATGGGCTGTATGATAATCTCATCTGCAGGCAACCCCCATCATACTCCCTTGGATAATCTGATGCCCTGTTTTCATTCAATTCACCAATCACTTTCAAACCCTTAAATTATAAATAATATTGGACTTCACAAGCAATCAAAAGGGTGAGAGAGAGAGAATTACAGCGTATTGGCATGTTGAATATCAGCTTCAAGGGATTTAAGTGAATCTTTGAACGACTTCCTCATGTCCCCCCCTTTCTTCCCCTACTACAACCAATTCCCATCAACCAATTTCAACCCTCAATTTCAAATACAAATTGAAATCGAAATCGAAATCGACCCTTTTTTGAGTTATTATCAACAACAATTAAACCCCACAGAATTCTTGATTTTTGCTCTGTTTTGCCCCACGATTCTTAGCTTGAAATTGGAGAAAGAAACAATAATTTTGTAGGATTAGAGTAGAGGAATCTGGAAAGTTTGTAGTTATGGGCGAAGGGTGAAGAGTCTTCTTAAGAAATTGTGATGCCCCACACACAGTCACAGTGTGTGTTAATTAACAATCACCTTTCACTTCAACAGCACGCTTCTAGGTGAACTCATGAAGCTAGGTGCACAAACAATGATCCAGGTTAGCGTACAAGTTTTACTTCGATTGGTACATGTTATGATAGGGAAGATGGTCTGGATTTAGTGATCAAGACTCTGGATGAGAGATTACAACCCTGCCGTCTTTTCTTTCGTGGGTTTGTGTAGTTTAGTGCATAGACCCTTGTATTATGAAACTGTACATAACTCACCCTTATAGTTATAGAAAAGTATGAAGTTGGTAATAAGTTAATAACCCGGCATACTTGTTCGATTATTCACCAAAAATCAACGGACGAGAAGATGATGTTTTACTTACCAACTCATCAACAGACTCCAATGGGTGTTTATGATCTAAAGTTGGTATCTTAGAATGTTAATATGTTAACTTTAACCACTCATTATCTTAATTCTTAATGTTAATCGTGTCAGGTTAACGGATTAATAGGTTACATGTAAGCGGGTTGGAATGTCAAACCTGAACACAACCCATATTTTTATTCATGCACAAATTCAATCCTAACTGAACTCATATAATATTATGTAATCCAAACCTAGCTCGTTTAAACTTTTTTTTTTCTAAAAAGATCAAAACAATCGTTGGTAATCTAAGATCTAAGTTCCACTTTCAAATTTCATATACAACAAAACATCAGATTTTATGAGTTTTTAAGTTTACAACATATGCTTTCGATAATATATGTTTTTTTTTCAAAAGATTTAGGTGAAGTTCGAATATTTAGTTGTAAATTGAATTTTCAAACTAGCAAAAACTAATGGTTAACGGGCCAACCGTTTTCAAGTCGGTCACCCGAACCCCACCTTTTTTATAAACGGGTCAACACGAATCTGCCCTGTGTTTTTAAATGGGTTGTTTTGTTCAACCCAAAACTTGTTTTTCTTTGTGCTAGGTTCAGGTTCGTATCTGGAATTGTCATCCATAATCTTAAACATGTCCGATAACATAAAGTAAAAGTGTACCTTCTCAAATACCACCAAACACTTATATGTGCAATTGACTATTAATAAGATAAGAACTAAACAATTAAAGAAATATAAGTGAGAGCAATGCAAGATGAGTGGAATAGTTTTCACCCCGGGTACCCAAACAATCTCGTAAGCTCCTTGTGAAAAAGAGAAATATGAGTTAATACAATGAAGTTGGATACTACAAAAGGTTTACACTCTTGTCATGGTAGCGATAGTGAGGGAAACATCATGGAGAATGACGAACCCCATAGGGTATTTGTGACACCTAATGTAAATCTTATATCGCCTATCTAAATGAGAGATATTGGTAAATAATAATGTCCAACCTCAAATTCATTTATATTTTTGAGCTTATTGATATAGATAAGATGAGAACTTACAAATAAGTATGTTTAGGTTTGGAAAATTCAGAACGAGCAGTATCAAAAGAATTTCCACTCGAATAACAAAATACATGAGATTCTCTATGTTATTTGGTTGAATTTCACATTGTTTTTTAGATTCTTGTTTTTTGGAGTGGATTATTTCCTACTCTTATAGCTTTCCTTTTTTTTTTTAATATTCTACCATGTATGTAGTGTAGTAAGTGACTTAAAATGACTATACAGGTCATTGATGACATATTTATCTTTTTTTAAAAATTTATTATAATACTAGAACCTGAACTTGCAACCACTTAAGAAATAACGCGTTCACACTATTATTGGTATTTATCAATCCATAACAAATCAAACCCTAAAAAAAGATAATATCTAATGATTGTCAAGAACGAGAGAGATTGAGAGAGCTATGAGAAAGGGTAATGAGCAAAAAGCCCTCCTTCTCCTCATATGTAGCATCCAACAAGGAATCAGAGAACGAGAAGGATGCATGTGAACAAGATAAGCCTAGTAACTCAGCAGCCCAATCTTTCGAATCCGAACAATCCAAGAACTCTCTCCAACCTAGTTATGCAATGAACAAATAAACATACAATAACAAACAAGAATTAGACTTAAAATATATAACATGTTAGCCACAAGAATCGTAACTTTTAACATCCCCCTCAATGCTTGCAGCAAACACATCAATCATATCCAATTTATTACACAAATTATTAGGTTAAGTGACCAACAAACCTTTCTTGAATATGTCAACAAGCTGGCGCTTAGAACTAATCAAAACCGTTCTTATTATACCTAATAAAAAATTTTAACGAAGGAAAAACAAGTACGGATTAGCTATAATAGAAATGGCTGCAATATTATCATAGAACAACGGTATATGTAATTAAACTTGAACACATAACTATTTCTGCTTCTATAGTCAATTGTGAGACGATAGACTATTTTTTGATTTTAGAGAAAAGAAGAGAATAACCCACTAGAATGCAATCCGTGATAATACCCCAATCTGAATCTGAATAAACAATTAATATAAAATCATTACCTTTGTGCAAAGAAGTATCTTTCCATGGAGACTTGGTGCAACTTGTAAATATACATCAATGGGTTTGTGCATATTTTATCTTAGGGAATGAACAATGTAAGAAATATATCGTCTAGTACGTGAAAGATAAATAAGTTTTCCAATTAACTTTTGATAAGTGACATTAACCAAGGGTTTATCATCTTTACAACTTGCCATTACAACATGATTTTGTTCAAAAGGTGTATTAACTGGTTTGCATCCACTAAGGCCAAACTCAGATAGCAATTCAATACAATACTTTCATTAAGGCATACAAATTCTATATGATTCCTATATAACTTCAATACCTAAAACGTAGTTTGATAGACCTAAATCTCATCATGCAGGAAGCTTTCCATCTAGCCTCACAAGTGATATCACTATGTTATGGTTGTTATACAGATAAGTCATCAGGGTTTGACTTTTGTGCAACTTCCTTGGCCATATTCCAAGTATTATGAGTAGGTTGCTCCTCAGAATCCATAACCCTCTCCTTATCATCTGGTCTCCTATGTTTAGAAATAATGATTGGTTGTGTCTGATAATAGTGACAAAAATAAAGAATTAATGAAAGTATCAAAACCATATGTATCAGACGGAGAGGCATTCCCTTAAAAGGGAATGTTGAGTATCTTAAAAAAAATATTTTTCAGCATGCTTTATTAGAGTTGTTTAAAATCATCCTAAAACGCAAACAACTAAACACATTAAATATTCAAAAGAGGATTCAAAGCGGTAATTTAATTCGTAAGGAGTCTTGCCATTAAGAATAAAGAAAGGAGTCCTGTTAATGAGGTATGAAACAGTCAAAACACAGTCAGTCCATAATTCCAAAAAAACATTTAACTAAAACAATAAGTACCTAGCCACATTAAGCAGATGCATACACTTTCTCTCAACAATCCTATTTTGTTAGGGTGCATATCATGTGGTTCGGTGAATAATTCCATAGCTTGTAAAGTTTGTCTTTTGATTAATTATGAACTTAAAACTACTATCGCTCTTGGTCACTTTGATAGTTTTTCCAAACTGAGTTTTGATTAAATTGAAAAATTCTTGAATGTCCGAAAAAACTTCATATTCAGATTTCAACAAATTCACCCAAACAGCCCTAGAATAATCATTTACAATCATTAAGAAGTACTTAAGCCCTTCTTTGTTAGACATCTTATATGGCCCCCAACATCTAAGTGTAGAAGATCAAATAAAAGGTATCCTAATATAGCATGCCACAAATGTAACCCATCAACACTTACAAATACCTTAGTAGTCACAGAAGCATCGCCACAAAAATATAAACCATCTAATTGATTATCAGCTACCAGGGTTTTCATGGTGTACGAATCCTAAATATCACAGTTTTGTGCATCAAAAAAAACTTTTAACTTATTTTGTTTTGCAAGTTTGTATACATATGATAAATTCACTAAATTTTTTGGTACATCAAATACATCCAATAGGATAATGTCATGGGTTAGTTTTAAATATCTATTTTTTTGTTACCTTGGTGGTGGTGCCATTTAGATGTCTTATAGTAATGTTATACTTAGAAACATCAATATGATTAAGTAGACCCTATGTCTTATTGTCATATGCTAATTTGCATCAGAACAACAACCCAACTAGTAGCGGACCCAAATGACAAACTATAAATTTGGTTACTAAAATAATCTAAAGAAACAAGACATCCTATATTTGTTATTTGAGATTTTTCATTTTGCTTCTTATTTAAAAGATCTAACTTTGAAAACTAACCAAAAGTAAGGAAAGATAAAGAAGTACAAAAGTTGTTTTTAATTATATTGTTAAAAATAGTGTTCTTTAAACCCTCTCCCTATAAGACTGTCCCTCTTGGACTTATACCCTAAAGGTAACCTATGAGTTAATAGAATCTTTCCATAGTGTGGCCTATCTTGTTATAGTGAGAGCATTTTAGATTTGGGTTAAGACCCATGATGGTTCTTAATTTGTTTTTTGAAAATTGATTTTGACTCCTTTTTACTAGAAACCTAACATTTTGCTATGTAGATCCCTTAAATGCTCCTAGAATAGATTCTTTAATTAACATTATTGAAAAAGCAACTTTAAGAGTGGGAAGAAGTTCTATTAACAACAAACTAATCCTAACAAGTTGGTATAGTCTAAAACCATAAGAAACTACATGAGAATCAATTGTGGAAATCATTGTAGTCTTTATAGCTTGGTGAGTACATGATGGTAATCGTATAATAGCATCAAATTGTTTCCATGTTGTAGTAAGTCTATGATAATATTTAGAAACGATTGAACATTTTGACTCATACAATTTATTTTTTGACAAAGATTGAAAACATCAATATAAACTTTATCATAAGTTTCTTTAAGATCTTGCCAAACTTCAAAAGCTAGTTTTGAGTATACGTGACCCACATATTACTCTTCACTAACTGAATTAAGTATCTAAGTAAGCACAAAAGAATTATATCGTTCCCATTGCCCCGCTATCACATAATCACCAATAGGTCTGACACATATATCATCTATAAACACTATTTTATTTTTAGCTTGTATGGCTAGGGTGAATGCATTCGAACAAACAATGTAGTGTTTATTCCCTTTTAAATTTATGTTATCATTTGAACTATAGCATGCAAGTAAAGATGATTACTAGTTTATATTTTACTAACTAAGGTCGAAGAGGTAGAAAAAGTACCATCTATCATGATGTTCACAGTAGGTCTAACACAAAATGAATGAAGAGCACACAAGCGTATGAAGGTAAAAATAGGCAAGACCAGAGATAGGTTTTCACAAAAATATTAGTGGTAGATCAAGGATTAGTAAATTGTTTTATGTAGAAAAGCAAGAGATCTAAGCAAGTGATGACACATAATAAACAGAAAATAATAAGAGTGTAAACTAACAATCACTATAGACCAATAGTAAGGCAACATAATAATGCAATAGAAAACAGGTTGTGGCTCTCCCTGATAATCATAGTTTCCAGTACACTTAACCTAGCCACAATATGCCTAGTAGAATAAGAATGATCTTGTGACTATAAGGAAATAAACTAAGGGAGTAAGAGTGGCCTCACAAAGGGGACACCTTACATTAATACTACAATAGCATATGCATAATCAAGCACTTTAATCCGTCTAACATAGCAATACATATGTCATACTTCACACACAATTCATCAAGTTTCCTAACATGACAAGTTAAGAACATCTAGTACCTCATTATGAATAAATTTTTTATTTTTGGTAATGTATGATCACATGTTATACATTCCACAATTCAAGTTTTGCAACATGTTCTTATGACCAATTTAAATGATAATCATCATCATAACATATTCCACTTATGTAGAACTCATCATACAAGTTACTAATCCAAGAAAGTTACTATTAATAGTAAGGCTGCACATATATTATGATTTCCATGATTTAAGCATTTTCAATTCATTCCTATGTTCTAAACAATGTATATCTATCATCAAAATCCATCATGTATGCCAAAAATTCAATCCACAGAACATCATTGAAAATAAAAGTTAAAGTTACTATTTCTGTAAGTCTAAGAAACTTGGGTTAAATTCCACAAATCCAAATCATCAACATGCATCATCATGATTCAATTAGCCTTCTAGCAGCAATATAACACCCTAAACATAATAATAATCCATGTTTCATAGAAAATCTCCAAAAACGTTACTATATTAAGTAAACCTTGGTTTCTAATCAACACTAGGGTTTTCAATAACAATCCATACAATCATCATAGAATAACATATAAACGCATAATCAACGTTTAATTCGACATAACTGCTTGATTAGACTCAAGTTTAGATGAACTTGGATTTCATGAACAAGTTGAATTAAAACATATGAAATTATTCAAAAAGTTACTTGAATCTTCAAATAATCGTTTACTAACATTTGTTTGATGCAATGAACGTCCAAGTCATAATCGATTTCTAAAACAATGATCAAATGAGGGTAGTTTGTGTGTGGGGATTCACAAATTCTGTAAGGCCCCGTTCCCGGGACGCTTACAGTCGGTCAATCATCGCATAGAACATATAAAATTCATCATTTTGCAGCGGAACTTTAAACTTTTCATTAATAATTAAAAACATGTCAATACGTCATATCTTTAATTTACATCATCAATAATTGTATTAATACAATATCATCTCAAAATATGGATGCCAGGCTCAAAGCATTCCCAGTAGCTTATGCATCCATGCCTGCACCTCCTCAGCATCAGCAATACCTGCCAACTATTATGCATACAAAAAGTCAGCGACGCTGAGTGAGTTCTAGTTTTCATAATCAAAATAATTTACATTACATTAAATCATATTCTTAACTTTCATTCGTGATCACACATCATACGTACCTCTAGATAATAATTATTATCTCCATCAACGTTCATCATCATTCGTTTTCGTACATTCATTCGTTAACATGTTTACTTTCTTTATGAATCCTGACATATGCTAAACGCTGACATTGTGCACGAATCTGGTACTTTATCGGGGCCTGTAAACAACCCTTAATCATTGTGCACGAAGCAGATACATTGTGCACGAAGCAGATACATTAGACACGAAGCAGATAGATTATGCACGAAGCAGATACATTCCATACATTGTGCACGAAGCAAAATACAGTACCGGGGTAAGCGACAAGGATTCCATCATTCATTACTTCCATTTTCGACATTCATTATCTTTCACTTTCCTTACATAATACTTTACGTACATAAATATAACACACCACGTAAAGTCACATCATATACATAATATAGAACAATCACCATCATACAATGCATACATACCATAAACAAGCATAAGCCACCATAAAACCTCATTTCTAATCACTTAAGCTCTACTTCCTAAAATTATAGAAAATCCCAAGTCCCAGAAGGAATGCGGATGAACTTAACAAATGCGGATGAACAAAGAAATGCGGATGAGCAGACAAATGCGGATGAACAGACAAATGCGGATGAACACTTCAGAAAATATTCTAAGTGTTCCAAATAAATGCGCATGGACACTGTAGCAAATGCGCAAGCACAAAGCATATGAAAGTTTTCAGAAAATATTCCAAGTGTCTAAGGAAATGCACATGAACCAAATACGGATGACTAAAACAAATGCGCCTGAACACTGTACCAAATGCGCATGAACAAAAGAAATGCGCATGATCACTATAGCAAATGCGCCAGAACAAAACACTTATGCGAATATTCAACTCTAAATGCGGATGATCACCCAACCAATGCGGATGATCGTTACCCACCTGCAATGCAACTTATGCCATAACCAGTTCCCAATCATCATTCTAACACATCCTTATCACAGATCTAGCATGCTAAACACTTAGAACATACTAAACATCATACACATCTTAGAAAAACATCTAAAAACATACACCTAGTCGCACACCATGTCAAAATTTATGGTTTAGTTTAGAAAACCTTCTGCCCAGTATGCATAACAGCCCCAAACACTTAGAAAACCAGTAGAAGAGGGGATCTAGAACTCACCTTGAAAAGATTTCGAGTAGAACACCTCAAACCCGAGAACCCACTTGAAGTTCCAGCACCTAAAACACACGAAAACGAGTACTAAACATATGGAACTCGGTCTAGAAGCTCAAACCCAGCTGGAAACCGAGAAGAACACCTTCAAATCTTACCTTTTGAAGATTTTCTTCCACTTTCTCTCACTAAAACTGGTTGAGAGCTTCTCTCTCTCTAGAACCGAAGGTTGTAGGAGAGAAAAGAGGTTATGGGCGGCCATACCTCTTTTAAACCCCACTATGTGCAAGTTTGGCCCTTGCATGCATTTACCCCTTGCTTTTAAAATAACTTCATGTTTGATCATTTACTTTTCTTTTTTTTTTTTGTTTTTTTAAATTTTCGGGTGTTACAAGTCTACCCCCCTTATATAGATTTCGTCCCCGAAACTTGTCACTTCTTAAAGAGATCTGGGTAGCGCCATCTCATTTCTCCCTCTGACTCCCCAAGTGGCCTCCATTACTTTAATGCAACGACCATAGCCACTGCTTTAGCGAACCTTTGGATAAATCTCCTGTAGCATCCCACCAAACTCAAGAAACTATGAATCTCAGATGGCGTCCTTGGAGTCTTCCATTGCATCACTGCGTCAACCTTCGTCAGGTCTACCATAATCCCTTCAGGATTAACCACATGACCTAAAAACCGAACCTCACATAACTAGAATGCACACTTGGAGAACTTGGCGTACAACTTCTCCCCTTGAAGCGTATCCAGCACTTCCCGGATGTGACCGACATGTTCTTCTTCGCTCTATGAAATAATCAGAACATCATCAATGAACACAGTCATTGATTTATCTAACATAGGTCGGCACACCCGATTTATCAAATCCATAAAAGCGGCTGGCGCGTTGGTTAAACCAAAGGACATCATGAGGAACTTGTAGTGTCCATAACACGTATAAAAAGCTGTTTTAGGAATATCATGCTCCTCCACCTTAATTGATGGTAACCAGATCGGAGATATATCCTCGAGAACCAACTGACACCTTGAAGTTGATCAAACAAGTCATCAATCCTCGGTAATGAATACCAGTTTTTCACCTCAACTTGTTCCACTCATGGTAATCGATGCACATCCTCATGCTACCATCCTTCTTCTTCACAAACAAGACCGGAGCACCCCGCGGAGAGATACTCGGTCAGATGAACCCCTTATCCAGCAACTCTGGTAGCTAAGTCATCAACTTCTTCATCTCAAAGGGAGCTAATAGATACGGTGCCTTAACAACAGGTTGGGTACCAGGTATCAATTCGATCTGGAACTCGATCTCGTGGTCCGGTGGCACACCTGATAGCTCCTCCAGGAATACGTCTAGGAAGTCACACATGACCGGTACATCCGTCAGTCGTGGTACTGACGCATCCACATCCTTCACGTAGGCTAGATAGGCACCACTTTCACGTCTCGTACACTCCTCTGCCAGAACCATCGAAATTGCTTTCAGGACCGCACTAACTCTATCGCCGTAGATAGCCACCAACTCCCATCGGGCGCGGTCAATTGAATCATCTTCTTACGACACACGATGTCCAACCCATCCTTCGGACTACATCAAATCCGCCTAGGGGCACCACGAATAATTTAGCAAGGAACCTATGGCCTTCTGATTCTATCACAGAATCCTCTAGGGCATCATGTATCCTAGTAGACTTACCGATAGCAGTTTCTACATCGAAGGGCTCACCAATCCTTCTACTCCTAACGGTAACTTATCATAAAAGCTAGTAGAATTAAAACTCCTACTAGCCCCAGAATCAAAAACAAAGGCACAAATCTAGTTTACTAGGAATGTACCTGGCACGACGTCGGGGTCCATCCTAGCCTCCTCCCGGGTCATAGTGAATGCCCTGGCTTCGGCCCTCTGCCCTTCCTTCTCCTTCTCGATCCCCTTCCTTGCCCCGGAGTTCTCAGCCCTCGGCTTCTTGCAGTCTCTGCTCAAATACTCTGCTCCACCGCAGTTGTAACATTTCACCCCTCTACAGTCCCTCGCCCTATGGCCCTCCTTTCCACATTTAAAGCAGAGATTTGATCCCCACCTACAATTCCCTGCATGCTCCTTCCCACACTTTATGCAGGCCTTCTCTCCCCCTGTTATCGCATTCTGATCATCCACTCTCATCTTCTTACCTCCAGCCACAAATCCCCCATCATTATCCCGCTTCCCATTCCTATTCCTACCATTGTCCCCCTTCTTCTCCGCATCCACCAATGCCACCATCTCCCACTCCTCATACAGTCTCCCCGCAAGATCAACCACCGACCTAAACGTACCAGGCCGAGCAGCGATCAGATGTCGGCGGATATCCGTCGGAAAACCCTGGAGGTATCTCTTTATTTTCCGGGACGTGGGTGTCACCTGCTCTGGCACCAGCCTCGCCATTTCATTAAACTTCGTTGTATACTACTGGTGTGTCATGGTTCCCGCCTCCAACTGCAGGAACTCCATCTCGACCTTATCAAGCTCCCTATAAGGACAAAACTCCTCAATCACCATCCTCTTCAGTTCACCCCATCTCATCCTCCCGATCGCCCTACTACCCTCGGCCTGGATAACGTTGTCCCACCAACATAAGGCCGAATCCATAAACGAGTGGGTAGCAAACTTCACCTTCTGATCCTCTCGACACTCACTGATATCAAGTACCGCCTCCATCTCTCTCACCAATCGGTGAGCAGCAGCAGCACTCCCATTCCCATCAAATGTCAGGGGCTTGCATCTCTGGAATGCCCCATATTTGCACCCCTTCCTAGTTTCTTGCACTGCTTCCTCGTCCTCATCATCACTGGAGATAACCATCTCAGTATTCGGTTGCTCCATCTCCCTTGTACCACCTCTTTCGCCCCCTCGCCTATCGGTCTTCCTCCTCTCCTTCTTCTCTTTCTTCTCATCCTCCCTCACAGCTCTAATAACCTCGGTCACCATAGATGGTAGAATCGTCTGCATGATCTGATGAACTTCCTCCGCTACTGCCTCCTTCATTGAGGCCCTCAGATTAGCACTCTCATCTTCACCATCATGGTGATGAAGCTCGGGCTCTTCAGGAGCCATTTCGGCAGTCTTAGCCCTATTCCTTATGACACGCGGTCCAATACCACGTCCACCATGACCTCCACCTCGAGAAGCCTCTGAAGATCTACCACCAGCCATATCTAAGCATTACAAGATTCAAACACCAACACGGTCATTCAAGGTAATAGGTCAGATTATGTCAAGTATAGTAAGTCCCTAATTACAATGGCCAGTTGTGATTAGCCACTTACTTTACTCTTCATTCTCCAAGCATTTCCTATCCTGACTACATCAGTATCCAAAATCTAGAAAGAACACATAACCCACATAGCACACGCACATAATTCCCTTTTTATTAACTTACATAAAATGTTTACATAAAACCTTTACCTGCAGGCATGTAGCTACTAGGACTGACATCCCTTTCCCTTTCGTCCCATTCTCAGTTTAAGTTTAGGTTTTTGAAAATATTTTACACAATTCTCTTAAACTCTGGCTCTGATTCCAACTTGTAAGACCCTATTCCCGGGACGCTTACAGTGGGTCAATCATCGCATAAAACATATAAAATTCATCATTTTGCAGTGGAACTTTAAACTTTTCATTAATAATTAAAAACATGTCATTGCGCCATATCTTTAATTTACATCATCAAAAATTGTATTAATACAATATCATCTTAAAATGTGGATGACAGGCTCAAAGCCTTCCCAGTAGCTTATGCATCCATGCATGCACCTCCTCAGCATCAGTAATACCTGCCAACTATTATGCATACAAAAAGTCAGTGACGCTGAGTGAGTTCTAGTTTTCATAATCAAAATACTTTACATTACATTAAATCATATCCTTAACTTTCATTCGTGATAACACATCATACGTACATCTAGATAATAATTATTATCTCCATCATCGTTCATCATCATTCGTTTTCGTACATTCATTCGTTAACGTCTTTACTTTCTTTATGAATCCTGTCATATGCTAAACCCTAATATTGTACACGAAGCTGGTACTTTATCGGGGCCTGTAAACAACCCTTAATCATTGTGCACGAAGCAGATACATTGTGCACGAAGCAGATACATTCCATACATTGTGCACGACGCAAAATACAGTATCGGGGTAAGCGACAAGGATTCCATCATTCATTACTTCCATTTTCATCATTCGTTATCTTTCACTTTCTTTACATAATACTTTACATACATAAACATAACACACCACGTAAAGTCACATCATATACATAATATAGAACAATCACCATCATACAATGCATACATACCATAAACAAGCATAAGCCACCATAAAACCTCATTTCTAATCACTTAAGCTCTACTTCCCAAAATTCTAGAAAATCCCAAGTCCTAGAAGGAATGCGGATGAACTTAACAAATGTGGATGAACAAAGAAATACGAATGAGCAGACAAATGCGGATGAACAGACAAATGCGGATGAACACTTCAGAAAATATTCTAAGTGTTCCAAAGAAATGCGCATGAACACTGTAGCAAATGCGCAAGCACAAAGCATATGAAAGTTTTCAGAAAATATTCCAAGTGTCCAAGGAAGTGCGCATGAACCAAATACGGATGACTAAAACAAATGCGCCTGAACACTGTAGCAAATGCGCATGAACAAAAGAAATGCGCATGATCACTGTAGCAAATGCGCCAGAACAAAACACTTATGCGAATATTCAACTCTAAATGCGGATGATCACCCAACCAATGCGGATGATCGTTACCCGCCTGCAATGCAACTTATGCCATAACCAGTTCCTAATCATCATTCTAACACATCCTTAGCACAGATCTAGCATGCTAAACACTTAGAACATACTAAACATCATACCCATCTTAGAAAAACATCTAAAAACATACACCCAGTTGCACACCATGTCAAAATTAATGGTTTAGTTTAGAAAACCTTCTGCCCAGTATGCATAACAACCTCAAACACTTAGAAGACCAGTAGAAGAGGGGATTTAGAACTCACCTTGAACAGCTTTCGAGTAGAACACCTCAAACCCGAGAACCCACTTGAAGTTCCAGCACCTAAAACACACAAAAACGAGCACTAAACATATGAAACTCGGTCCAGAAGCTCAAACCCAGCTGAAAACCGAGAAGAACACCTTAAAATCTTACCTTTTGAAGATTTTCTTCCACTTTCTCTCACTAAAACCAGTTGAGAGCTTCTTTCTCTCTCTCTAGAACCGAAGGTTGTAGGAGAGAAAAGAGGTTATGGGTGGCCATACCTCTTTTAAACCCCACTATGTGCAAGTTTGGCCCTTGCACACTTTTACCCCGTGCTTTTAAAATAACTTTCTGTTTGATCCTTTTCTTTTCTTTTTTTTTTTTTTTTTAAATTTCCAGATGTTACAAATTCACAAGGGGGAATGGGGGTTTGGGCCACGGCCAAAATGAGGGGTGTTGGGGGGGGGGTGTGGTTTAGGGTTTTATGATTTATTTTTTTTAAAAGTAACCCCCTAAGTTAAATATAAAAAATGCTTTAGGTGATCCGTGGGCAGGTTTGCTAGAACCTTCAAGCTAATTTATTTAAACTCAGAATAATAAAAAATATCTAACTATTGATTTATAGCAATTTTTTAACAATTTATTTATAAAAACTATTAACACGTAACAACATGTAAATGCTCAGCAATTTCACAATTCTTATATCAAAATATAACCATCTAAGCATGAAATCACATAACATATAATTCCACATAAATTATATTTGTCTGAAATATTATTTTGATATATCACCAACGTTTAGGGACAAGATTCATATGTGATCCGGTAATTCTCGAATTACTGTTACGTGAATGTTCGGGCAATTAATGATGCACTTAATTAAACCTTAATTAAGTGAAATGCATGCATGAAGGATCAAATAATGATGTTCGTGTTAGTCGAAAAGTAACCTGAAAATATCTGGTGCACACACTCGAACGTGACATTGGTCATTAGCATCTAATTAAGATATTATAGATCACACAAATGTGATATTGGTTGCCCATATGAGACCAAAAGAATGGTCACTTGAATGCAGAGTTGTTCACTTGCATGTGGTAACTCACACACACTTGATTAGAGTTAAAGGAATAGATCATCCGCATATGATATTGTTCATTGCATGTGACAGTTCATCTACATGTGATCTGGGTAAAAGAATAGTCACTCATAGGTGATCCTATTCACTGTAGGTGAATTGATCACCTGTATGTGCCATAGTTGCTAAAGTTAAAGGACTTAATCACTGACACTTAACTTAGTAATCCGTAGGTGAAATTTGTCACTCAAATGTGAATTACTCACCCGTATGTGAAATTCTTCACCCGCTTTTGACCTTACTTAGAATAAATCAAATGAATGGTGAATGTAAAGAATAAAGTGATGTCATAATTAAAGAATCAAAGTTCATTATAGTAAAGACAACTGGAGAATGGTTAAAAAGTTAAAATTAATCAAAGTTAAAAAAACTAAAGTATTGATAAAGGGCAAAAGATAATCATAGATAAAGAAAATTAAAGTTATAGTTTCACATATGAACTAATAAAGGAACTTGAATAACATCCAAGAATAGTTACCCCTTTAAACCACAACACTGAAATAATAAAGTATGTTAAAAGAGTCTTGCAAACACAAATGCCTTGACGTATTTCAAGTATCAACATATGAGTCTTAAGAGATGAAAAGCGATAATAGTCTTGCATTTGTTGCAAACGACGGTAAAAGTCTTGTATATCACATAAGCAATAGCTAAAAAAGTCTTGTAGGAGTACAGATTTATGATAAAGTAATGTTTAAGTAAAGATAAAGAATAACTAAAATACAATTAAAGAATGAATATAGTTTTAGCTAAAAAAGTCTTACACATAAGTAAGCACCCTGATAAAGTAAAGTAAAACATAAAGTATAGATGCTTTATAATTTATGATGTGAACGTTAAAGCTAATAACATTGGTAATTAAATGTTTTAAGTAAAAAATTATTATTTTCATAATATATATGAATTTTGCAAGTTTGTAATTTTAATACATAATGGTAGTAGTGTTAATATATAAAGTAATAGCTAAATAAGTTTTAAAAACACATTGATGAAATGACATTGTGTACGTTACTTATAATTATAATACACAACAATAAAATAACAACAAATCTATATAAAATAAAAAAAATAATGAACAACTAATATGAAATGATTTAAAAAATAAAACATAGTGATTAATACATATTACAAATGATAAAATATTTGACATAATGACCTAACATATTAAACATAATTATCTTAATAACCTCATATATTTGACTCTATAACTAAAATATCCTTCTTTATAATAACAATACAATGACACTTTTTAGATTTAATACTCATTGAGATCATATTATTAATATATTTTTGCCTTCTCATTTTATCTTTTATTCAACTTGTAAACTTTAACATACTAAGAAAATCTTTTTTATTTGACATTTTATATTATATTCAACTCATATAGTGTTCGGGTCACTAATCTAATATAACATAAAAAGAGTTTAAAAGTTTATTTTTTTCTTTGAACAATTTAATTTTTTTACTAATTCTTACTACCAATGAATTTAACGACGGAAGAGATGTCGAAAAAAAGATTCTTTTCCGATAACCTCTGAAAATCTTGGAAGGAAAATATTCTTCTTCAAATTTTGCAACACAAAGTGCAGGGCAAATTTAAACTTAACCGACGAACCCTGAAAAATTTTAAATATGTTTTTTTTTTCAGTGATTCGTTATAATTACTGACGGGTTTATCATCTAGTTTTTTCATATGTGAAAGTTCATTATAAATGGTGAATTGAAGATGCTTCGTCAAAAAGTAAAAATAACGTATTATGCGTTTCTACCATCTATGTATTAAAAATCACAAAACATTGCCAATTCTTTTACTTTATGAAAATAATGATTTTTTTAAACAATTAATTATCAACCTAGAACAAGTGTACGTATCCGCCTTCACATAAACCGCCACCGTCTGGGGACGTAATTGTGGCCCTCACATGTTTTACGTGTATGTTGTTTGGTTTCTGTTTTTTTCATGCTAATTAGGTCCTTTTGCGTATAGAAACATACTGTTGTTCAGTAGATACGTTGTCCAACAAAACGCTTTATAAAGGGAATTGCAAAAACATTAAATATGTGCGTAAAATCATACCAAAAAGCATTAATGTCACACTACCGTCAGCTACCCCCAACATTAAATTTGTGATGTGTTAATGTGAAGAAATTAGACCGACACTTAAAATATAGAAAAATATAACTAAGTCGACCTAGGACTAGCGCGTTGCGACAAATTGCTAAATAGAAAAAAGATAAATGTAAAAATATTGAACAACACGCGCATGTTAGGCGCTGTTAGCTCACAAAATTCAGAAAATATAAGGTAAAACGTAAAAATATTGAACCACACATGCATGTTGCGTCGTGTTAACTTGCAAAACGTAAAACGAAACATAAACCGAAAATTTATGAAAGATAAAAGGTATAGGGGACCAAAGTTGAAAGTAAAAAAATTGTGAGGTTAAAATACAAAAAATGAAAAGTATTAGGTTAAAAATGAAAAATCAAAATTTATGAGGTTACATTGCAAAAATTAAAAAGCTTTGGGTTAAAATAAAAAAAAAATCAGTTTATTAAAAAACATTCTATGCATAAGGCGCAACACCATAATCATAAACAATTTGATTATTAGTATAATTTATATACGAGTTTGAATTTTGAGTTATTTTTATTTATAAAAATAAATCATACATTATTTTTTGAAATAAATTAATGTAGTAGTAACAGTCCCAAAATTAATTTATTTTAAAACCCTATAGCTTTATAAACCAATTTTATTAAAAAATTGTAAAAGTTGTTATTTAATTTCATGTACGTATACTGTTTTCTTAAGTCTCCGGTACGTTTACAGTGGAAAGAACTATAGAAAAGCAAAAGTGCTAGGTGGAGAGAGCTAAGAGAAATTTTAATTTTAAATATTTTATATAATTGAAACAGATTTAGATACTCTTTTACTATTTATGAAATTTGTATATGTCTCGATCTCTTTGTTGATATATATTTTGTCATTTAATTTTCTAATAGTTCAGAAAGTACCACCATAGTTAAAACTTGTGTTCAAGATTCAAAATGATGAAGATTCAAAATGATGAATTATCGAATGCGTCCATAGTAGGAATCTTTTGAAAACTCGATCTCTTTATAAAAATTAAAAAACTCAAAATAAACATTAACAATGGTTAATCAACAATTTTGATTAGTCAATCACATTAATGTAATTACCTAGAAATTTTGTGACGTAATATATAACAATACACATGTAGAATATAGAACGCTTACATGAAAAATCTCTGTGTAACCATCATCTATTCTATTAGAGCAAGGATAATTTTTTTATTTTTTAAGTTCTTTGTATAGAGTTTCTATTACCTGATCCGAGTGATTCTTTGTTCCCCTTATGCTAATCTCAAGCTATTATAAGAATATTTTGTTCACAGTAAAACCAGACAAAAAAAAAAAAATTAAATTACCAGCAAAACAATAGAATTTGTGTTTATAAAGACAACACATAGATATTTCTGAGCATGTTTCAAGCTAATTATATCTAAACGACTACAAATTACCTACTACTCGATTTCTCGACACAAACATCCTCACCCCAAGTCCATGCTAGTGTTGTGCATTAGTAACAAACACTTATAGGTGAAATTACATATACTACAATAATAAGTGGTGTCTAGAGTGTTAAATACATGAAGGCAAACATCAATGGAGGCTCATTATTCTTTTTTCTTTGCATTGGCATAATTTCAGAAAGTAGTATCAAACATATATTAGAAAAGTTAATAAGTACATAATATATAGTCTTGAAGATTATCACCAAACTTATTTTTAAAATAACAGTTTGAAGCTAGAAGTGGTAATACACGATTATGTTTTACATAATACATAACAAGAGGTGTGTTTTAAGCACACATTGATGTACTCTTTTATACCAAGTCGTGTGGCAAAATTTAGGGCACCGTAAAAATATGGTGCAGGCACTGAAGGTTTACACTGGCTTAATCATAGTATTCCCACCTTAAAGATGGCAAAGGCATGACTTTTTTGGTGTTTCAACGTATACTAAAGGTGGTCACGATAAACATTTGAAATTTGTATAACTTATGTAATTTAAAACACGGATGTGTACCTCTAGGTACATAGTTGTGTGTTGAATTATGTATGGGTTCGATTGAATTACGTAGCCAACCGAGTTATGACCCGTAAGAGTTACACCTTGGACAACGAACGTTAAAGTCCACTTAATTAATTAATTGACGTTTACGAACCATATCGGGTTTTAATAATTTATAAAAGTTATAAATTATTTAATGAGTAAATTACTATTTCGGCCCCTGGGTTTAGGGCCATTTAACCCTATTAGCCCAAAAAAAATCTTTTGACATATCAACCCTTAAAATTTTATTTTTTAACTATTTTGGCCCTTGAC
Source organism: Flaveria sonorensis (assembly GCA_025506505.1). Taxonomy (NCBI): domain Eukaryota; kingdom Viridiplantae; phylum Streptophyta; class Magnoliopsida; order Asterales; family Asteraceae; genus Flaveria; species Flaveria sonorensis. The sequence goes on from CM046424.1 coordinate 34,764,166, forward strand.
ATTAACTCTGTTAACTTTTTCAGTTAAGTGTAAGGTATTTTGATCATTTTCCACCTTAAGTACTGTTTATGTAAATTTAAATCTTTAAGGTTATTTATGCATTTTTTAGATTACCATACAGCACCACACACCCCACCACCAACCTAACACAACGAGCACCACCACCTAACACCACCATCATCACTTCACTCCTTAAATCTCATCCTCTCCTTCTCCCCCTCTCCCTCTCAGCCTCATCGACACCAACTCCATCCTCAACCTCCGCCTTTCCTTCTTGCTCATCCGAAGCCCTATTTCGCTTATCTCGAGCATCATTACAACCGACCCTCATCGTCACATATCCTCTATCTTTCCTCTTTGATGCCGTATGTTATCCACCTAGATTTCTCAATCGAATCCCTGTCCCTTCTGCTTCTCTATCGTCTCGGATATCTCGCGTTCAGACCTTCGACGTCGGTCATCGGCGTCAGTGTCTCGGTGTTTATCGTGTTCAGAGCTGTGGTGACCATCAGTTTGTTTGGTGCTTCGATGGTTGTAGTCTTTGGTTGAATCGATGTCTCTTCTCGATTTTTTCCTAATCCCTGTGTTTATGGCTCGATCGTTTCATTTCGTTAGGGTTTTGGGAATCTTGAGTCGTTCACCACCAGGAACACGAGATGAAGATGAAGATAGTGGGATTAGGGTAGAAGCCCAGATTTGTGAAAGAGATTATGTGGGTGTTTGCATTGTTTATTTTTTTCTTACTTTTGATTTATTAAATCATGTGTGGTAGCAGGCAATGACGGTGAAGATGCCGGCGACGACGACTTTGTAAGATCATCTGAAGATTATGAGGCTGATGCAAACCAAGCCAGAACAACCAAGTCTTCCATGCATGCACTAAGGAACAAGATGAACTAGCTTTGGAAGTCTTACACTCTCAAATATGTCTAAGTGTAAGATCTTCCAAAGCTAACAGTTCAGAAGGAGTTACTTCGAAGTTTCACACTCAAACAGAAAAATTTCTAAGTGTGAAATCTTCCGAAGCCAAAGACCAGTATCTTCCGAAGCCAAGATGAAATCTTCCGAAGCTTCAGAGACAAAGTCTTCCGAAGCTATGAAGACTGATTTCTTCAGAGGACAGAGAAAATATGCTTTCTCTGAATCAACTTTTGATAAAGCTGACAGACTTTCCGCTGCCTGCTCTGGTGGTTCACCTACTTTACATAAGTTGGTGAAACTTCCATGCTTTATCAAAAAGTAGAAATGGTCTTTGTCTGTAACTTACCTTACTTGTTCATGTAGACTTTTTGTATTAGGAAAAAATCAGTGAGCTATGGCATGTCATAGTCACTAGTCTAAAGGCAATCTGCCTTTTGACTTTAGATTGATCTTGTTGTCTAGATTAGTCAAATCCTAACTGTCTTTACATGTAAGTGACGGTTGTAGGTTGTAGTATAAAAGTGTCTCAGGTCCTTGTAATTTCTTTATGCTTTGTAACACTTGTAAAAGAACTTGAGATCAATATACAACATCCTTGAAAACCAATCTTGTGTTCTTATGTTGTTCTTAGTTCTGTCTCTTTAATTACTTGTGTTTTTAGTATCATCTATTTTAAGTTACCAATTCCCTATTTGAATTGTTAAGTGATCTAAGATCTCTCCTCAGTGTGAAACTAAGTGTTAAGTACCCTTACCCGGTCCTGCATTTGGTATCAGAGCATTCCAGGCTCTTGATTGTAAGATCTCACCATCTTTAATCTTCTTAGCTTCACACATCACTTAACTCTTCAAATGATAGCTATCTCTAAAGCTGATATGGAACTGGAACTATGACAAAGTCCCCACTGATCACTCCTGAGGATTTGACACTTGGTGCCAAAGAATGGAAGGCTTCATCAAGTCTCAAGATTCTAGGATGTGGGAGTCTGTTGTCAATGGACCTCATGTACCATGCACCTCTTTAGCTGCTGCTGGTGGTGGCATGATTACAAAAAAGAGGGCTGACTTTTCTAATGAAGATGGAAAAGGATTGATATTAATCAGAAAGCCATGACAGCCCTCTAAACTGCTCTTCCAAACTCCATCTACAGAGGTTTTCAAGAAGTGCAAGACCGCTAAACAGCTAGGGATGCACTAAAACTGATGTATGAGGGGTCCAATGAGGCTAAGGAGAACAAGAAGACATCCTGAAGTAGTAGTTTGAAACTTCACCTTTAAGATAGGTGAAACCATGACTCAACAATACTTAGGTATGTTGAGATTGTGGATACTCTGGCTGATGTTGGGCTAACTATTGAGAACAGGGATATTATTAGGAAGTTCATGTCTCTCTTCCCAGACAATGGACACACTACTGTGTGGTCACTAAGAGGACTGAAACCTCAAGACCCCTTACTCTCACTGATTGTATGGGATACTCAGTGGATACCATAGTGGAGATGAACATGCAATTCATCTGGTAACTCTAATACTCACCAGAGTTCAGCCCTTCATGTGGGTGAAAGGGATAGCAGAGAACCACAGCATCATCTTATCTGCTACCCTGAAACATCACAAAAAGGTCCTTCATCACCTTCCCATAGACACCCAGAGAGAGCTACATCCAAGGAAGTCCCTTCCAAGAGACAAGTTCCTCTCAAGCCTTTGTCTCTACTAATAAAAGTTTAGGAAACTTTCTCTTCAACCTTGAAGACCTGGACTATATCCATCCAGATGATCTAGAATATATGGAGATAGTCCAGCAGATGGCTCTTCTCACTCACAGAGCCCAGAAGTTCTACAAGAGGACTAGGAGAAGGTTTCCTAGCAATGCAGCCGGTGGCAAGTTTGGGCTGGACAAAAGCAAAGTAAAGTGTTACAACTGTAACCAGATGGGACACTTTGCCAGAGAATGCAAGGCACCTAAGTCAAATGATGGCCAAGCATCATCCAGACCAAACTACACTGAAGGAGGGCACCAGAATAAGAAGCCAAGACAGTAAGCTACAGTTGTTGTTGAAGAAGGAGGCTTTGGCTGGAGCTTCCAAGCTGAAGATGCTTCTCTAAATCAAGCACTCATGGCTTACCATGATGAAGCCAAGGTATTAGAACACCTTTGCTCTCCTAAATGTATTACTAAAGCAAACAGATACAGGTCCTACAACTTAGAAATGAGATCTGATATTGAGTCTTTAAACATTTTAAAAGCTGATTTTAAGAAAGCTGGAAATGATTATAAGCTTAAAATAGAAGATCTAGAGAAAACAATTTCAACCTTAAACATGAGCAAACAACTACAAGACTCAAATAAAAGATCTTGTTACTAAGTTGACAGAATGCTAGGCTGAGCTTGTGATCAGCGAAGCCAGGGCAGAAAAATGTTCTTGAAGAAAAGACCTTCAAGAACATAATATCCTCATCTCTGCATGCAAAGTTTGTTATCAGAATAAGCAGGGACTGGGATCTTGTGAGATAGCTCCTCCACACACCCTACTATCAGTAAGATCTCCAAGGTGTGGAACTCGTAAGATGAGCTGCCCTCTATAGACCCAGTGATGAAGAGGATGAAGAGGAGATGGTGAGGAATGACTCTGAAGTGAGTGAAGAGAGTCAATCCAAAAGGGTCACCATGCTCCTGAGGAGGAAAAATGGATTTGGTTTGAGTAAGTCCAAGAGAAAGAACTTGATCAGAAGAGCAAAAAGAAGATCAAGAAAGGCTCAAGACATCAAGACCACCTTTGATTCCAAGCAGAAACAAGTATTCATCTCTATAGGGTTTAAGTGTGGTGAAAGCTGAAGATTCTACCAAGAACTCCAGTACCAAGAGTTCTACTTCAGCTTCAACTCACTCCAGCTCCAAGCAGAAGACTGATAGCTGTGTGTCACTGCTACTCAACCTGAACCACCCATCTTCAAAAGCAATCCTCTCCCTAGAAAGCCTGCGCATCATCTGAAAAGGTAAAGAAGGAGAAGAGAAGTGTTCAGACTCAGGCTTCTCAAGAAAAGAAGATTCCTAGAAGGAAGCAAATGGACTGCATCATGTGTGGTAGTACTTCTCATCTGGCTAAGGATTGCATCTACAATCCTAAAATTACTATCCACATGATCAAAGAAATGGCTTCTGGGAAGAAGGAAAAGAAAGCTTCGAAAGGAAAATCTGTTTCCTTCGAAAGATCCAAAATGAAGAAGAAGGCAAGTGAAAAATTGCCTTCGGAAGAAAATTTGGTCTCGGAAGAAAAGAAAGCTTCTGAAGCTTTGAAGGTCAAGCAAAATTTTCCAAAGGTGGTGTGGAAGATGAAGGAAGACCGTATGACTGAAGATTCTTTATCAACAATAATAAATGATCCTCAGAGCCTGAACGTAGGATCACTTACTGTTTCATTGCCTTCAACTTATTTTAACAAGCCCAAGACCAATGAGGCTTGGGTTTCCAAATGTAACTAAATCATCTCTTTTTATGCAGGGACAGCCAAAGGCAAACAGAAATGTGTGGATCATTGATAGTGGCTGCTCCAGGCACATGACAGGCAATGAGTCCTTACTTTAAAACTTTGAAAGATTTGATGGAGGACCAGTTGCTTTTGGAGGAGATGCAGGAGGTTACATTACTGGCAGAGGCAAGGTTACAAATGGTAAGCTCAGCATCGAGAAGGTAAACTTTGTCAAGGAGATTGGATACAATCTTTTGAGTGTGTCCCAATTTTATGACCAAAAATATCACATGCTCTTTACTGAGCATGAGTGCATTGTTCTCAAGCCCAGGGTTAACATTCCTCAAGAGCATATTCTGCTTAGAGCCCCCAAGAGAGGGAACATGTACAAGATGGATCTGCAGGAAACATCTCCCACTGGAGAAGTTTCTTGCTTTCTGTCTAAAGCAAATAGTGATAAGTCTTTCCTTTGGCATAAAAGAATATGCCATGTAAACTTTAAAAACATGAATAAATTGATTAAGAATGATTTGGTAACTGGAATGCCAAAGAAAGAGTTTACAAGTGATGACCATTGTATTGCATGCCTGAAAGTGAAGCAACACAAAGTGTCTCACAAGCCAAAGGAAATGAACTCTATCACTACTCCCTTACACTTGTTACATTTGGATCTGTTTGGCCCCATAAGTGTAATGAGTCTAGGAAGGATCTCTTACTATTTAGTGATCACAGATGATTTCACAAGATTCACTTGGGTGTTTTTCTTAGACTAAGGATGAAACCCCTGAAATCTTAAAGAAATTCATTCTGAAAATTGAGAATCAATCTGATCACAAGGTCAAGATCATAAGATGTGATCAAGGAACTGAATTTAAAAAACCAAATCCTTAATACATTTTGTTATAAAAGGTATTTCAAGACAATATAGTGCTCCCAGGACTCCTCAGCAAAATGGTGTTGCTGAGAGGAGAAACAGGACACTTATTGAAGCTGCTAGAACCATGTTGTCTGACTCTAAACTGCCTATCACCTTCTGGCAGAGGATGTCAACACAGCCTGTTATTGCAGAACAGAGTTTTAGTGTTAAGACACATGGTAAGACTCCTTATGAACTGTGGCACAAAAGGAGACCATTCATTGGTTTCTGAACATTTGGATGTCGTTGCACCATCTTGAATACCAAAGATCAAATAGCCAAGTTTGCTGAGAAATCAGATGATGGACACTTTGTTGGATACTCTTCTCAAGCTAAGGCTTATAGAGTAACAATCTCAGAACTAGAATCATTGATGAGTCAGCCAATGTGACTTTCAATGAACACACACCCTGTGTAAAGGTTTTGGTCCGGATTGGCTGTTTGATCTTGATTTAATTACCAACTGTTTTAACAAGTCTTATGAGAATGTTTCAGGATCTACAGATAACAGATCAATAGAAGATCCTGATCCAAGATTTGAGCTGAGAAGACCAATCAAGAAGACTACTTCAGCTCCGTGGGACTAACCCTGTAATTGAGGCTCCTATCAGTACAAGCATGACAAATACTGCTGATTCAACTGAATTGCCTTCAAATTCCAGCTCAGAGGCTCAGAATTCAGGAGAAGGAACTTCTAATGCAGGAGGAACTGGAGGTGGTGACAGTGATCAAGAATTTCTTGATGCTGATAACCACTCCATTGAAACACCATGAATGATGTCACACACTCATTGGATCAAGTTTCTCTTGATAAGGTGCTGATGTGGTGGGAGACACCTCATTGCCAGATCAGAATTTCTCTAATTTAGATCTGTCCACCAACTTGCTGTGATCCCTCAACTTCAGATCCACAAGTCACATCCCACCACAACATCATTGGAAATTGACTCAGGGGTAAGAACAAGAGGACAAACTCATGACAGCCATGTTTGTCTATTCTTGTTTCTTATCCCAGATAGATCAAAAAGTTGATGAGGCTTTGAAGGATGGAAGCTGGATTGAAGCTATGCAAGATGAGCTGCTTCAAATCAAAAGACAGAAGGTGTGGAACTTATGCCCTCTTCCTCAAGGAAAGACTGTCATAGGTACCAAATGGCTATTCAGGAACAAGGAGATGATAGGGATTATCATCAAGAACAAGGCTAGATTGGTTGTCCAAGGATACACTCAAGAAGAAGGGATTGATTACACTGATGTCTTTGCTCCAGTTGCAAGACTTGAAGCTGTAAGAATATTCCTGGCTTATGCTGCATCCAAGGATTTCAAGGTCTACCCAGCTTGATGTGAAATGTGCTTTTCTCTATGGGGTGATTGATGAAGAAGTTATATCAAACAACACCTGGCTTTGTAACCCAGATCATCCTGATTATGTCTGCAAGCTTGATAAAGCTCTATATGGACTGCATCAAGCTCCAAGAAAGTGGAGACACTATCAACATACCTCTGTCAACATGGATACAAAAGAGTACTATTGATGGGACTCTCTTCATCAGAAACAGGGAATGACACACTGCTAGTTCAAATATATGTAGATGACATCATCTTTGTTCAACTAATCCAAAGCTCTTCAAAGACTTTGAGATGCTGATAAAGAATAGATTTGAAATGAGTGTCATGGGGGAACTCAGTTTCTTTTTAGGAATTCAAGTGAAGCAGGTTGAAGATGGCATCTTCATTAGTCAGTCAAAGTATGTACAGGACATACTTACAAGATTCAAGATGACTGATTGTAAGGTTGCAAAGACACCCATAGCCAGAAACCACTCCCTTGGTTCTGATCTTGAGGGGGAGTGTGTTGATGAACATCTTTACATGGCTATGATTGGGTCACTTATGTATCTTACTGCTAGCAGGCCTGATATTATGTTTTCCATATGTATATGTGCAAGATATCAAGCCAACCCTAAGATGTCACACCTAATCACTGTCAAAAGGATTCTCAGATACCTCAAAGGTGCTCCAAATCTAGGCCTTTGGTATCCAAAGAATTTAGACTTTAATCTGTATGCTTATACAGATAGTGATTATGGTGGCTGCAACATGACTGCAAAGTCCACATCTGGGGGATGTCAATTTCTTGGTGGAAGGATAGTCTCTTGGCAATGCAAGAAGCAATCCTGTATGTCTACATCAACTGCTAAAGCTGAATACATTGCTGCTACAAGCTGCTATTCTCAAGTGCTTTGGATTCAGAATCAGATGCTAGACTATGGGTTCAACTTCAAGGAGACTCCCATCCACATAGACAACAACAGTGCCATCTCTATTGAGAATCCTGTGCAGCATTCAAGGACCAAACACATCAACATCAGGTATCATCTGATTAGGGATAATTTTGAAAAGGGATTGATCAAACTAATCAAGTTAACACAAATGAACAATATGCTGATCTGTTCACAAAGGCATTTGATGATAGAGATTTAAATATCTTGTATCAGCTATTAGGATGATTAACTTTGAATAGATTTTCTTTAATAACTTATACAACTTTATTTTCTAAAATTATGTGTCCTAAGTTGTCTATTAGATCACCTCATAAGCCTAGTTCTCTTTGAAGAAAACTAACTTTTAACTGATATTCCTTAGATTTGTGAAAATTTACCTTCGAAGAACTCAAATTGCCTTCGAAAGAAATTTATGTCTTTAAATCATTTAACAGCTTATCTAAGATTTACCTTCGGAAGAATTCTTGGAGTATCTTCCGAAGCTTAAATTTGTATATAGCACTTAAATGCATTCAAAGAACAAATATCTTCCGAAAGCAACTAAGTCTCGAAAGACTTATTCATTCTTCCGAAGCCAAATTTTCAAAATTCTTTGAAATATCTTCCGAAGCAAAAATTTCCTTCGGAAGCTTTGCTACAAAGCTTCCGAAGCCAAAATTGTCTTCGGAAGTTTTACAACTTCCAAGAAAACTAACTTTTGGGCGCCTTTTTCAGAAGTAGGACCCACTTGCGGATTTCAAAGTTTATCTTTTTGTCATAACTTTGTCTCAAATCCACAACATATATCTTCCAAACGGTTCTATTTGTCTCTCTACTACTCTCACTGATCCTTACCCTAAATTTACCCCCAAATTTCATCTTCTTCTTTCTTTCTTCACTGTAAAGCTTCCTCAAATGGCCAACATTGATCATCGCAACGACCCTGATTTTTCCATGCACCTACACAGGCAACCAATCAGTTGCCCTGTTACACTCTGAGAAGGATCCAAGCTTCTCAGATATGTGTAGGTACCTTTCTTAGTCTCACTACTTCACCTCCCTTACAATTGATCCTCCTCTCTATGAGGATCGTTGCTTGAGTTCTGGAGGACCTGTCAAGAGGTCACCATGGACGGGGAGAAGCACTGTCTGCTACAGTGCAGGGGAGGACAATTTTTCATCACTCCGCCATCATAAACCCCATTTGCAGCTGGATGATGAAGCAGGTGAGCTGTCCTTTCCTAAATCTGCTGTCAACCACTCCTTTCAGCAGATGGGCTATGAAGGTGACTTCTCAGTCAAAACCTTCAGGAAGAGAATCTCAATGGAAATGGACCTCCTTCATGTCGTCATTCACAGCCTTTCTAACAAGCATGGAGGATGGGATCAAGTTCCAGAAGACCTCCCTTTATAGTCCATGGGATGGTACAAGGGGTCAAGTTCAGGTACTCTCAGTTTGTATATACTAATTTATTTGCAAACTTGGACTCCTTAGAGTATTACATGTTCCCTAGGTATGTTCAACACATTCTCAACTGTGAGTTGGGACCACAGTTGAGAAACCGGTAATATTCTTAAGATAGGACAAATAAGGCCCGGCATCTTCAAAATCTTAAAGAAGCCAACTGTTGGCTTCTCTAATGGTAGAAACAGCCTTTGTCCCAAAAATGTTTAAGCTCATTGCTCAGGGTGAAAACCTAGCAGCACCAGCTAGTGTTGAACCAACACCCTCCACCTCTCAACCACCTCAAACACAACCTACCATCGCCATCACTTACAAAAAAAAATCCCAACGAACCCCTGCACTTGCTACTGAGCATGTGCATGCCCCCATATTAGAACCCATACAGGAGGAAGTAGAATCTCGAGCCCCCACTTCCCCTGAGGAGCAGACCACTCCCATCTTTCCACCACTGAGTGCTGAGGTTCCTCATGCTCAGCCTGATGAGCTCACAACCCCATAAACAGCCTTAAGCCATCACTCTGAGTCTTAATACTTTAGTGATCAACCTTCTGGGAAAAGCTACCATCCCCAACCTCTTGATCTAAACCGCCCCATTCCCAGCCTTGACTTCTATTCTGATAAAGATTTAGGCTTCAGTGAATACCATGAGTCTCTCCTCTCTTCCCACACTCAAGGAGAGATGAGTACCCTTGATTCCCCCATCTCTAGCCCACATCAGCAATCCCCTACTAAGGTGGATCATCCTAAACTTATTTAGGAAATCCATATAGCAGAGGCTATTACTTTTGCAAGTGATAACATCACTAGGACCTCTACCATGGCAACCCAGCCTCTTGACACTTCTCTGGAAGTTGTCATTGGGCAGGGGAAATCCAGCAGCCAAGAAACCAATGCTGGTGGTGAGGAAGAAGGCTTAGGTCCAATTCTCTCATCCCCCAATGATTCTTCATTTGAAGATGAGGGGAGTCTGCAATAAAAGGTGCACAAACTGTCACATCTTTGCACCTATTTTGTTTCAATGATAGCTCACCTGGAATCTCAGGTGACTATCTTACAGAAGAGGGTCAATGACCAGCAACTTGAGATCACCAATCTCAAGGGCAAGTTAGCTGAGAGACCCATGAGGACAACTCATCCAGGTCCACAAAAACCTATGGATGTCATGGATCAATCTCCCAGCTTACCTATGCAAGAGGGTGATGCTACCAAAAAGGGGGAGAAAATTCTGGCAATCACAAAACCTGAGAGTTCTTTCCAGAGTATGGACATAGAGGAATTTCCATCCTCTCTTGCAGTTTTCCATACTCAGCAACCTCCTCTAGACAGTGATCTATATTTGCTCATTCAACAACTATTTGAGGAGGGAATACCAAGAGCAATGTCTGCCCCTTCTGAGAACCCAATCTGGGGTTGGGGGTATGATAGTAATAGGAGAGCTCTTGTGATCTCTAGAGCTCAGGGTCAACTAGAAGTTCTTAACATTTTACACCTGAGTTTCTATGAGAGCATCAACTTGGTAGATCTGCCACTTGTCAACCCAAGCAATAACAAACAAGCAGCAAGATTGGTAGAAAGAATCCAAGACAGGGTGCTAGAGGAGTTTAAATTGAGATCAAAATTATATAGACAGAGGCTAGCAGGTGAGATCTTTGGTCAACTGGATATTGAGGTAGATTAGCTTCAAAGGGAAAACCTTAGCTGAAGGCCTAGAGGTTGAACCTGTGAACCTTGAGATAGGATCTCCCTCTGCACCCATTACCCTCAGTGAAATACCAGCTGGTGATGGTACTTCACAACCTCTTTTTGGCTAGAGCTTGATAGCTGAACCAAGCAATAAAGGTCAAAGCTCTCTCCAGCCTGAGTAACCAAGGCCTGTGGTTGACAAAGGCAAAAGGAAACTGACTCCTAAGGAGATTAAGGAGGAGAAGAGAGAGAGGAAGAGGAAGCTGAGGGGAGAGAGTTTAAGTGGTTCCTCAGGGTTTATGGAAGCTGCAATCAGGGTTGCCCTAGGCTAAACACTCAAGAAGATGAGTTAAGGGTAGTTAAGCTAAACTACCTGGGAACCAGAAACTATAGTGTTGATGAACTCATCTCTCTCCCCTTAGATGAGCTGAATGAACTGGCTGACACAGAGCTATCAAAGGAGAGGAAGGAAGCAGAGGATACAGCACTGCTCCTCAAGCACAAAGAAGAAATGAGGCTGAAAAGACACTACAAGAACATTCCTGTCCTCTCCCCAGTTCAAGAAAGTCCTGAGCCAGAGACTGTGGCCACTAAACAACCTCAGGTAGCAACTGAAGAAGAAAGACTAAAGATGATCAGCTACCTGAGTGCCATAGGTCTCTATCAGGCAGATGCACTTCTTCCCTTACCATCTGAGTACATATTATTTGAATACAATAAGCAGATGGAAGAAAAAGCTAAAAGAGAAAAACAAGCTGAAAAGAAAAGATTAAGGGAAGAAGCTGCAAAGTCAAGGGCCATCATCCATAAAAGCCAAAAGAAGTCTACTGACAGACAAAGGATGATGAGCTTCTTGAAGCTGTATGGATTCTCCGGAAGGAGGCTTGGCCCTATGTCTCTATCCATAATGGATGAGCATATCAGGGTAATCAAGCAGAAGATAAAGAAGGGAGAGCTGGTGGACTTGCATTCTCCACCAAGTCCAGCTCAACCTGAAGTTGAGATGAAGGTTGAACCCACTGAGACAACACAACCTAAACCTGGAGCTGCATCTTAGCCAAATTCATCTTTTGATCCACAGCAGGGTCCTTCTCTGTCTCCTTCTGAACCTGTGAGAGAGGAGATCCCAACTGAGGGGGACTCAACTGAACAACCTGGTACTCAAGACCAGTCCCCGCAGTTAAAATCATCAGGGAGAAGAAAAAGGATGGCCAGAAGATCATCCTTAAAGAATAAGAAAAGAAAGGCATCCACCCTCCCAACCTCAGGATGAGTCAGAGCATCCCGAGGGAGTGCATGAAGAGGTCTCTCAACAAACTCCAATCATAGTAGAGCCACTTGCTATTAGAAGACAAATTATGTCATGGTCATATGATGAAGATCAAGACAGATGGTATGTCATAAGAGATCAGGATGGCATGCATGTCTATTCCATAGAAGACATGCTTAATCTTCCTCTGCATGATCTCTTTGACATGAGAAGGTTCTATGTTAGTCTGAAGGATCCAGACCTAATGATGAAGAAAGGTATGCTGAAGATCCTAATGTGGACTATCAAAATCTGAAGAACTTCTCTGTTTTGGTAGCATCAGCCTAGGGGGAGTTTATAAGATCATCTGAAGATTATGAGGCTGATGCAACCAACAAGCCAGAACAACCAAGTCTTCCATGCATGCACTAAGGAACAAAGATGAACTAGCTTTGGAAGTCTTACACTCTCAAATATGTCTAAGTGTAAGATCTTCCAAAGCTAACAGTTCAGAAGGAGTTACTTCGGAAGTTTCACAATCAAACATCTAAGTGTGAAATCTTCCGAAGCCAAAGACCAGTATCTTCAGAAGCCAAAGATGAAATCTTCCGAATCTTCAGAGACAAAGTCTTCTGAAGCTGTGAAGACTGATTTCTTTAGAGGACAGAGAAAATATGCTTTCTCTGAATCAACTTTTGATAAAACTGACACACTCTCCGCTGCCTGCTCTGGTGGTTCACCTACTTACATATGTTGGTGAAACTTCCATGCTTTATCAAAAAGTAGGAATGGTCTTTGTCTGTAACTTACCTTACTTGTTCATGTAGACTTTTTGTATTAGGAAAAAATCATTGAGCTATGACATGTCATAGTCACTAGTCAAAAGGCAATCTGCCTTTTGACTTTAAATTGATCTTGTTGTCTAGATTAGTCAAATCCCAACTGTCTTTACATGTAAGTGACGGTTGTAGGTTGTAGTATAAAAGTGTCTCAGGTCCTTGTAATTTCTTTATGCTTTGTAACACTTGTAAAAGAAATTGAGATCAATATACAACATCCTTGAAAACCAATCATGTGTTCTCGTGTTGTTCTTAGTTTTGTCTCTTTAATTTACTTGTGTTCTTAGTATCATCTGTTTTAAGTTACCAGTTCCTTATTTGAATTGTTAAGTGATCTAAGATCTCTCTTCAGTGTGAAACTAAGTGTTAAGTACCCATACCTGGTCCTGCAAACTTCCACGATGAGGAAGAATGATTTTGAGGTGGAGAACCACCCTTGCGGCGATAATGGCAGAGAGGAGGAAGATGATTGCTACTGTGACTATGGTGTTGGATTCTGATGGCATTATGTGATGGTTGTTGTGTTAGGTGGTGGTCCTAGTTGTGTTAGGTGGTGATCCTGGTTGTGTTAGGTGGTGGTGGGTGTGGTGGTTGTATTGGTAATTATATGATAATAATTACACATGTTTACAATATATATTTCTTTGCATTCTAAGTCATTTTTGATACAAAAATTCTTAATTTAGACACTTATTTGTGTTTTATATAAATTTTGTAGTTATCGGATGAAGCTCGGTAATTTTTGTGAAGAAAACCCAAGATTTGTTCCATGACTCGCCCTAGAATGTTTTGCATGTAGGGCCGAGTCAAGCTAATGACTCATTAATAAACAAGTGCTTCCGGGAGCAACCCGAGGTTTTGTAAGTCTTTCATACTTATTTGCTTTTTTGTATTTATTTAATTAGCTTTATTTTGTTTTCAGTTAAAGATCAATGTTAAAGTATGATTCATCTTGAGAATGGATGGTTTTGGTTGGAATCTTAATGCGTGGAATCGCTTAACGGCCATTTGAGAACTTCTTGGGCAGTTGTTTCATGAACTTCAAGGGAGTTTTCAGTTTCACCTTTCTCCCTCACCCCCTATGTTTTTGCATTACATGTTCATACAATGGTACATTGAGGGCAATGTATGATTCAAGTGTGGGGATGTCTGGGTTTTTGTGAACTTTTGCAAATCTTTGACATATATCTCATTGCACCTTAAAACGATCCCATTTTTGACAAAATTTTTCAAAAATTTGAATAAATGGCATTCATTTATATTTATTGTATATCTTCAAGAATTATTGAATTGTTAACATCACAAAATTAAGAAAATTTTTGTGAATTATGATAACATGTTATGGATATTTAGTGAGCATTACAAGTTGAAAATACGATATTTAGGCATGAGTTTGAACCTTACCTTTATCTCTCTATTTCCATAAGCTTATTTGTGCCTTTATCATATGAGATCATATGATTTAGTATTTGCTTACATTTTTGTTGATTCTTGAGTGTGCCAGATGTGCTTTCACGTGAGAACTTGCCTAGAATATGCATTTCAAGACCATAAACTGAGTATTTGCATGAAAATAATAGAGGCATTAGGAATACCCACCTTATAAGCCAATTTTCTTTTCTTTTACTTCACCTAATTGTTACTATCAATCACCATGTTGAGCCATTTTCCCTTGTTTCTTTGTTATTACCCACATCATTAGCCACTTAGCCAAAGTAGCTCTTTTTGTCTCTTAAACCCTTGTGATAAAATTCCGGTTATTTCTAGTTGTCTAAATTTTAGCATTGAATTTTTTTAGTGTTTATTTGTTTTAATTAGGCATTCATTATTCTATGAAAAAAAGAGAGAAAAATATGAAAAAAAGAAAAAAAATGTTATATTGTTATATTATGTTGTTTAGAATATGAATAAATAAATGTGAGTTATTCGATGCATAAAAAGAACAAACTTCGTACATAGCTCAAGTTTAGTGGATTTATATTAGTTTAGTTTTATTAAATCGTGTTTACGTATTAGTGTAATGTATCATATTTAGCATCTAGATTGTTGGAATTTTTATCCGTTTAACCTCTTTTACCAAAAATTCCATACCCTTTTACCCAAGCCCCGTTACAACCCCTTAAAAGTCCTCATGATTTATGCATTTTCTCATGTTAGTTGGTGGAGATTTGACCCCTTTGCAAGCTTATTACTATGTTTGTGTCATTGGTTGGCATTGAGTGATTCACTTATACACTTATACATATAAATAATCGAGTGTTGAGTGATTTTTGTGAGGGGTTTACACTCATGCATAAAAGAAATTCGTAGGCATGTGACGCTCATTTGAATATTGCTAGTATTTTTGAAAAAAGCAAGCTTAAAACTCTCAGTTTCTTCTTATAATTGTGTTATGTTTGATAGTCAATTATGAATTTGGACCCTCATTTAACAAATGGTTTGCCTCTCATAATATTTTATGTCAATGGGATCTCTTTTGTTAAATGGTTGCATGAGAGTTTGCTTGAGGACAAACAAAGTTCAAGTGTGGAGATATTTGATATGATAATAATTATACATATTTACAATATATATTTCTTTGCATTCTAAGTCATTTTTGATACAAAATTCATAATCTAGACACTTATTTGTGTTTTATTTGAATTTTGTAATTATCGGATGAAGCTTGGTGATTTTTGTGAAGAAAACCCAAGATTTGAAGAAGTTCAAGAGGAAAAATGCTTCTGATATGACCATATTAAAGCTGAATATGGCCATATAAGCTGTCAAATTTCAAATAGCTCATTTCTGAAACTAAATATGGTCATATCACTTCAAATATGGCCATATTCGGGCAGAAAACGGGTTTATAACCCTACTACACCTCATTTCTAAGAGAACTTTCATTTCTTTCAAAACCCTAGCCTCCCTCAAACCCTTAGGTATTTTGAGCATTTCTCCAGAGTTTTTGGGAGATTTGAAGGCCAAGATCAAAGATTTCACACTTTCAAGAAGGATCTAACATCATACACCCTATTTCCACTCAAAATTGGTTTGAATTCCTCTAGATCTACTATGAGTTCTTTTATATTCTTGAGTTTAGGTGTGTGTTTTGTAAGCCTAATGGGCTAAACTCTTATTATCACTTGGATTAGATGAAACTTAGGATGATTTAACAACTTGTACATCATTCTTGGTGTTGTTTAAGTTAATTTCATGATGAAACTTGATTATTCTTCAATGATTATGTGTATTTGTTCTAGTTTGATAAAATGCTCAACCTTGTGGGTGTTGTAAGCATGTTATGTTGAAAAACCTCATGTTCTTACAAGATTTGTGCATATGATTGCATCTTTTGTATGTAATTTTGTGTCATTTGACTAGGAATGGTGAATGAAGGTTGGGGGTTTAGTAAAATTGGGTAAATATGCATCCTTATGCTTATGTTTGAGAAAACCATGGTGTATGTTATGAATCTCTCTTGTCATTGGTTATGAATTGCTTTTGTAATCGTGGTTTGATGTTCATGAGTTGAAGGGTAGTCACAGTTTTGTCTATTTTACGCAAGTTGAGGTGGTTGTCATGTGTTTATCGTGTGAACTTTCCAAAAATTTGTGGAATTAGGTTACCCTAATAGGAGTCTTATTCACCTTTAACATTGACATAATTGTATCATTAGTTCTTCATGGCATGACTTTAGGTGGCCATTGTGTGTTTATCGCTCTAGCTTTCAGAATGGTTATATGTCTAGATATCCTTGACGGGGTTTAGGCTACTTCCATGTATCATGTGTAAAAAAATGGTCTCACCTCGAGTTTGTGCTAGTTGTTAATTCTATGCTAAGTGGAATCAATGTCCAAGTGGTATATTTAATTGATTGTGTATCTTCATCTTCACTTCCTTAAATTATTAGTTTAATTTGTTAATCGTTTTGGTTAATTACAATATTCACAAATACAAAATTAATTGATCGGTTGAATAGTGATGAAGATTTAGTATTGGGAGCCATTGTGTCCACATGTCACACCCTCAAAATCCGCGAGCGGGGTTTTACCGCGAGGCACGTAACATACCAGGATCTCAGTCATTAGTTACCAAGAACGACTCTATATGATAAATAAACAAAACCAGAGTTAACGTTTAAAATACTGCGGAAGCGTTTTTAAAACAGAAAACCCAAAACAAGTAGTATGTAAAGAGAATGCGCAAAACATACGCGCCCCAAACACAAATGTTTAATATGAAAATAATCCCAAATTTGTAAACAAGGCAATGTAGACAACTCAACAATGCTGATGTGCGTGCTCCTAGGCAACTGGCAACCTTAACCTGAGAATAGCATACTAAACAAGTCAACACATGGTTGGTGAGTTCAAGAGTTTGCGTTAAAATATAAACCAATCAACAGTTTCCAGAGCATAAGTAGTGTATTGCAATAGATAGCTAGTCTATTAACATAAAAATATTAATCATAGTGATTTCGCGACCGAAGCTGACTGTGTTACGTTTGTTGCCTCCCGTCAAGACTTACCAGGTCGTGACGAATATGTGTTAGGACAAAATTGCACCCGTTTGACCTCGAGTCGCACAGGTGGGGCTCGTCAGACCCAGTAGTACTACCCAAAATTTCCCCGCTAGTCAATATTAACAATCCGAAAGTGTGAGGACTTTTCCATGGTAAACAGCACTATATCAATAGTATACACACTCATATATAAAAGCGTTTGTGATCAACAGTATGCTATCTCCCCCAAAAGAGATTATGTAAAATGAGTGGGGCAAGAACACACCTGATACGCACAAGAATTAACTTAGAGCTTAACTTGAAAGAAAAAGACAACCTTCAAAGGTCACCTAGAACACAAGAGTACATAAGTACGTGTACACACAATCAACATGAAACCCTAAGTGCTCTACAAACCAAGGAACTCAAGGTTTTAGAAAGACAAGACACATTTGACCCAGTTGACCCGTTTGACCCATTGGTGACATTATAGGTGATAACTCGTTAATACTAACACAACAACATATCATACATGTTCACATACAACTTGATTACATATAGCACTTCATTTACCACATGTACCAACTAGATCATCATACAACTAGATATCATACAAGTCATGCGAAACTCAACTATTATCATGCTCATAACATCCAAAATGTTCATTCTTAATCAATCATCAATCCAAAAAAGTCCTAGCTTACCTATATAACTCATACCATGATTTTTCCACTAACAGGCCAAAATAGGTAACAACCCAAATCAACATTCATACGACATAAACAACACATTTAGTCACCCTAGAAACCATCCATGAACACACTAGCATGATCCTAATATCCCAAACATGCTCAAATCATCCAATTCAAGGATTTGCACAATTAAATTTTCCCTTTTGGGAAAGTTCATCCCAAATTCATCAAACTCACACTACATTCATAAATTCATCAATTATATACCAACTCAAGTCCATGACAACATCTAAACATGATCAATAACACCTAATCATCATGATTCATCAACAATCAACACCAAAAGTTACTATTTTTAGCAATGTATGAACTATAACACATCTTCTTGATTTTCAATTGTTCATATCATCAACCTAGCATCTAATCATCATCACCAACACATCCATAACATTCATACATCATCAAATCATCAATTCATGCAAAATAAAGTTACTATTATTAGTAACCTATGAACAACGTATCAAAATCATAGCTTTCTTGCATAATCGACGTTAACTAGCATATATACAATCCAACTAACATAATAACAACATCAAACAACCAACATTCAACATCCAATTTGATCCAAAATCACCTCAAACTCTCGGCCAAGATGATCATATGAACAAACAACCAAAATCCAAACTTTCTTGCATAATCAACGTTAACTAGCATCAATACAACCTAACTAACATCATAACATCACCAAACAACCAAGAATTAACATTCAATTGCAGATTTTCGAACTAGGGTTCGGCCACCATGAAAAACCATCAAAAACATATAAAAATCTAACCTTTAAATGTGTAATGGCTTGCAATTGATGATTCTAACTTGTTGTATGCCTTGTAATCGATCAAATTCGAAGGTGATTGCTTGTTCTTGGGCTGAATTCTAAGAGGAGAGGGAGAGAGGAGGTCGATCGCGGCCGTAGGTGGGATTAGGGTTGGAGTTTTTGTTTTATTAATTTAATTTTGCATAAATACCCTTTAAACCCTTGCATTTTGTATTTTATAAAGATTAGGCTTTTTGAATAGTTTTTAAATAGTTTTTAACTACTAAACACAATTATTATTAATCACAAATAACAATCATGCATAATTCCCATTTATCACAAAACACACGAAATAAATACGCACGTTTTCACGTTACGCGATAAAATTACAGTAAACATTTAAATCACATAAGCACAACTAATAATCAACATAGAAATTATTGTTTAACATTATTAATTATTATCAATTTAACATTACTGATTATTGTTAAGTCACCAACGTTCAACGACAACTAGTGTGTGTGCACGACACGTGTATGCAAGACTTAACGGAACTAATGGAGTTTGGTAACGGAAAATTACCGGATGTCACATTATCCCCATGTTGAAAGAATTTTCGTCCCGAAAATTGCGTTACATGGTGAGTGTTCCATCACTGGTCTACTGCATTGGCACAAGGAAATCGAAATCATGTGAGTTTTGGATGAGTTGTCACATCATCCCCATGTTGAAAGAAATTTCGTCCCGAGGGTACTTAAGCTTCATTTGGTATTCACGTTCCCACGTGAATTCTGGTCCACGTCTCGAGTTCCAACGAACTTTGACAATGGGTATCTTGCTTTGCTTAAGCGTTTTCACCTCACGATCCATCACTTCGACAGGTTCCTCAATGAAACGTAATTGTTCATCTACTTGAACTTCTTCCAGCGGTACAACCATCGTTTCATCCGTTAAACATTTCTTTAGATTTGAAACATGGAATACATCATGGATTCCACTCAATGAATCAGGTAAGGCTAGTCGATAGGCCACTGGACCAATTCTTTCCACTATCTCAAATGGTCCAACGTATCTCGGATTTAGCTTTCCTCGCTTACCAAACCGAACTACGCCTTTCCACGGTGAGACTTTTAATAAAACCTTGTCACCTGTCTGAAATTCCAAAGGTTTTCGTCGTTTGTCAGCATAGCTTTTCTGTCTGTCTCGCGCTGCGGCCATGCGGTTTCTTATCTGAACAATCTTCTCAGTTGTCTCGTGTACTAACTCGGGACCCGTTAATTGACTATAACCAATTTCAGCCCACAAACTGGTGATCTACACTTTCTCCCATATAAAGCTTCAAAAGGTGCTGCCTTTATGCTAGTGTGATAACTGTTGTTGTAAGAAAATTCCACCAATGGTAGGTGAACTTCCCAGTTATTCCCGAAGTCAATCACACAAGCACGTAACATGTCCTCCAAAGTCTGTATAGTACGCTCGCTTTGACCATCAGTCTGTGGATGATAAGCAGTACTCATATCCAATCGCATACCTAAAGCTTTCTGCAACGACTGCCAGAAGTGTGATGTGAAACGAGAATCGCGATCAGAAATGATTGAGATCGGTACTCCATGCCTCGAAACGATCTCCGTCAAATAAAGTCGAGTTAATTTCTCCATCTTGTCTGTTTCCTTTATCGCTAGGAAATAAGCAGATTTTGTCAATCGGTCCACGATAACCCATATTGTATCACAACCCGTAGAAGTGCGAGGTAACTTAGTAATAAAATCCATTGATATCTGATCCCACTTCCACATAGGGATCTCGGGTTATTGTAGTAGACCAGATGGTTTTTGATACTCCACTTTCACCTTCGAGCAGGTCAGACACTTACTCACATAAGTAGCTACATCTGCTTTCATGTTAGGCCACCAATAGTGCGCCTTCAAATCGTGGTACATCTTGGCAGATCCAGGATGTATAGAATACTTGGACTTGTGAGCCTCACTCATCACCAAGTCTCTCATATTTCCGTGTAGAGGTACCCATAGTCTATCCATGAAGTAACGAATTCCATCCGCTTTTACTTCCAATTGTTTTTCCATACCCCTTAACGATTCAGACCCAATGTTTTCTGTTTTCAGAGCTTCGTCTGAGCCTCTCGGATTTGTTCAGGTAATTGCGTACTAATCGTTAGTTGCAGAGCTCGCACACGTCGAGGTTTAGCAGTCTCTTTTCTACTCAACGCATCAGCAACTACATTTGCTTTCCCCGGGTGGTACTTAATAGCACAATCATAGTCGTTTAACAATTCCACCCAGCGTCTTTGCCTCATGTTCAACTCCTTTTGCTCAAAGATGTGCTGAAGACTCTTGTGATCGGTGTAGATGGTGCATTTGGTACCGTACAAGTAATGTCTCCAGATCTTTAAGGCAAAAACTACCGCACCCAGTTCCAAGTCATGGGTGGTATAGTTCTTCTCATGAATCTTCAATTGTCTAGAGGCGTAAGCTATCACTTTATCCCGCTGCATCAGGACGCATCCAAGTCCTTGAATAGACGCATCGCAGTAGACTACGAAGTCATCACTACCATCCGGTAACGCTAATATTGGTGCGCTACACAATTTATGTTTCAGCAACTGAAAAGCAAATTCCTGACTCTCACCCCATTTGTACGTCGTTCCCTTGTGAGTCAAGGCTGTGAGAGGTTGTGCAATCTTAGAGAATCCTTCAATGAATCGTCGATAATATCCCGCTAATCCAAGGAATTGTCGTATCTCACTTGGTGTCTTAGGAACAGACCAATTCTTTATCGCTTCAATCTTAGCAGGATCAACATGTATTCCCTTCTCGTTGACAATATGACCCAAGAATTGTACCTCACGTATCCAGAAATCACACTTAGAAAACTTTGCATACAGTTGTTCCTCTCTAAGTAATTCCAAGATTAAACGTAAGTGCTCTCCATGTTCTTCCTCGGTCTTTGAGTATATCAGTATGTCATCAATAAAGACGATAACAAACTGATCAAGATAGGGTTTGCACACGTGATTCATGAGGTCCATGAATACTGCTGGTGCATTCGTCAACCCAAATGGCATGACCAAAAATTCATAGTGACCATATCGTGTACGGAAAGCAGTCTTCGAGATGTCCTCTTCTCGAACTCTCAGCTGATGATACCCAGACCTCAGATCAATCTTAGAGTAATAGCTTGATCCTTGCAATTGATCAAACAAATCATCGATACGAGGTAAGGGATATCTATTCTTGATAGTAACCTTGTTCAGTTCCGTATAGTCAATGCACATTCGAAATGTACCATCCTTCTTCTTCACAAATAGAACTGGCGCTCCCCAGGGCGACGAACTCGGTCGGATGAACCCTTTATCCAACAACTCTTGTAGTTGGGCAGATAATTCCTGCAGTTCGTTCGGAGCTAACCGGTACGGTGCTCTCGCAATTGGAGTGGCTCCTGGAGTCAACTCAATCTGGAATTCAACTTGAAGATGAGGCGGTAATCCAGGAAGGTCTTCCAGAAACACCTCAGGAAACTCACGAACTACGGGGATATCCTCTATCTTCTTTTCCTCGGTCTGTTTATCTGTGACGAGTGCTAATATGGTCAGTCGACCCTTTCGTAACAACTTCTGTGCTTTCATAAACGAGATGATGCCTATCACCGCACCACTCCTATCACCTCTGACCGTAAGGACTTCTTCACCAAGGGGAATCCGTATGATCTTCTCGTGGCATATGACTTCCGCTTGCTTATCGGAAAGCCAATCCATGCCTACTACCACATCAAAACTTCCTAGTGTAACAGGCATGAGATCTATGGTGAATGTATGACCAGCAAGCTCTATCTTGCAGTCTCTAAGAATATGCGTTACGTGAATCTGTGTGCCATTAGCTAACTCCACGATGTATTTAGAGTCTAAGGCTGAGGGCATATCACTTAAAAGACTACAGAACCTAGTGGACACGAAACTTCTATCGGCTCCGGTATCGAATAATACGGTAGCAAAACAACCATTAACCGAAAATTTACCAGTTACTGTTGTAGGGTCGTTTAGAGCCTCACCTGAGCCAATGACGAAGGCTCTTCCTTTGGCTCCATTGTTGTTTCCACCATTGTTGTTGCCATTGTTATTATTGTTGTTGTTTCCATTATTGTTGTTGCCATTACCATTCCTCTTAAGCTGGGGACAGTTGCGTTTGTAATGGCCTTCTTTTCCGCACTCAAAACAACCTTTCGGAGTTTCTTGTGATTGTTGAGACTTCTTCATCAGTTCACCCCGACAGTCTTTGGCTGCATGACCAATCTTCCCACAACGTTGGCACTTGAAGTTATCACATCGACCCACATGGTGGTAGTTACACCGGTTGCACTTCGGCAGTCTTCCACCATACCCACCGGGTCCTTGATTTGAGTGAGTAGCCTGGTTGAAGCTTCGGTTGTTATCGAACTTCCGTTGTTGTTGCTGACTTTGCTGCTGTTGTTGAGGTTGAGATTGGCTGTTGGATGACGATCCCTTGTTGCTTGAACCATCCCACTTGCGTTTCTGGTCGGGCACGCTTGCCACCGCACCCCGTTTGGGTAACCGTCCTTGCTCAACTGCCTTGTCAGTCAGCCTGTGGGCTGTTCGGATAGCTTGTTGTATGGTAGTGGGGTTAGAGGCAGTTACCATACTTTGAATTTCAGGCACCAATCCCCGTATATAATGCTCCACCCTCTTGTGCATTTCATTAACCATCCCTGGGCATAAAGTGGCTAACTCATGAGTTCGAGTCGTGTAGGCTTCAATTTCTGAGCCTTGCATTTTGAGTTGCCAGAACTCAATCTCCAGTTTCTGCACTTCATTTCGGGGTCAGTATTCTTCAGTCATAATTCCCTTGAACTCATCCCAAGGTAGTTCATTGGCCATGGCTTGACCCAGCATTTGTACCTGGGCATTCCACCAGGAAAGTGCTGCGCCTTCCAATGTCCCGGTGGCATACTTCACCTGATCAGCAGGCGGGCAGTTGCATTTCGCGAAGACAGACTCTGTCTTCTCAAACCACCTTACAAGCCCTACAGCTCCTTCCGTCCCGCTGTAGGTATGGGTTTACAGTCCATGAAGGACTTGTAGGTACATGGTGGTGGTCCTGTTTTGACAACCCAAACATTAGTCAGATATCCTAGACAAATAACTAGGATAATCAGTTTAACCTCTTGTTATCATTTACCTGCTGGTTGTCCCGGTTGGGCAGCAGCCACTGCCGCCTGAACATGTTCGTTAATTAATGCCGCCAATTCCGCAGGCGTCATGTTTATGGCTCCGGCTCCACGGCCTCCGGCGCCACGTCCACGACCACGCCCACGTCCTCTTCCACGTGCGTCCATATTTCACTTTAAAATTCACAATTACAATAATGAGTAACATCCAACACATTAATCTCATCAAGGTACAGTAAACAATAAGAAATAATGCATTCACCACAACCACAACATTTATAACAGAAATAATAATCAAAGATAAATATATTGCAATTGAGTCACAAAATATTCCATCAATGTCAAAATTTAAGTTTGTCAGTTGGGTGGGAAACAACCCTTCCCACATAGGTTTCAAAGAAAAGAAACACTACATAGTCTAAGTCATTTAAAAGGTAGGATCAGTCCAGTACATCAGATCCGTCACTGTCCTCATCCATCTCTACTGGTTCTTCTTCGGGGGCTTCCTCGGGTTCTTCTTCTGGGTCTTCCTCATCAGGGTCCACCAAAGGTGCAGGGGCTTCAACAATCTGAAGTGCTGCTAGCTGTGCCTCTAACTCAGCAAACCTATTATCGATCTCCATATTATGGTGATCCTGTGCGTCCATGCGCTCACTAAGTGCTACCACGTTGCCTGCCAGAGTATGATGTCCACCAATGGCCATCGAAAGTCGCTCCTGAAGCGTCTCTACCTGGAAACGCAGCTGACGCATCTCAGATCGTAATGTAGAGTTCTCATCAGTGAGTCCTCTAATCCGCTGTCGCTCTGTGTCCAGTGTGGCTACTAGGGCTGCAAATGCCTGCTCCAGAGGAATGCTCAAGGTAGGAAGTGTAGGCAAAGTAGAGGCGGTCGATGACCTAGTCCTAGGTCGTGTAGGTGCTACTGGTGGTACGCGTTCTCTATAAGCCATACGGTTTATGTAAGTGGGGTAGAAATCCCAGTTACGCAGAGGATCGAGCTCAGGAGATATGAAAGGCTGATCCCAGTCTATCTCACCAGGAGGATAAGGATGTCATGGCCAGTTAAATCCCCTATCCGGTATGGGAGAAGTAGGAGGTGAATCAGATCGTGCAGGTCTCTTGCCTAAATTTCTGGACGACGATGCCATGCTGCAAAGTACGTGTTGCGTATGCCAATGAGTATACAGTAAGGAGAGTAAACGATAAGTAACTAACAACTGTGGTTATAGTCTAGTGTGTGTATGCAACCTAGTTCCCTATAACCAATGGCTCTGATACCAATCTGTCACACCCTCAAAATCCACGAGCGGGGTTTTACCGCGAGGCGCGTGACATACCAGGATCTCAGTCATTAGTTACCAAGAACGACTCAATATGATAAATAAACAAAACCAGAGTTAACGTTTAAAATACTACGGAAGCGTTTTTAAAACAGAAAACCCAAAACAAGTAGTATGTAAAGAGAATGCGCAAAACATACGCGCCCCAAACACAAATGTTTAATATGAAAATAATCCCAAATTTGTAAACAAGGCAATGTAGACAACTCAACAATGCTGATGTGCGTGCTCCTAGGCAACTGGCAACCTTAACCTGAGAATAGCATACTAAACAAGTCAACACATGGTTGGTGAGTTCAAGAGTTTGCGTTAAAATATAAACCAATCAACAGTTTCCAGAGCATAAGTAGTGTATTGCAATAGATAGCTAGTCTATTAACATAAAAATATTAATCATAGTGATTTCGCGATCGAAGCTGACTGTGTTACGTTTGTTGCCTCCCGTCACGACTTACCTGGTCGTGACGAATATGTGTTAGGACAAAATTGCACCCGTTTGACCTCGAGTCGCACAGGTGGGGCTCGTCAGACCCAGTAGTACTACCCAAAATTTCCCCGCTAGTCAATATTAACAATCCGAAAGTGTGAGGACTTTTCCATGGTAAACATCACTATGTCAATATTATACACACTCATATATAAAAGCGTTTGTTATCAACAGTATGCTATCTCCCCCAAAAGAGATTATGTAAAATGAGTGGGGCAAGAACTCACCTGATACGCGCAAGAATTAACTTAGAGCTTAACTTGAAAGAAAAAGACAACCTTCAAAGGTCACATAGAACACAAGAGTACATAAGTACGTGTACACAGAATCAACATGAAACCCTAAGTGCTTTACAAACCAAGGAACTCAAGGTTTTAGAAAGACAAGACACATTTGACCCAGTTGACCCGTTTGACCCGTTGGTGACATTATAGGTGATAACTCGTTAATACTAACACAACAGCATATCATACATGTTCACATACAACTTGATTACATATAGCACTTCATTTACCACATGTACCAACTAGATCATCATACAACTAGATATCATACAAGTCATGCGAAACTCAACTATTATCATGCTCATAACATCTAAAATGTTCATTCTTAATCAATCATCAATCCACAAAGTCCTAGCTTACCTATATAACTCATACCATGATTTTTCCACTAACAGGCCAAAACAGGTAACAACCCAAATCAACATTCATACGACATAAACAACACATTTAGTCACCCTAGAAACCATCCATGAACACACTAGCATGATCCTAATATCCCAAACATGCTCAAATCATCCAATTCAAGGATTTGCACAATTAACTCACACTACATTCATAAATTCATCAATTATATACCAACTCAAGTCCATGACAACATCTAAACATGATCAATAACACCTAATCATCATGATTCATCAACATTCAACACCAAAAGTTACTATTTTTAGCAATGTATGAACTATAACACATCTTCTTGATTTTCAATTGTTCATATCATCAACCTAGCATCTAATCATCATCACCAACACATCCATAACATTCATACATCATCAAATCATCAATTCATGCAAAATAAAGTTACTATTATTAGTAACCTATGAACAACGTATCAAAATCATAGCTTTCTTGCATAATCGACGTTAACTAGCATATATACAATCCAACTAACATAATAACAACATCAAACAACCAACATTCAACATCCAATTTGATCCAAAATCGCCTCAAACTCTCGGCCAAGATGATCATATGAACAAACAACCAAAATCCAAACTTTCTTGCATAATCAACATTAACTAGCATCAATACAACCTAACTAACATCATAACATCACCAAACAACCAAGAATTAACATTCAATTGCAGATTTTCGAACTAGGGTTCGGCCACCATGAAAAACCATCAAAAACATATAAAAATCTAACCTTTAAATGTGTAATGGCTTGCAATTGATGATTCTAACTTGTTGTATGCCTTGTAATCGATCAAATTCAAAGGTGATTGCTTGTTCTTGGTCTGAATTCGAAGAGGAGAGGGAGAGAGGAGGTCGATCGCGGCCGCAGGGTGGGATTAGGGTTGGAGTTTTTTGTTTTATTAATTTAATTTTGCATAAATACCCTTTAAACCCTTGCATTTTGTATTTTATAAAGATTAGGCTTTTTGAATAGTTTTTAAATAGTTTTTAACTACTAAACACAATTATTATTAATCACAAATAACAATCATGCATAATTCCCATTTATCACAAAACACACGAAATAAATACGCACGTTTTCACGTTACGCGATAAAATTACAGTTAACATTTAAATCACATAAGCACAACTAATAATACACATAGAAATTATTATTTAACATTATTAATTATTATCAATTTAACATTACTGATTATTGTTAAGTCACCAACGTTCAACGACAACTAGTGTGTGTGCACGACACGTGTATGCAAGACTTAACGGAACTAACGGAGTTTGGTAACGGAAAATTACCGGATGTCACACCACAATCGATACTCAGTTCTCACCTCAAGCTATACTACTATACGATAGGTGCGCTTGCCTATTGTGTGTAGTTAGTCTAAAGGTAATAATCGTTTCTTTAAAACTAAAACAAATTATGTGAATTTTCATATCAAATATATATACTTTACGCACATCAGGTAATTTTGAAAAAATACATAAATAACCCTAAAGATTTAACATTTACATAAATAGTCCTTAAGGTGGAAAATGACCAAAATACCCTTACACTTAACAGAAAATAGTTAACAGAGTTAGTGTCAAGGGTTAAAACAGTTAAGAAATAAGACGTTAAGGGTTGATATGTCAAAAGATTCTTTTTTGGACTAATAGGGTTAAATGGCCCTAACCCCACGGGCCAAAACATTTAAGAGTTAAATGATATGTTCCGGGTTTTGGTTATCTAGTGGGCTAATATTAATCTAACCAGGCCCTGGGCCCGCGAGTAGATTAGTATTAATTAAATAGTTAATTAGGTTTTGAAACCTAACTAAACTAACTAATATATATATGGACAAAATCAAAGGGATTATGACTTTCAACTCATAACAGCCACAAAAGGATTAAAAGGAATATTCTCTTTGTTTCTTCAGTACGCAAGGAACTTGAAATAAACAAAAGCCGTAACCACCGCCTTGTTCTTCCGCTGGCAACTACCGCACACAACCAGACAATCATTGGAATCCCTTTGGGCTTGTGCGACTGTCGTGGAGACCCGATTGCAACGGTGCATCCCGCCTTGAAGCAGCGACCACCGTGTTCTTGTTTTTGTGTTTGTTTTAGCAATTGTTCGTTGGCCCTTGGTGTCTCAAACGGCTAATTATTAACCATCAAGGTATATTATATCTCATCAGTAGGTTAATATTATTCTATATTTGTATTGTTTGTAACCCAGATCCTGTCAGGTTCACTTTTGGTAATTAATTTTTTACTCTGCTGTGTTATAGATTATTAATCTAATTAATAATTATTAAAATTGTTTTGATAAAATAACCTTACCAAGATACCATTGAACCCAACAGTGGTATCAGAGCCACGCTTACAACATGCAAATCAGATCCCGTTACTTAACTGGTTGCAAATCATGAACTTTAAATTGTTTAAAGTTTCTGATTTATTTTATTTAAGGCAACTTATTTATTTGGGTTAAATATTTATTAACCAAAAGTTTTCTCGATTTATTTTGATTGTGTTTGATATGTAATTCTGGCTAGACCCTATGGTTGAATGATTATGTTTTGATTTCTTTTGTTTAATTTTGGTTTTATGGTTTTGGCCCATTTGATGGCTCAAAGTTGTAATAGATTAGGGTTTCTTTTATTATGTATTTTTTATAAATAATGTAATATTTGAAGACCCGAAGATAAAACTGTAGACGAGACGAATCAGGGAATCAGTGGGAGCCGATCAAGACATTTAGATGCACTTAGGTCTATCATTATGGTTGTTTTGTGTTTTGACCCGTGACCTAGTTTGATCTTGCTACTTGACTCTAGTAAGATCAAACAATCATAGCCATGAGATTTATATATTTATTTTGCTATTAAGGTTGTTTTTATCTTATAATTATTATAACATGCCAACCTAATACCAATACTAATTAAAAATACATTTTTACAATCAAATAAATACAAGTTCTAAACTTATTTTTACAACTTGTTAAAATATTAAAACAAATAGTTTGTTTTATAAAAAGATAATCAGTTAAGCTTTTAAATTTAAAATTAGTTTAAATTTCAAAACTTAAAACTTAAAAATTTTAAATTAAAATTAGTTATCTATTTTAAAGGGTAACAAGATAAGTTTTCAAATTTAAAATTAGTTTAAATTTCAAAACTTGAAATTTGATAATTTAAAATTATCAACTTATTTTAAAATGATAACTAGATAAGTTTTAAATTTAAAATTAATTTAAATTTCAAAACTTGAATCTTAATAATTTAAAATTATTAACTTAAAGTTGGTTGTCTATCTTATGATAAACCTAGTTTAATAGGGTATTAAAATATGGTGTCCCGAGAGATGAAAGGGTTCGTCACTTGTTGTCAAAAACTAAACGTTGTAAAACTAGATTTTACAACACACGTATGACTTAATCATTTGTTGTGTTTGACCGTATTCGGTAAACACTAAAAATGGATCCCATATATAAAATCAATAGTCTATGCCACCCTATTATAAGTAACACTTGGAACATTAAACGAAACATCAAGGCATGGAGCCACAACACCGCACTTGATGTGTAGTTTATTTGTCTAAAGTGCAAGGGTTTCGTTGACACATCCGGCCCTTTCACACGTACTTGTTTTAGGATGACTATTACTTTTCTCTCTTGTTACGTGCCACAACTATCTAAAGAGAAAGTGGGCATAGATGAGGCTAAACGTATCAATGCATTGGCAAATGTTGTCATTGCGGTCTCATACCCGAGAGTTGTGCAGTTTTCACAAATTGATAAACGTTGTTAGTCTGTCTAATCACTTACTATGTTGCCTGCCCTAGCTGCCTTTAGTAACTGACCAAGCCAGATTCTCATTCCTTATTTAAAATTATTTTAAATGAGTCATTAATTAAAATAAGAATATAATACATCAAAAATACTAATTAATTTATTTTGCTTATTTAAACAGATGTCTTCAGAAACCAATGACTCTTTCATTCTCAAGTTTATTCTTGAGAAAGAGAAACTTGATAACACCAACTTTTTCGCATGCCACCACAATCTGAGAATTGCTATGTTTTAGATAGCGTTGTTCCCAACGAGCCTGAAAATAATACGGCCGCTGCCCGTAGAACTTGGAAAAAAATTAAGGAGGATGCCGATGAGGTAGCCTGCCTTATGCTAGCCACTATGTCTCCTGATCTCTAGAAGAACATGGAGGACATGGCTGCATTTGACATGGTTGAGCAACTTAAAGGCATGTCTCAGAAACAAGTTCGACAAGAATGCTATGATACTATGAAACAGCTAATATCCTGCAAAATGCAAGAAGGCTCATCTGTTAGTGCTCATATGCTTAAGATGAAAGGGTACATAGACCAAATGGTCAAACTTGGTTATCCCATGCAAGATGAGATGGCAACGGACTTCATTTTGAACTCCCTCCCAAGTTCTTACGACCAGATGTACTTTAATATGAATGCATGGGTAAAAACCAAGGCTGAACTCTATGGTATGCTCAAAACTGTTGAGCAAAATATATTAAGTAAGACTAAGCAACTACTAATGGTCAGATCTACTTGTGTTAAAAAGCCTAATCCCAAGAAGAGAGGTTATAATAGTAAAGGTAAGGAAACGGTTGTTGCTGCCAAGCCTGCCACCAACAACAAGCAGCTGGCTACTATTAACAAAGCAACACCCCCTCCTAAGGAGTGTCACTGCTTTGAATGCAAGAAGATAGGGCACTAGAAACGTAACTGCTCTGACTATCTAGCCAAACTGAGGGCGAATAAGGCTAATGGTGAAGGCACTTCCTCAATTATTCTCATTTATGTTATAGAACTTTCACTGTTTCCAGCAACATATGGGTATTTGATACTGGATATCGTTACCACATCATTAATGTCTTGTAGGAGCCTGAAAAGTGGAAGAAACTAAAACAAGACGATATGGAGCTCATCGTTGGTGATGAGAAAAGTGTACCAGTTCTAGCAACTGGAACTTATAATCTTTTATGTCCATCTCCCCTTGTAATTACTTTAAATAATTGTTTATTTACTCCTGGTTTGACTAGAAATATTATTTTAGTTTCTTTATTGTTTGAATAAGGATTCAAGTGCATTTTTGATAATGCTTTTATTTCTCCCTGCTTGAATGATGTTTTTTATTTTGAAGCTAAACCTCGAAATGGTATTTATGAGATAGATGTTTAAACTGATAATAACATATACAACCTTTCCAAATGTATCAAATCTGGTGTTAATGATATATTTCTATGGCATTGTAGACTTGGACACATAAGCAAGGCTCGTGTGAAAAGGCTTCAGTCCAAAGGGATTCTTGAATCCACAAGACATGAATTTTTTGATGAATGCGAATCTTGCTTAGCTGGCAAACTCACAAAGGATCCTTTCACCGATGTCGGTAAACGGGCCAAGAATCTGTTAGCACTCATACATTCTGATGTATGTGGTCCTTTCAGAACCATGTCTAGAAATCATGAAAGATACTTTGTTACGTTTATTAACGATTATAGTCGATACGCTTATGTCTACCTTATGAAGCATAGACATGAAACATTTGAAAAGTTCAAAGAGTTTCAAAACGAAGTAGAAAACCAACTTGGTAAGACTATTAAGATACTTCGATCAGATAGAGGTGGACAATACCTAAGCCAAGAGTTCATTAATCATCTAAAAGAACGTGGAATTGTTTCATAATTCACTCCACCCGACACACCCCATCTTAAAGGCGTGAGCGTGAGGAGAAATTGAACCCTACTTAATATGATTCGATCGATGATGTGTAGAACTAACTTACCTCACTCTTTTTGGAGTTATGCTCTTATGACCACCGCCCGCCTTGTCAATCTGGCATCGACTAAGAAGGTAGACAAAACCCCATATAAGATATGGCATGGGTCTAAACCCAATTTGTCTTACCTTAGAGTATGGGGATGTGATGCTTATGTCACCAGCGAAACTGATGACAAGCTAGATCCTCGAGGCGAAAAAGTTATTTCCGTTGGATACTATAACAGAAGCGGATATTACCTTTTCCATCCTGATGAAAATATGATTTCCATCAAAAGGAAGGCACATTTCCTCGAGAAAGAGTTTCTTGATCGAGGAACTAGAAGTAATATGGTGGATCTTGAAGAAATTCGAGAACCATAAACAAACGCTGATGTAGTCGGGGTGTCTGAACAACAAGAAATTGTACACACCTATAAAGCACGACTAGTTGTGAAGGGTTTCACTCAAACTCAAGGTGTTGACTATGATGAAACCTTCTCGCCCATTGCTATGATCAATTTGATCATGATATTACTTGCCATAGTCGCGTCCTGTGATTACGAGATATGGAAAATGGATGTCAAAACTGCTTTTCTGAATGGACATCTTTCTAAAGATGTCTATATGGTTCAGCCTGATGGTTTTGTTAATCCAAAATATCTAAATTAAGTGTGTACACTGAATAAGTCCATTTGTGGACTTAAAGAGGAATCTCATAGCTAGAACCTTCATTTTGATCAGAGAATCATGGAATTCGGTTTTGTCAAATGTGAAGATGAGCCTTGTGTTTACAGAAAGGCTAGTGGGAGCACTATATCATTTCTTATATTGTATGTGGATGATGTACTAATAATTGGAAACAACATCCCTATGCTTAACGAAGTTAAACAATGGTTAGGAGCTTGTTTCGCAATGAAAGATTGTTAGGTCTAGATGTCTTGTATAGGTTTAGATGATAGATCAAACTCTTGTAATCACTCTTTGTAATTATAATTTTGATGATATAATATAATGCATTGAGGACATGATGAGTTTATGAATTCCATGATATATTGTATCTTATAATATATGTGTTGATTTATATGTGATTGCAGGAAACATTAAATGTAGTCAATTTGGAAAAACTGACTAAGTGTTAGAACAACTGCGGATGAACAAATCACTCTTTCGTAGATGTTCTCAGTAATACAACTGAAGTGTACATCCGTAGATCTCCTAAGGAAGAACAACAACAGCTAAACAAGTCCAAAGATCAAGTGGAGCTGCTGAAGGAGAGCTTGCTGCTCAAGAACAAGAACTCCTACGGAAGCACAATCCCTGAAGAACAAGCACTGAAGACTAAGTGTTGCTATGGAAGACAAATTTCCTGCGAAAGAATAAATTCCTACGGAAGACTGTTTAACACTTGAATGATTCCGCATCATCAAGTAGTCAACAGAAAGTCAACAAGTCCACATGGCAGATCAACAACATTAATGATAGCAGAAGACTTTTAATTCAAGCGAAGATATTACATCACATCAACAATATTATTTGTGTTTATTTCATTGTAAATCACGAACTCCTATGCCTATAAATGTGGCAAGGATTCGGATAACTATAGGAAGTTAGCTTAATTATAGCAACATGATAGCGAAAGATTAGCAATGTTTTAGGAACAAAATAAGATCTCAATATAACAAGAGATCAAGAAAATGTAAAAAAAAGAACATACGATCAAACAACATTAGATCATATAACAATCACAACAATAGAATCAATAGCAGTAGAGGCATTACAATCAATTGATTGTAATTATTGAGCAATCGTGGTTTGTTTATTATTATATTTTGATTGTTCATTATACTGTTTGATCGATTTCAAGTTCATTAATCAATTAAACAGCAAGTATTGGTAATTCCGCGATCAATACTTGTTAAAATCAAATCTGTTAGTGCTCATTGATCCAGATCAATTGATCTATTGGTTTGATTTGTTTAATCGATTTTTGCTAAAATAGAGATGTTGATTTTCAAAATTAATTAACAAGAGTAATTCAGTTGTTGGTGTTTATCAACCTTCTAAACTGGAAAATAGATCTGATTTCAAAACTTGGAAAATCAGGTTCAGGAATCATGTTAATTATACAAATTCTGATTTGTAGGTTTTGATTACTGAAGGACCTTATATTCCACCTGTGTTAGGAGCGGATTATAAGGATAATAATCAACCCATAAGTCTGAAAAATCTGTCACCTGATGATGCTAAGAAAGTCAAGATTGACATCAAAGCCTATAGTATGCTTACTATGGCTTTACCTGAAGATCTTTTGATTAGGTTTGAATCATACAAAACAGCTCACTCGTTATGGAAAATACTGCACACACTGTGTGAAGGAAGTGACGAGATTAGGAGCATAAAGAAGGATACTCTTCGCTCACAACATAAAACCTTTCATCATATTGCGGGTGAGTCAGTTCCTTAACAATTGCATAGATTTATGCAACTGGTTACAAAGATGAACATCTTTGAACTTAAGTACAGTAATGAAGAGCTGAACAAAAAGATGCTTCATGCCTTACCAGAAAGTTGGACATAGACTGTGTCTATGTTCAAGAACACTATTGATTTGAAGGCAATAGGACTAGACACACTGGTGGCAAAGGTTAAAGCTTTGGAGCTAGATGAAAAGACCAGAAACAAGAGTTTGAAAGCACCTATAGCACCTTATCAATTCAAAGAGTTAAAGAATGCTCGAAGTGCATTCATCTCCAATGAAGATGAAGATAACTCTTGTGATGAGAGTGAACATGAAGAAGAAACAAGCTTTTATGCTGCCAAGTCTTCCAAATCAAGTACTTAAAACAATCAGCATAGAAAGTCCAAAGGAAAAGCTGATGACTCCAAGAATAAAAAGAACAACAATCAAACAGAACCAATTGCTATGGTTCCGGAATCAGAAGAACAGAAAGCTGCTTTTGCAGCCTTTAGTTCAAGCTTTCAGGCTTATCTGGGAAGCACTTTGACTCCTGCCCACTTCTATCAACAAGATCTAGAAGAACTTCATCCTGATGAGGTAGAAGAGATGGATCTACAATGGCAAATGGCCATGATCGCCTACAGAGCCAAGATGTACATGAAGAGGAACAAAGGACTGTCTGTAGGAGGAAGATCAACTAAAATTGGTGTTGACAAGTCCAAAGTAAGATGCTTTAAGTGCAATTTATATGGACACTTCTCAAGGGAGTGTAACAGCAATCAACAACAATCAAATGACTCAAGACAGCCTAGTCAAAGAATTTTTACACAAGCTCAACTAACCAATTCATCCCCACCAACAACAAGCAATACTATAGGTACTAACAATGCTAAAGAATCTGGTTTAATTATTTTGCAGGATGGTACTTATGATTGGAGCATGTATGAAAAGGAAGTACGGAAGGAAAATCAAGCTTTGATGGCTAACATGGAAAACAAAGTTCCACCAATGGCCACAGAGGTAAGAGAAAGGTTATGTTCTTCCACTTGTATTGATGAAGTTGAAAGATATAGAACACATGCTCAATAGTTAGCTGATAAAGTAAAAGAAACTTTACTTTTAAATGAATCACATGTAAGAGAACATAAACTTTATCAAGTCAAAATCAATTCTTTACAAAAGGATTTAGATAAACTTTTATCTGAAAATTACAATTAAAAAGCACAAGTTGAGCATTTGACTACGTCTTTAACTAAGTCTATGTCAGATCATGCATCTACTGAAGTGAAACTTCAAAAATTCCAACTATCATCACAGTAGTATAAGAAACTATTAAACTCTCATATTGAGTCAAAGAATTGATCAGGTTTGGGATTTCATGCTGTTGCACCACCAATAAATGATAATTACACTCCTTTACCTGAGTCCATGACTAACAGCCTATCTAATCACTTTGTGTCTAGTACCAAATCTGAGTCAATAGATAAAAATCATAATGATGTAACTAATGACACTGAATCATATGATTCTTAATCATCAAAATCAGAACTTTCAAAACAAACTCAATCAGAATTGATTATGATAACTGTGATGATCTGGATGAGGATAATGATGAGCCTCATAATACCAATTTGGGTAATGGTAAAACTGTTTTAAATGAACATCTAATTCCTAAAGTGTAAGATGAAATCAAGCTCCCTTACCCACCAAAACAAACAAAATCTACTGAAGACCATTTACACAAGGATTGGTCACCTGAATGAAGGCATTCATGCCCTCAACAATCAAAACAAAAGAAAATCAGCAAAAAGAGCTTCGGAGGATAACAAATTCGCTTTAACAGATCTCCTATGAAAGCGGTCTCTAAGAGCTGTAAAATCCGAGAAAATTCATAAACAATCATCCGTAAAAGAAATACGAAAATAAGAAAGAATCTGCTGAAGCTTCATCCAGCATCAACAAGGTGAAGGAGTTGAAGAAGCAAAAGAAGGCACTGAGTATGAAAAAGGCAAAGGTAAAGGCTGCTTCTGATAGTGAAGCTGTAGAGAAGTACTGTAAATGGTGTGATATGCATAATCACAGCACAGAAGAGTGCTACTTCAGCAGCTATTGCTCAATATGTAATATGAACAATCACATGACTTTTGATTGTTACTTCAATAAATATTGTGCAATATGCAACAAACACAATCACTCAACTCAGGAATGCTTCTTCAACAAAAAGAACAAAACAAAGATCCTCAAGAACAAGCTAGCAGAGACCACTGAATCAAACTCACAATCTTCTGAGGATGTTGATTCAAAAGTCTCAAAACAAAAGAAGCAACAACAAAAGCAGAAAGCTTCCAAGATAAGGCTAGCTGTTGAGATGCAAACATAGAAAAAGAAGGACAAACAACAATTTCAAAGCAAAATACCTCACAAAAAGGTAGCACTTAAAGAATATGATGACTTCTTTGATCACTTTGACAAAGGTAATCATGTACCTCAGTTTAAATCAAAGGATGCAGAAACATTTTCTGGGCAATCCTCAACATTAGGATCAAAGAAGAAGTCATTGAAGGAAGGAATGACTGACCAAGTCAGTATGAATCAAGATAAAATTATCTCAACATCATCACCAAAATCATCCTCACCCAAAACAAAACATAATGAATCAACTGATATTAAAATTAATTTAGAAACATCAAGGCTCATACATGAGAAAGTTAATATATTAGATAACAATGGCAAGCCCAAGACCATCAAGGCTTAGGCTCCTCGGTCTAATTAAGTTCATTATGTTTTGCAGGAACATCCAAGGAGGATTGACAACAAGTGGTTTGTTGACAGTGGCTGTTCCAGACACATGACAGGAAACTGTTCTCTCCTCCATGACTTTAATCATAAATATGCTTCATATGTAACATTTGGTGGGGATAAGAAGGGAGGTAAAATCATTGGTGAAGGAATGGTAACCAATGGAGTTTTCAAATTTGAGAAAGTCAATTTTTGTGAAAATTTACAATTTAATTTACTAAGTGTATCTTAAATTTGTGATCAAAACTATACTACTTTCTTTGACAACTCTAATTGTTACATTCTCAAGCCAGGTTACAAAATTCCAAAAGACTGGATCCTTCTCAAAGCACCAAGAAAAGGCAACACTTATGTGTTGGACATGAACAATACAACAATAACAAGTAAAGAAACATGCTTGATTTTCAAATCATCAGAAGATGAATCTCAACTGTGGCATAGAAGGATGGCTCACTCCAACATGAAAAACATGAATAAACTGGTGAAAAATGACTTAGTCATTGGTGTTCCTAAGAAAGAATTTTTCTGTTCTAATCACTGTTTATCATGTTTTAAAGGAAAACAACACAAAGTGTTACATAAATCCAAAACAATTAACACTAACACAACACCACTGAAGTTATTGCACATGGATCTTTTTGGTCCAACTAATGTATTAAGCATTGGAAAAAGGCAATATTGTTTGGTGATTGTTGATGATTTCACTGGATTCACTTGGGTATTTTTCTTAAAACAAAAAAGTGAAACATCAGAAATATTAATGGAGTTTATTACCAAGATAGAAAATCAACTTGATCTAAAAGTCAAAATTTTACGAAGTGATAATGGAACTGAATTTGTTAATTATGTCTTAGACTCATTTTGCAGGGACAAAGGCATAGCTAGGAAATTTAGTGCTCCAAGAACTCCATAACAAAATGGAGTGGCTGAAAGAAGAAACATAACTCTAATTGAAGCAGCAATAACAATGTTAGCTGATTCAAAGCTACCAATAACATTTTGGGCTGAAGTAGTGAATACAGCATGCACTGTTCAAAACAGGACACTAATAGTTGAAGAACACAACAAAACACCCTATGAACTTTTGTTTAAAAGAAAACCTTTCATAGGATATCTTAGAGCTTTTAGGTGTCATGTGTCTGTCTTAAACACTAAAGAACAATTAGGAAAGTTTGCTGAAAAGGCATATGATGGTTTCTTTGTTGGGTATTCCACAACATCTAAGTCATACAAAGTATATGTCCCACATGATAACATTGTGAAAGAAACTCCTAATGTGTCATTTGATGAATCCTTGTTTACACAGTCAGTGAAAGGATCATCTTGGTTGTTTGATATAGATGTATTAACTAACTCATTTAACACTGGCTATCTCAATGTGACAGGTGCTACGGATGCATGTTTTCCTTATGTTCCTCCAAACATGGGTGTACCATTGACTGCTGATCCACCAAGACAAGTTCACACAGATATTCAAAGACATAATGATCCTGGAGCTTCAGCTCAAACAAATAAAACATGTCTGATGTCCTTGAAACTTCTACATCAGCAGAAGTACAATTTACTTCAGAAGTACCTCCCTCCACAAAGGTTCCTTCCACTTCAGTAGATGTTCCAACTTCTGCAGATGATGCACTGAAACTCCCTAAAGTTCCTCACACTTTAGAAAACATCCAAACATCAATGCCACATACAGATACACCAATTACAGACTCTGCAGCTAATCCTTTAATTGCTACGGAAGGTATATCCACATCTGCGGAAACACAAGTCTATGCAGAACATCATTCAGCAACGCAAGATCCCTACACTAGGGAGTTAGATTACTTTGCTTATTCACCATCACAGCTAAATCCTTCTATCACAAACTTGGATTCATCTATCCAAGTTCAAAATGTTCCAACAGTTAGGATTCATAAGGATCATCCAATTGACAACATGATTGATGAACTCAACATAAGAACTACAAGAAGGCAAGGGGGAGCTGCCAACACTTGTCTATTCTCCTGCTTTCTATCACAAGTAGTTCCTTCTAACATAACTGAAGCCCTAAAAGACAATAGCTGGATTGAAGCAATACAAGAAGAACTTTAGCAATTCAGGAAGCAGAAAGTCTGGAAGCTAGTTGATCTACCTGAAGGCCAAAATCCAATTGGCACTAGATGGTTGTTCAAAAACAAACTAGATGACAGAGGAATAATTGTCAGAAACAAAGCAAGGCTAATAGCACAAGGATATACATAAGAAGAAGGAATAGACTATGATGAAGTCTTTGCACCAGTTGCAAGGATTAAGGCTATAAGAGTATTTCTAGCCTATGCATCATATAAGAGATTCACAGTTTACCAAATGCATGTAAAGTGTGCATTCTTATATGGCAAAATTGATGAAGAGGTATATGTTTCTCAACCACCAGGCTTTGAAGACCCTCACTACCCTTACAGAGTGTACAAACTTGACAAAGCATTGTATGGTCTTCATCAAGCACCAAGGAAATGGTATGAAACATTGTCGTCATTCCTACTGAAGCATGGCTACAAAAGAGGTACAATTGACCAGACACTCTTCCTCAAACATGAACATCAAAATCTCTTAGTTGTGCAAATATATGTTGATGACATCATATTTGGATCAACCAACAAGAGATTATGTGAAGATTTTGAAGCTTTGATGCAATCTGAATTTCAAATGAGCTCAATGGGAGAATTAACTTTCTTCCTGGGTCTACAAGTTCTTCAGCATCAGGATGGCATCTTCATCAATCAAGAGAAATATGTGCTTCAAATCTGGAAGAAATTTAACCTTGCTGAGTCTTCATCATGCAAAACACCAGCATCAACCACAGAGAAAATCTTACCAGATCCAACAGGGAAGTCTATTGACCAAAGACTATATAGATCTATGATAGGATCCTTAATGTACTTAACTGCCAGTAGACCTGACATAATGTTTTCTATGTGCATTTATGCTAGGTATCAAGCTGACCCAAAGGAGTCTCACTTGAATGCAGTAAAAAGAATTTTCAGATATCTCAAAGGGAAACCTGTACTTGGACTGTGGTATCCCAAAGAAGGAGACTTTAAACTGTACTCTTACTCAGACAGTGACTTTGGAGGATACAACAACAATAGAAAATCAACAACTGGGGGTTGTCAATTCATTGGACCAAGACTTGTTTCTTGGCAGTGCAAAAAGCAGACTAATGTTTTAGTATCCACAGCTGAGGCTGAGTACCAGCTGGGTGCTCTCAGGTTCTATGGTTGCAAAACCAATTACTTGACTATGGTTACAATTTTCTTCAAACTCCAATTTACATAGAAAACTCAACTGCTATGTTCATCACATCCAATCCAGTACAATATAGTAAAACTAAACACATTGAAATTAGATACCATTTTCTGAGGGACTATTCAGAAAAGGGTCTAATCAAGTTGATCAAAGTGGACACAACAAATCAACTTGCTGATTTGTTCACTAAAGCCTTTGATTCAGTTAGATTTAATTACTTATATGAGTCCTTAGGAATGCTCAACTTAGATTAGATCACAACAACAACAGAAATATTTGTCCATTACTTGTAATCTTATAAGAAAGGCACACATTTTTTTTAATAACTACAAAGGCACACATTTTTTTTAATAACTACATAAGGCAGTTGATATACTATGGATATGATAGTACACTATAACTGGACACTCACTCCTGATCTCTAACCAACTACTACCTACTGATCAGATGCATTTGATATGTGAATAGGTTCAGCTTGAGTGGAAACTAAACAATGTCACGCTCAACATAAAGTCAAGGTGACTAAGAGTGGACAAGTCATTGTGAGAAGCATTCAAGTAAGTCTAATCCGGATGTGATCATGTTAACACCCACGCACACTTACTATGTTATAACACCTTATAACCTCTATCTTTGTGCATCATGACCCTCTGTTTTGCTTGAGCAAAGACCTGGGTCAATGGTCACCTCTGTTTTACGTAAGTAAGGACCTGGTGACTTGATGCTGATCATCAAAAGTTCCAAAAGGAACTGCTCTTAAAGAATCCAATGTGATCAACTGTATAATTATTCCAGAGCATGCAAATCATCTCAGCATTAATAAGATTTCAAAGAAATCTTAAGATAGAGCTTATAATCTACGGAACATAGTTTAAGTGTGATAAAGTGATAACTTGATTCACTTCTGGAGGACTAACTTACACGCAACTTCAATGATGAGTTCATCTTTGCTATCTATAATTCTTACCAAAACATGATAACCAGCATGATAAGTTTAATATACACTCTTGACTGAATTTCTGCGGATCAACATATTTGTAATCAGCACTAGATCAAGTATGCGATAACCTCACATATAATATTCAGGAAATTGTCTAGATTATAGTATGTTCCCGTGTATATGATATACTTGTATGGTAATGAACATTCACCAAGGTTTGTGTTCTAATTTATGATTATAAGTTGGACAAATTAACTGCTTTTCATGTTATTCACCTTATAAATTTTTGATTCATACATAAGTTTATGATTAATCATAAATTTAGGGGGAGTAGTCAAAGCATGAAACTGAGTTTAACTAAAATTTTAACATAATGATATGAAGAAAATTGGAACTTGAGCACTAACTTGGCTGCAGGATATCCGAAGTGTTCAACTACTTTTGCACAATTGCCATGAAGCAAAGTCATAAGGTCCAACAGCAAACCACAAATGGACTAACAATGTGTTAGTTCATACAGTTATATTAAAATTATCCTTCGAAAGATTTTTTCATTAAACTTTTACCTTCGAAAGAAGAGTTAAATGTTACTTCGGAAGATACTTCAGTACCTTCGGAAGAAATTTAACTTCGGAAGAGATTTTATTAAATTAACTTCGGAAGAAAGTTTTCAGCAAAATCAAGAAAATTAACTTCGAAAGAAAGTGTTTAACAAAACCAACTTCAGAAGAAAAGTTTATCAACATTTAACATCATTTTTGAAAGATGTTTTCAAACAAAATGAAGGATAAATCAGGATATCTATTCTCCATAGATGTTCTGCGAAAGACAGATTGAAATAGAGGAATCTTGACTTCCATAGATATTCTACGGAAGATTCAAAATAAATGTCTTCCTTGCATAAATATTAATTACTTGTGGACATTGATTATACTGATAACCTCGGAGGGGTAAAATGGGTAAATGGGTCCCACGTCATTAGGATGAGGTTAGACAGCCTGTAAAAGTATAAAAAGGGCACCTCGACCGTTGGCCTTTCTATTCACTTTCCAAACACTTTCCGACCTAGAAATCCTCTCATCCAAAACCCCCTTCTGCATCTTGTACTGCAAATTCAAACTTGTCTCACACAACAATACCCACACAACTCAAACATCACAACCACTATGGCTAATCAGTTTGTAAAGGACCACGTCATTAGGATGAGGTTAGACAGCCTGTAAAAGTATAAAAAGGGCACCTCGACCATTGGCGTTTCTATTCACTTTCAAAACACTTTCTGACCTAGAAATCCTCTCATCCAAAACCCCCTTCTGCATCTTGTACTGCAAATTCAAGCTTGTCTCAAACAACAATACCCACACAACTTAAACATCACAGCCACTATGGCTAATCGGTTTGTAAAGGACCATAACGTGTGCACGTTCTTAAATCCTGACGTGGAAGATGAATGCAGAACCATCATCCGCTACTTGAGAAGAACAAGACTCTTCTATGCACTAATTGCAGACCCACTTATCTTTCAAACACACATGGTCGACTTCTGGAACACAACAATAGTGGAGGAAGAAGATGAAGCACAAGTCATTTATGCAACTATTAGAACTCAACAATTGCGGATAGATGAACGTTCAGTCCAAAGGGCACTGGAATTCGGAGATGATGAAGAAGGCCACCCTGATGTATTCGACCATGAATACATTCAGAAAGTGTTTGGACTAATGGGATACGACAGTGACTACCATAATGGTGAGATCAAGATGGGCAGAACTGACTAAAGAAGAGTCTGCTGAAAGTGAGAAAGAAGCCAAATATCAAGACTTACTGACCACTGATGACATATTAGAGGAAAGACCACAATCATCAATGTTTATGGATCTAATCAATAAAGGATTCCCGTATGACATGGTGGAGAAAATGTCTATGCCAGAGATGATTCAGATGATAAAAGAATTTGATGCTGCAAGTCTAATGCTTCCAATCTGCACATATGAGACCTTCTCCCAGTTCAAAGCTATGGAGAAAATAAGAAAAGAATTGAGGAATTATGACACAAAGAAGCTGACTAGATATAACATGATGTGCTGGTTACAAAGTCATAACTACAAGCAACATGAACTTAAAGGGAGAGCAACTGGTGAGCTCAAAGCTATGATGGAACATGTTATGAAGGTGGAGCTGGATACAGAAGTGAGATTTAGATTAGGAGCACCAAACCTAGCATACCAACAACAAGGTAAACAATCACAAGCTGAACCTACTATGGTTGAAAGCAAAGACATGTATAAGAGCAAAGAAGGCGTTATCAAAGAACCAAGGGATATTATTCCCAATAAGATCTGACCACTGGGAACAGCAGTGAGAGAAATCACTGAACAAACATATATAATGATCCAGATATTTGATGAGATGACAACTCCCAGATCATTAGAAGATAACCAAATCATAGCATGGAGATGTGACCCAGAATGGGATTGTGCCATTATCAAGAGAGCATCCGAGATGGTGCAATACTATCCTTGGATAGAGGCTCTTCTTTCACTACATGATGTTGATCTGACTGCACTTAAAAGCATTCCCATTACCAACTATCCCATCAATCCAAGAGGAAGGGATTTCTCTGGAATAGTTGGGAGACTCAGGCATAAAATCAAAGGGGATGTGCTGAAAGAAGCAAGAAGAGATGATGCTGAACATAAGAAAAGAAAGTTAAAACTTAAAAGATCTCATTCCAGTTCTTCTGAACATGTTGATGTTGAATTTTTACATAGGACTGGATATGAAGACATAAATGAAGCATCAGTTAAAGTGATTGAGGGAAACCAGTTCTCCTTCCCTATTACAGAATGGGGATATGTAGAAAAGACTAAAGAATTGGTGTTGCTGAGGAATGACCCATAGAAGAAAGCCACAAGTATCAGATTATTTGTTCTAGTGGAGATCAAACTGCTACACCCAAGCTACACCTCATATTTACATGACAAACACTTTCCTAAGCTGCATGATCAAACTGCTCAGAATGACTTGTGCCTATATGTTCACTTAATTCAAGTCATTGACAAGTTGCATGCTAAGGCACACATGAGAAGAAAGTTTGAGGCTGGACAGCTGATTGGAACAGAGATAAAGCTCA
The DNA here is from genome assembly GCA_025506505.1 of Flaveria sonorensis. Lineage (NCBI taxonomy): Eukaryota > Viridiplantae > Streptophyta > Magnoliopsida > Asterales > Asteraceae > Flaveria > Flaveria sonorensis. The sequence continues at coordinate 34,809,081 of CM046424.1, forward strand.
TAAAAAAATTAAGAATTTCAGAACAGGATGAATTAGAGGTGGTGTCTAATAATAGGGTTGTTACAACATTCACCAATAAAGAGGATATCCTGGGCCTGAAATACAAGACCTTGAAGAGTATAAGTAGACGGCAGATCAAGTATAAGTATGAAGATCAAAAGAATGCTGTGAACTACTTCAATACCAAGATTTTGGCACGAGTGCAAGAACTAAAAGACCTAAACCCATGATTACTAGAGTCTAAACCTAAGGGGGAGTATTGTTAGTTCTAGATGTCTTGTATAGGTTTAGATGATAGATCAAACTCTTGTAATCACTCTTTGTAATTATAATTTTGATGATATAATATAATGCATTGAGTACATGATGAGTTTATGAATTGCATGATATATTGTATCTCATAATATATGTGTTGATTTATGTGTGATTGCAGGAAACATTAAATGTAGTCAATTTGGAAAAATTAACTAAGTGTTAGAACAACTACGGATGAACAAATCACTCTTTCGTAGATGTTCTCAGTAATACAACTGAAGTGTACATCCGTAGATCTCCTGTGAAATTACAATAACAGCTGAACAATTCCAAAGATCAAGTGGAGCTGCTGAAGGAGAGCTTGCTGCTGAAGAACAAGAACTCCTGCGGAAGCACAGTCACCGAAGAACAAGCACTGAAGACTAAGTGTTGCTACTGAAGACAAATTTCCTGCGGAAGAATAAATTCCTACGGGAGACTGTTTAACACTTGAATGATTCTGTATCATCAAGTAGTTAACAGAAAGTCAACAAGTCAACATGGCAGATCAACAACATTAATGATAGCAGAATACTTTTAATTCAAGCGAAGATATTACATCACATCAACAATAATATATGTGTTTATTTCATTGTAAATCACGAACTCGTATGCCGATAAATGTGGCAAAGATTCGAATAGCTATAGGAAGTTAGCTTAATTATAGCAACATGATAGCGAAAGATTAGCAATGTTTTAGGAACAGAATAAGATCTCTATCTAACAAGAGATCAAGAACATGTAAAAAAAAAGAACATACGATCAAGCAACATTAGATCATATAACAATCACAACAATAGAGTCAATAGCAGCAGAGGCATTACAATCGATTGATTGTAATTATTGAGCAATCGTGGTTTGTTTATTATTATATTTTGATTGTTCATTATACTGTTTGATCGATTTCAAGTTCATTAATCAATTAAACAGCAAGTGTTGGTAATTCTACGATCAATACTTGTTAAAATCAAATCTGATTATTCCTATATCGATTCCTGGATTCTCACAATAATCTTGGAGAAGTTGCTTACATTCTAGGAATCAAGATCTATAGGGATAGATCTAAGCGGCTTCTAGGGCTTAGTCAAACCACATACATAGACAAAATGATGACACACTTTAAGATGGAAAACTCCAAGAAAGGAGGAGTACCAGTGACTAAAGGTACCTTGTTGAACAAATAACAATCTCCTTTAACGGACATTGATATTAAGCGAATGGAAAAGGGTCCATATGCTTCAGCGATTGGTTCTATCATGTACGCTATGCTGTGCACTTGACCTGACGTCTCGTATGCTTTAAGCATTACTAGCCGTTATCAGCAGATCCCTGGGTTTGCCCACTAGACTGCAGTTAAGAACATACTGAGGTACTTAAGAAGAACAAAAGATATGTTCTTAATATTTGGAGGAGTTAAAGAACAACTCACTGTAAGATGTTACACTGATGTTAGTTTTCAAATCGACCGAGATGACTCTCGCTCACAATCTGGTTTTGTATTCACACTTAATGGTGGAGCCATCTCTTGGAAAAGTTCCAAGCAGAGTGTAGTGGTAGATTCCACTACTGAATCTGAATACATTGCAGCATCAGATGCTACAAAGGAAGCTGCTTGGATGAAGAAGTTCATAGCTGATCTCGATGTGGTTCCAAGTATTCAGCAACCAGTCGAGATATTTTGTGATAACACAAGTGCTATTGCTCAAGCCAAAGAACCCAGATCTCATCACATGGCCAAGCACATTCAAATGAAGTTTCACTATATATGAGACATAGTGAAACAGGGACATATTGTGAAAGCAAAATAGACACAGATCAAAACCTAGCAGTTTATTTACTAAGCCCTTGACTCAAGACAAGCATTATCAGCATATGGATGCGATTGGGCTTAGATTAGCTAGTGATATCTTTTGATTTAGTACTTGGATGTACGAACATTTAATAGTTATACTTTTGAATTCATTTTGATTTACTGATTTAGATGCAATTATGTATCTTATAACTGTGTTCGATTTTAATACGTTTAATCTACGAATATTGTATTCTAAATTATCTGTGGTCGGTCAGACTTGTGGGAACAATTCTGAATTTAGACTCAAAGGGTTGACTTCTAAGTTCACAGACCTTATTATGAATGACATTGGATGTAACTCGCCACAAACCATTTTAATTATAAGAGGCTTTGATATTGGTATACTCATTTAGTATCCTCTGACTTAAAATGTATACTAGAACTTCCGTTTACCAATGCTTTGGTTGGGAAACAAGTTATGACCCGTAAGAGTTACACCTTGGGCAACGAACGTTAAAGTCCACTTAATTAATTAACTTGCATTTACGAACCATATCTGGTTTTAATAATTTATAAAAGTTATAAATTATTTAATTAAAACATTTAAGAGTTAAATGTTATGTTTTGGGTTTTGGTTATCTCGTGGGCTAATATTAATCTAATAGGGCCAGGGGCTCGCGAGTATATTAGTATTAATTAAATAGTTAATTAGGTTTTAAAACCTAACTAACTAATATATATGGATAAAATCAAAGGGATTATGACTATCAACTCATAAAAGTCCCAAAAGGATTAAAAGAAATATTCTCTTTGTTTCTTCCGTACACAAGGAACTCGAAATAAACAAAAGCCGTCACCACCGCCTTGTTCTTCCACCGACAACTACCGCACACAACCACACAATCTTTGGAATCCCTTTGGGCTTGTGGTACTGTAGTGGAGACCTGATTGCAACGGTGCATCCCGTCTCTTGAAGCCGCGACCACCTTATTCTTGTTTTTGTGTTCGTTTCTAGCAATTGTTCGTTGGACCTCGGTGTCTCAAATGGTTAATTGTTAACCATCAAGGTATATTATATCTCATTAGTAGGTTAATATTATTCTGTATTTGCATTGTTTGTAACCCAGACCCTGTCGGGTTCACTTTTGGTAATTAATTTTTACGCCGCTGCGTTGTAGATTATTAATCTGATTAATAATTATTAAAATTGTTTTAATAAAATAACTTTACCAAGATACCATTGAACCCAACAGTGTGGAGAGTGTATGTATTTTGAACTCAACCTTAGTTGGAAGTTTCAAATTGAAATCACATAACAAACCCGACATATTTATTATATAAAACTTATATAAAGTCTCAAATACATGATACTATTCATCCGAATATATCATGAGATTCAATGATCTCAGTTATGAATTATGCATTTAAATTGAATGTGTGAGATTAATGGATCTCCATTATGGAGTATTATAGTATGTATGTATGTATATATATATATATATATATATATATATATATATATATATATATATATATATATATATATATGTGTGTGTGTGTGTGTGTGTGTGTGTGTGTGTGTGTGTGTGTGTGTGTGTGTGTGTGTGATGTATCCTTAAATAGTTCGAGGGGGTGTTTCATATTTTAGATCTTTATATATAGGGAGATTGTAATATGTTTATTCAAGGAATAAGATATCATAAACACTTCAATGGTATCAGAGCCTAAATATAATCTTAACCCTAATATCCCACCATCATCGTCGTCAAGTTCATCTCTCCCGGTTGACACGTTGTCCCCGACCACACCCCCATGCACACCTGTACCAACCTTACCCATATCAAAAGCCACCTTATCCAAGGCTTATTCCTGACGCATGAAAATGGCAGACAAATTGGGTTCATCTGATGCATTGGCAAAGGTTTCTCAAGCGTTATATTCGGTATACACGATCATAAACATTCGAAATAAAGTTCGTGTCTTGGTGGTACCAAATTTACTTACTCATTGTGAGTGAAGCTCTTTAAACTCCATGCTAAAGGTTATACAGTGCTAGATCACAACGACGATAAAGATCGGCCACCAAAAACCAACCCTAGATAAAGCTCTTTAAACTCCATGCTAAAGGTTATACAGTGGTGGACCAAGATTGATACAGTGGTTTTACTATGGATATATGATATGTAATCGGATGATTTATTGATTCATATACTTTAGATAGATACTATAATAAGATCTACATGGCTAAAATACAGGATAAATTTCTTAGCAATAAATGATCAAGAGTTCTTGTCCTTGAAGCTTGAACATGAGTTCACAAATATAATGTTGACTGGATGTTCATCCATGGATGAGTATTGTAAAAGTTGTAGGAAATCATCCGATTTATCCTGTATTTTTACCATGTAGATCTTATTGTAGTATCTATCCCAAGTATATGAACAAATAAATCACCCGATAAATGATCGAAAGTTGCTGTCCTTGAAGCTTGAACACGAGTTCACAAATATAATCTTGACTGGATGTTCATCCATGGACGAGAATTGTAAAAGTTGTAGGAAATCGTTGAACAACTTAATGATGTTAGTTATCCAGCTCTCGAATCATAACTAGTTTTACAACTAGTTTAAGGCCTTCCACCCGAGTATGATTCCATGGCTTCAGTCATCAATCAATCCTCTCCTACATGGGATGTTACATGAGGTATGTTACAAATGGCGAAATAGAGACACGTGGCCCGCCAAAACCCCTCCTCCTCTTTTTTGGTTGCACCTCATGGTACTGCTGCCACTACCACCCTATCACATGCCAACCCTAACCAGCCACCATCCTTCCTACCAACACACAACATGTAGCAACTACGCAGATACCTCTATGCCCTATTGTCACACCAAACTCCTACTCATAATATCAACCGCATGGTCGTGGATGTGGTCGCGGTTCCTATCGTGGTTGCTACCAGCCTTCTTCACCTCTACCGTAGTTGTGGTGGAACCGTAGCTATGGTGGAACACACCACCATGTCCACACACCACTCAACATCACAACTAGCAACCCCCGACCCCATGGAACTGAAAACCAGCAACATTGGCTTACCCTAATACCAACTCGACTGCTAACATAGTGGTTCAACCCTGCGATGACCCTACAGCTACCTATTATGCTATTTGTTAGACATTGGATTTTTGATCATTGTTAATTTCAATATTACTATTGATGTACCATTCAAAGAGTATCACCTTGGGCAACGAGAATTAACAACTTGTAATGGTTTCACATTATGAATCACGAATTATGGTTTAATTAGTGGTAATTAGTTATTTAGAGAAATAATTAATTAAATAGGGATTAAACATTTATTAATTAATTATTAATTAATTAAACATGTTATTTAATGGTTTAAATGCTTTTAATTAATTAAATCTTAATTAATAAAACCATAAGGGTTTAAATATAATTAAACGTTAATTACATAGTAATTATTAAAAGTTAATAATTAAAAAGGAATAAATCAAAAGTTAAAGGGGTGTACTGTGAAAATTGTTTCAATATAAAAGAAAAGGATTAGCAAAACCCTAATCCCCATCCACACCATTGCCATTGATCACCATACACACCCCTTTTGGCCAATTGTTGACCACCACCACACTCCTGTCCGCTGCTACTACCGCCTTGAGCCGCCACCATTGCCGGATTTTGTGGTTTGTAATCGTTACAAGCTTCGTATCATGAATAGGATCATCTAGCAAAATTGGTTTTTCTCCCAATGTGTAAGCTTTGAGCTTTATCATCAAGGTTCATTATTTACCTTTCTATGGTTGTTTAACTTTTTATACACATGTAATTGAATACCTGTTTGGGTCAATTAATCTGATTATATATTAAATGCTTCCACGTAACTTTTTGATACAAAGGTTTCTATTAATAACAACTTAAATTGGTTAAAGTTCATAATCGATACCCAATAGCTCTTAGCCACACCAACATAGGCAATCTCTCCAAACCATGTATCTCACCCCACTATGCCTACTTGGTACATGGATACGAGCGACTCTAGTCACATCACGGGCCATCCAGGTATGATTCATTCTCATGTGTCATTCTTATCGAAAGGCACTATTTTTGTTGGTAATGGCTAAACTCTGCATATCCATGGATCAGGTAGACTTTACATAAAACCCACAACCAAACCTATCATCCACTTTGCCCCTAATGTTATTGAAAGTATCATCTCTATTCGCACCTTCACCTGTGATAACAACATTTTAACTGAATTTGATCCTCTTGGTTTTTCTTTAAAGGACCTTAAGACTGGAAAGTACCTTTCCCGTAACTATAGGTATATGGACCTTTTTCCGTTCACCCTTGCATCCATGGCTTGTCTTGTATCCATACAAACTTGGCACACAAGGCATAACCACCCAAGCTCTGAAGTTTTAAATTGCTTTGTAGTCATCATTTTTATTTCTTGTAATAAAGGAAACGATTTTTTTATTTGACATTCATGCCAACTTTCTAATAGTAAACGCTTATCGTTTTTATTCATTATCATGTATGTTTGTATCATTTGATATTATTCATTGTGATCTATCGATTTCCCTGGTCTTTGGCAAAACCGATTGATTGATAATTACGCAATATGGTTGGGTTTATCCATTAATGTTTAAATCTAACACATTCACCACCTTTACAAATTCCATAAACTCATTCAACTCAATTTAATAAAACCTTTCAATGCAATCTCCGGGGTGAATTTGACCATTATAAATATCAAACCATTGCCTAATCGCATGGTCTCATTTTCTAATTTTTTGTCCCCAAATGTCTTCCCAAAATGGTAATTATGAAAGGATGATATGCTGCCTTAATTACATCATTCGGGCCTTATTAATGAAAGTAAATCTTCCACCCGTCTTTTGGGTTGGAGCCTTCCACACCACCGTCTATGTTCATAACATTCTACCAACCAAAAGTCTAAGCTTCTACACCCCCACTTATGTGTTATATCTTCATCACCCAACGTATGATCATTTATGCACATTTGGATGTGCATTTTATCCTAATCTCTCCACCACTCCCCTAACACAATCTTCACCCTTGATCAGTTCGGTACATTTTCCTTGGATATCCAACCAACTTCACAGAATACCGGTGTTATTACAAGGTCACTAGAAAGTGTTCATTTATCCCGTCATGTTGTTTTTTTTACAAATCCTATAATCTCTTTCCTCACTCTTCACCACCATCCTCATTTACCTTCCTTGAGCTAGAACCCAAACACTTACCATTCCCCTTCCATAACCCCTTACCACCCACAAACCCCACCACCTATCAACCGACACTACCCTCCACTAACCTTCCCTCATAACCATTATCTACCCCACTCCAACCTTCATCATCACTACAAACCACCTTTTACCTATTTCCCCAACCAAACCCCTAAAACAATCTAAGGCCTTGACCTCCACAACCCAAGCCAACACAGTCATGCCACACAAAACCTTAACTAATGACCACCCAAGCAAAACCTTTACCCTTTTCATGTCTCACCTAATGAAGCAATCTCACCCATTCCTAAATCTCAGGTTAAATCATTACAAGATCCTAATTGGCAAAATACCATGCTAAGTGAATTTAATCTCTTAAAGAAAAATGACACTCGGGAACCCATACCTCGTGTGGTTAACCACTCGGTCATTTGTTGCATGTGGTTATTCAATTATAATTATTTATTTAATGGATATCTTGAGTGTTACAAGGCACGCCTCATTGTTAATGGCAAGTAACAAGCTATCACGGTTGATTGTCACAACACCTTTAACCTTGCAATCAAACCCGCTACCATTCATGCGGTCTTATCATTTGCCATAAAATGCTATTGGCCCGTATATCAACTTGATGTAAAAAATGCATTTTTACATGGGAATTTGGACAAAATAATTTATATACATCAACCTCCCAGCTTCATTAATACGTGGGCTTAATAAAGTTTATGTGTATCAGTTCTTCGCCTATACATTAACTTGTTGTAAAGAATGTATTTACACATGGGAGTTTGGATGAGACAATTTATACACATTAACCTCCGGCTTTATTTCATTGAATGAAACAGCTTTTATCATGCTTATCGCCTTACACGGTCTTTATATGGTTTAAAATAGGCTCCACGTGATTGGTACACCTGTTTTTCTACATTTATGTCATAAGGTTTTAAGAGCAGCATATGTGATTCTTCATTATTTGTCTATCATGATAAAGCTCTTCAGTATCTCACTTTCACTTGTTTAACATTACGTACAAAGGTAAACATATATGCTTATTTATGCATGCTCCACCTGAGCTGCGCTTTCAATTTATAAAGCACATTCTTTAGTACATTCAGTGGACCATTGATTTTGGTATTCAGATTACAATTCTCCTTGTTACTCGCTCACAGTTTATTTCGACGTTGATTGGGGCAAGTGCCTGAAATCTAAACGATCTACATCTGGCTAATGGGTTATCTAGGGTGATAATCTTCTTTCTTGGTCCTCCAAGCGATAACACATGGTCTCTCGGTTAAGAGCTGAGACCAGATATAGAGAGGTAGCTAATGCGGTCAGCGAGGTAAGTTGCCTTTGCAACATCCCACTTTGGACCATGACCAATAAACCAAACATGTGGAGATTGATATCTATTTTTTGTGAGATCAAGTTTGCATTGAAAACATTCAGGTTCAACATATTCCTTTAGATTTTCAGTACGTTGACATTTATGAAGTGTCTTCCTTGATATCTCTTTGTTGGACTCAACAAGTGCTTTAATGGAATAATGCTTAAAAGGATAATGCTTGCCATAATCAAACATAATGTGTTCTAACATTCAAACAATCATTAACTCACACATTAGTATCATTAACACTCATAATATACACTAATCAATGTTTTAGTTTCTTTTTCAGGATTGTAGATAAAAGAAATTTTGACCAAGTGTCGGCAGCGGATGAAGAACTGTCCACAGTGGATGTACAAGAGGATGCAACGGATGAAGATCAACTCCAAGTGCTCGCAGCGGATGAAGACATCCCACAGCGGATGAGTAACATACAGCTGATGCCTGTCCACAGTGGATGTTCATCCATAGCGGATGAACACTCCACAACGGATGTTCATCCACAGCGGTTGAACATCCCACAGCGCACAACAAACAATGCAAACACTCCACAGTGGACAACATCCAATGCACAGCGGACAAGTGATCTGACTTCCACAGCGGACATCTTAACATCCACAGCGGATAGCTAATCATCCACAACGGACAGCTTATAGACTTAGGATTTTATGTAATTTTCGTTTACATAAGGGTAGTTTAGTAATTGTATATAGCTCTGTGTATAGGCTATAAATAGCATACTACCCTAATCCTTTGTAAGCTTTTGAACATTCAATACAATCAAGCAATTTTTATCATCCAAGCACTAGTAATCATACAATCACACACAAACATACACACACTGATATCATAGCATCTATCATGGGTTTCTGCACCATGATTGATGTTTGTTGAATACAAAATATAACAATCTGTTGTTATATCTTGTTTGAGAGATTAGAAAAGATTCTTGGGGAAATCAACCTGTGTATATTCTTATTGTTCAAATAAGTTCATATTCAGCCTTCATATGTTTATTTCATCAGGTGGTACTAGAGCTTTGGCTCAAATCATACATTGATTTTGGATCCTCTCAATCAACATTATGATATCCGTGGTTCATTAGCTTCAAAACATACATTTTGAGCTAAAAATAATCACAACAACCTTCTTCTACACCAAACATTCATGAAATGCTTAAAACATGATTTCTTAATCTGTTTTTGTGCATTGTGAAGAAGATTCTATGGTTTTAAAGCTCAAACAATCATTCAAACACTATTTTTCAAAACAAAATCATCACAAGACCTGAAAAACCTAATCAGTTCAAAGGGTTTTTGATAAAACAATCAATCGAGTACTGTGTCATCAAGTTTTCAGCAAACACACATCGTTTTGAACATTTTGAATCGTACAAAGTGTTTAAAATCATCATATTCTAGTGAAAACTCATTTGAATCAGGTTTTTGCTCTTCAATCAACAAACATATTGTTGATTTTGTGAAGAACATTATAGCCGCCATCAAAACCCTTTTATAAACTCTAGTTTTGATCATTCATAAACCTTCACAATCTCCGGTGATTGTGTTGGTTCCTCATCAAAATCAAAGAAGATCCGAAATCTTCTTTTAAATTTTTCAAAAAGTCACTTTTTGATCTGAAAAGTTAACTTTAAAAAACAAAATTTGTTTTTTTTGGGTTTTAACTTTTGTTGACTGACATCAATAAGGGTTTTGACTGATTGACATCCTCAAATAAAATTTTCCCTTTTCATCAAGAATATAATAGTGACATCACCTAGGACATTAATTAATTTCAATTAATTAATTCCTTTATTCGGTAAGTCAATTTAAAAAGTGACTCAATTAAAAAACAAATCCTAGAGACTTTAGGATTAAACAAGTTCTTCATCTGAAACACCCTAAATTCCTTTTAATGAAGGGAGAATTTCTCTCGTGAGAGGTGGAGTTCTCGCGCGAGTCAGCAAAAAGTCCCATGCAAAAAGTCCTACTGTTGTGCTTGTGCAAAGAGAAGTTGGTGCTAGGTGGTGTCTAAGGTATGTATTCGTCGATATTTGATGTAGTTAAGCATGTATGAACCGTATGTAATGATATTGCATAATGATTATGTAGCTTTTGGCTCGAAACACTCTCGGTTTTGTGGTGTTCGTGTGCAAGGATATCATTAGGTGAGTTCTAGACCCCTCTTTTACGTGTTTTATCATGTTTTGGGGCTAGTATGTATACCTAAACGAAAGTTTTGTAAAAGAATGATGGTTATAACTGTTATAGCATGTTTTGGGGCGCAAAAGGGGCTAAGGGAGCGATAACTTGGGGAGCAAGTTGTGTACAGCAGAAAAGTTATCGCGCGAGAGGTAAGTTCTCACGCGAAATGTGATTTTGGTGGCTGACGGTTATCTTTTAAAAGTTCTCGCGCGAATGATGAAGCTCTCGCTCGAAAGAGAAGTTCTCGTGCAAATGCGGGTTCTCGCACGAAAATTCCAGACTGTTACGTGTTATGTTACCCCGTAAACGTGAGTTAATAATGACTTAATAATGAACTTAATGCTAAGGAATTAAAGTACGTATGTAGATATATTATATATATCATGATAGTTAAAGGCTAAAGAACGATGTTAATTCGCATGTGAAATGCGAAAGAATAAGTTACCCTGTTACCCAGTATAGCACAGCTGTGAAAGTGTTAAAGCCCTAAAGAAGTCTTGCAAGCACTTGATAGGAGTTACACTTCAATGTGCTCAACTGATAGGAGACATGCTTCGTCCATTCTCACCCGATAGGAGTTACACTTTGGTGTGCTCAAATTGATAGGAGACATGCTTCATGCATTCTCACCTGATAGGAGTTACACTTCGATGTGCTCACCTGATAGGAGATATGCTTCATGCATTCTCACCCGATAGGAGTTACACTTCGGTGTGCTCAACTGATAGGAGTTATGCTTCATGCATTCTCACCAGATAGGAGTTACACTTCGGTGTGCTCACCTGATAGGAGACATGCTTTATGCATTCTCACCCGATAGGATCTAAGCTTCGTGCGATGTTCAAATGATGACGTAAAGTGTATGGTAAAGTAAAGTAAAGTAAAGTATGGGTAACGTAACGTAAAGCGAATAGTAAAGTAAAGTATGGGTAGCGTAATGTAATGCGAATGGTAAAGTAACATATGGGTAACGTAACGGTACTGTGTAAAGTAAAGTATAGTAATGTATGGGTAACGTAATGGTAAAGTAACCCATGGGTAACGTAATGGTACAGTGTAAAGTAAAGTATAGTAAAGTAATGTATGGGTAATGTAATAGTAAAGTGGATGGTAAAGTAAAAGTTAAAGTATAATTATCGAACGAGTTTGGTAAGATGATGTGTTCAGTTAATGTTTTTATGAATGTTGAAACTGATAAGGTGTGCGTTTATGCCAGAGTTTTGTTCTTGTAAACCTAGAGCTCACTCAACATTGCTGACTTTTGTATGCATATTAGATTGATAGGTATGCTATACATTTTTGGGGGTGAGCTTGGCATGGATGGGAGAGAGCTACCTGGCACATGTTTGAGACTGGCATCCCGGCATAGAGCTTTATTTAGATAGCTAAAGTGATCTTTGATGTAAATGTTAAACGATTGAAAATTTTTTACGTTCTGTTACGTATATTAATGAAATTTGATGTTCGAGAACTTGTGTTTCTGATGTCCAAATCCAACTGTGGGGTTTCTCGGAACGAGGCCTTACATCATCAAGCTAAAATTATTAAACAACTTTGACTTAAAACGATAAGTTAAAATTTAACAAACATGTCTGATGAAACTTCAGGAACAAACAGTGGTCTCAAACCACCAAGACTCAAGAACAAAGCTAATTTCAAACAGTGGAAAATAATTTTCAAAAATTAGATAATTTTCCAAGACCCGGACCTATGGACATCCATAATCGAGGGATCATTCATACCTGTGACTCTTGGACCTGATTACAACATACAAAAACCAGTAAGCTTGAAAAACATAGCTTGTGATGACCTCAAGCTGGTTAAAACAGACATGAAAGCATACAACATATTGGCAATGACTTTGCCATTTTAAATTTTAACGTGAGTTGAAAATTTCAAAACAGTACATGAACTATGGAAGGTACTCACACCATGTGTGAAGGAAGTGAGGAAATCAGGGAAATCAAGAAAGAAAAATTGAGGACCCAGTATGAAACCTTTCACCACGTTCAGGGAGAATCAATTCCATAACAGCTTCATAGATTTGTACAGTTGGTAAATAAGATGATTATCTATGGTCTCAAGTATGAATTTGTGGAGATCAACAAAAAGATATTGCATACACTGCTAGAGAGCTGGACTCAATCAGCCTCTCTGATAAAAGCTACATTGGATCTTGAAGCATTGTCCCTAGATGCTCTAGTTGCTAAAGTTGAAGCATTAGAACTAGACGAAAGATCCAGGAATAACAGTACAATCAGACACGTAGAATCCTACAAGTTCAAGGAACTACAACAAACAGACAGTGCATTTTTTACATGCATTAGAGAAGATGAAGATGAAGAATTTTTAGATACAAATGAAACCTCCTTCTTCTCAGCCCCTGAATCATCCAGTACCAAATAGAAGTCTAAAAAGACTGGTGTTCATGCTTCCTATGAAGCATCACCATAAAGCAAACATAATCCTCACACATCCGGTTCAAGCAAACAACAATAGCCAAAGAATCAAAACATGCACAAATGTGAGAAACCCATAGATGCTCTCACTATCATTCTACAAAGTGAAGAGCAGAAAGCAGCCTATGCAGCTTTCTCAACTAGCTTTGAAGCATACTTGGGTGCAAGCCTCACACCATCTCAAATCATCCAACAGGACCTGGATGAGTTACCACCAGACATGGTTGAAGAAATGGATCTTCAGTGGTGTATGGAAATGATTGCCTATAGATCAAAAAGGTTTCTTCAGAGAAATAGAGGACTAAGCATGGACAAGAAAACCAAAATTGTTTTTGATAAAACGAAGGTGAGATGCTACAACTGTCAATTGTATGGTCATTTCTCAAGAAAATGCCAACAACCACGAGTTGACAGGAACAACACTCAACCACAAGCATCTAGTAGCTACCATTCAAACAGACAAATCCCACCTTCAATCAGTATTCTAGCTACACCAACTTCACCTAAAATACACAATATAGTCCAAATCAACACTCCAAATCATCAGCAATGATTATCAAACACGATGGTGAGTGTGATTGGAGTATGTACGAGGCTGAGATCCAATCTCCTAATTAGGCACTTATGGCAAATATAGAAGATAAGATTTCAGAAATCCTCGAAAGAGGTAAGGGATTACCTCTGTACACAAGCATGCATTGATGAAGTCAACAGATATAGAGAACATGCAGACAAACTTTCCAAGAAAGTAATTGAAACAAACATTTTAAATGAAAGTTTAAAATCTGAAAAAAAACAATATAGAGCAAAAATTCTTTCATTACAAAATGATTTAGACAAATTAATGTCTAAAAAGTTAACACTAGCAGCTCAAGTAGAGCAACTCTCTAAATCTTTGACTTAATCAAAAACCATACAGGCTGAAACTGAAGTGAAACTTCAGAAAGTTCAGGTGAGCAACAAGAAGTTTGAAGAACTTCTTGCTCAGCAAAGGGCATTCAAAGACCCTTCATGTTTAGGATATAATAAGGTTAACCCACCTTATAATAACAATTATGTTCCTTAACCTGACTCCATGACAAACACACAGGGTGAGTCTCTTGACCCACATGACCGGACTGATGATTCAAAACGATCATCATCATCATCGTCAAAATCATCATTAATATCAAAAACACCTTTGATAAAATTTGTTAAAAGCCAAGCACATCCACACATCAAACCAACATATTTTTATCAAGGAGAAAATAATGAATTTGATGAACAAACAACAGATGAAGATGATGTTGATCTTTTGTATGAGGAGTCAGATCAACCAATTACTGAAACTCCAAAATTTTCAAGTGTGGTTGATACACCAACTAAACAAATAAAGCAGACAAAAGGTTTTGACATCTGCTCTGGTGGATGAAAAGTTGGATCTTCCACTGCCTCTCCTATTCTAATAAACAAAGGGAAAGGCACAGCTCCCATTCAGCAAAAATAAGCAACTGTAACTTTTGACTTACCTTTAAAATCAAATTTAAAATCAAAAGTTATAAACAAACAAGGCAATGCAAATCTACCATACTGTGAATGGTGTAATCAATACACTCATACCACTGAAAAATGCAAATATGGCAAATATTGCAAGTACTGTAACATGAACAATCACAGTACTGAAACATGACATTTTCACAATTATTGATCAGTTTGTGGAAGAAACAATCATAGCACTGCAAACTATTTTTTCAATATGAAAAACAAAAAGCAAAACAAACATCCTCAAGTTGAGAAATCAACAGAGAAACAGACAGTTGTTCCTAACAAGAACAAAGAAGGAGCACCAAGAAAAACTCCTCATCAAAAGATTGTTTTAAATAATGATAAAACTTTTTATGACAACTTTAAACAACCAAACAGGAGACATAAATATCAGAACAGACAACCATCAAACATTGGCACTCAAAGGAGAAGAGCTCAAAGTACTTCTCCCGACAGAGCCAAAAACATTCAAAGGAAATCCAGTGTGCCTAGATTTTCAAAACCATCAAACAATGCCACTTTAGAAGAAATATATGTTATGGGAAAATACAGAAAACCCAAGACCATCTTGGCTTGGGTTGCACCATCTAACTAATTTATTTGATTTTACAGGGACATCAAAGAAGACCTGATAACATATGGTATGTTAAGAGTGGATGTTCCCGTCACATGAATGGAAATTGTTCCCTCCTTCGGGATTTTAAAAGAAAACATGGAGGAAATATAGCCTTTGGAGGAGATAAGACAGGTGGAAAGATAACTGGTGAAGGAATAGTATCAAATGGGTTGATTAGCTTTGAAAATGTCAACTACTGCTCCAACCTCTAGTTCAATCTTCTCAGCATCCTAAATCTATGATAAAGGATATGACACCTTATTTGACTCCAACAACTGCTACATCCTTAAGACGGGTTTTCAAATTCCAGAAGATTGTATCTTTTTGAAAACACCACATCATAACAACATATACATTATTGATATGAACACTGTTTTAGCATCAACCCCTGAAACATGTTTATTATCAAAAGCATCAAAAGATGTTTCCCAATTATGGCATAGACATTTGGGACACTCTAATTCTAACAAAATGAATCAACTTGTAAAAGGTGACTTAGTAATAGGTTTACCACAAAAATAATTCTTCTGTACAGACCACTACACTGCATGTCTGAAAGGCAAACAACATAGAGTGTCTCATAAGTCCAAATTGGTAAACGATAACATCACACAACTCAAATTGGTTCACATGGATCTTTTTGGCCCAACAAACATCCTTAGTATAGGAAAGAAGCAGTACTGTCTTGTTATAGTAGATGATTACTCAAGATTCATATGGGTTTTCTTTATACTACACAAGTCAGAAACAGTAGAAGTCATCAAATCCTTTATCATTAAGATTGAGAATCAATTGGATCTTAAAGTTAAATCTTTAAGAAGTGATAATGGTACTGAATTTAAAAATGACTCTATTTCTTCTTTTTGT
Organism: Flaveria sonorensis; assembly: GCA_025506505.1. Taxonomy (NCBI): domain Eukaryota; kingdom Viridiplantae; phylum Streptophyta; class Magnoliopsida; order Asterales; family Asteraceae; genus Flaveria; species Flaveria sonorensis. Next base: position 34,825,488 of record CM046424.1, read on the forward strand.
GCAGAGAAAGGAATCAGTCATCAATTCAGTGTAGCAAGGACTCCTCAGCAAAATGGAGTTGCTGAAAGGAGGAACAAAACATTAATAGAAGCTGCTAGATCAATGCTAGCTGACTCTCTATTACCCATATCTTTTTGGGCTAAAGCAATCAATACAACTTACTACATTCAAAACAAAACATTGATCATCAAAGAACATTCCAAAACACCATATGAATTAATGTTTAAAAGAAAACCTTTAATTAGATTTCTTAAAGCGTTTGGATTTTCTGTTTTAATTTGCTCCAAAAGCAGATGATGGATTTTTTGTTGGATACTCAGGAAGCTCCAAAGCTTACTGAGTATACAATCCAAGACTGAATATAATGGAAGAAACCACAGATGTTGTTTTTAATGAACACTCTTTCACTAAGAAAGTCATTGGATCAGACTGGTTGTTTGATATTGACTCTTTAACAAAATCATTTGACACATCTTACTTTGATGTTTCAAGTACCAAGGATGACAATGAGTATCCCATGGTTCCACCAACAACCATAGATGTTCCTTTAAATGCTGATCCTCCAACAAAAACAAACATCAATTCTTCCAGTACCACAGTTTCAACTCCTCCAGAACAAACAAACACATCAAAAGGAACATCATCAAACACACCATCTTCATCAACACCTGTGACCACCCAACCACAACATCCAACCACAATTGAAGAAGATGATGACTATCATTCATTACCTGATGCACATCATGAAGATGAAATCTTAGATTTCTTTCATGATTCACCACAAACATTCAATGAAACCACATAGCCAGATAAACAAACATCAACAAATACCCTTGCTCATCCATCATCACCCAACCAAACAATCATTACTCTTGATTCAACCATCCCTGTTGATCAGATTACAACAACCAGAGTTCACAAAGATCATCCTATAGAAAACATCATTGGTGACCTCAATACCAGGTTGACACGAAGTCAATCTGACACAGCAAACATTTTCTTGCACTCCTGCTTCCTATCCTTAACTGTACCTAAAAACATCACAGAAGCACTTAAAGATAACAGTTGGATAGAAGCAATGCAAGAAGAATTACAGCAATTTAGAAAGCAAGAGGTATGAAAGCTGGTTGATCTACCTGAAGGTCAATACGCCATCGGCACAAGATGGTTTTTCAGAAACAAAGCTGATGACAGAGGGATCGTCCTCAGAAACAAATCAAGGCTAATTGCCCAAGGATATACTCAAGAGGAAGGCATTGATTATGATGATGTCTTTGCTCTAGTAGCTAGACTTGAAGCCATCCGAGTGTTCCTTGCATATGCCTCATCCAAAAACTTCACAGTCTTCCAAATGGATGTCAAGTGTGCATTCCTATATGGAAAAATAGATGAAGAGGTATATGTTGCTCAACCACCATGGTTTAAAGATCCGGATTTCCCTCACAGAGTCTACAAGCTAGATAAAGCTCTGTACAGTCTTCATCAAGCACCTAGAAAGTGGTATGAAACTTTATCTAAGTTTCTACTACAGAATGGGTACACCCGAGGGAAAATAGATCAAACATTGTTCTTAAAACAAAAAGAACAAGACTTGTTAGTAGTTCAAGTCTATGTGGTTGACATAATTTTTGGCTCCACAAACATCCAACTTTGCAAAGAGTTTGAAACTCTTATGCAATCAAAATTCCAAATGAGTTCAATAGGAGAGATTACATTCTTCCTTGGTCTTCGAGTTAAACAATCAAATGAAGGAATTTTTATCAACCAGAGCAAGTATGTCAATCAGATATTAAAGAAATACAATATGTCTGATTGTACATCAAGCAAGACACCATTTGCAACTGGATTGAAGTTTGGACCCGATCCAGAAGGAACATCAGTTGATCAGAAACTCTACAGATCAATGTAGGCTCACTCATGTACCTAACAACAAGCAGACCAGACATCATGTATGTAGTATGTGTGTGTGCCAGATACCAGGTAGATCCAAAAGAATCACACATCAATGTAGTAAAGAGAATCTTTAGATACCTAAAAGGTAAATCAGCACTTGGTTTGTGGTATCCAAAAGATGGAGATTTCTTTTTATTGGCATACACAGACAATGATTATGGTGGATGCTATAACAATAGAAAATCCACTACTGGAGGTTGTCAGTTTCTTGGATCAAGATTGATCTCCTGGCAGTGCAAGAAACAAACAAATGTCTCTATGTCAACAGATGAAGCAGAATACATAGCTGTTTTTGCATGCTGTCCTCAAGTGCTTTGGATTCAAAACCAAATGCTTGATTATGGCTTTAATTTTCTGCAATCATCCATACACATTGACAATTCTGCTATAATGTTTATCACTGACAATCCAGTTCAACATTCAAAACCAAACACATAGATATCAGATATCACTTTCTGAGAGATTGCTCAGAAAAAGGTCTGATAAACTTGATCAAAGTCCATACCGACAATCAATTGGCTGACCTGTTTACCAAACCATTTGATTCAATAAGATTTGAATTTCTGGTTTAGTCACTTGGTATGATCAACTATGAATAAAACAACTAATATTTTCAAAACATTAATTTCAAACAAGCTTGATTTTGTCAAAGTCCAAATTAACCATCAACAAGCATCTTTCAAAATCAAGATATCAAACAAACATTCATGTTTTCTTATAATCAAACATCTTGAATCACACATACCACTCATGAGAAATGATTTTACACTAGCTCGTTCTTCACTTGGGTTATTTTCCTTTGATAAAGACTGACAGTACTTTGTTTGATATGTGGATAGGCTCAGCATGGGACACCTAACATCACATACAATAGTGAAGAACTAAATTGTAAGGCCCCGTTCCCGGAGACCTCACAGTTGGACAATCACAACATTTTTCAAATAAGATAAATACATTTCATAAAAACATCGCAGCGGATTAAGTTATCAAAAACCATTCATGCATTAATATTTGATGTTGCTAAATAATACATCATTGTATTTTAACAGTTACACAAGAATCATTCAATTATATTACAAAACAACAAAATCATCATGCACGAATGGATGCCAGTCTTTTCCCGCCAAGTAGCCTCACCCGCGTGCCATCCTCAGCAACATCCTTACCTGCCAACTGATATGCATATAAAAAGTCAGTGTTGCTGAGTGAGTTCTAGTTTAATAATATAGAAAAATACACTTTGTAACTTCATTTGGTGATCATTCATCAATATACATAATCAATCATAAAGTGATTCATTATCTTTCTTTCTTTCATTATCTTTCTCTTTCATTAACTAGAATTGCACAAACCAAGAGCCTACATTGTTGGTTGGCAACAGATGTCGAACCCCTGTCGGCAAACGTTTATCATGGTAGCTAACCCATCGACAGTTGATCCACACTGCTAGGCATGAAGCCTGCTCATGAACTAGGATCCCATTCATTCATTGGTCAATCCCCAGGATTGACCCCAGATGTGCATCCTTATGGGCTATACAGCCGCACATCAGTTGAGCTAACGTCAACAAGGTCGTGCACCTCCATTCATTGTGCTTGCAAGGCATTTTATTCATCGTAAGGGCCCGGGGTAACATTCATTAATTTTCACTGTTCCTCTTTTATTCTTTCATGTCCACTTATTATGGATAATACTTATTAAGATGCACATTACATAATCACATAACATGAAAATATTATTGACATAGTAGGAGCAGCATATAAAAAAGAACCAAGCATAATAATCCTTAAACAAGCATAATCTTCCCTTATACAGAAGTCTCCATACTTAAATTCTATTCCTAAAATTTCCAGAAAATCCCAAGTCCTTAGACAAATGCGGATGAACAAATGTGGATGAGCAAATGCGGTTGAACACTTAGCAAATGCGCATGAAGACATAACAAATGCTCATGAAGACTTAACAAATACGCATGAAGACATAACAAATGCGCATGAAGACTTAACAAATGCGCATGAAGACATAACAAATGTGCATGAAGACTTAACAAATGCGCATGAAGACTTAACAAATGCGCATGAACTAAAGACTTTAACTGTTAAATACGGATGAACATAAAAACTAACCTGAAATGCAACTTATGCCATCACCAGTTCCCAATCATCATTCTAACATGAACACAACTTAGATCTATCAATCTAACACTTAGAACATCATAAACTTTAAACGATCGACAAGAGAATCATATAACATAACCATATCATCATAATCGTCTGCACCATACATGAAAAATCATATCTTGTTTTGCAAAAACAAACAACAGTTTCATATGCATATCGGCCCCAAGTAAGCAGAAAACATTTAAAAGAGGGGATCTAGAACTCACCTCTACTGCTTTTGAGTAAAACTCCTCCAAACCCGAGAGCAACCTGGAGTTCAAATGCCTAAACACACCAAAACACAAAACCAAACATAAAAGAACACATAAGAATCAGTCCAGAAGCTGAAAGCTCAGCTGAAACCGAACAAAACACACAAAAACTCACCTTCAAGCCGAATCTTCTTCTTCTTCTCTCTAGAACCGATAAAAACTCTGTTTTTCTTCTTTCTAGTAGTTGAAGCAGTTGGTGCAGCATTGTAGTGGGCGGCCATGCCCACTTTAAACATAAAATAATAATGTTTGTCCTTTTGTACACTTTAGCCCCTCCACTTTTGCAACTTCTCCTTTTGTCATTATTCTTTTCTTAATAAATTTTCGGGTGTTACATAAATTCTCATGATTGTGTGGTCAACAACACATCTTGGTTTATGGTGAGTATTGATCTATCCAACATAGGTTGCTTGTAAAGTAACTACAATACACCAAGTGAAACAGTTTATTAATTGCTCAATCATACAAATGTCTCCTCTGTTATGATTTTCATAGACCGGGAGTACACCAAGCAATTCTTTGTTGTGCTAAGCATAAACCTAAATGACCTAAATCATGATCCAAAAAGATTCCCAATGAGGAACACATCCATCTTGGATTAACAATCAATAAAGTCTTTTAGACTATATTCCTTGTGAATGAATCAAAAGAATCCCAAAGAGGATCACCTTCCAAAGTGAAGTGAAAAAGAATCCCAATGAGGATCAAACAACATGGATCAAATTGAGTATTTATACTCCTAAGTAGCTAGGTCTTAAGTATTGAAAGTGCTTTCTAGCATATCTTGAGGAGGGTTGTTCTACATATACAATCAGATGAGGGTACATACAACTCATATCAATCAACTCAAAACATGATAATCACTCACTGTTTCAATCAATCATTAATACCATGCATGAGTTTAAGTGGATCCAATATCTGCAATCAATATTGTATTAGTCTATGTCTATTCTCTAAGTCATTCAAACAACTCAGTGAGAATTTAAGACTAAGTATGATCTCATGTTATGTGAAAATGATTCATGTTCAAACATGAAAATCATTCATTTATTAGTTAGATAATGTATTATCTTTCTAACTTTTATCAAGCAAGCAATCAATTGGCCTTTGATAATTTCCATTCTAACACATACAAATTTTTGTCATTTTATAAAAGGTTTTTATAAATACGCAAAAATTTAGGGGGATAAAATGAACATGGAAATATCAAAGGCATCAGAATTGTGAATATTCATACATTTTTAAAATTCGAAATTTTCAAAATTTTGAGTTTTTAAATAAAGCCAAGTCAAGCCAGCACCCAAACACAGCAGGTTGACACACATACATATGTACAATATTGCATAATATTTCTTGTGAGTAATATCTTAACATCCATATATTGATAATGTTTAAATTTTAGCATTTTAACATACATTTTAAATCAAATATTTAAACAAACATTTTGAATTAAACAAGTTTCATCAAACAAATGTTCTTTCAAAAGAAAATTTTATCAAACATATGCTTCAGAAGACATTAGGTCAAAACAAACTAAAATCTGAAGTTTTTGAAAACTGTTGTCACATCGGACATACAATCATACATCCGCTGCAGCTACAGTACCATCATAACATGCAAAATACACGAAGTGTATATAGCAAACAAAGCAAACATACATCTGCTATGCACTAGTGAACATACAAGTGTTCACAGCGTATGATGTTGGTAAGGCATCCACAGTGAATACAGTGCCATTCCAAAGTGCATGACTAACATAAGTCATCCGTTGTAGAAACAGTACAAGTGTATACAGCGTATGCCCACAGGTAATCATACGCTGTAAACATTCACACATCACATCCAAGTGTCCACAGCACATGAACAAATGTTTATCCGCTGTGAACAATCAAACACATCATTTTCAAGTGTCCACAACGCATGAACAAATGTTCATCTGCTGTGTACAATCAAACAAATTTTCAAAGTGTCCAAAGCGCATGAACAAATGTTCATCTGTTGTGAACAATCAAAAACCATTCAAGGGTCCACAGCGCATGAAAAAATCTTCATCTGTTATGAACAACCAAACAAAAATTTTTTAAAGGGTCCACAGCGCATGAACAAATGTTCATCCACTATGAACAAACAAACCATTTCAAGAGCATACAACGCATCAACAATTGTTTATCCGCTTGGAAAACAGTGGTCAAAACACAGCGTATGACTTTTCAAGTGTACACAGCGCATGACCAAATGACCATCCGCTATGAACACATTACAACATCATAAGGATCCACAACGTAGAAGTTTAAAATGGTATAGCGTATGCAATGTTCCCACAGCGCATGTGTATTTCACAGCGGACACTTAAAATTAAAATTTTAAGTTTAAACTGTTTACACAGTGGACAAAAAAACTGTTTAAACAGCGGACATTCATTTTTGTCCATTGTATATATAGTTCAACACTTATGATTTTTTCATTCATCACGAGTGAGAGAGAGAAAATCAAAATTTTAAACGTTGCTATAGTGCGTTAAACCCTTAAACCCCCTGATCATCCAAAACTTAAAATCTATTTGATTTTTCTTCTGATTCAAGATCAAACAGGTATAACAACATGATTCGTATCATCAAACATTCATCAAAACATCTTGTTCATCTTATTTGATTCGAACATTGTTCAACCTAAGTCGAACATTGAACCAAAATCAAAATTTGAATCATTTGATGTTATAGACCAAATCAAACACTGAATATGTGTTAGATTGACATAGTCGAAAGTATTAGGACTGTTGTTCTAATATAATTTGATTAAGCGTTCATCGGGTTTATGAACAGTCATGATGTTCTTGCCATAATCATACAAAAACTGATGTCTGATCTTCGAAAATGTGTAAAATGACTCAAAATTTGTTATAACTTAGTAAACATGTTCAAAAGTCATTAACAAACACATAAAGACAGTTAATTTGGCATGGCATTGAACACATAAACATTAAATGCATATTCATTCAATGTGCATTAAATGGTCTTTTTGACTTTACAAGGTCAAACTGAAGTTCATGAACAAGTTGATGTGAATTGAAATTATTGTATGAATTGATCAAAACAAGTTTTTGTGACAAAAAAACACATTGCAAAATCAATTTGAATCAAAACAAATTGAATCAAACAACATTTTCATGATGAAAATTGATCAAACAGTTGACTTTTGATAAGTCAAACTGACTAATTTGTTAAAGTCATTCAAACATACATTTGAAACAAGTCTCAAGTGTTAAGCATACATAATTCATCATTTTATAACAATCACAATAGTCAATGAACACTTGATCAACATTTAATCATTTCAATCATCAACACATATCATTAACATACAAGATACTAACATTTATTTTCTTCATTATAGATATGGAAAATCTAGTATTTGTTAGAGATCATAATCTCTGTGCTTTTCTCAACCCTGATTCACCAAAGGCTAAGAACTACAAAGATATCATACAAGCTATCAGACATACTAGACTTCTTCATGCTATGACAGCAAGACCAGAGATCTATGAGGATCATATAGTCCAATTTTGGACTCATGCTCATCTGGAGCAAATCAATGATCAACAAGTTGTTGTGTCTAACATTCATGAGCATCATATTATTATATCTGAAGAAGTTATAAGGAGAGTTTTGCAACTTGGTGAAGAAGATGCTGAAGGTCCAGTAGAATTCGATGAGAACTATGTTCTATATGTTTTTAGGAAAGTAGGCTATACTGGTACCATTGATAGAAAACAAATTAAGAAATCATACATGTGTGCATAATTCAGATTCTTAATGCAAACATATCAAAAGACAATGACCAACTAGAAGACTGGCTGGGATTCCATTTCTTTGAGAAGCTCTTCTGCAATAGCAAGTATCATTGCTAGAAGACCATTCAACTTTACAGCTCAAATCCTTCATGGAATGATTTACAACTTAACTGAAGTAAGGAACTAGTTTTAGATGTTCCCTAGATTTCTTTATGATCATTAGTGATCTTCTGCCTAACATACCAAGAGAAGGAGTTGTATTTCATCCTGTTCATTTTAATGAACATGTGTTTAATAGAATCAAGTCAAGCCTCTATCAAGAAGATGAGGTTCCTGTTCCACCTCATATGATAGACCATGACCTTCCTGTTCCTGATGTATTTTTTAGGATACCCAGTCAAGGTGACCCTCACATGCTCTTCCAAAATGTGATTCACCAAGATCCAATCATACAGCATGCTCCTATCATTCAAGAAGAAGACGTTGCACCCTTACAAGAGCAAATAGTTCAGGAAGAACAAGTTGCACCCATCCCAAAGCCATTCAATGAACAAGAAGAAGCACAAGAACATGAGCAGATTCAGTTTGAGCATCATTTTCCATCACCACCTCAAAGCCCAACTTTCACTGATCAACAAACACTGTCATCTTTATTGAGAGATATTGATGCTTCATTAGAAGAACAAGCAGTTGACGAAGAAGAGTTTAGCACTTCCTCAGTACAAAAACAAGTACAAGAACACCAAATCACTACAGATCCTGTGAAAGTGATGAACAGACAGTGAAATTCCAACTGAAGAAGAAATAGAGTACTCAAAAGTGTTTCTATTTACTGAGTACAATAAGCTTATAGAAAGTCAAACAATAGAGCTAAAAGATTAAAATAAAAACAAAAAAGCAAAGACAAGGAAATAGAAAAGCTTGAAGCAGATCAAACAGCCTAATAGTTGATTGTTTAGTTTTTAGAACAACTCAAACAATCAAATGAAGAGGTAAAGATGAAAGAACATGACCTCAGTAGTGCAAGGCTAGATATTGCTTACTTAACTGAGCAATCTGATTCAAAAGATGATGAAATTCATGAATTGAAAAGGATTATTGCGACTTAGAATGAAGAGATCAAAAGGCTAAACAGAGAGTTGGAAGATGTGGATCAACATGGAATGAATGAGAAAGAACATTCATATGATCATGAACATGAGTTGAATGAAGAGTTCATTGATCAATCATTATCCAATATTGGAGAAACAAGCTCTAATGATCAACAAATAGAACTAGCCCTTGTCATTCAAGAAGAATCATATTCCATGGATCAATTATTTAGTGAATCCAATCCCTTTGAAAACATCCATTACTCTCCAATTTTGAGGCAACACTTCCACTCTCCTGAACCACATACAGCAGAAACAAGCCTTGTGCCATTCAATCCATTAACAGACAAACAAAAGGAACTGATCAAACAGTTTGCTGAGTCAGTAAATAAGCAAACAGAATCACCCAACAAACAAGCATCATCATCTCAAACTCAAATGAAAACCTATGAAAGAAAGAGGAAAAGGTTGTACTTAGCATCCTTAGTGAAGAAAAAACAGACAGTTGAAGAGGTTGATGAACCTCAATCTCCTCCTTTAAAGTTGCTAAAAGTCAAAACAAAACAAGTGGAGGATGAACCACAATAAACAAGCTCGAAGGCTGCTCTTGAAGAGGGTGAAATTGATCAAGCACTTGAGCAACAACCTATTATTATCATAACTAATTCTGATGAAGAAGAAGAAGGAGAAGACAATAAGATCATTCAAAACATACAAGAACTCTTCCTAGATGATCCTGAAACATTGATGTGAATTGAGTTAGTCACTAGAGGATTTCCTTATGACTCATTTATTTAGCTTAACCTCTCTGAGGTTAAAGACTTGCTTAAAGACTTTCAAGAAGTCATGAAGAATGAAACAGAGCAAACATACAGAAGGTATAAGGAAATTAAGGATCAAGAAGAGTTGCAAAAGAATCTACCTAAGGATCCTCAGATAGAGAAGATGACCTACTCACAAGTTAAAAAGTTGGTTGAGTCATACAAGAGTACCATACAGGTCATATGCAAGAAGATCTCTATCTCAAATGAAAGAAATGGCTAGAGAGATCTACAAGAACATGCTTGTCAATGCATTAAAACCACAAGTCTTCAGGCCTCATCTTGCATCTTCTCTAGCAACTTATCAACAAGCTCCACCTGAGCTTCACCCAATCGAGGAACCTAGACAGTTCATGCCTCACAGGCTATGGCCATAAGGCAATGAGGTCAGAGAAATGATAAATGAGAAAACAAACTTTGTCAAGCTATATGACAATATTACTCTCACTGCTCAAGAAAAATTATGGCATGGAAGTATGATGAAACTTGGGATGCAGTTCTTGTCAAAAGAGTATCTGAACTTGTCCAATACTTAACATACATATCCCAGATTGGATCACTAACATATGAAGACCGTCTTGACCTGTTCCAGTTAAGAATGGTCAATCACACAAACAATCCAAGAGGAGCCAATTTCTATCATATAATAAGATCATACATGAACAAACATCATCATTAAATGAAACAAAAGGCAGACAAAGAAGATAAGCCTCACATTGCTAAGCTAAGAAAAGAACAACAAGAAGCTAGCAAGAGGAAACAGACAAGTGAAGAACCATCCTCTAAGATTGATACAGAATTGTTAGAAAGGATTGGTTACCCTATGAGGCCATCTGATTTAAAGCTGATTATGAAGAAACTTGATGGTAACCAGTACAATCACCCAATTACAAAATGGTATTATGATGAAACCCATTTTGAGGTTATACTTGAAAGAAAACTTAAGGGAAAAGAATTACAAGACATAAGGTTGTTTGATCCAATGGAAATCAAACTCCTTCATCCATCATATGTTTCATTTCTGAAAACAAAGACATTCCCAGCAATAGAAGATATGCTATGTAAGGGAGATTGTTGCTACTTCATACACATGTTAAGAATTTTAGGGACTGTGTACGTGAATGTTGCACTCAAACAGAGGTTAGAAACCAAACAGCAACCACTAACACACATTGAAGGCATAACAGGCATGAGAATATCAGAAAACAACAATCTTGAGATCCTGAAGGGAAATCATGTTATGACTACACTGGTCAGCAACATTGATGTGCAGAGCCTAGATCAATCCACATTGGAGTAACTGGTTAATCTCACTATTAAAAGCAAATATGATGACCAGAAAAGTGTAGTTAACTATTTTGTTGAGCATATTATGAACTGTAGAAATGCATTGAGGATCACACCCTTATCAGATCAAGTTAAAAAAGCTGAAAAAGATCAAGCAACTGAAAAGGATGTAGAAGAATCCTTGAAGGCAACTGCAGAGGTGCAGAAGAGTATAGAAGAAGCTGGCCTTTCTCATTCTTAAAGGTTCCTAACATACAAATAGACAAAACAAACGAACAAACATGTCTAACCTTTCAAACAAACATAACATTCAAACATCAATAACAGACAACAAACAAATCAAAACATCAATCATACATTTAAATCATATATATATATATATATATATATATATATATATATATATATATATATATATATATATATATAATAATCACACATAACAAACAATCAGACAAATAACAAATCACACCAGCAAACATACAAATCAATCATTCAAATCAATCAGATTACACAAGTGTAATCAATGAATCATACAAGCAAACATTCATTTAATCAAACAAACAAGTAACCATTCAATCAGATATGAAATCAATCTATCATAAAATTATACATGAGTAATCAGTAAAACATACATGTAAACATACAATCAATCATACAATAATTCAAGTAAAACAAACAAACATAATAAATCTGTCCAGCAAACATACATATCAAACAATCAATCAATCATACATGTAATCATACATACATACATATAACCAAGCAATCATACAAGCAAACCGATAATCATACAATAATTCAAGTAAAACAGACAAACAGACAATCATGCAATCAAACAAACAATCAATCAAGTCAATTATGCAATCATCAACAGAAGAGATGGCAACATCATTAACAAGCACCAACATACACACATTATTTCTAACAAATAAAACATTAACAAGCAAACATTAAAAAGATGGCAACATCATCCATAGGGGGAGTATTGTTGGACTCTACAAGTGCTTTAATGGAATTATGCTTAAAAGGATAATACTTTTCATAATCAAACATAATGTGTTCTAACATTCAAACAATCATTAACTAACACGTTAGTATCATTAACACTCATAACATACACTAATCAGTGTTTAAGTTTCTTTTTCAGGATTGTAGATAAAAGAAATTTTGACCAAGTGTCGGCAGTGGATGAAGAACTGCCCACGGCGGATGTACAAGAGGATGCAGCTGATGAAGATCAAGTCCAAGTGCTTGTAGCGAATGAAGACATCCCACAGCAGATGAGTAACATACAGTGGATGCCTGTCCACAGCGGATGTTCATCCACAACAGATGAACACTCCACAGCGGATGTTCATCCACAGCGGATGAACATCCCACAACGCACAACAAACAATACAAACACTTCACAGCGGACAGCATCCAATGCACAGCAGACAAGTGATCTGACTTCCAAAGCGGACATCTTAACATCCATATCGGACAGCTTATAGACTTAGGATTTTTATGTAATTTTCATTTACATAAGGGTAGTTTAGTAATTGTATATAGCTCTGTGTATAGGCTATAAATAGCATACTACTCTAATCCTTTGTATGCTTTTGAACATTTAATACAGTCAAGCAGTTATTATCATCCAAGCACTAGCAATCATACAATCACACACAAACATACACACAGTGATATCATAGCATCTATCATGGGTTTCTGCACCATGATTGATGTTTGTTGAATACAAAATATAACAATCTATTATTATATCTTGTTTGAGAGATTTGAAAAGATCCTTGGGGAAATCAACATGTGTATGTTCTTATTGTTCAAATAAGTTCATATTCAGCCTTCATTTGTTGATTTCATTACTCTTCACTATTTTCAGAAACAATTTAAGTGTCTGTTCCACTACCACTTTAACTACGGGGGCGTATTAAAGTGTATGGATATTTATGTATTTATGATGTATTCATTATATTGTTCAAGAGGGTGTTTCTTATTTTAAATCTTTATATATAGGGAGATTGTATTATGTTTATTTAAGGAATGAGATACCCTAAACACTTTTGTGGAGATCATCGCCTTTTAATGCCAAAAGTTCACTGACGTCAACGTGAAGGTTGATGCGCGAGTTTTGTGTGTATATTTTCATAGAAGATTTCACACAGATTCAGTTTAAAATTTTTTTCACTTACACTAAACTACACACACAAAGACAAGTGTATCTATCATGGGGTAATATAGTAACAATAAAAACCAAGTCTCAATCTGTAAACACACGCAGGGGTCTACTCAACAATCATTATAATTGACTATCAGATTAGTTTTGATTTAGAGAACTAATTAGTTTGTTTTAAGTTACCAACTTTTAATTTTTTAAAACAACAATATAATTGAAATAAAAAGTAAACAGACAGAGACATTTGGTGATTCTTTCAATAAAGTAAGGCTATTATCATAATTTAGTTTCTACTTGATATTGATTAATACAATGTTTATAAATGTGAGTCAGCATGAAGTTATTGTAAATTGACTCCATAGTCATAAGGAATGCTGCAATTACTGAATTTTAAGACAATCACCGAGGCCGTAGTAGGTAATAATTATACACCCTTTTAATTTATGATTTATGAAAACATAAATTAATGTTGAGAGAGATTTGATTAGGTTCATTTGTAACATACTATTAATTTTGAGAAAACATAACAATTACTCTAGATTTCCTAGAAAACATAAAAAGAAACCTGCAAATGATTAGAAAGTTAAAATGATATGATTTCTAATAACCATATCTACTTCATTAGCCATGAGTTATTATGAAGACCGGTTTGGTGAATCAAAGTTAGCGGATACATTTTTTAACATTGTATGACATTCATTATTACAAATCATAAGTATATAACTCCTCATTTGTAACACCCGGAAATTTATTAAAAGGAAAAGAAAAAAAGAGTAAAAAGAAGGAGAAGTGAAACATTTCACAGTAAAGGGGGTTAAAGTATGCAAGTGGCAAACTTGTCTATTAAGGGTTCAAAAAGCAGGGGATGGCCGCCCACACCCCTATTTCACACCTGCTTTCGGCTGCAAGAAGAGAAGAAGAAGTTCCAACTGGATTTTTAGTGTGAGAAAGCTGAAATTCTCCTAGAGGTTAGATTTTCTTGCATTTTCTGTTCGGTTTCAGTTGGATTCGAGTTGCTGGACCAATTTTTATGTGTTCTTTTATGTTTGGCAGCTTGTTTCGATGTGTTTAGGTGCTAGAACTCCCATTTGCTCTCGATTCAAAGATGTCTTACTCAAAAGCTGCTAGAGGTGAGTTCCAGATTCCCTTATTTTACTTGTTTTAAACTTGTTTAGGGCTGAAATGCATATTAGCTGAATTTTTACAATCGAAGCATGAGTTTTCTACATTTTTGCATCTAATGTGTATGCGATGTGTGTGTTTTAAATGCCTTCTTTGATGTTGCTTAGTTGTAAGCTCTGTTCTAAGTGTTTAGCATGTTAGATCTGTGCTAAGGATATTTTAGAATGAGGATTTGGAACTGGTGGAATAGCCTAAGTAATGTGTTCATCCGCATTTGTATTTTATTCATCCGCATTTGTTGGAGTTCTTCCGCATTTGCTGATCATTTAACCGCATTGGTTTTATGTTCAATACTTAAGTAATTTTGTTCATCCGCATTTGCTTTTGTTTTTTCGCATTTGTAAGTGTTCATCCGCATTTGCTGAACTTCAACCACATTGGTTAAGTTCATTCACCTAAGACTTAGCTCATCCACATTTAGTATTGTTTATCCGCATTTGGACTTGTTCATCCGCATTTGGTTCACCCGCATATCTTTAGACACTTGGAATATTTTTCTGAGACTTTCATCAGCATTTGCTTGTTCGCATTTGTTGAACATTCAGCCGCATTGGCTTATGTTCATCCGTATTTCTTTGGGGACTTAGGATTTTCTGAAATCTTGGGAAGTAGAATGTAATGTTAAGTTCTGAAATGTTTTGATGGTTTATGCCTGTTGATGTTATGTATGATTGTGGGCTGTGGTTGATGTTCTATATTACGTATTAGTATGTGACTTTACGTGGTGTGTTAATACTCTTGTACGTAACGTATTATTGTAATGAAAGTGGAAGATAAAGATAATGAAAAATGGAACGTAACGAATGAATTAAAAGTCTTGCAAGCATATAAATGGGGTTCACAACTCTTTATGGGTTGCCACCTCGATAGTGTGCCGAGTGCACACCTAAAGGTCAGTCTTTATGACTGATAGAAACATGTGAAACGGGATCCTTGCCACTTGCCCCCATGATTTTAGTCGCTTTGTGCACTGAAGATGGGGCATAGTACATGGCAAGATCTAGATAGAAGTGAAAGATAATAAATGATTATTATCAAGATGTACGTATGATGTGTGATCATGAATGAAAGTAAAGGAAAGGTTTTTTTAAAAGTAAAGTATTTTATTATGTAAACTAAAACTCACTCAGCATCACTGACTTTTTATATGCATATCAGTTGGTAGGTAATATATAATGCTGAGGAGGTGCAGGCATGGATGCATAAGCTACTGGGGACAATTCGAGCCTAGCATTCAAATTTTGAACATGTTAATGCATTAATATAATTTTGGGTTGTAAATGAAATGATGTGATACTTGACATTTTTTTTATTCATTAATGAAAAGTTAAATTTTCGCTGCAAAATGAGATGTTTTATATTATTTATGCGATGATTGACCAACTGTAAGCGTCTCGGGGACGGGGCCTTACAAGTTGGTATTAGAGCCAAAGTTTAAGAGAATTAGATAAATTATTTTCAAAAACCTAAAACTTAAACTGAGAATGGGACAAGAAAGGGAAAGGGATGCCAGTCCTAGTAGCTACATGCCTGCAGATAAATGTTTCATGTAAACGTTTTATGTAAATTAATGGAAAAAGGAATTATGTGCGTGTGCTATGTGAATTATGTGGTCTTAGTAGATTTGGATACTGATGTAGTCAGGATAGGAAATGCTTGGGGGATGAAGAGTAAAGTAAGTGGCTAATCACAACTGGCCACTGTAGTTAGGTACTTACTATACTTGACATAATATGAGCTATTACCTTGAATGACCGTGTTGGTGTTTGAATCTTATAGTGTTTAGAGGATGGCGGGTGGTAGATCTTCGAAGGCTTCTCGAGGTGGAGTACATGGTGGTCGTGGTGCTGGAACACGTGCCATAAGGAATAAGGCTATGACTGCTGAGACGACTCCTGCAGAGCCCGAGCTTCATCACCAAGAAGGGGGTGATGAGAGTGCTAATCAGAGAGCCTCTGTGAAGGAGACAGTAGTGGAGGAAGTCCATCTAGGTCATGCAGAAAATTCTGCCATCTATGGTGACCGAGGTTATTCGTGCTGCGAGGGAGTATGAAAAGAAAGAGAAAGAAGAGAGGAAGAAAACCGTTGGGAGAGGGGGTGAGGAGAGAGGTTCAGGTGAGGGGGAGCAACTAGAAACTAAGATGGTTGTCTCCAGTGACAAAGAAGAATAGGAAGTGGTGCAGGAAACTATAAAGAGGTGCAGCTATGGGGCATTCCAAAGATGCAAGCCCCCGACTTTTGATGGAAATAGGAATGCTGCTGCTGCTCACCGATGGGTGAGAGAAATAGAGGCTGTATTGGATATTAGCGAGTTCTGAGAGGATCAGAAGGTAAAGTTTGCTACCCACTCATTTGTGGATTCGGCCTTGTGTTGGTGGGACAATATTGTCCAGGCCGAGGGTAGCAGGGCTTGGGAGAATGAGCTGGAATGAACTGAAGAAGATGGTGATCGAGGAGTTTTGTCCTCATAGGGAACTTGATAAGATTGAGAGGGAGTTCTTACAGTTGGAAGCGGGAACCATGACACACCAGCAGTATACGACTAAGTTCAATGAGATGGCGAGGCTGGTGCCAGATCAGGTGATGCATGTGTCAAGAAAGATCAAGAGATACATCCAGGGTCTGCTATCCATAGGCATTTGATTGCCGCTCGGCCGAGTACGTTTAGGTTGGTGGTTGATCTGGCAAGGAGGTTGTATGATGAAAGGGAGGAGATGGCAGTAGTGTAAGTGAGTAAGAATAGTAGTGGTGACAGGAACTGGAATGGGAAACGATTTGGTCATGGTGGTCTCACCCCGAGCAACAAAAAGACAAGGGTGGATGACCGGAGGGTAGTTTCGGCGGGTACAGGGACGAAGAGGTGTAGTAAGTGCGGGAAGGAACATATGGGAAAGTGTAAGTGGGGACTGAATGTCTGCTTCAAATGTGGGAAGCCTAGTGATATGGCAAGGGATTGTGGGGTGGTGAGGTGCTACAACTGTGGTGAAGAGGGCCATCTGAGCAGGGATTGCAAGAAACCAAGGGCTGAGAACTCCAGGGCGAGAAAGGGGATCGAGAAGGAGAAGGAAGGGCAGAGGGAAAAGGCTAGAGCATTTACTATGAACTAGGAGTAGGCTAGGGTGGATCCCGATGTTGTGTCAGGTACCTTCCTAGTAAACCAAATTTGTGCCTCTATGCTTTTCGATTCTAGTGCTAGTAAGAGTTTTATTTCTACTGCCTTCTGTGCTAAGTTGCCTGTTAGAAGTAGAAGTATTGATGAGCCCTTTGATGCAGAACTGCCATTGGTAAGTCTACCAGGATTTTTGATCTGATAGAGGATTGTGACATAGAGTTGGAAGGCCATAGGTTCTCTTCTAGATTACTCGTGATGCCCCTAGGAAGATTCGATGTGGTTCTAGGAATGGATTGGCTAGCACCCTATGAGGCAAATATTATGTGTCGCAAAAAGATGATTTGTTTGACCGCACCTGATGGGAGTTAGGTGACGATTTACGGTGATAGGGTCAGTATGGTTCTGAAGGTATTTTTAATGGTGGTGGCAGAGAAGTGCATGAAACGTGGGTGTAGTGCCTACTTGGCTTATGTGAAAGATGTTGATGCATTAGTACCATGATTGTCCGACGTACCGGTCGTGTGTGACTTCCCGGACGTATTCCCGGAGGATCTACCAGGTGTGCCACCGAACCGCGAGATCGAGTTCTAGATTGATTTGATACCGGGTGCCTAACCTGTTGCCAAGGCACCGTATCGATTAGCTCCCTCCGAGATGAAGGAACGGATGGTTCAGTTGCAAGAGTTGTTGGATAAGGGGTTCATTCGACCAAGTATCTCTCCCTGGGGTGCTCTGGTCTTGTTTGTAAAGAAAAAGGACGGTAGCATGAGGAAGTGCATCGACTACCGTGAGTTGAACAAGTTGACAGTGAAGAATCGGTACCCACTACTGAGGATTGATGACTTGTTTGATCAGATTCAAGGTGCCAGTTGGTTCTTAAAGATAGATCTCCGATCTGGTTATCATCAGCTAAAAGTTAAAGAACAAGATATCCCAAAGACCGCGTTTCGGACGCAATACGGGCATTATGAATTCCTTGTTATCTCTTTCGGTTTAACCAACGCTCCAGCTGCTTTTATGGATTTGATGAATCGGGTGTGTCGACCGATGTTGGATAAATCAGTGATTGTGTTTATCGATGATATCCTGAATTATTCGAAGAGCGAAGAAGAGCATGCCGGTCATATTTGCGAGGTATTGGAGATGCTTAGAAGAGAGAAGCTGTATGCTAAGTTCTCCAAATGCGCGTTCTGGTTGCGGGAAGTTTAGTTTTTGGGTCATGTGGTTAATTCTGAAGGGATTATGGTGGACCCGACAAAGGTGGAGGCGGTGATGCAATGGAAAACTCCAAAGATGCCATCCAAGATCCGCAGTTTCTTGGGTTTAGCGGGCTATTACCGGAGATTCATCCAAGAATTTTCTAAGATAGCCTCACCATTGACCAAGTTGACCTGCAAGGAGGTGAAGTTTGTATGGGGTCAAGAACAGGAGAATGCTTTTGATGAGATAAAGACGAGATTGACTCAAGCTCCTGTCTTAACATTACCGAAAGGGAGCAAAGACTTAGTGGTCTATTCGGATGCTTCTTATTCGGGGTTGGGTTGCATGCTGATGCAGCGAGGGAGGGTAATAGACTATGCGTCCCAACAGTTGAAAACCCATGAGGCTAATTACCCTACTCATGATCTGGAGTTAGCGGTTGTGGTCTTTGCATTGAAGATTTGGAGGCACTACTTATACGGGATGAAGTGCACTATCTTCATTAACCACAAGAGGTTGAAGTGGTTCTTCAAGCAAAAGGATCTCAATATGAGGCAAAGGAGGTGGGTAGAGTTGATCAAGGACTATGATTATTAGATCCACTACCATCCGGGCAAGGCCAATATGGTGGCGGATGCTCTTAGCCGAAAGGAGAGACCGAGCTGATCCGAGTGAAAGCTTACCAGTTGGTGATGACCTCCAACGCGATGAAACAGGTCAAGGAGTTTTAAGATGAGGTGTTGAATGAAGATCGCCTCAACTCCGAAAGGATGAAGGGTCTAGTCGCGGAGTTGGGTGAGAAGACTCTCGGAGTTAGAACCCGCTTTGGGCGAATGTGGATCCCTCGTTATGGAGACCTACGGGGATGAATCATGGATGAAGCTCATAAGACTCGATACTCAATTCATCTCGGTGCTACAAAGATGTATCATGATATGAAGAAAGACTACTGGTGGCCGGGTATGAAGCGCGATGTAGCAGAGTATGTGAGCAAGTGCCTTACTTGCCTGCCTGTGAAGGTGGAACATCAGAAGCCATACAGGAAGATCCAACCCTTGGATATACCCGAGTGGAAATGGGAGCACATCACCATGGATTTCATTACAAAGTTACCACGTACGGCAAGGGGGTACGATGCCATATGGGTGATAGTTGACCATTTGACTAAGAGTGCTCACTTTCTACCAATCCGCGAGACGTATTCATCTGAGAGGTTGGCGGATCTATTTGTCAAAGAGATTGTGACTCGTCATGGTGTACCGGTGTCTATAGTATCTGACCGTGACACTCGGTTTACATCTAAGTTTTGGAAGAGATTCCATGATGCGATGGGGACGAGGTTGCACATTAGTACGGCTTACCATCCTCAGACAGATTGTTAGTCAGAGAGAACCATACAGACGCTTGAAGATATGCTCCTAGCATGCGTCATTGACTTCAGAGGAAGTTGGTACGAACACTTACCGTTAGCCGAATTCTCATACAACAACAGTTATCATGCCAGCATTGGTATGCCACCGTATGAGATGCTGTACAGAAGGAAGTGTAGAACGCCTGTATGTTGGGGCGACATTAGGCAGAAGGAGTTAGGGAGCATCGAGGTGATTGAGGCTATGACCAGAAAGTTAGAGAAGATCAAGGCCTTTATGAAGGCGGCAAAAGATAGACAAAAGTCGTATGTTGACAATAGGCATAGACCGATTGAATTCAAAGTGGGTGATAAAGTTATGTTGAAGTTTTCATCTTAGAAGGGGATCATGCGGTTTAGAAAGTGGGGTAAGCTAAGCCTGAGGTATATAGGACATTTCCGAATCATTACTCGAGTAGGAGAGGTCACCTACAGGTTGGAGCTACCCGATGAGTTAAGTGGGACTCATCCAACATTCCATGTATCTTATCTAAGAAAGTTCTTAGCCAAAGAAGATATGATCGTGCCACTGGAGGACATTGAGGTAGATGAACGGCTTAATTATGTGGAGCAGCTAGTGGCCATCATTGACAAAAAAGAGAAGAGGCTAAGGAATAAAGTGGTTCCACTGGTGCAAGTACACTGGAGGCACAGGAAGGGGTCCGAGTCTACATGGGAATCTGAGAGAGAGATGAGGTAGAATTACCCACAACTGTTCGAGGAGTGGCAGGTTTCAAGGACGAAACCTATATAAGGGGGGTGGACTTGTAACACCTGGATATCTATTAAAAGGAAAAGAAAAGAAGAGCAAAAAGAAGGAAAAGTGAAACATTTCAAAGTAAAGGGGGTTAAAGTGTGGAAGTGGCAAACTTATCTATTATGGGTTCAAAAAGCAGGGGATGGCCTCCCAAACCCCCTTTTCACATCTGCTTTCGGCTGCAAGAAGAGAAAAAGAAGTTCCAACCGGATTTTTAGTGTGAGAAAGCTAAAATTCTCCTAGAGGTTAGGTTTTCTTGCATTTTCTGTTCGGTTTCAGTTGGATTTGAGCTGCTGGACCGATTTTTATGTGTTCTTTTGTGTTTGGCTGCTTGTTTCAGTGTGTTTAGGTGCTAGAACTCCCATTTGCTCTCGGTTTGAAGAAGTCTTACTCAAAAGCTGCTAGAGGCGAGTTCTAGATTCCCCCATTTTACTTGTTTTAAACTTGTTTAGGGCTGAAATGCATATTAACTGAACTTTTTACAACCAAAGCATGAGTTTTCTATGTTTTTGCATCTGATGTGTATGCGATGTGTGTGTTTTAAATGCCTTCTTTGATGTTGCGTAGTTGTAAGCTCTATTCTAAGTGTTTAGCATCTTAGATCTGTGCTAAGGATATTTCAGAACGAGGATTTGGAACTGGTGGAATAGCCTAAGTAACGTGTTCATCCGCATTTGTATTTAATTCATCCATATTTGTTGGAGTTCATATGCATTTGCTGATCATTCAACCGCATTGGTTTTATGTTCAATACTTAAGTATTTTTGTTCATCCGCATTTGCTTTTGTTCTTCAGCATTTGTAAGTGTTCATCCGCATTTGCTGATCTTCATTCGCATTTGCTGAACTTCAACCACATTTGTTAAGTTCATTCACCTAAGACTTTGCTCATCTGCATTTAGTATTATTTATCTGCATTTGGACTTGTTCATCCGCATTTGGACTTGTTCATCCGCATTTGAACTTGTTCATTCGTATTTGGTTCACCCGCATATCTTTAGACACTTGGAATATTTTTCTGAGACTTTCATCCGCATTTGCTTTTTCGCATTTGCTGAACATTCAGCCGCATTGGCTTATGTTCATCCGTTTTTCTTTGGGGACTTTGGATTTTTTGAAATCTTGGGAAGTAGATGTAATGTTAAGTTCTGAAATGTTTTGATGGTTTATGCCTGTTGGTGTTATGTATGATTGTGGCCTGTGGTTGATGTTCTATATTACGTATTAGTATATGACTTTACGTGGTGTGTTAATACTCTTGTACGTAAAGTATAATTGTAATGAAAGTGGAAGATAAAGATAATGAACAGTGGAACGTAATGAATGAATTAAAAGTCTTACAAGCATATAAATGGGGTTCACAACTCTTTATGGGTTAGCACCTCGACAGTGTGTCGAGTGCACACCTAAAGGTCAGTCTTTGTGACTGATAGAAACATGCGAAACGGAATCCTTGCCACTTTCCTCCATGACTGTAGTCGCTTTGTGCACCGAAGATGGGGCATAGTACATGGCAGGATCTAGATAGAAATGAAAGATATTAAATGATTATTATCAAGATGTACGTATGATGTGTGATCACGCACGAAAGTAAAGGAAAGGTTTTTATTGAAAGTAAAGTATTTTATTATATAAACTAGAACTCCCTTAGCGTTGCTGACTTTTTATATGCATATCAGTTGGTAGATAATCGATGATGCTGAGGAGGTGCAGGCATGGATGCATAAGCTACTGGGGATAATTCGAGCCTGACATTCACATTTTGAACATGTTAATGTATTAATACAATTTTTGGGTTGTAAATGAAATGATGTGATACTTGACATGTTTTTTTATTCATTAATGAAAAGTTAAATTTCCGCTTCAAAATGAGATGCTTTATATTATTTATGCAATGATTGACCAACTGTAAGCGTCTCGGGGACGGGGCCTTACATCATTCAAATGTAGATGTTACCTATTAAAATATTGACATAAGATTACAATAACATAACATAAATATTACCACATCATTAGTTCATCACAAGTTATATAAGTTTTACCAAATTACGATGATATTAATAGTTAAGCTTATAATGAGCTTGAACATTACCACAAAAGTAGAAGATAGTAATGAAGTCATCGGTACAGTAGAACAATCAATCAGAAATAAAACTTTTTGTCTCTTTTGAACTAACGAACATGAGGGTGTGGTAAATTCAACATGGGGGTATATGGAGGCTGGATGTGTGGATTTGCCTCTCTAAGCATGACTTGCGTTTGGCTTCTGAGGCTTCACTTTTGTTTTTTCAATTTTTTTTGTTTAAGCTCATTTGGTCCATCATAGTCTGTTTTAAGCTTGAAAAGATAATTTAAAAGAATTGGGTACTAAATCATCAGCTTTGTAAGAGTTTTGAAAATATTTGATGTACAAATGATATGATTAATATATACAGTTTGGAGCTCATCAAAGGCCTTTAGCTATAGATATGTAAGTGAAGTTCATGTTTGAATTCAATGTGAGGATATATGCCTGTAAAAATAAAAATTTACTTGCAAGTAATTACCACATATCATATTTAGGTTTTTTGGAATAAATACACTATTCACATATTCATAAACATGACCTAACATACAAGTCAACTTATCAGTGGTTAACTACATAATGAATCAATCTTTTAGATAAATTAAATCATATATATTCTAAACATATGATTTTACGTATAGTGTACTTAATAATGTACATCCTTAGTTAGACAATTTATATATATAACTTTACTTTATAGTAAAATTCGTAATTACTTTACTTATCAATACTATTCCGTTGCAAAGTCTTGTCCAAATATAACTTACTAAAAATCCATCCAACCCGATCTGACCCTATATGTAACTTAGGTTTAAAATTCATTGACTTTGATTATTTTCAATATAAACTTAAAGCCTGAACACATTTGTGGAAGTATAACATGCAACCTGAAACTATATTCATCAATTTGATTAAGGTATCCATGAAATCACTATGTGGATAAACTGTAGCAAATTTATCATTTTCATTGAGATCACTATTCTTGCAATATGTAGGACCATGTGAAGGGTGGTCAATATAATTAGTCTTATAATGAGGAGAGGTTTAGAACACTTAACAATTTAAATAGGGAACTGGGTTTGAGTATGATGATACTAAGAACACAAGTAATTAGTGAGACAGAACTAAGAACAAGAACAAACAAGTATGGTTTTCAAGGATGTTGTATATTGCTCTCAAGTTCTATTACAAGTGTTTTCAAAGCATATTTAAATTACAAGGACTTGAGACTCTTTATACTACATCCTACAACCATCAATACTTAGAAAGATAGTTGGAAACACTAATCTAGACAACAAGATCAATGTAGCGTCAAAAGGCAGATTGCCTTTTGACTAGTGACTATGACATGCCATAGCTCATATCCTTTTCTAATACAAAAAGGTTTACAGGTACAAAAGTAGGAAGTTACAGACAAAGACCTTAATCTACAGTTTACGAAAGCATGGACTTGTCACCAACTCATACAAGTTGGTGAGTCTTCAGAGTTGTAGCAGAAAGGGTGTCAGCTTTATGTAAAGTATATCAGAGAAAGCATCTTTTCTCTATCTTCAGAAGAAATCAGTCTTCATAGCAAATTGGCTTCGGAAAACTTTCTCTCTGAAGCTTCGGAATACTTCATCTTTGGCTTCGAAAGATTTTGGACTTTGGCTTCGGAAGATTTTACACTTAGAGTATTTTCTGTGGAGAGTGTAACACTTCCGCAGAAACTTCTTTGGGACTTTGGTTTCGGAAGATTTTACACTTAAAGTATTTTATGTGGAGAGTGTAAAACTTCCGCAGCAACTTCTTCCTTGTACCTTCAGTGCATGCATGCAGGAAGACTCTTGGTTGTTTTGGCTTCTTTGGTTGCATCAGTCTTATAATCTTCTGATATTACCTTACAAACTCCCCTAGGCTGATGCTACCAAAATAGAGTTCTTCAGATGTTGACAGTCCTCATTAGGATCAAGATCATGCCTCTCTTCATCATATGGTCAGGATCCTTCAGACTTTCATAGTATCTTCTCATGTCATAGAGATCATGTAGAGGAAGATCAAGCATATCTTGCCAGAAGTAGACATCTTGACCTCCTTGATCTCTGATGACATACCATCTGTCCGGATTAGCAGCAAAACTCCAGGACAAGATGGGTCTTCCATTGGCAAGAGGCTCTACTTTAATGGGAGTTGGTTGAGCAGCCTCTTCATGCACTTCCTCATGATGCTCTAACTCATCCTGAGGTGTGGAGGTGGATGCCTTAGTTTTCTTCTTCTTTGAAACACTTTTCCTGGCCATCCTTTTCCTCCTCTTTGAAGTTTTCAACTGAGAGGACTGGTTTTTAGCACCAGATTGATCTGTTGTGTCCCTCTCAATTGGGATCTCTTCTCTCACAGGTTTAGATGGAGAGAGAAGAGAACCCTGCTATGGATCAGAAGATGAAGTTGGCTGAGATGCAGCTCTAGGATCAGGTTGTGTTGTCTCAGGGGGTTCAACCTTCACCTCAACTTCAAGTTGAGCTGGACTTAGTGGAGAATGCAAGTCTACAAGCTCTCCCTTTTTGATCTTTAGCTTGATCACTCTTATATGCTCATCCATAGTGGATAGAGACATAGGACCAAGCCTCCTTTCGGAGAATCCATGCAGCTTCAAGAAGCTCATCATCCTTTGTCTATCTTCAGACTTCTTTTGGCTTTTGTGGATGATAGCCCTTTACCTTGCAGCTTCTTCCCTTAACTTTCTTTTAGAAGCTTTTCTTTCTTTTGTGGCTTATTCCTCCAGATGCTTTAGATATTCAAACTCAATGTACTCAAAGGATAAGGGAAGAAGTGAAGCTGCTTGATAGAGTCCTGTGGCACTCAGGTAGTTGATCATATTCATTCTTTCATCTTCCCTATCTATCTGAGGTTGTGCAGCTGTCACAGTCTCTGTCTCAGGACTTTCTTGAACTGGGGAGAGGACAGGAGCATGTTTGTAGAACCTTTTAAGTCTCCTTTCTTCCTTAATCTTGAGGAGCAATGCTGCATCCTCTGCCTCCCTCTTCTTCTTTGACAACTCAGTGCTAGCCAGCTCATTCAACTCTTCTAAGGCGAGAGATATGAGTTCATCAACATTATAGTTCCTGGTCCCAGGTAGTTTAGCCTGGCTGCCCTCAACTTATCATCTTGAGTGTTTGGCCTGGGGGCAGTTCGGATAGTAGCTTGCATGAAGCCTGAGGACACTCCTGAACTCTCTCCCCTTAGCTTCCTCTTCCTCTCTCTCTCTCTCTCTTCTCCTCCTCTAACTCCTCAGAGGTCATTTTCCTCTTCCCTTTGTCACGCACAGGCCTTGGTGACTCAGGATGGAGAGAGCTTTGACCTTCATTGCTTGGTTCAGCAGTCAAGCTCTAGCCAGCGAGAGGATGTGAACCACCTTCACCAGCTGGTGCCTCACTGAGGGTACTGGGTGCTGAAGGAGATCCTGTCTCAAGGTTCACAGGCTCAACTTCTGGGCCTTCAGTCAAGGTTTTCCCTTCAAAGCTAATCTCAGGGTCCACCTCAATATCCAGTTGACCAAAAATCTCTCCTGCTAGCCTCTATCTATATAGTTTTGATCTCATCTTGAACTCTTCAACCACCCTTCCTTGGATCCAATCTGCTAATCTCTCAGCTTGTCTGTTTTGGCTTGGGTTGACAAGTGGGAGATCAACCACATGGATGCACTTATAGAAACTCAGGTTTGTAAAATTGAAGATCTCTTGTTGACCCTGAGCCCTAGAGATGATAAGAGCCCTTTTTTCTATGTCGTACCTTCATCCCAAGATTGGGTTCTCAGAGTGACGAGATAGGGTAGACATGGCTCTGGGTATACCCTCCTTAAATAGGCTGTCTATGAGTGAGTCCACATCAATATGGACTTGAGGAGGTTATTGAGTATAGACTATTGCAAGTAAGAGTGATGAATCCTCTAAGTCCATACTTTGAGAAGAACTCCTAGGTTTTGTGACTGTTCTGACTTTCTCCCCCTTTTTGGTAGCATCACTTTCTTGAATAAGTGAGCTGGGGGGTAAGTCTATCACATTCACAGGTTCTTTTAAACATGGTTGAGTTGTTCTTTGTGGTCTCTCAGCTAGCTTACCCTTGAGATCGATGATCTCAAGTTGCTGGTCATTGACCCTCTTTTGTAAGATAATCACCTGAGATTCCAGGTGACTAATCTTGGAGACTAAATAGGTGTAAGTTTTGGTCAATGTGAGCACCTTTAGTTTCAGACTCCCCTCATCTTCATCAGAAGAATCATGAGGGGATGAGAGAATAGGACTAATGTCTTCTTCCTCATCACCAGCATAGTGTTCTTGGCGGCTGGATTTCCCCTGCATCATGACAACTTCAAGAGAAGTGTCAAGAGAATGGGTTGCCATGGTCGAGGTCTGACTGATGTAATCACTTTCTAAAGTGAGAGCCTTTTCCATATGGATCTCCTGAACAAGTTCAGGAAGATCCACCTTAGTGGGGGGTGGATGATATGGGCTAGACATGGGTGAGACAGGAGTACTCATCTTTCCTTGAGTAGGGGTGGAGAAGAGAGACTCATGGTACTCACTGAAGCCCATATCTTCATCATCATAGAAGTCAAGGATGGGAATTGGTTGGTTGAGATCCAGCGGCTGGGGATGGTAACTATCTCCTGAAGGTTGTTCACTAGAGTGTTGAGACTCTGAGTGAAGGCATAAGGCTGGTTGGGTTGTGAACTTATCAGGCTGAGCATAAGGAACCTAAGCACTGATCATTTGAGATATGGGAGTGGTTTCTCCTCAGGGGAAGTGGGAGCTCGAGTGTCCACTTCCTCCTGTAAGGTTGGTGATATGGGGGCCTACATAAGCTAAATGGCATGAGCAGGGGTTCGTTTGGTTTTTCTCTGGTAGGTTATGGTTATTGTGGGCTGTATTTATGGTTGGAAGGTGGAAGGTGTGGGTTCAACACTAGCTGGTGCTGCTAGGTTGCCACCTTGAGCAATGAGCTCAAACATTTTTGGGACTAGGGTTGTTTCTACCCCGGAGAAGCCAACAGTTGGCTTCCTCATTATTTTAAAGATCCCGGGCTTCATCTGTCCCAGTTTTAGAATATTACCTGTTCCCCTTAACTATGTGCCCAGTTCACAGTTGAGAATGTGTGTACATATCTAGGGAACATGTAATACTCTAAGGAGTCCAAGTTAACAAGAAAATTAGTATATACAAATTGAGAATACCTGAACTTGACCCCCTGAACCATTCCATGGACTATGAAGGAGAAGTCTTCTGAAGACTGGTCCCATCCTCCATGCTTGTTGGACAAGCTGTGTATGACAACATGGAGGAGGTACTTCCATTGAGATAAGACCTTCCCTTTTCTGAAGGTTTTGATAGAGAAGTCACCCTCATAGCCCATCTGTGCAAAGGAATGGTTGACTGCAGCTTTGGGAAAGGACAAGTCTCCTTCTACATCATCCAGCTGAAGATGTGTGTTTATGGTGGCCGGAGTGATGAAGATTGTCCTCCCCTACACTGTGGCAGATAGTGCCTTCTCCCCGTCCATGGTGACCTTTTCGCAGGTCTGCCAGAACTTTAAAAAGTGATCCTCATAGAGAGGAGGATCAATGGTGAGGGAGGTGAAGTAGTTGGACAAAGAAAGGTAACGACAAACCTCTGAGAAACCTGGGTCTTTCTCAAAGTCTAACAGAGCAACCTGATTATGTTGCCTGTGAAGATGCATGGAAAAATCGGGTTGGTTTCTGCGGTCAAGGTTGGCCATTTGAAGTAGCTTCGTGATGTAGGAAGATAAGAACGAAGGCGGTTTATGGGTGAAATTAGGTTAGAGAATTTGCAGATGAAGAGGAGAGTAAGAAGAGGGGATACCGTTGTGAGAATATATATGAAATGGATTTGAGACAAGTTAAAGCAAAAGGATAAACTTTGAAATCCGGATGTCAGTCCCAACTCTGAAAAAATGCCCAAAAAGGTAGTTTTCTTGGAAGTTGAAAATCTTCCAAAGATATTTTTAAGAGTTGTGAAAATTTGGCTTCGAAAGAAAAATACTTAGAGAATTTTTCTTCCGACACATATGTGGTTTCAAAAGATATTAAGACTTGGGAGTTTTATTCTAAAGAGAACAAATCTTCCGAGACTTAATTGCTTTCGGAAGATATTTGTCCTTCAAATACATGCAAGTACTTAGGAGCATATTTAAGCTTCGGAAGATATTCGCAGAATTTCTTCCAAAGGTAAATTTCTTATAAGTAGTTATTTGATTTGAAGACATAAATTTCTTCCGAAGGCAACTTGAAATCTTCCGAAGGAAAATATGTTTTGAAAAATTTTCAAAAATCTAAGGAATATCATTAAAAGTTTTCTTCCAAAATAAATTAGGCTTATGAAGGTGATAAAATAGACAGCTTAGGACACACAGGTCTTAGAAATAAAGTTGATTTAAGTTTTAAGAAAATCTACTTAAAGTTAATCATCCCAATAGCTGATACAAGATATTTGAATCTCTGTTCATCAAAGGCTTTAGTGAATAGATCAGCATATTGTTCATTTATGTTAACTTTGACTAGTTTGATTAATCCCTTCTCAAAGTTATCTCTAATCAAATGATACCTGATGTTGATGTGTTTGGTCCTCGAGTGCTGTATAGGATTCTCTATAATAGAGATAGCACTGTTATTGTCTATATGGATGGGAGTCTCTTTGAAGTTGAATCCAAAGTCCAGCATCTGATTCTGAATCCAAAGCACTTAACCCTAGCAGCTTGCAGCAGCAATGTATTCAGCTTCAGCAGTTGATGTAAAGACATAGGATTATTTATTACATTGCCATGAGACAATCCTTCCACCAAGGAATTAACATCCCCCTGATGTAGACTTTGCAGTCATGTTGCAGCCACCATAGTCATTATCTGTATAAGTATACAGATTGAAGTCAGAATTCTTTGGATACCAAAGGCCAAGCTTAGGAGCACCTTTGAGATATCAAAGAATCCTCTTAACAGTAACCAGGTGTGACATCTTGGGGTTTGCTTGATATCTTGCACAGATGCATGTGGTAAACATGATATCAGACCTGCTGGCTGTGAGGTACATAAAAGACCTAATCATAGCCCTGTAAAGATGTTCATCCACACACTCCCCCTCAAGATTAGGTCCAAGGGAGTGGTTTCTGGCTATGGGTGTCTTAGCAACCTTACAATCAGTCATGTTGAATCTTGTAAGTATGTCTTGTACATACTTTGACTGACTTGTGAAGATGCCATTGTCAACTTGCTTCACTTGAATTCCTAGAAAGAAATTGAGTTCCCCCATGGCACTCATTTCAAATCTATTCTTCATTAGCCTCTCAAAGTCTTTGCAGAGCTTTGGATTAGTTGACCCGAAGATAATGTCATCCATATGTACTTAAACCAGCATTAAGTCATTCCTTATTCCTTTGATGAAGAGAGTTCTATCTATAGTACCCCTCTTGTAACCATGTTGACAGAGATACTGAGATAACGTCTCATACCACTTTCTTGGAGCTTGGTGCAGCCCATAAAGAGCTTTATCAAGCTTGCAGACATAATCAGGATGATCTGGGTCTGCAAAGCCAGGTGGTTGTTTGACATACACATCTTTATCAATCACCCCATATAGAAAAGCACACTTAACATCAAGTTGGTAGACCTTGAAATCCTTGGATGCAGCAAAAGCTAGGAAAATTCTTACAGCTTCAAGTCTTGCCACAAGAGAAAAAATATCTATGGAATCAATTCCTTCTTCTTGTGTGTACCCTTAAAAAACTAGTCTTGCCTTATTCAGGATGACAAGTCCTCTATCATCTTTCTTGTTCCAAAAAACCCACTTGGTTCCTATGGTAGTCTTCCCATGAGGAAGAGGACATAGGTTCCAAACCTTCTGTCTTTTGAATTAAAGCAACTCCTATTGCATTGCTTCAACCCAACTTCCATCTTTCAAAGCCTCATCAACTTTCTTTGGCTCTACTTGAGACAAGAAGCAAGAGTGTAGACAAACATTTTTGTCATGGATTTGTCCTCTTGTTCTCACCCCTGTATCAATATTTCCAATGATGTTTGTGGTGGGGTGTGACTTGTGGATCCTTAGTTGAGGGATCATATTAAGTTGATTAGAGAGATCCAAATTAGAGAAATTTAGATCTGGCAATGGAGAATCACCCACCACATCAGCACACTTATCAAGTGAGACTTGATCCAATGAGTGTGTGACATCATTGATGTTGTCTTCTATGGAGTGGTTATCAACATCAAGAAATTCTTGATCACTGTCACCACCTCCATTTTTTCCTATATTTGAAGCTCCTTCACCTGAGTTTTGAGCCTCTGAGCTGGAATTTGAAGGCATCTTAGATGTATCAGCTGAATTTGTCATGTTTATACTAATAGGATCTTCATTTACAGGGTTAGTTACCACTGGAGCTAAAGTAGTATTCCTGCTTGGTCTTCTCAGCTCAAATCTTAGGCCATGATCTTCTGTTAATATGTTACTTGTAGATCCTGAAACATCCTCATAAGACTTGTTAAAATAGTTGGTAAGTAAATTAAGATCAAATAGCCAATCTGGACCAGAACCTTTCATACTAGGAGTGTGCTCATTGAATGCCACATTGGCTAACTCCTCAACTACTCTAGTTCTAAGATTGTATACTCTATAAGCCTTAGCTTGAGAAGAGTATCTAATAAAATTTCCATCATCTGATTTCTCAGCAAACTTGGCTACCTGATCTTTGGTATTCAAGATGGTGTATGGACATCCAAATGACCTGAGGAAACCAATAAATGGTCTCTTTTTGTGCCACAGCTCATAAGGAGTTTTACCATGAGTCTTAACTACTAAAACTCTGTTCTGCACATAGCAGGTTGTGTTAACAGCCTCTGTCCAAAAGGTTATGGGCAGTTTAGAGTCAGACAACATGGTTCTTACAGCCTCAATAAGTGTCTTGTTTCTCCTCTCAGCAACATCGTTTTGCTGAGGAGTCCTGGGAGCACTATATTGTCTTGTAATACCCTTTTTCATCACAAAATGCATCAAGGATTTGGTTCTTAAAATCTATTCCTTGATTTATGGTCTTGACCTTGTGATCAGATTGATTCTCAATCTTCAGAATGAAATTCTTCAAAATCTCAGGAGTCTCATCCTTAGTTCTAAGGAAAAAGACCCAAGTGAATCTTGTGAAATTATCTGTGATCACTAAACAGTATGAGGTCCTTCCTAGACTTATTGTATTGGCGGGGCCAGAGAGATCCATGTGTAATAAGTGTAGGGGAGTAGTGATAGAGTTCCTTTCCTTTGGCTTATGAGACATTTTGTGTTGTTTCCCTTTCAGGCATGCAACACAATGATCATCACTTGTAAACTCTTTCTTTGGCATTCCAGTTACCAAATCATTCTAAATTAATTTATTCATGTTTTTAAAGTTTACATGGCACATTCTTTTATGCCAGATGAAAGAATCATCACTATTTGCTTTGAATATAAAGCAAGAAACTTCTCCTGAGGGAGATGTTTCTTGCAAGTCCATCTTGTACATGTTTCCTTTCTTGGGGGCTCTGAGCAGGATATGCTCTTGAGGAATTATCACCCAGAGCTTGAGAACAATGTACTCATGCTCAG
Source organism: Flaveria sonorensis (assembly GCA_025506505.1). Taxonomy (NCBI): domain Eukaryota; kingdom Viridiplantae; phylum Streptophyta; class Magnoliopsida; order Asterales; family Asteraceae; genus Flaveria; species Flaveria sonorensis. The sequence continues at coordinate 34,858,379 of CM046424.1, forward strand.
TAAAGAGCATGTTATGTCTCTGATCACAAAATTAGGATACACTCAGTAGATTGTATCCAAGCTCCTTAACAAAATTTACCTTCTCAATGGTGAGCTTACCGTTTATGACCATGCTCCTTCCAGTGATGTAACCACCAGCATCTCCTCCAAAAGCAACTAGTCCTCCATCAATTTTCTCAAAATTGTGAAGCAAAGAACCATTGCTAGTCATGTGCCTGGAACAACTACTATCAATGATCCACACATTTCCCTTGGTCTTTAGTTGTTCCTGCACAAAAAGAAGTGGTTAGTTACACTTGGAAACCTAAGCCTCATTGGTCTTGGCTTTTCAAAGTGATCTGAAGACAATGTAACAGTAACAGATCCTATAATCAAGCTTTAAGGATCATTAGTTACTGTTGATGAAGAACTTTCAGTCACCAGGTCTTTCTTCATCTTCCACACCATCTTTGGAAGATTGGACTTGACCTTCAACACCTCGGAAGTTTCAACAACTTTTAAAGTTTTGGAGACTGGACCTGTGGAAGATCTTGCTTTCATTGCAGCATGCTTTAGTACTTCGGAAGCATTCCTTTCTTCCGAGACCAAAATCTCTCCCGAAACCAAAATCTCTTCTAAAGGCAAGTTTTCACTTGTCTTCTTCTTCACTTTAGAACTTCTGAAGGAAACAGATTTTCCTTTCGAAGCTTGCTTTTCCTTCTTCTTCTCAGAAGTTTCCTCTTTGATCATGTGGATGGTACTTTTAGGATTGTAAATGAATTCCTTAGCCAAATGAGAAGTACTACCACACATGATACAGTCCATTTGCTTCCTTCTGAGAGTCTTTTTCTGAGAGGAAGACTAAACTTGATCACTTCCTTCTCCATCTTCACCTTCATAGATGATGCAGCAAGCTTTTTAGGGAGAGGCTTGCTCTTGAAGCTAGATGGTTTAGGCTGTGTAGCAGTGAACAGCTGATCAGTCTTCATCTCCTTGCTGAGATGATTTGAACCTGAACTAGAACTCCTGGTACTAGAGTTCATGGTTGGGTCTTCAGCCTTCACCACTTCAAACCCTACAGAGATAAACACTTGTTTATGCTTAGAGTTAAAAGTGGCCTTGATTTCTTGAGCCTTCTTTGCCTTTATCTTGGCTCTCTTGATCAAGTTCTTTCTTTAAGACTTGGTCATCCTAGCTTCTTCATCTCTCTCCTCAGGAGAATAGTATCCCTTCTTAGGATGGTCCTCTTCACTCTTCTCAGACACATCCTTCACTATCTCCTTCTTATCCTCTTCAACAATGGGGTCTATGAGGGGAAGCTCATCTTCACAAGTTCCACACTTTGGAGATCTTACAGATAAAAGAGTGTGTGGAGGAGCTATCTCAGTAGATCCCAGTCCCTGCTTATTTTGATAACAAACTTGTGCATGTAGGGATGAGGATATCATGTTCTTGAATGTCTCTTCTTCAAGAACAAGTTTTTCTGCCCGGGCTTTGCTGATCACAAGCTCAGCCTGGCATTCAGTTAACTTAGTGATGAGATCTTTGATCTGAGTCCTGTAGTTGGTGTGTTTATGCTTTAGAGTTGAAATGGTTTTCTCTAGATCTTCTATTTTCAGTTTACAATCATTTTCAGCTCTTTTGAAATAAGCTTTTAAGATATTTAAGGACTCAATATCTGATCTCATCTCTATGTTATAGGACCTATACTTATTAACTTTAGCAATACATTCAGGAGTACAGAGGTGTTCCAATACCTTGGCTTCATCATGGTCTGCCATAAGTGCTTGGTTTGGAGCAGCATCCTCTACCTGAAAGCTCCAGTCAAAGCCTTCTTTTTCAGCAACTGTAGCATGTTGCCTGGGCTTCTCATTCTGGTATGCTCCTTCAGTGTAGTTTGGCCTGGCTTGTGCTTGGCCACCATTTGACTTAGGCGCCTTGCTCTCTGGCAAAGTGTCCAATTTGGTTACAATTGTAACACTTCACCTTGACTTTGTCCAGCTCAAACTTTCCACTAGACATATTACTGGGAAACTTCCTTCCAGTCCTCTTGTAGAACTTCTTGGCCCTGTGAGTGAGAAGAGCCATCTGCTGGACTATTTCCATATACTCCAGATCATCTGGATGGATATAGTCCAGGTCTTCAAGAGTGAAGAGAAAGTTGCCTGTACTTTCATCTGAAGACACAAAAGCTTAAGAATAACTTGTCTCCTGGAATGGGCTTCCAGGGATGTAACTTTTCCTTGGTGTCTCCGGTAAGGTGATGAAAGGCCCCTTCTGTGAGGTTTCATGGTAGCAGATAAGGTGGTGTTGTGGTTCTCTGCTGTCCTTTTTAACCACATGAAGGGCTGAACTCTGTTGGATACTGGAGTTACCAGATGAATTTTGCATATTCATTTCCATCTGGTAGCCACTGAGTATGCCATACAACTCAGTGAGAGTAAGGGTCTTGAGGTTTTTAGTCCTCTTAATGATCGCACAATAGTGTGTCCATTGTTTGGGAAGAGAGGACATGAACTTCCTAACAATATCTATGTTCTCCAAAGTTACTCGAACATCAACAAGAGTATCCACAATCTCAACATACCTGAAGTACTATTGAGTCATGGTTTCACCTGCTTTGAAGGTGAAGTTCTCAAACTACTACTTCAAGAGGTCCTTCTTGTTCTCTTTAGCTTCATTAGACACCTCATACATTAGCTTCAGTGCATCCCACAGTTGCTTTGCAGTCTTACACTTCTTGAAGCCTCTGTAGATAGAGTTTGGAAGAGCAGTTTGGAGGGCTGTCATGGCCTTCTGATCAATATCAATTTTCTTCCAGTCTTCATCAGAATAGTTGGCCACTTCCTTAGGTATCATACCACCACCACCAGCAACTGAAGGGGTGGATGGTACATGAGGTCCAAAGACTACTGACCCCCATATCCTGGAGTCCTAGGACTTGATGAAGCCTTTTATTCTTTGACACCAAGTGTCAAAGTCTTCAGGAGTGATCAATGGGGACTTAGTCATGGTACCAGTTTCTATGTCAGCCTTGGTAATAGCTGCCATTTGATATGTTAAGTATTTTGTGAGAGTGAAAGGATTAAAGATGGTGAGATCTTACAATCAAGAGCCTAAAATGCTCTAATACCTGTGGAAACCACTGATTCTGCTAGTGGATCGAATATTGCAATCGTATTGTTGTCGTTTATCGAATTTGTGATGCGGAAACTCACAAACCTGTTGATGATTTCAAATGAAGATCTATATGCAAGATGAACATGTATGATGATGAATGAATGCTGAACTAATTCAAGAACATATACTCATAAAGATTTCATTCATTCATGTATGATTCTAGAGGATTAAAAGGGAGTTTGTAAGAACACTCTCTCACACACACTCAACCTTGATTTCTTACTCTAGTATATGCTATGGATTGTTAGTGATTCCTCTAATTGTTCTAAAGTTATTCATGGAGTATAAATGACTACACATAGTCATTTATACCCTTTACAAAAACAAGAAAAATATTACATTTAAGCACAAAATGATTACACAAATATAGTTCTAAATCTGATAAATTCTTCTGTTGCTGATGCGTGACTGTCGGGTGCTGACGTCATCGGGACGACCGCTGATGTTTACTGTTGACTTTGACCATGGTTGACCAAGTTTGACCAAGTTTGACTTTGGTCAATTTTCTTCATTTTAATCATATCTTTAGCATATTCTTCACCGTGTCGGTTTTGGTAATCATCATGAGATTCAGAACTTAGGTTTTGGTAAGTATCATCTTCAAATAGTCCAACAATACTCCCCCTAAGATGATGCTGCCAAAACCTCATGATTATTAAAACCTTGGTTGTTGATTGACGTGCAGTCTTGAAGTGCAGTCTTCTCCTCCTTTTTGGTAGCATCTTCTTAGAAGCTTCATAAAAAGGCATTGAGTAAAGGACTTTGTTTCGGCACATAAAGACTTTGGTTCGGCACTTGATGGATGTTTCATCAGCTTGATCTTCTAGTCTTGTTTTGAAGACTTGAAAATGCACCTATTTGCATACACTGTGGATTGCACAGGTAGCAATATCAGCAGCTTTATCTCAACTTCAAAAATGAAGGAGAAGCATCAGAAATTCTTCAGACTTGACATATACTCTCCCTCAACAAAAGCTTTGGAGGGAGAGGAACTTTTGTGTATGAGACACCAAGAGGAGGATTCTTAGTTCTCAGCAACTGGCAGGAGATCTTTGAAGGAAGCAGGAGTGTTCTCTTGACATCTTGAACTGAATAAGAAACTCAGGCATGTCATGCAATTCATCACCTGTAAAAGTCTAAATCCTCTCGGTAGAGGTATTGCATGGAAGTTTCACTCCTAAATTAATAACACATGAAAATCTACCAAAACTAAGAAATATACTAAACATGACAAATCTTTTTGGAATTTTAGATTTTTCAAAATTAAGATATTTATAAGCATGAATCCTTCAACTGCAATGAGATCATACTAATCCAAAATCCTTTACATCTAAAATTTAAAGTTGGAATAGACATAGACAAAGAAAAAGTTGAGTGTAACTATGTTTGTCCACTTAAACTCATGCAAGGATCTATTTTCAACACTTTGTGATATTTATCATGTTTAGGTTTGATTAGATATGCTAATTGAGTACCCCACACTCAGAAGTATGGAAGAATAACCCTCCTCATAAAATACAAGGTGGCATTTTATCACAACTTGAACCAGGCTACTTAGAGTATAAATTCTCATGATATGATCCACTTTGGGATTCTTTTGTTCTTCACTTTGGAAGTTGATCCTCATTGGGATTCTTTTAGCTTTGATCCATATTGGGATTCTTTTCTTTGCCTTTTTGGCATGCATCAGCACTTTTAGTACAAGGTCAACTAGGTCTGTGCTCAGCACAACAGAAGTTTTCCTTATGTTTACTCCAGGTCTGTATTTACATACAACAAAGGAGAAACAGATGCTTTTATCAATGAGAAGTTTATAAACCATTTTCGCATGGTGTGTTTAGGTAACCACACATGCAAACAGAATTGTCTAAGACAGAACTGAAGACAAAGATCAAGATGGAGTTAAAGAACAAACAGAAGCCTGAGGTACAAGAAATCAAAGAACAAGTCAAGAGGAAGAAGACCAGATCTAAAAGAAAGAAGAAAAGTCAGACCAAGTCTTCTACACCTGATACAAACCAACCATCAACCTCAAAGGCTACATCAGAAACTCTAAAACAACAACCAATTCTCTATAAGACATGTAATTCAGATTCACACAACACTTCAGAATGTAAAAACACGGATAGTGATATATATATATATGTCCTCATAAGAGAAAGCAACAAAAACAAACAAAACAAAAGGCTGTGAAGTTTCAAGCAAATCCAACTTCATCATTCAAGCCTAAGGGAAGAAGATCAAGACCTACTCCTTACTGCTTAAATTGTGACGTGGAGAATCATACCACTTCAGAGTGTTCATACAACAACTCTCCAACATCACAACACAGAAGAGGTCAAAGATCTTATCATACATCAGGGTCATACTCACTAAGATCGGAGCATGAGTACTACAACAGACATCATAGCTACTCTTCTCCTCGATCACATCGGCATGGGTATGATTTTAAACATTATGATATTCATAATTATTGGGCACCAAGACATTATCCTTGGTCATACACACAACATAAGTATGATAGATATAGGAATAATACTTGGAATAATAGATATCATAGAAGATCATATCCATCAAATTATTATAATCATAATTATAATTCTTATGACATGATTAATACATGTCAATGTTTGTTTGTTTGGTTGGTTGATTTCTTCATCACTATCATCACTTGCAGAATCTCCATCTTGATTATCACAAGAATGAAAGGTTTCATTCTGTGGTGATTCTGGTTTAAGATACAACTTTGATGCTGTTTCAGGAGAAGTGATTTGAGTGATAGTGGATGGTTTGTCTGTTTGATGATGATCATGCATCTTTGAATCTTCTTCAACTGGACTTGTCATTGAAGTTGGCATTTCTATGTAGTTGTCATTGTAAGGTGGAGGAACAACGTGGTATGTAATTCCAGCACTCTTCTATTGATCTTTTTGTGCATCAAGTAGTTCTTCCAATTTGCTAGCAACCATCTTTAAGTTTTCAAGTTCAACTTCTGTTGATGCATGATCTGTTTTTGTCTTTGTTAAAGACTCAGTGAGTCTTGTAACTTGAGCTTGAAGACTAAATCTTTCTCCAAGGAGTTTGTCTACATCCTTTAGAAGAGAATTGATTTTATCTTCAAAGGCTTTATGCTGTATCTTTAATTCTGCATTTGTAGCCTTTTCTGAATTGATTGCTTGATTTAGATGCTCAATGTAATGTTGCAAGTTACTGATTGTTTTGGTTGTACTTGCTTCTGATATTTTGACTTCACCTTCAGCCTTTGTGTTTGTTAACTTCACAGAGAGTTCAGTTGATTGAGCATTCAGCTTGTGGTTCTCTTTAAGCAATTTATCAACTTCTTTCTCTAGTGAACTAATTTGTTTTGCAGAAGTTTGTAGTTCCTCTGCATGTGAAGCTCTTTCCTCCTTTATCATGTATGATATATTGTTGCAATAATTCCGATATGCCTGAACTTCATCTATGCACGTTGATGAACATAGATTGATCTTTCTATCTTTAGGAATTTCAGGCAATGGAGGAATGTTTGTGTTGTTGATGTTTATGATTTTTGCAAGCTCAGCAGTTAACTCTTCAAGTTTGATTTGTTGTTGAACCATTTTGTCTTGTATTAGGTTCATCTCTTGAGTTAAACTGGTGTTTTGTTGATTCAATGTCTTGATTTGTTCTTAATCATTTCTTTGAGATTGTTCCATCTCTGACCTGCATTTTAACAAATCATTAAACAATGTATTGTTTGAGTTTGCAAGATCATATAAGTGTAAGTGCATCAGTTCTTTTTCAATGTGACTGATGTACAACTGTATGTTTGTGTTATCAAACAATGAGTTATTATTTGATGTGCTGCTGATGTTTGGTTGTTTGCAGCTTTTGTTTGATTTGTTGCTGTTGTTTGGTTGTTTGCAGCTTGGTTTGCTTTGTTTGAATTCTTAAAATCTCTTTCTACTTGCAGCAAGAAAGATAGCTCGGTTTCTTGAAACACGTGTGTTAGTGAATGATGTTAAATTTTCCATTTTGTTTGATCAACAAAAAATGATTTGAAAATTTGTGTTGTGTTTTAAATCAAAATCAAATTTGAACTTTAATGAAATTCAAAAAACGTTGAAACTCAATTAAATTAGATTGGCCTAATTAAAGAGTTAATTTTGTTCAATTATAATTTATTTAAGCTCAATTAATATTAATCAAGCTTAATTAAAAGTAATAAAATTTGGATCGTATCAATTAAAATTAAATGATTTTGATGAAGTGATTCCAAATAAATCGACTTCTTTAAAACTTCCGAGAGCAAATTTTAATATTTGACAAGTTGAAAGCTTTGAATAATCAAAATCTTCCGAGACACAATTTTAAAAAATTTGTCAATTAAGAAACTTAGATTTGTTTGTTTTAATAAAAATATAAATATTAAAAAAAATATTTATATTTTACTTATCAAAGTAGAAACAAAAGTCAAAATTAGAATTTTATAACCCAAACAAAACTCATCGTCGGTCAAGGGAACTCAGAAACACAAAAACTCTTCCCTGAAGTTTAATTCTCGCAAAGGAGACCCAATAGAATCCCAAAATTCAACCCTGATGCTCTGTCTCTCATACAATCGAACAACGGGTGAACACAAATTAACAATCTCCGACCCAAATCGATCAATAATTTCAGTCCTTTGTGGGTTTTCGGTGGAGATGCCGGTGATCGATGGTCGCCAGGTGATGAGGTTTTCAGTCGACAGGGGTGATTTGGGGGTTTCGATCAAACTTCAAGAGGTTGCTTTGGGGTGTTTGGACGACCGAAGCAGTTGATTGGGGGTCTCGATCGATGGTGGTTTAAGATCGACCGAAGATGGTTTGGTCAACAGCGGATGAGTTGCGGTTGTCCGCTGTGTGATACAACAGGATTTGAGTTCGCTGTGGTCACAACTTGTCTATCCGCTGTAGACAAGTTTACTTGTCCGCTGCGAATTCTGTTAAACGTCCGCCGTGAAATTCAATTCATGCGCTGTGGGTTCAGGACTTGGTGAATTTTAGCAGTTCATCCGCTGTGAAACTATTCTTTCTGTCCGCTGCCAACAGTTGGTGATACGTCCGCTGTAAGCTGAAAATTTTGTCCGCTGTGGATGTTTTTTGTTGCTGTCCGCTGTGGACAGATTGCTTATCCGCTGTATGTTTCAGATTTCTCGTCCGCTGTGGACAGATGTTGCTGTCCGCTGTGGACAGATGTTGCTGTCCGCTGTGGACAGATTGCTTGTCCACTGTGGATAGATTGTTGCTGTCCGCTGTAAGTTTGTTTTTGTCTATCCGTTGTGGCTTCTAATCAACATGTCCGCTGTGCACTTTAGTGATTCGTCCGCTATGAATGTTAATTTCAGCAGCGTGTTTGATTGTGTTTGTTCACAGTTGATTATGATAGGGTGATGGTGTTTGATGAATATGATGTTTATGGGTGTTTGGATGATGTAAAGATGATGTTAGTGAATGTGTGAGGTTATGAAAGATGATCAGCGTGTATGTTGATTGAAGATGAATCTGAAATTTGAGGGGTTCTGTGTGATGAAGATGATGTGAACTTTGAGATGATGATGAGAGTGTTGGTATCCTTGAATCTAAGTGAAGGTTAAGAAAAACTTAACACATCAACTGTAGATTATCTTGTTCATCAGCTGTGAACACTTGGGCAAAATTTGATGTTTATCAGCTGTACAACTTGTGCATCAGCTGTGGATGTAATACATCAGCTGTGGACACTTGGTTGCAAATGTTATGAAGATTTTTAGCTGTAGAATTAGAACATCAGCTGTGTATGATAGAACACTTAGTCAAAAATCATTTGTATGTTATTGTAAACTTGATTATGAATGAAAATTCACTTTCAAATTCACCACTTGTTGTATGTATGTTTGTTGAATGATTCTTGAATGAATGTATGATGAACAATGAATCAAAAACAAGATTAAATCATGTATTTGGCTGATTTTTGATTTCAAAACAGTTTGACTTTGAAAAAGTCAAACTTCATGTTCTTGAGTAAACCAACTTTTGATTCTTGGATTTCTGATGGAATTGGGTGAAATCAAAGGTTATAATAGCTGTAGATAAGTGATTCTAAGCTAGAACAACAATCAATTTCATATAATCATCATCTAAACTCGGATTTAGATGATAAACCCATGAAGAACAAAATGAAGAACAAAAACCCAGATCTAAGAATCAATGTTTAAAATGTATGATTTGGATGAGGTGAATGATAAACAAACCTTAGATTTGATGTTTCTAAGCTAAAACCACTATCAATTTCAGCTAAACAACATCAGATTCATGATTTTTGATGATTTTTCACTAAGAACAGTGAACTTTTCTCAAGCACACCAAATTTTCAAAAATCTTCAAATTCAAGAGTTGTGTTAATCCAATTGATATGAAACTTTGCAGATGTGTTAGTTATCACAAACTAAAGCTATTAGAAGCTTAAATTAGATCAAACAACATCAAAATCAAAATCTAAATTTCACGTTCATAAGCATTTGAAGACTTGAAGAACAAGTCTAGTTGAATCTTCAAATTAATGGCTCAAATGAACTTCAATGGATATGAAAACTTGCAGATATTCACGAAATAACAAATCTAAGCTAATGGTAGCTTGATTTCATCAAAAAAACAACAACAATTTGCAGATCAAACTTGTGGTTCAAATTTTTTGAGAAAAATTTGAATAACAAGGAGCCAAGGCTCTGATACCAATTGTGAAAACCACTGATTCTGCTAGTGGATCGAATATTGCAATCCTATTGTTGTCGTTTATCGAATTTGTGATGCGGAAACTCACGAACCCGTTGATGATTTCAAGTGAAGATCTAATGCAAAATGAACATGTATGATGATGAATGAATGCTGAACAAATTCAAGAACATATACTCATAAAGATTTCATTCATTCATGTATGATTCTAGAGGATTACAAGGGAGTTTGTAAGAACACTCTCTCACACACACTCAACCTTGATTTTTCACTCTAGTCTATGCTATGGATTGTTAGTGATTCCTCTAATTGTTCTAAAGTTGTTCATGGAGTATAAACGACTACACTTAGTCATTTATACCCTTTACAAAAACAAGAAAAATATTACATTTAAGCACAAAATGATTACACAAATATAGTTCTAAGTCTGATAAATTCTTTTGTTGCTGATGCGTGACAGCCGGGTGCTGACGTCATCGGGACGACCGCTGATGTTGACTGTTGACTTTGACCACAGTTGACCAAGTTTGACTTTGGTCAATTTTCTTTGTTTTGATCATATCTTTAGCATATTCTTCACCGTGTCGATTTTGGTAATCATCATGAGATTCGGCACTTAGGTTTTGGTAAGTATCATCTTTAAATAGTCCAACAATACCAATTGCAGGACTGTGTGAAGGGTAGTCAATACAGTCAGTCTCATAATGAGGAGAAGTTTAGAACACTTAACAGTTCAAATGGGGAACTGGGTTTGAGTATGATGATACTAAGAACACAAGTAATTAGTGAGATAGAACTAAGAACAAGAACAAACAAGTATGGTTTTCAAGGATGTTGTATATTGCTCTCAAGTTCTATTACAAGTGTTTTCAAAGCATATCTAAATTACAAGGACCTGAGACTCTTTATACTACATCCTACAACCGTCAATACTTAGAAAGACAGTTGGAAACACTAATCTAGACAACAAGATCAATGTAGAGTCAAAAGGCAGATTGCCTTTTGACTAGTGACTATGACATGCCATAACTCATATCATTTTCTAATACAAAAAGGTTTACAGGTATAAAAGTAGGAAGTTACAGACAAAGACCTTAATTTACAGCTTACAAAAGCTTGGACTTTTCACCAACTCATACAAGTTTGTGAGTCTTCAGAGTTGCAGTGGAAAGGGTGTCAGTATGTAAAGTAGATCAGAGAAAGCATCTTTTCTCCGTCTTCGGAAGAAATCAGTCTTCATAGCAAATTGGCTTCGGAAGACTTTGTCTCTGAAGCTTCGGAAGACTTCATCTTTGGTTTTGGTAAGTATCATCTTTAAATAGTCCAACAATACCAATTGCAGGACTGTGTGAAGGGTGGTCAATACAATCAGTCTCACAATGAGGAGAAGTTTAGAACACTTAACAGTTCAAATGGGGAACTGGGTTTGAGTATGATGATACTAAGAACACAAGTCATTAGTGAGATAGAACTAAGAACAAGAACAAACAAGTATGGTTTTCAAGGATGTTGTATATTGCTCTCAAGTTCTATTACAAGTGTTTTCAAAGCATATCTAAATTACAAGGACCTGAGACTCTTTATACTACATCCTACAACCGTCAATACTTAGAAAGACAGTTGGAAACACTAATCTAGACAACAAGATCAATGTAGAGTCAAAAGGCAGATTGCCTTTAGACTAGTGACTATGACATGCCATAACTCATATCATTTTCTAATACAAAAAGGTTTACAGGTACAAAAGTAGGAAGTTACAGACAAAGACCTTAATTTACAGCTTACAAAAGCTTGGACTTTTCACCAACTCATACAAGTTGGTGAGTCTTCAGAGTTGCAGTGGAAAGGGTGTCAGTATGTAAAGTAGATCAGAGAAAGCATCTTTTCTCCGTCTTCGGAAGAAATCAGTCTTCATAGCAAATTGGCTTCGGAAGACTTTGTCTCTAAAGCTTCGGAAGACTTTGTCTTTGGCTTCGAAAGATTTTGGACTTTGGCTTCGGAAGATTTACACTTAGAGTACTTTCTGTGGAGAGTGTAAAACTTCCGCAGCAACTTCTTTTGGACTTTAGCTTCCGAAGATTTTACACTTAAAGCATTTTCTGTGGAGAGTGTAAAACTTTTGCAGCAACTTCTTCCTTGTACCTTCAGTGCATGCATGCAGGAAGACTCTTGGTTGTTTTGGCTTCTTTGATTGCATCAGCCTTATAATATTCTAATATTACCTTACACAATAAGAATGGATATTATCCATATTAGTATTAATGGTGATTATAACTGTTAAAAGAACACCAAGGAATCAATCAACACCACTCGATATGATTAGCTATTAACGTAAACAGTTATAGAACGACAACAACAGTAACAACTTAGTGCCCCCTTTTATTCGGCTAACTAACAACATAAGAATGGTAACTAACTAATCACCCAAAAGTTACAAGAAGGCTGAGAAGGTGGATAAGCCTAACAAAGTTTAGAGATAGAAACAAATTCTTTTGAGAATGATATAGTTGAAAAGAAAAGATGTGTTAATAAATAGCTCTAGTCACAAAACACACAAGTATCTCTTTCTCACTAATTTGTTATTGAATGATGAGGGAACCATAGAGGGCTACTGCAGAGCGCTACCATATTTACTAGCATATTGATGTGGTTACTCTCACCACATGATCGGGAAACTTTCTTTATTGCATGACCTCAAGGTCGTAAATGAAGGATATGTAACCTTTGCCGATGATGAAAAAGGTGGTAAGATTTCCGGACAATGTAATGTGCCCAACGGTAAGCTAACTTTTGAAAAGGCTAATTTTGTTCTTGAGCTAAATTACAATCTGTTGATTATGCATAGGTTTGTGATAAAAAAAAAAAAAAAAAAAAGCTTAGCTCACATTAATGATTCTGAATGTCTATTTCTTAAACTAGGATTTGTGTTCATAGATGGCATGGTGTTGATACGGACTTCCAAAACAAATCATTCTTACGTTATTAATATAGATGATATATCTTCGTCTATAGACATAGCATGCCTTTTATTAAAAGCATCTTAGTCCAAGGCATATTCTTAGCACAGACGGTTTGGGCATGTCAATTTTAAATACATGTACAAATTAGTTAAACATAATTTGTTTAGAGGTTTACATAGCCAAGAGTTTGTTCCAATTGAACAACGTATCGCATGTGCTAAGGGAAACTTCCCTACAAGCCAAAATGGAAACCTCAATTTCTTATCCGTCCCTGGATTTTTTTGGTCCTGTCAATGTTAAAAGCATTGGTAAGAAGTCGTACTATCTAGTTGTTAGTGATGACTTCTCAAGATTTCATAGATAAGTTTTTTTATTCAACAAGATTTAAAACCTTAATAATTTTACTTGGAATGCTCTCTTTCGATTAGTTATCCATTGCTAGCTTTCTCATGTCTCGTGTTAAATAATTCTCCTAGGTAACTAGAATATTTAAAATATATAAATCAGTTTATAATTATAGGTGGATGTTTATATTCTGAGTAGAGCTTGATGAATGTTAAATCAGTTTCATAATTATAGGTGGATGGTCATCTAGAGTGGTGATTATGTGAATTTTTAATATTTTTGTTAATATTTTTAATTTTTTAAAATAAAACAGTCATTTTTTAGAATGTTAATATTTTTAATTTTTTAAAATAAAACAGTCATTTTTGTTAAAACTAGAACAGTAAAATTGAAACTAATTCGTTTTTTAATTATTCATATGAAAATAAACCTGTAGAAATCCTTTTGGATCAAAATTGTAACAAAAACACAAAATAAGACGACGAAGAAAATCAAAGAAAGCTTGGGGCACAATTAACGTCGGGGCGGAGTATAATATCATCACTGCGCTCTAATCTATTCAGCTCGCTGGTTGCTTGATTCTTCACTTCATTTCAATCCGACCTTGCTTCTTCCCGATCCCTTTAAGGTCACTTCTTAATCCCCTCTCTGCATTTCATATATTCATCAATCGATTGCATTTTGTGTACAATATGTTTGTCGATCATCAAGCTTGCAAGATTTAGTTCTAACGATATGTTTACTCGAAGCTCGAACCATGATTAGATTATTAGGTTAATGCGGTACTTTGATTTAGACTCCATCGTCTCTTTCTCTCTCTCTCTAGGCTTTTTGAATGTTTCTTAAACTTAGAATAAAAACCCTAATTTTTAAACCTGTTTGGTGGATTACTGGATTTGTAAATATTATAATGTTGGTTTTCTTATTTAGTATTGTGGTTTTCGTGTCATTTGGTTTAAGATCATTTGGAATATATAATGGGGATTTCGGGTAGGATGTCATTTAAACTTGAAGGACAATTTCATCCATCTTTATATTAGTTTTCACTTTTCTTGGATTTTCATTTCTTGCAAGATTCCCCTTATCTGATTAGGGAATGAAACTTTATGAATAAGCACCAAAGTAGTTGTAATTTTCCAGTTTTAGGAGTTTACTTCTGAACCTAAATAATTCTGGCATTACAAGATTCTTGGATTGATGACGATATTTGGGGTCTATTTGCTTCTAAAATGTCTAAGAAAGATTTTATAATGTCGGGTGCATGTGTTGCCGTTCAGGGAGCTGTGGCTCCTTGAAATTTATATATGTCTGCTATTTTGTAACAACAAAATGATGAAATCTAAAATGATTTAGTAGTTATTTTGGGACATGTTCAATATTGGTATTTTCTCTATCTTCCAGCTAAACTCGTGCAGGTGTGCTTAAAAGTTCAAACAACTATGCAAGTTTTCATATTAGACATATTCATGAGGTTCCATTCAATGATTGAAAATATAGAAGTATTCGTATATGTGAAAATGTTTTTAGAAACTTAATGTTGAAAGAAGGTTTTTCATAGAACAAGTGGAGCCTAGGATGCGGGTTTCATATGTGAATCAATAAAATTCAGTAAACATTTGAGCTCCCAATTCCAAACAAGGAATTGTTGAAGCTAGTTACAGACAAGGCTGAAGTTATTTTTTTGCAGCTCTTGATAAAGATGATGACTGAAGAATGGTGTCATTTCCACTTGGGCTATAATTTTTTTTTAAGTTTTATGATTCAGTGTCAGTTGTGGGTGGTTGACTGATGTGTATGGAACGTTTATACTAGATCAGTTTTATTGCATGATTGAGTTTTTGATTTTGAGTCATGTGGCTTCCTCATGGTTTAAAAAAAAGGTTGAGGCTTGTGCCTCGAGTTGCCCAAAAAACGAGTATGAGGCAACGCCTCAGAGGGTTAGTATTTTGTGCACCTCAGGGGGCAGAGGCGCTAAGAAAAGTTGCGCCTCAGGGGCGCCTCGGGGGTTTTACCGTTTGTTTTTGATGTTTTAGACTCTTTGTGTCAGTTTCAAACATTCCATGTCTTTTTAATGTATGTTTTTGATCTTTTTGATGAATATGATGATGAAATTAGTTTGTACTTTATTTTTTATAAGATATATAATTTTTATATTTACTTTTTAGTTCCGCCTCAGGCTTACGCCTCATGAGGCGAAGAGAAAACGCCTCGAGGCTCAATTTCGTACTTTTAAACTTTGGGCTTCCTTGTGACTGAGGGTTGCCCATATCTTGTTAGACATTTTGAGTTCAAGGATATCAAACATTTGCTTCTATAAATCATAAGCCCGAGTGAATATCTTCCAAGTCTGGTGATTTTTTTTACTAATACATGTGAAGATTGCCAACCTAAAGAGCTTCCAGCCAAAAGAACTTGTCATCTTCTGAATTGAAAATCTTATAACATAGGCTCATCAATTGATATTCTTAAAGCTTTAGGTGACATGTTTGGTCCATATACCTATGAATGGCTTAGTTTTTGTTTAATTCTCACGGCTCAATTTGGTGAGTTTCAAAAGGTTAGCCAAAAAGAAACGCGTTAAACAGGGGACTTCCAAGTGTATTATTGATGTACAACCTCCTCAATAAAATTTTTCAAAAACATATTATTATTGGAATAATGTGGTTTTTGTAATTCATATTGGACATATTAAGAGTA
Organism: Flaveria sonorensis; assembly: GCA_025506505.1. Lineage (NCBI taxonomy): Eukaryota > Viridiplantae > Streptophyta > Magnoliopsida > Asterales > Asteraceae > Flaveria > Flaveria sonorensis. The sequence goes on from CM046424.1 coordinate 34,874,271, forward strand.
TGTTGGGTACACAACTCTCAGGAGCTTTTGCTTTTAAAGAACTAAGCTCCTTTAGAAAAACCTTTCTTGGATAACAAAGATTTTGCTACAGCTCATAGCTATAAGCTTGGAGGGGAAAAAAAACTCTGGAAATATAATTTACCTAAAGTAGCATTCAAAAATAAGCTTGGAGCTTTTAGAGACAAAAAATCACCCATATACCTTTCCCCAGCATTCTCGTACCTCATGAATACATAGTATGTCTTTTTAAGTCATTTTACGCAGTTCAGCTACAGCTCATTGCTATAAGCTCTAGGTTACAGCTCCAACTAGCAGCAGCAGCAGCTATAATTAAGTTTGCAGCTACAATTATAGCAGCAGCAGCAGCTATAATTGCTTATACAGAAACCAACATCATGAAGAAAATAAGTGTTTCAGGTCAACACACCCTGTACAAAAAGGTTGACCTATCATGGAACTTGCCCATTTGACTATTAGACTATTATATTATTTGATATAGTTTATATTATTAGATATGGTTTGTTATGGTTTGTATCTATCTTAATGCATGATAGTTATCATCTATCTCTAGTTTATCTCCTTAGTATGTGGGGATATGGTTGTACATTCACCCTATATATATAGGGTATTATTATTCAATGAGGATCATCAAAAACCATAATACCATAACCATTGTTATGGTATCAGAGCCTCAAAATTGAAAAACCCACCTTGTTTGTTCTAAAGCTATGGCAGACGACAAGGAAACCCCACTCGATACCCCTCTCAACATCCCACCAAAATCAGCCGAAGTCAAAGCTACGGATTTGCACCCTGCCTACTCCGTCACTAACATCCAAACCAAGATACGCACTTTCGATGGAACCAAAGTTACATACTCGTCCTGGACCAAGCTGTTCAAGTTGCACGCAAAAGCATACAAGGTTCTTCATCACATTGATGGAACCAAACCGCCGGTCGAATCCGCTAATAACTATAATCAGTGGGTAGAAATCGACGCATTGGTTCTTCAATGGATCTATAGCACCTTGTCTGATGACCTCTTGGTGCGTGTGCTTACGAACGATACCACCGCTCAAGCCACATGGGACAAACTCAAAACAATCTTTCTTAATAATAAGGGCTCACGCGCGGCTGCTCTCGAACAGGAATTCTCCAACTTAACACTCGGTGCATGTTCCTCCGTAGAAGCATATTGTCAACGATTAAAGGATTTGGCTGACCAACTTGGCGACGTCGATCACCCGGTCTCTGAACCGCGCCTAGTCCTCCAATTGGTTCGTGGCCTTCCGTCCGAATTTGACGGGGTCGGCACCTTTATTAACCAAAGCGCGCCCACTTGGGACACCGCAAGAAGCATGCTACAACTCGAACAACATCGTCAGAATGCTCGGCTCACTCATGGTGCTACCTCACAACACACGGTACTTGCTGCTCCCAACCTTGAACGTTCCACCCCTGCTCCTCAACCCACGGGATACCAAGGCAATCGAAACCAAGGTTATCAAAGCAACATACAACACCACCCCACCCGGGGCCGGGGCTATGTTGGTCGGGGCCGCGGCCGGAATCAACGGGGTCGCGGTCGTGGACCGCCGCAACACACCTACACCCACCAACCTTGGAATAACCCTCCCTGGCAACACAATTCTTGGAACCCCCCACCCTCCCCTTATCCGTCCGCTCCCATAACCCAACAGCCCACACAGTGGGCCAACTCCACCACTAATACAGGCCCAACACCCCACACCAATCAACCCACTGCTCCACCCCAACAGCCCGCTCCAGGCCCATCCTCTGGCCCACTCCCACAGTTTGCAGGCTACTCGGACTACAACCCGACTGACTTAGCCCACACAATGCAGCAAGTACACTTAAACGTCCCGGATCAATCTTGGTACATGGACACAGGGGCGTCTTCCCATCTCACTCCCGATCCCGGTAAGTTTACTAGTCCCATATCTCATTCTCCTATAACTTCTATTTTCATTGGCAATTTATGGGTCCGGACACACCACTCACCCAACCCACAACCGGTCATACCAACTATGTGATATCCTCTACTCCCCTTCCATTATTAAAAATTTATTATCCGTCCTAAAGTTTACTATTGATAATCAAACTTCTCTTGAATTTGATCCGTTTGGTTTTTCTGTGAAGGACCTCAATACTGGAGCTCTTCTTTCACGCCACAATAGCACGGGTGATCTTTACCCGTTCACCGAACCTGCCCCACCAACCGTCCTCTTTGCTTCATCTAAAGATCAATGGCACGCTCGTCTCGGTCACCCAAGTGCTCCAGTTTTAGACTTACTTAGTTCAAATTTATCAATTTCTTGTAATAAACAATTGGTTTCCTCTTTATGTAATTCATGTCAACTTTCCAAACATAAACGTTTACCATTTTATGACTCTACCTCTATCACGTTTGCACCATTTGATATTATACATTGTGACCTTTGGACGTCACCAATCCTAAGTAAATCCGGTTATAAATACTATATGGTCCTCATAGACAACTTCACCCATTACGTGTGGATTTATCCTTTAAAATATAAATCTGAAACCTTTAGCAATTTTAAAAAATTCCATACCTTTATCCACACCCAATTTAACCGGAAAATTAAATCTTTTCAGTGTGATCTCGGCGGTGAATTTGATAATAATGAATTTAAAAACTTCGCCCACACTCATGGCATCGCTTTTCGTTTCTCTTGTCCCCAAACCTCCCAACAAAACGGCCGGGCGGAACGGATGATTCAACGTTTAAATAACATCATCCGGACCCTCCTTACCCATGCCCACCTACCACCCTCCTTTTGGGTGGAGGCACTTCACACCGCCACCTATCTCCACAAAATCCTTCCTACAAAGCGCCTAGGCTTCTCCACCCCCGCCTTTGCCCTCTATCGTCGCCACCCGACCTACGACCACCTTCGCGTCTTCGGATGCACCTGTTATCCAAATACCATTGCCACCCAACCACATAAATTACATCCACGATCTATGCGTTGTGTGTTCCTTGGCTACCCTGAAAATTTCCGAGGATATCGTTGCTATGACCCCGCAACCGGCAAAGTCCACCTCTCTAGACACGTCACCTTTGACGAACTCACCTTTCCCTTTGCCACCCACCCATCCCCAGCCGAGACAGCTTATACTTTCCTAGATGACTCGCTACCTCCCCAGTTCACTTATGCAAACCAACCACCAGTCGCCCCAAATCCTACACCATCCAGCACCACCACTACCACACCACCTCCCCCCATGCCCTCTACTTCGGGTCCACCCCTACCTCGCCCACCGTCACTAAGACATACTCTCGCCGCAAACACATCTCCTCCACCACAACCGCACCCCCACCGGTCACCCCTGCCAAAACCGCAGCCCCGACTCACCCGATGACCACACGATCCAAGGCCGGTATATCTAAACCACCTGCCCGCCTCAACCTTCATACCACCACCACACCTCCTATATCACCTCTCCCCAAGTCCTATACCCACGCCCTTTCCGACCCAAATTGGTTACTCGCCATGATCGACGAATTTAGAGCGTTACAGGTTAATGATACGTGGGAACTGGTCCCCCGCCCGACGGACAGCCCGGTTATTCGTTGTATGTGGCTATTCCGTCATAAATATAAGTCCGATGGCTCACTTGACAGGTACAAGGCACGATTGGTTGTCAATGGCAAATCCCAAACCGTTGGTATTGATTGCCACGAGACGTTCAGTCCGGTGGTTAAACCTGCCACCATCCGGACCGTCCTTAGTTTGGCCGTCTCCCGGACTTGGCCCATCCATCAATTGGATGTGAAGAACGCCTTTTTACATGGCGACCTTCAAGAGACAGTCTACATGAACCAGCCTCCTGGATTTGTCGATCCACAAGCACCAACACACGTGTGTCGGCTACGCAAGTCCCTCTACGGCCTCAAACAGGCCCCGAGAGCATGGTATAACCGCTTTGCTACGTACATCACATCGCACGGGTTTCGCAGCAGCATTTGTGATTCATCTTTATTCATTTACCGCAATGGAAAACACACTGCATACCTGTTATTATATGTGGATGACATAGTCCTCACAGCCTCTGATACCGGTTTTTTAAACACTATTATTGCCACTCTTTCTAGGGAATTTGCCATGACAGATTTGGGTGATCTTCATCACTTTCTGGGTATTACAGCCACTCGCGATAGCCATGGTCTATTTCTATCACAAGCTACTTATGCTCGTGAGATTCTTCAACGAGCATCTATGACAACGTGCAAGCCATGTACAACCCCTGTGAACACATCCGCCAAACTAAGTGCCACCGCCGGTGAACTCCTTCCGGATGGGAGTTTATATCGCACTCTTGCCGGTGCCCTACAATATCTCACCTTCACAAGGCCCGATATTTCCTACGCTGTCCAACAAATTTGTTTGTTTATGCATGCACCCCGGGAGCCGCATTTTCAGTTCATGAAGCGCGTTCTTCGCTATCTCCAGGGTACTATTAATTATGGGCTACAACTTGTACCCTCCACCGTGCTCTCGTTAACAGCCTACTCCGATGCTGATTGGGGCGGGTGCCCGGACTCACGACGGTCCACCTCGGGCTACTGCGTATTCTTGGGCAACAACTTGGTATCATGGTCATCTAAAAGACAACCAACGATCTCACGGTCAAGCGCCGAGGCGGAATACCGCGGTGTCGCAAATGCTGTGTCCGAAACTACATGGCTACGGAACTTGCTAACCGAGTTATATGTTCCAACACACAAAGCTACCATCGTCTATTGTGATAACGTGTCGGCCGTCTACCTCTCCGAAAACCCAGTACAACATCAACGCACCAAACACGTGGAGATAGACATACATTTTGTCCGTGAAAAGGTCCGGTTAGGACATGTTAGAGTTCTCCATATTCCTTCATCCATGCAGTATGCCGACATTTTCACAAAAGGGTTGCCACGCCACTTGTTCGAGCAATTCAGATCCAGTTTGAGCGTTCGTCTGCCTACCGCTCCAACTGTGGGGGCGTATTAGACTATTATATTATTTGATATAGTTTATATTATTAGATATGGTTTGTTATGGTTTGTATCTATCTTAATGCATGATAGTTATCATCTATCTCTAGTTTATCTCCTTAGTATGTGGGGATATGGTTGTACATTCACCCTATATATATAGGGTATTATTATTCAATGAGGATCATCAAAAACCATAATACCATAACCATTGTTATTGACCACTTCTAGTTGAAGCCCCCAATATTATGTTTGAACAAGCCTCTTTCTTAATTATCTACATGCTGAATGGTCACATTTTGTTAAGCTTTTGCGTTGTTTCTTTTTTTTTTTTTTGTTGCTAAAATTTTGACGTGTTCTGTTTGTGTATCCTAAACAACAGATGTCGAGAAGGTATGACAGCCGAACAACCATCTTCTCCCCAGAAGGCCGTCTCTACCAAGTCGAATATGCCATGGAAGCCATTGGAAATGCAGGGTCTGCCATTGGAATTCTCTCAAAAGATGGTGTAGTTTTAGTTGGTGAAAAGAAAGTCACGTCAAAGCTCCTTCAAACCTCAACCTCAACTGAAAAAATGTACAAAATCGACGATCATGTAGCCTGTGCTGTAGCCGGCATAATGTCAGATGCCAACATACTCATCAATACGGCTCGTGTTCAAGCCCAGCGCTACACTTTCTCTTACCAGGAACCCATGCCTGTTGAACAACTGGTCCAGTCCCTTTGTGACACCAAACAAGGTTACACACAGTTTGGCGGGCTCCGACCTTTCGGTGTCTCATTTTTATTTGCTGGTTGGGATAAAAACTATGGGTTCCAGCTTTACATGAGTGACCCGAGTGGAAACTATGGTGGCTGGAAGGCGGCAGCCGTTGGCGCTAATAATCAGGCTGCTCAGTCGATGCTGAAACAGGATTATAAGGATGATATTAGTAGGGAAGAGGCGATTCAGTTGGCACTAAAGGTTCTTAGCAAGACAATGGATAGTACTAGCCTTACATCTGAAAAACTTGAACTGGCTGAAATCTTTTTGTCATCTTCTGGGAAGGTTAAGTATCAGGTTTGCACACCTGATGCTCTGAGCAAAATGTTGGTCAAATATGGTGTGACCCAGCCTCCTGCGGAAGCCTAAGTTATTTGGAATATGGTTCTAGTTTGTGATTTGTTGGTTGTGGACTTATTTGGATAATGGTTAACTTTATATGTTTGGATCTTTGGTGGCAAACACATATGATGAAGTTATTGATTCGAAGTTTCAAAGGCATCTACTTGCTGAGTATGTTTATAAACCTTTGTTAAACTAAAGCAATTCAGTTTGGTTATTTACAATTTGATTTACATGATATGGTTTGGTTTTGATGGTTTAACAACATGCACTTTCAAACATTATACCAGTTGCCTAACGTTGGCTTTTATTATTTACTAGTTTAGAAACTCGTGTAATACACGAGTTGAATAAAACTATTAAATTAATAGCTATTTATTAATATTTAAAAACCAAAAAATATTTTTTTAGATAAAATTTTATTGAAATTACGTATAATAGTGAAACTTAGGTAATAAACAATAATACTATTTTTTCAAACTTTCATTTTAAATAACTTTTGCTTTAAAAAATTGTTCTTTTAAACACTTCAAATTTTTATTTTTAAAAATACTTTGTTTAAACAATGTCAACTTTTAAAAAGTCCTTTGCATTAAGAATTTTATATTTTATAATTTGAAAAGTATATAAATGATATAATTAGCATTTAATACATTATTAAATGGTTAACTTTTAATCTTGTAATAACACATGTATAATGTTTGGGTGGAACCTAAGTGGAGATAGTGGTGTTCAAATTCAGATAGTGAATTTCACTATCCGAATCTGAAATTTCGGATATTTGAAATTCAGATATTCGAAATTTGGATATCCGAAATTTCAGATTCGGGTTCAGATATTCGAATTAAAAAATTGTATTATTTATTAAATTTTATAAAAATATAATAATATTTATTGAAATTTTTTTCGGATATCCGAAGTTTTTTATTAATATATCCGAAATATCTGAAAACATCAGAAGTATTTAATTTTAAATATTTTAATTTTTATAAAATTTTGGATATTTCGAATGTCCAAAATATCCGAAAATTCTCAAAATCACCGTCTGAATCCGAATCTGAAATTTCGGATATCCAAATTTTGGATTTTCGGATACTTCAGATTCGGTTTCGGATATTTTTGAACACCCCTAAGTGAAGGGATAGAAAAGTGCAATGTAGCACATACACATTTTGTTTTATTAAAGTAGACTAGTTTAGATATTTAAAAACAAAAAAATAAACTTTTGATATAAAATATTATTGAAATTACGTATAATAGTTAATTTAGGTAATAAAACAATAATAATATATTTTTAAACTTTTATCTTTAATAAACTTTTCCTTTAAAAATTATTATTTTAAACACAAATTTTTTTAAAAATACCTTTTAAACAATATCATTTTTTTATAAGAGTCCTTTGCATTAAAAACTTCATAATTCATAAAACTTTGTTTTAAACAAAATAATTTTTATAATAGAAAGAAACATGTTTTTTAATTATCAAAAAATTTGATTCATAATTTGAAAAGTATATAAATAAATAATATAATTAACATTTAATGTATTAATAAATGCTTAATTTTTATTGTGGTAATGACACATGTAAAATATCTGGGTGGAGCCTAGGTGTAGAGGGTAGAAAAGTGTTGATTATTTATTATTTCATATATTGTTTGGCCTTTATCATTTATTATTTCATTTTTGAACTATTTAGTTACATATATAATTTGTATTCATGAACTGTACTTATCATGTTATAATTCTTTAGGGTAACTTTATTAAAGGTAAAAAATGGTTAAACCATCACTAAACCGTAAAACCACTAAAATTGACTGGTCCGTGACCTGTTTGTGTTCACAATCAAACTCAATCATGACTTGATTTTTCAACCACATGCTGTCTAAATTGATCATTGCAAGCAAGAATTACTGTAAAAGGCTCCCTCTAATTCAAAGCGATTAGTACAAAGGACGAGGATTTAAACTGAAATAATAAGAGCATCAACTATTGGCCTTCCATACAACACCATCACTGATTCACCTCTAAATAAGCACTACAAAATAGTCAAAAGTCAATACTGTATCAATCAGTCGAATGGTCAGAAGTCAACCATTCTCGAGTTGCCACCAGGTCCGGCAACACTGTAGCACCCGATTTCTTCCAATCCTCGGCATCAGGAGTTTTGAACCTGTCCAGCAATAATGCATGCATTCCGATACTCTTAGCTGGTATGTAGTCTTTGCGCATGCTATCCCCAATGTGCAGAGCTTCTTCGGGTGCAATATTTCCAGCTCTCTCTAAAGCAATCTTGTAGATTTTGGGGTCGGGCTTTTCCACACCTTCCAGGCCCGAGAAAACACCAAAGTCCCACTCAGATCCCTGAGTGTCAAATGTCAAGAGATGGACTGTTATCAAGTTTGTATTAGAGGTGGCGCAATGGGTAGGCTATGCTTGTTGCTTAACGGGTCAAAATCCATAATTTTATGATGAAAGTAATTTGGACACCGCCAAGCACCCCAGGAATCATGTCTCCTTTACAATGGGTCAGCCGAAAACACTTTTTACGTCTTATGTTTTCTTTAATATGAATAAATAAAAACGATACTTTTGTAATAATAATCTAATCTAAAATGATTTATGAGGTTTAATGCATTTTCAATACATTTTGAATGAACTTCAACATGTTTAGCTTGTTCAATCGGTTTCCATTTTCATAATTATTTTAGAATTTCCAATCGAAACGTTTACTCATAAATTCGTCAAGCTTGTCCAAACCAAACGATTGCCCTACTTAATTTTTCGGATGTCCAAGTGGTACATTTCAGAAGAAAACCACTAACCTCATTTAAGCCCAGAGCTGGAAGAATTACATCCCGATACCTATACTCAGCATTGCTAACGATCCCAACGGTCACACCTTGTGAACGAAGCCATCTCAGAAATGGTTGGGAATCAGGGAACACCGTGTACGGTGCAGAAGAACCAAAGGTAGAATATATACGCCTGAATATTTTCTCAAATGTCTCTTCATCAAAATCATATCCTGCCTGTGGGTATAAAGATATTGTATTCATATAACACAAACGTATTGCAGGAAAAGCATAGCTAGACAATCAGCCAGTTTAGTACTCCATTTAAGAAAGGGGATCTGAGTTGACTTATGGAGTTAACCAAGTAATACATCAAAATTTATTAAGTTTCTTCCTCAATTACGTTATGTTAATGGTTACCTCTTTTGCTTGTAAGACTTTATATTTGTTTCCATGGAATGATATTTCACATACATGAGATAGTCCAATATTTTTCTTGAACTATCGAGCCAAATAATGTGTTGGATAATCTTGTCAATATCCAATACTTAGAAGAGTTAATTAGTAAAGTTATTTATTAAATTGTTGGAGTCTGATTTAGTTACTTAATTTAGTTTGACCCCCACCCCCGGGTCCTAGCTTCAATTTTTAGTCCCTGACCCAGTGAATATTCTCCGGGCTCCACCGGTACCTTGAAGCAACTTTCTGATTAAAAAATATGAGGAAACTACGGAAAACAAGGACGACTCCCTACAAAATGAGAAAAACTTGAGAAAGCTAGAAAAACACATCACTTAAAAATGATCATGATTAACTAATATAGGGGTAGTCGTATTCATGAAGGGATAGAAAATAAAAGATGAAAATTCTAAACAATATGATCCAACCATACAAAGTGGTTATTTTGTTATTAACTAAGTTATGCCTCACGCGCATTGAGCTAGAAACTCCATCAGTATATCAAAACAAATCATAAAGACGATCATTCAATGGAAAACCCTTAGGTATCAAGATAGATAAAAAAAAATATAAAATATATATAAAAAACACGTCAAGTAAAAGTTAGTGTTACCTCGTCGTAAAATCTCTAAAGTGTAAAAGTCGCCATCACCCCGCTATAAAACCATAAAGCATACTCAATTGTAAAGCGAACATGAAAAACCTTGAAAACACATTACGTTAATAAAAGTAAAACCCAAAACTAAAATATATAAAATTATTTAAAATGTAGAAGAAAAAACGAAAAAAAAAAGAATAAAACTAAGAGTTAAATCCTAAAAATTTTAGACAAAAGAATAAAAAAAACCTTTAAAAAATTTCCAGAACAAAACCTCTCTCTCATGTTAGAACCCGGGTGGATAAGGGGTACATCATACGCTTCTATCGCTCGACCATAGATTATTTTTGTTCAACACTTGTAATTAAATATTATTCCTCCCCTTTTTCTAAATCATATATAACTATATACAAATGTTGGGTGAGGTTATTCTACAAAGTGTATTTTTGCTACAAAGTGTGAGAAGACACAATGAGACTAAAAAAGTTACAAAAAAAATTATATCTCACAATCTAAATTGAATTTCAAAAAAGTACTTCGGAGTCTCTGTTCCTCTCGTCGTCTTCTTTCAAAAAAAAAATAATAATAAAAAAAATTCATTGTGTCTTTTATGACACAATGACGTCATTGTGTCTTTCATAATGACACAATGACGTCATTGTGTCTTTCATAAATGACACAATAAAAAAAAGTTAATTGTTTTTATTTTTCGTTTATTTTTTTTCTTAGTGAGGACGGCTAGGGGAACAAAAGCTCGGAATTACTTTTTTGAAATTCGATTTAGATTGTGAGATATAACTTTTTTTGTGACTTTTTTTTGACTCATTGTGTCTTCTCACATTTTGTAGCAAAAATACACTTTGTATTTGAACCTCTTTCACCAAGTAATATATCAAAATTTATTAAGTTTCTTCCTCAATTACATTATGTTAATGGTTACCTCTTTGCTTGTAAGACTTTATATTTGTTTCCATGGAATGATATTTCACATACATGAGATAGCCCAATATTTTTCTTGAACTATTGAGCCAAATAATGCATTAGATAATCTTGTCAATATCCAATACTTAGACGAGTTAATAAGTAAAGTTATTTATTTAATTGTTGGAGTCTGATTTAGTTACTTAATTTAGTTTGATTTTGTTTCCTAATTTAAGTTTAAGTAGGGTAACTTGGTCTGCAAGTGGGTTTAGTATAAATAGGGGTCATTAGTGTCTTTCTAATTGTGTATCAAGTTCTCTATGTAATAAAAGGAGTCGATCAAAGGTTTAGATCAAAAGAGTTTTGTGTTCTTTATTGTTTCTGTTCGGTTAAGGGCTGTGCCATCATAATGTTACTAATACAAAATGGAGGTAGCAATTATGTTCAAAGTTAACACTAACATTTATTCATAAACGTTGGTACTTATTTAACTTAATCATCATGATTTTTTCTGAAACATAAATTTAATATTAATTTGAAGTTCAATATGAATACCTTTTTACCTCTAAGCCAAACTATATCCCTTATAAGGCAATTTAATTTAAGAGTAGTCATGTAAATCACTCAACCACTTGATATTAAATTTTGTTGCAGCTAGAATCAAACTCATTATGCGACACAAAAGTATGTTACTCAAACACTTAAAACCAAATATTGCAACTTAAAGAAGCAACAATCAGACAATTACTTTCAAAACGCACATCCAAACACTTCTAAACCATCATCGAAAAAGGCAATAAATTCATGTAAGAGTTGCAAATCTTACCTTGACAAAAGAATCCCGAACACAAGTCTTCCACCAAACAATATTGGGAATTTTTTCCGCATGCCCAAAACATGGGTGTTTTTTTGCCATTTCTGTGTAAGCAATTTTAAATCCATCATGCACCCGTTTATAGTCGGGGCAAGGAAACCCTACTGATTTGGCAGCCATGCAGTAATAATCACCAAGTTCTCCCTTGTAAGCCATTAAAGTCCCCGTGACATCCACGGTGATACATCTCAGCTTTGTTAAGATAGACATATTTGAACCCAAAACTTCTGCTTTGTATTTAGTCAAGATGATAGGACAAGATCATTAAAAGCTCCTGCAATTCATATCAGAATGATTAGACAATTTAACCAGAAAACATAGCATAGAATGTCAACAGAACCAAAGTTGGTTCAATAATGTGTACAAGTATAACACAACAAATAAAGAGGTTCCTTATAATTATGGTGCAATGCATAAAGTATTCTTTGACCACAGCTGAATGTGCACACGTAGTCCTGTCAATCAAGTTATGACCAGTTGATCTGCCATTTTGAAGTTGGAAATCACACTTAATAGAATTGTAATGTTCAATCTGACACGCAGTTTAAAGGATGTGGTTTTAAAATTTTGACTTATTAATGGGCTGATTTGGATAAAATTAACAAAGTTAGCTAAAAGATAAACAGGTTGACAGTTGACCAAATTGAATTTTAAATAAGTATTAAGAAACAGACCAAAACATGTTTATGACTCATCTACACCCGACCCGTTTTGACCTGTTACCTAATCCTCCTTCTACACAAGAGGAATCTTGTGGATCAAAACCGATAGCATCAATATATAATGATGACAATGACCAAAACATTTGACCTGTTACCCGATCCTCCTACACACGAGGAGTCTTGTGGATCAAAACTAATAGCATCAATATACAATGATTACAATGAGCAAATAGGTAAGTTTAGCTTGCAACTTTAAAAAAAAAAGCCGATTTCACCTTACATTAAACTTGTTAAATAAAACTTCTTTTTTTTTTCTTTGGGTTTAAAGGAGTATTTGTGTGCATCACAACAATGGCAATCAGGAACACGATGGTGTCCTTTCTATCCCCAAATCCACATGTTACCACTCATGTTTCTAAGAATGATTTCCAAATGCTAATCCTTAGTAGAGGCATCAATAGACCATTTATTATCGAAAAGCTCTAAATCTTGACAAACGCACAAATTCAATACATAAGTGAGCTTAAATGCTGTTCATGAAAAACAAAATCAAATTCAAGAGCTGGTGAACAAATCATCTGACTCCAGGCTAGAGTCAAACAAGATCGATCGAATGCCAAATGAGCACAAATCATTCTCCAACAGATGACACCCCCAAAATCAAAACAAGCAATTCTTCAAATCAAGAGGAAAACCCCACCGATTATGTGAACATAAATACAGTTATGAATCAATTGATGTGCTTAAAATCAATCAGGAGGTATCATCATCAAAAACCCAGAAAAGAATGCAAAGATGAAGAAATGAAGAAAGGAGGAGTATATACCTGGATTAGAAGTTGAGAAGAATGAAAGAGAATCTGAGTTGCTTCGTTTAAATCGCCATGAAAGAGCTTTGCTGCTCTTCATCAAATCAAAGGCACATCGGATTAAATAATAATAATAACAATAATAAGAATAATAAACAATAATAAGTTTTTCATGGTTTCTTTTATATTTCTTCAGCAGTACTCTTGAACACTTTCCCGGGGGTGGGGGTGGGGGTGGAGTTGTTTTGTTTGCCCGAGGAATCGATGGATTCTGATGGCTATCGAAATACTTAAGTTTTCTTTTTTATATTATGGCCCCTAAGCTTTCAAATATTGTATGATTTCATTACTTTTACTTCTTTTCACTTTTGACCCCACTTTTCTTCTTAATCTTTATTTTTAAACGTTAGAGTTTTAAAACATAATGATTTTCTAAATATAAAGATTACTCATTTTCTTTATAAATGTTTGTAAGTATTTAAAACTATAAATAATAACAAATAAACGTTTATGGGTGAGATAAAAATAAAAAATAAAGAATAATATGTGATAGGTCAAACAAAATAAAGATAAATTTAAATAGATGTGATTTTTAGTTAACATAAATAGAGATGAAGATGAAGATTCTAGAGTGAATGCTCTTGACGGTGACATTCAAAACCAGTGAATCAACTAAAAGAGCAAACAAAAAAGAGTATGAGATTTTTTTTCCTTTAATGCATGTATGATATTGCTTTATCTTTTCTAAATGACAATTTAAAAATATATACATATTTCACTGTACGAAAAACAATGTTGGTATCATATTAATATGGTGTTGTTATTATTTTTTAAGGTACTTATACATGATATATAGAGTTTATACCGTGTTTTAATGTTCTACATGTTATTACATGGATTGTAAAGTAACATCGTATTTTATTTGAGTGAAGGGTTCAAGTAAAAGAGTTTTTACTGTAAAAAATAATCACAATCATCAATCTTTTTAATTAATAGTTAAAATTAAATTATAGAAAAAAAATTTGTTAAATGACTACTTTAGGCATAGCAACTTTTGTTGACCTTTTTCAAGTTTTCTATATTTTTTAGATGTTAATAACTTTCATATATGAAATCATTTTTTTATAAAAATTACACCATAATTACGACATTTATTATCTTTAACACGAATACAATATCATTATGTAAAAAGGTAATAATATTTTTACGTTTATAAGCTCATATGATTTCTGCTCGCCATTGTGTATTTAGTACAGTTTATTGTTTATTTTTGTTAGTTATTGAGTTTATCTAAAGTGATGGCTTCTAAAATATATAATTGTGAAATAATATTGCTTTGTATTTCTAATATGTAAAAACACAATAATAAATTAACAACTAATTAATCTAATACATTAAAAGCAATGACAAAATAACACAAAAATGATATAAAACATAAAACACAATCATTGTGTTGTTTGATCTTTATTGTGTTATCGTAAACAATATAATGAAATAACACGGTTGTGTACTTCTAGTTCTAAACACAATAATAGATAACAACAAGTCTATATAATCTATAAAAAATAACAAAAATACCACATTACGTTATTAAATACTATTAGTTTTGAAAAATACATTGGTAAAATAATATCATTATGTATTTCTAGTTATAAAACACAATGAAAGATAACAACAAGTTTATATAATCAACAAAAAATTTTTAAAAAAATAACATATTGTATTATCTTAAACACTATGGGTTTTGAAAAATACATCAGTGAAACAATATCATTATATGCTTCTAATTGTAAAACAAAACGATAGATATCAAGTTTTTATAATAAAAAACAATGATAAAAATAATAGAAAATAATCGAAAATGTAAAACACAATAATAAATACATATAACACAATCATGTTGAAAAATATATGACATAAGAAACTGATATTTGACACAATGAACGTATTAGACACAATGAGCTAAAGTATTTGACACAATAATTAAAATGTCATTCCTTTTAAAACAATAGAAGGACATAAGTCAAGTAGGACTTTTTAGATTATATATTTTTTTACTATCACCCCACCCTTAATCGCATAGGTTTAAAAGATATTGTTTATGTTAAAAGTTGTGTTATTATTAATGTGATATGTGTTTAGGCCTGAACACAAATTTTTGTATGTGCATCTGAAATATACTTTTATAACTTGATGGAAATACCCTCGCTGACAAAACACATATATAACTGTATACACGTATTCCCCTTGCCTCCTATTATTTTTGTGAAATTAAAACTTTGTAGAATCACACTCATTTATTTGTTTTAGTATGAAATAACCAGTTGCACAAAGCAAAAGTCGCAGGTTAAGATATATCAGTAAATATATTGCAAAATAAAGAGGAATAATAAAAATATATATGTTGGAAATCTAAGAAGAAAAATATTATGATTATTTAATGATAAGTAGAAAAAGTTGTCCATTTTATTTAGAGGGTAAATATAGTTAAATAATGGTAGTTTCTTAATTTCATTTAAAATATGAGAATTTGGGTATATTTGTAAAACCAAGGAAGTTGGGAGGCTACAAAATATGTTCGGAATTCATTATTCGGGAAAACAATGGACTTAATCCATGGTTTTGATTAAAAATGAATACTACGAGCGTCATGTTTTAGGCACAAAGTCAATACAAACGTCGACGTTTTAAGGTTGGTTCATTACGGTGTAAAACATGTTTAAAAACAAATTAAATACTATCATCATCAAAGTATGTTTTTATCATAATCTTATACAAAAAAACTAATTAATAAGATAATGAAAATAAGCCTCATGAATTTTCTGACGTGACAAGAAAACACGGCACTGACCTAACATAAAATCTACAGGTTTATGTTTAGTATCGAATGGTTTAGGTTAGTTTGGTCGAACTTGCGTTATAGTTCTAACATTTTTTTTATCATGTCAAAGCTCTACATAATTCATTATCTCTTATTCAACTTATATAATACATTTAACTATTTATTCCTATAGTCCATTGTTTTTTTACCATGAACTTAACTCCAACCAGGGACGGTTCAATCGTCTTAGGGGTCCTAAGCTAAGTAAAAATGATGTCATATATGATGATGAGAGTGGTCCCAAAAGAGTTTGTTACACCATTGGGTCCTACCTTATGCAATCGAGGGTGTGTTCAATCAACGGTTACTATTGGTGATATATGTAACACCTTGGATGTGAGACACGTGTCAACCTTTTACTACGAGTCAAATGCTATTTGTGATGCACGGGTTGGTTTCCAGATACGGGTTGTAATTTAATACCATACGTCTACATGTCTTCCTAGTCTAGCTTGTTTTTCATAGATATGCTAGACTCAAGACATTCCCTTTCAGTGAATTATTACCTTATCCTTTGCATTTATGTGATGAGACCATACTATTATCCAGATGTTGTATTTTTTTTTGACGTGAGGATAATGGGGTTGTCAATATTTCCTATTTGCACATGTTTTCGTATTTTCATTGGTTAGTTTGAAAAGATTCTTTTTCCGTCGTTTCCTATTTCCGGCGGCATTAAATGTATGCAAAGAAAACCCTAATAAAACGTGAGGTCTTCTTCTTCTTTTTCCTTTATCGTTGAAAAATTGTCTCTCTCAATCTTCTTCTATTTCTTGTCTGGTGCTTCTATAATGTCGAAAAAAGCTTCTTCTTCCAAGAACAAATTGAAGGTGATTAAAGGGTCAAAAGCTGAACCTAAAGACCATAATACTTGTCTTCTGAGATGGTCAGCATAGGACTTCAACCGCGTTGTCAATAGGTATCAAATTCACCATTTGCGGGAACCACAACTACCTGCCCTTACCCATACTGTTGCTAATTCTCTTGTTGGGAAGATGACCGTCTACGTCGATATCTTTACACATATCAATTTTCGGCTTCCCATCACCATTTTTAGCCTCAATCTGCTTCAATTCTACCGAATTCATTTGTTGTAGGTTCACCCCATGGGGATGTTTAGAATCACCCACTTCGAATACTGCTACTGTTCCTTGCAGATTAACCCTTCTATTCATCTGTTCAATGTTTTCTATGAGATTACCTAAAAAAGGATTGGTTTTCATTCCATAAGAGGCATGGTATGAAGCCTCATGCTGGTGAGATCCCTTCCAACTTCAAAGGATGGAAAAACTATATCATCTATATCCATGAGAATATGATTCCTTAAGAGATGCATTTTCGGGAATCTACTGAACTTTTGGTAGATACTCCCCCCACCCAAAAAAAAAAAGAAGACTATGATAAAGATCTTGACTATATCTTGCTTAGTAAGGAAGTGTCTCCCTTTTCTGAATTGTCGGGGTACGCTTTAGATGGTGTTGGTATGAATCGTATCTGGATGAGGCACAACAAGATTCCTATTTATACTACTGGTGATAAGAGTGAGTTCTCCTGAAATTTTTCTGTGTTTCTTTATTTGAAACTTTTTTACTGATTCTTTACTTCTCCTTCTAAAGTTGTCAATTTTTTTCTAGTTCTAATTTCTGACCGTGTACCTAGTTTGACTCCTGCCTTTCTTGATGTAAAACCAGGTGAAGACCCTGTACTTAACCGCAGTGTAAGATGCTTCTCCCTTCCAACACTTGATAGGCCAGCTGGGAAATCCTCTTCAAAGAGTAGGGTAGAGGTTGTCGTTGCCTCGATGAAAGCTAAACTGGAGAAGGTTATGAAAGAGACCCAGTCGAAGAAGGTCCATGAAAAGAAACATTCTGGTGGCGATTCAGATGTTGAGGAAGTGAGTCCCAAGCATGTTTTGTCGAAGAAAAGGAGCAACTCTTTTGATGCCTCTGCGACGTCTTAAGAAAAATTTGCACCTAATACTGCTCTCGGCGCTCCTCCTACTGAGAAAACCAAAAAAGGAGTTGTCTTTTGCCTTCCCTCTCCACCCCTAAAAAGAAGAAAAATGAATGACCGGGTGGATATGCGTAGCAAACCCGTAGGTCAAGTCGTTTCTTCCTCCGCATCAGGTATTAATGTTTTATTTGCTTTGTATATGTTTGTTATTTTCTTGTCATAATTTATCCATTGATAACTTTTCTCTTTGATTATGTCTTCTAGGGGTAAGGATCATCACTTTACGAATCAGATCGATCTCGTGACAAAAACCCAGAATATAATCATCACGGTAAGAAGATATAATAAGCAAAAGATGAACACAAGTGTAAATAAACTTCAATTTCTATTGCTCTCTGATTTGAAAGATACAAAATACAAGTGAAATCAGGAAATGAAAAAAGCTCGCTAAATCACATCAACTAATAAATATTTATACTAAACTATGATGTTCGCGCGTAGTTTTAGTGCGACTTCCAAGTTCTCGCGCGAGATACAACTTCTCGTGCAACAACTTTCGGTTCTCGCGCGACTGATCTTTATAATCTTGATTTGATTTTCCGAGCCTCTAGGTTTAATCCCTATAATCTCCCCCTAGGCTCGGTGAATCAATTCATTTAGAAGTCCACGTCTGCAACCTTGTAACTGCCCCTATAAGCATACATCTTGTTGTCCAAGGCCTTCGTGATCAACCAACCAAACTGTGCTGCTATTAAATGAACAGATTCATCAGCTGCAATCAGACAAGCCTGCAACCTCATCAAATCTTCTATTCCAAACTTGAGCAGATCCACAGGGTCGATGATATGGTAGTCTTTGTCAACATAATGGATCAATGCATGACCTGTGTCCTTCTCACAACTCCACCACATGAGCTTTGACAAGCTGTTAACTGGAACAGGAGCATGTATAGGGATCTTCCTTCCATATCTTGGATTCTTATAAACCCGTATCTTCATTTGCTTGTTAGTATTAGGGTCTATACGCATCTCATCTTCAATTACTTTGGATTTGGCAGATTTGAAGTCCTTAAAGTTGGTTTTACTTTGTCTCCATATCATGTTCCTAATCCAATTTCCCTTTCCATAATTACTCGAATTGATAAACGAAACACGACCCATAGCATATAAATCAGAAGCTCTAAGTGTATGGAAGTCTTGCTCGTCCTGATAGTATTCTACAGCTCCAGCCTTTCTTTTCACCACATACATTTTCTTCTCAGCATCGTACGCCCAACTAAGATTAGGTTCTGAGTATTCGTACCTTGTGAAAGGTTTGGAATGTCTCAGCGTGTGTACATAAGCTGGCGGAGGAGGAGCGTCAACAGTAAGATCTCCGACTTGAAGTATTGATAACATTAGTGTAAATCGTAGGATTAGCTGTAATAGCATGATGTATATGAGATGTCTTGAGGCCGTCAATCATAGATCTGAACAATGCCTTATCATCAGGAACGTCTCCAAGGAAAGCTACCGTATTATGGTTTTTGTTAAAAACCATTGATCTCACCATCTGAAAATTAAACAAACTTGTATTAGAACACAATTAATTTTTTTTAGACTTAGAAAACTTTTGAAAAATTTAGAAAAATTAAACTTCTCGCGGCAAAACTAAAGTATTCTCATGAAATTGCATTTGACAAAAAGTCAACTTTTCGCGCGACTAGTCAAAGTTCCCACGCGACAAGTTCTGTTCAAATTCAAATGCTTTCGCGTTTGTTCATATTCTGAACCCATTTCGCATGCGTCAAGTCCTAATTGTCAATTTTCAATTAAACCATTTCAGATTGTTTTAACTGTTAAAACTTGTTCATTAAGTGTCGATTAGGTCTTATTTAAGATTGTATATGTTTAATTTTGTTTAATTTTTCGTTTAAATGTTCTTAATGGTTCGGTCCATGTTTGGCTCATACAAACATAATAATACACATGAAATCTACCTTATAATTAATAAATTGTGTTGCTAAGTAATACATGTGTGTTTGTTATCAGTTACAAAAGATCATTAGAACGCATTACAAAACAACAATGTTATTAATCATGAATGGATGCCAGTCCTGCCCTGACAAGTAGCCTCCCCGTGTGCCATCCTCAGCAAAATTACCTACCAACTAAAAATGCATAAAAGTCAGCGTTGCTGAGTGAGTTGCAGTTTTAAAATAGTGAAAATACTTTATGAGTTTTGTATAGGAAAATACTCCTTAAAATACTGTTTACTCTTTTGTATGTGATCATACGTCATACATACATTCAAATATTATACATTATCAACATTAATATCTTTCTTCACCATTTCTATGGTCGTTCACTTGAACTTTTACTTTTAATCTTTCACTTCGATATGGACCAAAGCGCTATACCCCCCATATAATGCGCATAAACCTGATACTGGGCCTGAGGTCTAATAATAGACCCCATCCGTGGTGCACAAAGCTGACTCCAGTACCGGGGCAACGACAATGGTCCCCTCAATCTCAACGATTGACCCTGTGTGCATCCAACAGGTTAGCGTGGTTGTGAATCTCCTGTGAATTTGCTTGCAAGACTTTCTTACGTTCTTTATGTTCCACTTTCATTAATCTTTCCACTTTATTAAAGATAATACTTTACGGATAAGGGTAAAATCACACCACGTAAAGTCACGTAATATAATAATAAATAAGAACACAAGAACAACCCAAAACATAAATAAAATAATCAGATAATAGCATCAAGTCAAACCAGGGTCAGACCCTAAAATTCTGATTTTCCCAAAATTCCAGAAAATATTCTAAGTGTCATAGGCGCATGGGCACTATGCAGGCGCATGAACCCTGCTTAGGCGCATTGACACTATTCAGGCGCATGAATCCTACACTTAGGCATTTTGCTTACATTCTGGGTGCATAAGCCTTTCAGGCGCATGAGGTTACACTTAGTCACTAGAGAAAAATCTTGGGCGCATGACACTATTCAGGCGCATAAGGTTATACTTGGCTTATCAGGCAAATGTTTTGGGCGCATGGGCACTATTGGGGCGCACGAACCCCCGCTTAGGATTTTCTAAGGAAATTTACAGGCGCACGGGCCCTGTTTGGGCGCATGGCCTGCACTTAGGCATATTTTCACTAAAATCCCAGGCGCATGGGCCCTGTTTGGGCGCATGATTACCTGTTGTGCATTTCTACATTTCAGAATTAGTTCAAACCTGTTTCATCACCTGTCCTAAGCTTAAACATACTATTCTAAGCATCAGTAACACCTAACCAACCAAAGAACACAAGTATAAACATAAATATACATACGGGTAAACATATTTCAGTTGTAAAACATTTTAACCATGCATTTTCAGCCCTAAAATAATTTAAAACACATAGAAATTAGGGTCTAGAACTCACCTATAGCAGCAAACAAGTAACACTCCTCCAAACTTGCCTGCACTAGAGTTCAAACACCTAAAACAAGCACAAACAAGCACCAAAACACCAAAAACACTTAATAATCGGTTTCTGAGGGTGAAACCACAAAGAAACCGAACCAATTAACATGTAAACACACTAACCTTCGAAGAATGCAGCCTTTCTTCTTAACAACCTAGAGAAACAAGGGTTTTCAGCTCTTTCTTCTTTTCTTTTCTTTGGTAGCAGCAACAGCAGAAAAGAGCATGGGCGACCATGCCCCTTATACACATATTTTTGACTTTTTGGTGTACTTTTACACTTTACACCCCTCATCTTTGCCCCTTCTTTTATTTCTTCTAGATACTTTTCTTTTCTATTTATTTGACCAAGTTTTCGGGTGTTACACACAATCAAAAATCCTGTGAAATCCTTATCCATCTTCAAGACACTTTCGAGATTTCAAGTCACCCCAATTTAACTTAAACTTTTTACATTTGATCAGCTTTTTTAGAATTATTTTTCTCTATTATAATATCTATTTAGAGCATAACTAGCTTGAGAAACATTTCTGAATACATAATATTAACATGTTTTAGGACTTATTAACTGCCACTTAGACTTATGTTTTGCCCTCGCAAGATGTTTAGGACTTACATACCAAGTCGGACTTACATGCCCCATTATTTGATTTTGCCTTTAGTTTTAGAACTTATTCTTAAAAAGAAAAATATTTATCATATAGTATGTATGTCTATGACATATCTTTTATTATTATGCTCATTGACATCTTTTATTCCTATATGGCCTTTTGGCATCTTTTTGTTAATGTTTATTTTCCCTTTTGTCGTTGCTTTTCATATCTTTTTCATCTTTTGATATTTATATATACATATTTCTTCTGAAAGACACTGAATTAGATAGTAACTGGATTGAGTATGACTAGACTATAACTCTTAGTGTGTTTTAGCATGGAATCATTGTTACCACAAAACCTTGATGAGTAAGCCACTTTAATTATTAAGAGTTTAATTTCAGTGTATCACAGAGCATAGTTCTTTTCAGTCTTGAAAGTTAAGCCTATCAACATATCAAACATAATCCAAGTCAGTTTTTTTTAAGCCTTAGGTTGTAATGTATTAAAGTCAAGAAATGTACTATTATTTTCTATAAATCCTTAAAAATTTTAATTTTCTAAATGTGTAAAACAAAATCTTTTTCTAAATTTTCTTTTTTTAAAAAAATTTTACTCCCCCTAAGAACAAAATCTTTTTCGAGATATTTTCATATTTCTCCCCCTAAAATTGTGATTATCTACAAAGATAATAACGATTTTAACTAAAATGAATAGAAAAAATTATTTTGAAAGGGTTTATGGATAATCATTAACCAAAGTTAATCATTCCCAGAGATTGGACTAAAAAGTCGAATCGGGAATGATCAAACGCCTTAGTAAATAAATCAGCAATGTTGTCATCTAATGAGATTGTGTCCAGATGGATAAGCTTTCGATCAAAACAGTCATGGATAAAGTACATTTGGATATCAGTGTGTTTTGTTTTGGAATGTTAGATCAGATTCTTCACTATGTTCAATACTGCAGTGTTGTCACACCAAATGTTGGTGTTATAGATATTAAGACCATAATCAATAAGTTGTTGTTGAATCCAAACAATCTAAGAACAATAACTTAATGCAGCCACATATTCAGCCTCTGCAGTAGATGTGGATATCGTCTGCTGCTTCTTGTATTGCCAAGAAATCAACCTATTTCCAAGAAATTGACAGCCACCAGTTGTTGATTTCTTGTCCAAGTTACATCCTGCATAATCACTATTAGTATAAAGCATATAAATTGAAATCGGAAGTCTTAGGATACCAAAGGCCGAGTGTTGGTTGACCCTTGAGGTATTTGAAAATCTACTTGACAACTTTCTTGTGAGATTCCTTTGGATTACTTTGATATCGTGCACACTGACAGACAAGAAACATAATGTCTGGTCTGCTGGCAGTGAGATACATCAGATATCCAACCATTGATTGATACAAATGTTGATCAACATCTTCACCCGTGAGATCAGGAGTTAAACTAGGACGAGAAGTCATTGGAGTAGGAGTAATCTTGGAGTCCTGAAATTTATATTTGTCTAGGATACTGCAAACATATTTTCTTGATGTATCAGTATACCCTTATCATCTTGTTTAACTTGTACACCCAAGAAAAATGACATTTCCCCAAGAGAACTCATCTCAAATTTCTTTTTCATCACAACTTCAAATTCCCTGAACAAATCATCATTGGTATATCCAAAGATAATGTCATCGACATATAGTTGAACAAGAATGAGATCATCACCAAACATCCGTAAGAATAAAGTTTGATCAATATCACCCCGTGCATAACCATTTACAGGAAAATGTTCTGTGAGGGTGGCATACCAAGCACAAGGTGCTTGATTTAAGTCATAGAGTGCTTTGTCTCAACAACATGCACAATCTTTTCATCTTTAGCTGGAGTAAACTCAATAGCCCTTTCTTCAACTTCTTCCTTTTTCTCCCTAGTCACTTTTAATTGAGCTGGAGTAATCTCAATAGCTTTTTCATTAACCATATTTTCAACATTCTCACATACTTCTTCAGTAAAAATTCCCTTCATCAAGTCACCAGACACAAACTTAGCAAGTATATTCTCATCAACATGGTCTTCAGCAGTTTGAATTTCAGCTAACAAAGCAGTAGACAGTTTGATGTCTAGAATCTCCATCTGGTCTGACCAATCGTGCTCTTCATTTGTTTGAGAAACCAGGGCTTTGTTGTTTGAAGTACTTGCTTTATCTCCTTTTGATTCTATCTCCATAGTTACCATCTTTTTTCCATTTTCAGTTTGATTTGACCTTCCTTTAGTACATTCTCTAGCACAATGGCCAGGTTTGTCATAATTATAACATATTAAGCTTGTTTTTATCAAACCCAATCTTGCTCGAGTTGTTCAAACCAACATCTTTCTTCCTGTTCTTCTTGCAAAAATTTTCGCCTGATACACTACCATAACCATCTGATACTTGATATCATTTTCTTTAACATCATTAGGATTAACTTATTGTAAGTCATCAACTAAGATGTTGGGTGCACTGAGTCTTTCGGCTGTGAAAGCTTCGTAGCTGTTCATGAAAGTGGTGAATAAAGCTAGATGCTCTTCTGCTATTTGAATGGCTGGCTTGTTTGGGAGGGAATTTACAACAAATGCTTGTTGTGTGGGTTAAGAGGATTGACTGTGTGGATAAATTTGAGGTTGTGATTGAGATTGTACTAGATTGTAATGGTTTTGAGGAGAGGCTTGAAATTGTGGTATGGATGGATCCTTGACATTTGGCTTAATAGAATTGGTTGCTTGCTGCTGACACAACTGGGAATAACTGACATGATAATTGGGATTACTAGACATTTTTACATATAATGCTGATGCTTTAACTCCCATTGTTTTGATGTAATTAGCAGCTCTCTGCTTGTCATCCATTTCATATGAGTTGATGGTTGAAATTAGATCACTGAGGGACAAGGTGAACAGATCCTTGGTTCTCTTGATGGTAGTGCAGTTATTTTTCTAGCTATATGGTAAAGAGTTCAACAACTTTTTGTTTACAGAAAGATTCTCCAAGGTAATTCCAGCACTCTTCATCTTCGTTATCATCTTAACAAACCTGAACATTTGAGCCTCCAAAGTTTCTCCAAGTACATGGTTAAACATATTAAACTCTTGGTTTAACATGTCTTTTTGGCTTTCCCTCATATCTGTATTACCCATTATTTGTTCCTCCATCTCATCCCACAAATCTTTAACTTTTCTGTAATCTTTGAACTTTTGTGCAATCTCAGTAGTAAGTGCCATTGTGATAGTAGCATACGCTTTGTCATCAAGCTCAAGTTTCTTCATGTCTTCCTCATCCCAGAGGTGTTCCAGTTTAGGCACCAACTCTCCCTTATCATTGTTATACGGACCTTGTTTGATTGACCGCATCATTCGGGGTTTGGTGTAAATAACATGATTCTTGAAACTATAAAACCAGTCAGGATAATCCTCTTCGCTAAGAAGTCTAGGGGGATTTGTGCTTGTACCAATCTCATTGTCAAGGTTGAGAGTAGCAGTGATGTGCTTTAGATTAGCCATCTTGAAAATCAGAAATCAAACTTTTCAAAAATTTCACACTTGAAGTTTTCACGCGAAGATCAGAGTTCTCGCGTGAACAAACACCAAACTTTTCACGCGGTTAGTTGTCTAACTGAATTTTGCAAAAAGTAAACTTCTCGCATGAAAGGAATCTTTTGTAACAAACTTCTCAAAAAACTTTTGCGAATTACAAACTTTTCGCGCGAATAGGAGCTTTTCGCGTGCGATTAGCAAGTTTTTGCCTGATCCATTTTCATCCTAATTTCGATGATTCAAACTTCAATCTTTCACCAAATTGTTCAAAATTGATTAATTAAGCTTTGAATTAGTGATTTAGATTCAAATTTTGATCCTAAGTGTCTCTAATTGATTCAATTTAGCTTGTTTAATCACATGAACATCATCGAATCTTCAATCACCAACAAAATAACTTTCAATAACTTTCAACATCTTCAAATATACTCAAAAACAACAGAAATCAAATTGATCTTCAACGAAATCCAAATTGGAGCTCAAGAACACTTCAAAAACACTCTTCAATCTTCAAATCAGTCGATCTAGAGCATACCAAGCTCTGATACCAATTGTAAGGATCAACACTTTACGAATCAGATCGATCTCATGACAAGAACGCAAAATACAATCATTACGGTAAGAAGATATAATAAGCAAAAGATGAACACAAGTGTAAATAAACTTCAATTTCTATTGCTCTCTGATTTGAAAGATACAAAATACAAGTGAAATCAAGAAATGAAAAAAGCTCACTAAATTACATCAACTAATAATTATTTATACTAAACTATGAAGTTCTCGTGTAGTTCTCAATCGACTTCCAAGGTCTCGCGAGATATAAAACTTCTCGTGCGGAAACTTCAGGTTCCTGCGCGACTGATCTTTATAATCTTTATTTGATTTTCTGAGCCTCTAGGTTCAATCCTTACACTAGATGTGACTCTGTAGATAAAGACTGCTGAGAAGACAATTGCTTGAAATCCATCCCAAAAAGGACCTCAGATCTCAGATTTGGAGAAACATATGGGTGGTGATCTTGGTGAATTTGTTGCAACTTCAGACACACCCACCCCCTTCTACTGTTGGGAAGACTACTTCAGGTGAACAGACTTCGGAGGACACTCCCCCCTCCAAAAAGACTATCAGGGCAACCTCGATGCCTTCAGAAGATAAAGGTAAACGTCCAAAATAAAAGGTATTGCTTTCCTCTTCTAATGGTCTTGGTGTATCCTCTCCAAGCCACTCCTGTATTAGACTTGTGGTAAGTAGGATTTCTTCTGCCATTGGCTGCACTTACTCTATTACCCTGACTGAGTAGGTTCATCACCCATTGGCTAAGTATGTTCCTGATATAACTCATGATACCCGACTAGTGAATCTGGTCGTTTAGCGGGACTTCTTGAAGAATGCAATTCCCCTCATGGAGCTTGAATTCCAGGTAAACTCTGATCATTAGGCATTGTTCAATTACTCTGCTATCAGTTTGGCTGGAGTTTTTTCATAATGCCCTTTATCTGTGGAGAATGGGACTTGCAACACCAACCTATAGAGAAATAGAGCAGAGAGAAAAGGATGATAAACATGAGCTGATTTGGCTAAAGAACCATACCACTAATGATGAAACAAACATGAGCTGAGGTTTTTTTGCAATGCCCATTATCTTAGGAGCTTCTTGAACAAAAAGTGAAACAAACTCAAGACAAGAAACCTTTTGAGAAAGCATGTGAGAGGAGTAACCAAAGAATGAAAATAAATCGGATCCCGTGCGTAGCCGAAGTGAAGAGGTAGAAATATTGAAGGTTCTTTTAGAGGATAAACAGAAGGTCGGTGGAAAGGGAAATGGTTGGAGGAGCGAGACGGTGCTAATAGGAACTCAGTATTTTGTATATAAGCTTTTCCTATTCTTTCCATGATCCTTTTATTTACTTCTTTCGTATCCAGGCTTTGTTACAGGATGAGAATGACCGGCTGGTGTTATCCAATAATGAGTTAAAAGCTCAAGCTTACAAGTTAAGTGAGGATAGGCGATGGTTGTTAGAAGCCATCCACAACAACAATGATTTCATGGATGTTGTTGCCAAGATGGTAGTGTCTTCCTAGGTTGTTGGTCATTAGGAAGGATTGGTAACGCCAAAATTACCATTGGGATGGGAAGTTCATTGAGTTTTCTGACTTATTTGATGCTTGTGCATCTCTTAAATTTACCGTGCTAAGTGATGCTTTCGACTTGTGTCTTCCTATCTTGGATTCTGTAGTGGCTTGTGCTACAGATGAAGACATGGATGCCTTTGAACGCTTCTTAACTCTAAAAAATAGAGGAAGAAGAAGAGGGGCCATCTGACCCAGCCCTATGATTATTTTTCTTTATGTTCTCTATGTAACTTCATATGCGAACATTTACTTTTTGCCTTGAATGTTTTATGACTCAAGAATGGTTTTGCTTACATGTTTTTTTTTTTATTTATTTATCATGGTGTTGTTATTCTATTTTGCTGGTTTGTATGCTAGGTAGGATGTTTTGTGCGAGTAACTCACCTTTATAAGGTAAATATCATGCGTGAGGTAACAAGCTTATGCAGGTGATTAATGTGATATGTAATGCGTTTCACTTACCCGAGTGGTTAAAAATGTAGGATGAACAAGTAACAAGTAAAGTCTATCACCCATCCAGGTTATTGTCTCTAAGTAAAGTAGTACATCCGTCTGCGTGATTATTATATAAAGTAGTGCACCCGTTCGGGTGTCTATTATGTAAAGTCGTGCACCTGTCCGGGTGACTATTATATAAAGTAATGCACCTGTGTGGGTGACTATTATGTAAAGTAGTGCACCTGTGCGGGTGACTATTATGTAAAGTAGTGCACCCGTGCGGGTGACAATTATATAAAGTAGTGCACCGGCCCGGGTCACTATTATATAAAGTAGTGCACCCATGCGGGTGACTATTATGTAAAGTAGTGCACCCATGCGGGTGACTATTATGTAAAGTAGTACACGAGTCCTGGTGACTATTATGTAAAGTAGTGAACTTATGCAGGTGACTATTATCTAAAGTAGTGCACCCGTCCAGGTGACTATTAAGTAAAGTAGTTCACCCGTTCAGGTGACTATTATGTATAGGAGTGCACCCATCTGAGTGACTATTATGTATAGTGGTGCACCCGTCGGGTGACTATTATGTAAAGTAGTGCACCCGTCCGGGTGACTATTATGTAAAGTAGTGCACCCATCCAGGTGACTCTTAAGTAAAGTAGTTCACCCCGTTTAGGTGACTATTATGTATAGTAGTGCATCCATCTGAGTGACTATTATGTATAGTAGTGCACCCGTCCGGGTGACTATTATGTAAAGTAGTGCACCCGTCCGGGTGACTATTATGTAAAGTAGTGCACCCGTCCGGGTGACTATTATGTAAAGTAGTGCACCCGTCCGGGTGACTATTATGTAAAGTAGTGCACCCGTCCAGGTGGCTATTATCTAAAGTAGTGTAACCATCCGGGTGACTATTATGTAAAGTAGTGCACCCGTCCGGGTGGTAATTATGTTTATAACACAACCATATAACAAGGCAAACACCATTCATGTACTTCTTTCAGCAAGGATAATACAATAATTAATAGAAAATTACAATTAGCATTGCTTAAGTTGAGCATTGTTCTAAGTGCGTGGTATCTCCGTTCTATCTAAATGGGCTTGTTTGTTGGCACCCTTGCCAAGAGCCTCTTTAACTATGTATAGCCCTTCCCAACTGGGGCTCATCTTCCTTGATGGTTTCACCTTGCTTGCTTCATTACTTCAAAGTACGTAGTCATTTGGTTTGAAGGTACATGTGCCTACCCACTTGTTATAAGATTTCTCCATCTTTTGTTTATATCACGCTTCTTGTATTGTTGCGACCTCTCGTCTTTTTTCTGCGAGATCTAAATTGAGTCTCAGCTCCTACTCTTGATGAGTAGATTCATGGTTCGTTACCAAGACTGAAGGTATGCCAATTTTAGCTAGGATTACTGCCTCGGTTCCATATGTCAAACCGAATAGGGTTTCATTGTTGCTTGTCTTTCGCATTGTGTGATATGATCATAACATGCTTAGGAGCTTATCAACCAAACTTCCCCCATTTGCTGCCAAATGGTTTTTCAATCCATCGACCAAACTATGATTCACTCTTTCAACCTATCCGTTGCCCTAATGATGGGCAATAGAAGTAATAACTTGTTTGATTTGCAACTTTTCACACCAATTTTGTAACTTCTGATAAGGAAACTATCATTCATTATCACTGAATAAATACAATGGTAAGCCAAAAAGACATGATGTTATTTTGAATGAACTTTTTAACATGTGCTGTTGCGATTGTAGCATGTGGTTTGGCTTCCACCCATTTGGTGAAGTAGTCCACAGCTACCAAGAGGAATTTTACTTTTTTGAGAGCTTCTAGGAATGGACCCACAATATCCAGAGCCCATTTTTGAAATAAAAAAACGGTATTTACTAGAACCAAATCATTCTTAGGCCTTAGACATATGGGTGCATGCTGTTGAGATTCGAAACATTTTTGCAACTCTTCAACTATTGTGTGATACATTCCCGGCCAATAATAACCAGCATTTAAGATCTTTTCCACTACCATACGGGTTCCTATGTGTATCTCCTAGATGAGGTAACTGGCGTCTTCCATATCAACACATTTCAACAGGTGACCCAAGAAAGACCGGCGATACAATTGATCATCCTGCACCTGGTATTGTTGAGCTTTAGCTTATATCTTTCACGCTTTGCTTTTTTTTTTCTATAAGTAATTCCCTTATGGTTAAATACTTGTAAATTGGGGCCATCCATGATTCCAAATGCTCCTGGATCATGTTGACACCCATCACCGAGGGTTTATCCTGAACTTGCACTCGAATTTCTTTGGCTGGGTGCTTGAATGCTATCGAAGCTAGTTTGCTTAGGCCATCTGCCTTCTTGTTTTAACATCGGGGAAAATGGTTTAGTTGATAAAAATCAAACAACTACATATGATTTTTCACCTTGCTAAGGTATTTCACCAATATCAAACCTTTAGCATCATAAGAGCCCGTGACCTTATTGGCGATAAGGAGAGAATCGATGTAAGCATGCACATTTTTAGGTTCATTTTAAGTGCAAGGTTAAAACCTACTAGTAATGCTTCATAGTCAGCTTTATTATTAGTGCTTTTAAATTCCAGCCACAATGCATATGTCAATTCTGCTCCCTCCATACTAACAAAAATTAATCCTTGCATAGATCCTTCTTTATTAGAGGCCCCATCTGTGCATAGTTCCAATTCCGCCCTACCATCATCTCTATTACAGGCATAATCCAACTCCTTTTTAAGTTCTATTTTATTTCCTTCTGGTTTTTCTACCAAGAAATATGCTATTACCTGACCTTTCACAGCTGGTCATGGTTTGAGCTGTATATTGAAACCCCCAAGTTGAATTGCCCATTTAGCCAAATGTCCAGATAATTACAGCTTTCACAGTACCTTCTGGATATGATAGTTGGTTAGTAGTTCAATGTGATGGTCATGGAAATACTTGTGGATTCTCCTAGAGGCATGTACCAATGAAAGTGCCAACTTTTCCACTGTTGTGTACTAGGATTTCGACCCGTGAGTGTTTTACTGATGGGCGCCTGCTTTCCTTCCTGCTCTACTAGTAATATAACTCTTATTGGCACTTTTGCTATAGTTAGGTATATCAATAGTACTTCCTCATGGGGCTAAAGCATTAACGGTTGGGAGATGCTCTAGGTACGTCTTCATTTGCTTGAATGCCATCTCTGCCTCTTCCATTCACTTAAATTGATTTTTGCCCAGACAATTTTTCAAAGTCATGATAAATGTAATGCTCATGTTCTGCATGCTTTGACAAGAAGAATTTGATTTCCCCAGACAATCATTCAAGGTTTCTACATCCTTTAAGATTGATGGGGATGACATCTGGGAAATTGCTTCTATCTTTTTAAGGTTAGCCTGAAATCCTTTTTAGTGACTATTAACCTTAAAAATTTTCCTTCTTACATCACAAACAAACATTTACCCCGGTTGAGCTTCATGTTAATAGTCCTTAACGTCTTGAAAGTTTCTTCCACATCCTCCAACATTTGTTTTTCTCTTTTGCTTTTTATCACCAGGTCACCTATCTAAACTTCCACATTCCTCCTGATCTAGTTTACAAACGTCTCATCCATAAGCCGTTGATGCGTGGCCCCTTCATTCTTCAAGCCAAATGGCATCTTGGCATAAGGGAAAACACCAATATCCATATGGATCGTGGTTTTGTCTTTATCCTCCCAGGACATCTAAATCTGATGGTACCCTTTGTATGCATCGAAAAAACACTTAAAACAGAAAGGAGCAAATGAATCAATCTTCTTGTTAATATCGGGTAATAGGTATGGGTCTTCGGGTTATGCATCGTTGAATTTATTGTAATCTACACACATTCGCCATGTCCCGTTTGCTTTCTTAATAATGAGCGGATTGAACATCCATGTATGATATTTAACCCTCCTCAAGATGCCCGCTTTTACTAATTATTCCACTTGTTTCATGACCGCCTTGCTTATTTCCACGCCCATACTTCTTCTTTTTGCACAACTAGTTCCAGGTGTTCAAATGGTGCTCTGTGATATGACGTGGTACCCATGTCATATCTGCGGGTTTCCAAGCAAACATATCCATGTTGTCATTCAACAACTGCTTCAAGGCGGTCCGTACTAATGTGGACAAAGTCTGCCCAATGATCGCCGGTTTTTCTAGGAAAGTTGGGTTGAGCACTCATCTCTCTCGAACTTCTGGCATAGGCCTTGTTTCTTCTGTTCTATATATAGCGGCACACTATCTATCGATATGAACTGTTGCGGCACCCTGTAGGGTTGGAAACATGAGTAAACCCTGGCAGGGTGATAACACCATTCGGAATGCTTTGATTGTGAGTCTACCCAAAATTACATAATGTTGTGATGCAGCCGTAACCACCAAGAAGTGTAAGACCATTGTTCTCACCTTTTTCCTATCACATAATTCAATAGGAAAAGAAAATTGCCTGATTGGTTTCACAACATCTCTCGCAAATTCAACTAGAGGGCCATCCACTTGTTTCAATCTCTATTAGTCCTCTATGCCTAATGTTTGAAGACAATGTTCATACATTTTGTCCGTGGCACTTCCACAAACAACAAAAACCTTCCAGAAATTGTAATCTCTTATTTTAACTATGATTATCATCGGGCCCCACATTTGCACTTTAGAAAATAGCGGCAATACCATTTGGGTTTCCCTACATATTTCTAAGGTGTCCCCCCTGCCTTTTCCCTTTAATCTTATCCTGGTTGGCGAACGTGTTTACTCCCCATGCCTATTTTTGCTTATTTTCATTATTTCTAGCCGTGGATGGTGGCCCTCCTTTAATGTCTTTTACCAAATGAGCTAGCTGAATTGACTTGACCACATATTGAAATTTTCGCTTTAACTGATAACAATTATCCATCGTTTGAACCTTATCACGACGGTAATCACAGTATTTGGTCATGTCTCGTCTAGTGGTTGTGTTTGTCATGGGATGCGGCTAAAGACAGCTGTAACTTTTTTATTCTTAAGATCTCACTTGGGGTCTTTGTTAGCCTGGTGTTAGAATTCTGTCATCCTCTCATATTTGGCACACGATGTATCGAGCTTCTGGGTGCTTGTCGGGTAACATTTCTCTCAAACGTTTGATTTTGCTTCTGGTTGTAACTTGGTCTATGATCAGAGAAACGCGACCTATTCCACCTATCATGACCGCGTCCATACGGTGCCTTGGATGATCTGTTATGATCATGTTTCATGAATTTCCTGTCTAGATCATGGTTAACTGGCACAGTCTTTTCTGGTTGAACAAAAACTTTTTGCCACCACCATCAAATATTTCATAGGTTTAGGCATTGCCCTTCGTTCCATGTAACCTCCTTATCAGATCATAACTGTAGACTCGATGAATGAAATCCGCTATCATCAAGCCTTCCCCAACTCTTCCAATTTGTAGAATTTCTCTATTGTACCGGGTAATAAAATCTTTGATGGACTCGCCATCCTTCTGCTGTATGCGGAGTATCTCGATTTTTTCTTGTGTGTTATTGATATTGGCTAAATTATTGTAAAAACTTACTTAGAAAATCTTCAAAGTCCCCCACAGTTCTTATTAGCAAGCTATCAAACCACAGGCATGTGGCCCCAATCAATGTTTGAATAAACATGTGACACCATATGGGGATAGTCCATTGCTCTACCTCACTGAAACTCACAAACACGTTGATGTGATCATACGAGTCAGTTTTTCATCATACTTCCCCACAGTGAATGGTATTTTTAGCTTGGGCGGGAAATGAGCCAGGGAAATTTCTAGGATAAATTTAAATTTAGCAACTAATGCAGCTGGTTTGTATGCCTTGGTGAGATCTAGGGGGTAGTTAACTTCACTCCCAAGGGAAACCATTGGGGTTACTCGAGTAGATTCTTCAAATGAAAACTACTTCATGAGTTTAGCCATCCTCAATTCTCTATCCTGGTGTTCATCCAAGGGCATGAAATGTTTTTGTCTTGTGGCATGGTGACTAATGGAATAGGGGTAGGGAATGATGTTAAGGAAGTGTATAGGTTTGAAGTTGAGTGTAAGGTGTTGGCTGTGTCATAGGGGATGGGAAAAAACAAAAGGATGTTTGTAATAAATGAAAAATGAAAATGTAGGAGGAGCTATAGGGATAGATGGGATTGATGAAGGTTGGGTTGAGGTTTCAACCTACACAACAATCATCTGATTGCCACGAAGGGTGATCGTATCTCTGCTGTCACATCTTGCATCCTGATCTATTACTCCCTCTCATGGCTTAGGAACACTATTATGGAATATCAACCATAAAATTATCGGAGGTTGTGACGACTTCCGTTTATCAAATCCAAAACTGATGGCGCCAATGTAAATACAAATTCCAAACAGACCATATTTTTTCCAATTGAACTTTGATTCATCGAGAGATCTTCGCTGCTTTCAGCCTACGCACAATCAAAAAACACCAGTTAAGGCATTATAGAGGGGGAATTTTTTCTGTAACAACCCTCCAGCATGAGAATAAGTAATTGGTATAAGTGAGTAAAGGTAAAGTTTAAGGAGTATTTATGCACGGAGAGATCAATTCTCCCTACCTTGTATTTATAGTATTGCATGATGCATGTGTTGATGTCTTGTATAATGATGGGAGTGGTCCCAAAAGAGTTTGTTACACCATTGGGTCCTTCTCCTCATGCAATCGCGGGTGTGTTCAATCAACACTTAGAATTAGTGATAACTGTAACACCTTGGATGTGAGACACGTGTCCATTTTTTACTCCGGGTTAAATGCTGTTTGCGATGCACCGGTTGGTTCCAGACCCGGGTCGTAATTTAATAACATACGTATACAATAGTGTAAAGCATTTTTAAAAAGAAATTAAATATCATCATCATAAAACTTTATTTTTATCAAAATCTTATACAAATAGCTAATTTCTGAGGTAATGGAAATAAGCCTCATGAATTTTGTGACGTTACAAGAGAACACGAAATGGACCTAACATAAATTTACAGGTTTATGTTTAGTATAGAATGGTTTAGGTTAGTTCGGGTCGAACCTGCATTATAGTTCCATCACATACATTTTTATCATGTTAAAGCTCTACGTAATTCATTATCTCTTATTCAACTTATAATCCATTTAAATATTTATTCACATAGTCATTTGTTTTTTACAATGAATTTAGCTCCAACTAGGGATGGCTCAACCGTTTCGGGTATCCTAAGCTAAGTAAAAATTGAGGCATTTTTACAACTTGATTAACATTTTCTATTTCGAATTGACATCTAATATAAAAACCTAAAATTTGAGTTTTACAAGCTTGTTTATACACCTTATGATAATTATCAGCATTCAATACTAAGTTACTAATTACCTTATGCAATTTAAGTTTCTACTATTAAAATAAAGTGAACAAACTAATCTTGATTTCACAATAGATATGTGCATTTACAATTATGCAATCCAAATAAAGATGACACAAATTCAAAACTTGTTTTGTTTAGGGCCAACTCAATCTCTATGGGTGCCCGAATCAAATTCTAAAACTGATACTAATTTCGTAAAACAATATATTTATTTTTTTAAGATCTTAACACATGAAAATATGATGAAACACATGTATTAGAAACAACTTCTAAAGTTCACACATGTATTAGAATTGAAATGAGTTTTAATTAAATAAATTTCTTTTATATATACTGATTATTTATTCTCATTTGTTAAAACTGAAAATGAAACGAAGACCTTGAATAACTTATTGAAATATAATTGTGAAAAAAAATATCACAACAATAAACGATAAAGGCTTTACCCTAACACTTTATCATATATTGACAAAAAAAAAGTAGAAAATCATATTCAACCAATCAAACAATTATGTACGATCCATTGTATAAACAACAAATTTGGAGGCCCCTAAAATATCTGGTCCCTAAGCGATGACTTATTTTTTTTATACAGTCAAGCCACCCATGAGTCTCCAACATGTTTGATGTCTTGTAAGCCTCTTCTAATTAAATAAACAATGTATAACCATTTAAACATAAACACTTTAGTTTATTATGGAATTTTATCAAATACCTTGTGTGCATGTATAAAATTACATCTCCTAATTTGTTTTGTTTTGAACTCAACCCGTCCTTGTTAATTCATTTATTGTACTGGAACCATTTCAACATATTATAATTGATTCATAACAATATTAATCAAAACACATAATTTTTTCCACTTAAGTCAACTTCCTTCCAATTGGTATCGTTTAAACATTGGACCTAATCTTTCTTTAACTAATTAAAAAAATTCAATTATACATCCAACGGGTAATCAAAACCAATGACATCAACATTTAGTCATAGGATTTACATTATTAATTTATCTTGTTCATTATGAGATTCTAGAGATCTAATTGATATGTAAATCTTAGCAATAATATTTCTTTAATGGAAGATGATTATTTACTTCGCTTATGACTCCAAAACTCCAATTCCTTTAAGAATCAAATTTTCCTTCTTAGATTCTTGTTCTCGCGATTCCACATAAGTGTACTCAGACATTTAATATTGACTAAGAATAAGAGGAATTTTGTATTTCACCCCTTTTAGTCATCTTTCTTCAAAAGACAATATTAGTTCTTCTAGTACTAGGAAGGTGACATTCTTGACCCAGACTTATCTCCCAACCAATTGTATATTAACTAATACTATTACTAAATATCCTTAATAACTTAGTAAACATTATTGGTTAGAATAAGTTATATATGTGACCTCTTGGCCCAATGGGGGGATTATCAAGTGAATGAACTGGTTAGAAATGAGTATAGTATGATTGGAAATAGAAATTTCTAAGGAATTAGCATTTTTGGACCATAGAGGACCGTTATAGGTCCTATTGGAAGTCACAATCATCTGCTAAGGAATAAGGATCGTAATTAGGAAGTTAGGTTTCATAGCAGACCATCAACAAAATTAAGTACCGGTCCGCCAAGGTGGTTGCGGGACGCCATGGTCTGGCTTAACAATCAGCGAGGAACATTTTATTCTAATATACGAATATTCCATTTGAAATATGCGAATATTCGATTTTAAGTTGGTAGCAGACCCTAAAGTTGGCTTAGCGGTTCACGAAGGAGGCCCGATGGACATACTCGATATAAAAGCCAAGAAAACCAATTTTACACCATTAGAACCCTCAATCTCGGAGCTCTCTCTCCCCTTAAGATCTATATTGGTCTGAAGCCTTGTTTGGATGATTAAAACTTGTAGAAACATTCCTTGATGGTGATTTGGTTTAGGGATCAAAGTTTGAAGGCTCAGTTCCCTTCGTGGTAAGCCTTGAAATCTTATAAATACAAGTTATGGCCACATATGAGTGGATTAGTGATGTATGAAACTTCATTGTAGTGTCGAGTCACTCAGTGGTGAGTTGTGGACGTCTTGAATCGATTGAGAGCCTGAATATGTTGCGGTAAGGTTCTAAACCCCCATACTATGCATCATTATGGCATATACGAGTAAACCAGGGTTTTAAAAAGAACCAGACTGGTTTCAAAGTGGTTAGAATGCACATTGGTACTATGATAAGGGAAAAACTAATTTTGGTAATGTATTATCATTTCACCCTAGGATTTCATGGGAGTATACATGATAGGGATTCATGTGGTGGTTAAGTATGTTTGGTCACTTGTTAGGCGTGTGAGCAAACCCTAACTCTTTGATGCGTATTCATCAAGAGCTGTGATGGAAATATTGATCTGAATCGAAAAGACTATAGCTCGAGGTCACATACATGATTTGGGCAGGTTAGGTGGATTATATCGGGTGGAATGACCCTAGGGATTTAACAATCAATAAGGTAATGTCTTCACATGAAGGTTAATGTGTTACAGGGTTATAAAACACTTGTGGAACTTATCGACTGATATACAGGCATGATCGAATAACTCATCATCATGAATCTAACTATCCCATTTTATTAATTGTTTTTGGGCCTGTATCTAAATTTATTAAAATGACTAGATGAAAATGCTTCAATGTGTGTGTGATGTTGAGTTAAATTATCCATGATGGGCTAGCATACCTTTGGTCAATACGATTACAGGTAAATCATTAAGGTGAGAGGATGGGCTCTGGACCAAGTCACTGATCATCTCGAGGCATATGTATTCTTAGTTGGATCCATCTAGTAGGAGAGCCCCCACTTTCAGGTTTTGGTGTGAGGATGGACTCTGGACTGAGTCACTATTCACCAATGTCATAATCCTTTGGGATTAGTTAGAGTGTAGGATCCTTAGTGTTATCTGCTACTCGAATGTTATGATGTCTCAATATGGACTCTAGTTAGAGTCACCTACCCACCTTCATGCTATGAAACCTAGATTGGCATATATGTTGTCGAAGACTTCGCTATATGTAGGGGCGTTACTAAGATTTGATTTGATAAACAATTTGCTTGCACACACATTGTTATATTATTTAAATAATATATAGTCTCTGGTTATGACTCACTAATTATGTTGTTGTTGACATGGTTTAGCTTATGATGCAGGAGTAGGAGGTGCCAGGAGGCACTAGCTATGTTGAGGAGAAATATCGATTAACGTTGCATAAAATCTTCATATAGAAAATAATGATTGGGTTACAACTGCCATGGTAGTGTATTGTTATATGTTATTTAATTTAAACTTAATGGATGCGTGCATCATATAAACACTGATAAGTTTTAATTCAGTCTAGTTGTATGGTCTTGATTGTAAGTATTTTGCTGTTTATTGTTATTGGAATGGTAGTTGTTCAAATAACAGTTTCACAGTTGGAGATTATCAACTAAACACTTACTAGATCAAATAGGGAACCAGGCAGTGAAAGAATGAACAACAAGTAAGAACACTCAAGAACAGAAAGATTAGTTTTCAAGGATGATAAGTATTGCAAAGCTTCTTAGTCCTTAGACTGATACATGAGATACTTTTTACTACAACCTACAGCTAGCCATACTTTGAAGGCCAGCTGGACATAATCTAGAAAACAAGATCAATGTAGAGTCAAAATACAGATTGCCTTTTGACTTGTAACTATAACAAGCCATAGCTCAGATCCTATTGTAATATAATAAGGATAAAAAATACCAAAGTAGGAAATTACAGAGAAGAGGCCTTATTGTACAGTTGACAAAAGTAAAAAGGTAATCACCAACTTGTATAAGTTGGTGAATCATCAGAGCTGACAGCAAAAAGGTCTTGTGCCTTTGTCAAAAGTATGTCAGAGTATGTTTCTTCCGAGATCTCAAACTTCAGAAAAAACATAAGTCTTCTTAGTCTTCGGAAGAGTTCAATCTGCAAGCTTCAGAAGACTTTGTCTCTAAGCTTCGAAAGACTTCACTTTGGCTTCTAAAGATTTCTGTCTCTGGCTTCGGAAGATTTGACACTTAGTTATTTTTCTTTTTACATAGTCAAATCTTCTAAAGTACTTCCTTCCTTATACTTCATTGCATGCTGAGAGATCTTTTGTTAACATCAACCTTTAAGTTAATCATCTTGATCTTACAAACTCCCCCTAGGTTGATGCTACCAAAACTTGAAGATTACGTTGAAGTTGTATCTTTTACTTGTTTAAAACCATCGGAATCAGAGCCATTCCTCTCTTTATTTGCTGGTCAGGGTTCTTCAGGCTTTTATAGTATCTTTTCATGTCCAAGAGATCATGCTCAGGCAGGTCAAGTATGTTTTACCAGAAGAATACTTATTGACCTCCTTGATCTCTTATGACAAACCATCTGTTTGAGTTTGGAGAATATACCCAAGACATGATGGGTCTCTCAACAGCTAGAGGCTCTACATATAAAGGAGTTGGTTGAGCAACCTCTTCTAGTTAACCCTCAGGATGTTCTAACTCATCCTGAGGTGTAGAGGTAGATGCCTTAGACTTCTTTTTCTTTCTTAAAGCCCCTTCTGATGGTCATCCTTTTTCTCTTTCAATATTTTAACTGATAAGGTTGGTCTTGATCACCTTTTATTTCTTTTGCCTTCTTAGTTTGGTCCTTCCCTTTCACATGTTTAGAAGAAGGTTTAGGACCTTGTTGTGGGTCAGAAGATGAAGCTGGCAGTGGATCAGCAGTAGATCTTGGTTCTGTTGTTTGTTTGGGTTGAATCTTGACCTCAGCTTCAAGTGCAGCTTGACTTGGAGGAGAATGCAAGTCTTAAAGCTCACCCCTTTTGATCTTCTACTTGATCACCTTGATGTGCTCATCCATTATGGATAGAGACATGGGACTAAGTATCCTACCGGAGAACCTATACAGCTTTAAGAAGCTCACCATCTTTTATCTGTCATTTGACTTCTTCTTGTTGGCTTTGATGGTGGCCCTTGATTTTTCAGCTTACCACCTTATCTTTCTCTTAACAGCTTTCCTTCCATTAATAGCTTACTATTCTAGATGCGTAAGGTACTTGATCTCTATATCATCATAAGATAGAGGGAGTAAAGCTTTTACCTTCTAGAAACATTTGGCACTCAAGTAGGTGATATGTTCTATCTATCATGTTCTTCGTCTACTTGAGTTTCTTCCTCTACAACCACAGTTTCCACCTCAGGCACCTCTTGAACTAGGAGAGGATAGGATCTTGATATAATTATCTTTTCTTTCTTTGTTCTTTCTTTTTAAGAAACAAAGCAGGATCCTTAGCCTCCTTCCTCTCTCTAGACACCTCTGTGTCAACCAGTTTAGTCAATACATCCAAGGGAAGAGAGATTAATTATCAACATTGTAATTCCTAGTTCCTAGGTAGTTCAATCTGGCCCCTTAACTCATCTTCTTAAATGTTTGGCCTTTGAGCAGCCTTGATTGCAGCTTGCATGAAACTAGGATTCTCTTTTTAACTTTCTTCCTGTTGCTTTCTTTACCTCTCCCTTTTCTCCTCCTTAATATCCTCTGTAGTTAGAACTTTCTTTCCTTTGTCAGTCACTAGCCTGTGTGACTTAGGGAGGAGAGAGCTTTGGCCTTCTTGAACTTGTTCTTCACTTGAGCTCTGGCTAGGGAGAGGCTGTGAGACACCTTCACCAACTGGTCTCACTTAGAGGGGTTAGTGCTGAAGGAGTTGGAGTCTCAAGGTTCATAGGGTCCACAACTGGGCCTTCAACTGAGGTTTGCCCTTCAAATCTAATCTTAGGGTCCAACTCAATATCTAGTTGACCAATTGTTTTCTCTGCTAGTCTTTGTCTATAAACACTTGTTCTTCTTCTGAACTCTTCAGACACTCTCCTTTGAATCCTCTCTACTAACCTATCAGCATGTCTGTTTTGACTTGGGTTCACGAATGGCAGGTTTTGCTAGAGGGAAGCTTTCATAGAATCTAGGTTGTAGATGTTGAAGATTTCTTGTTAACCCAGGAATCTAGAAAGCACCAAGGCCCTTCTTTCAATTTCATACCTCTATCCTATGATTAGATTTATAGAAGGATTGGATGGAGGTGACATGACCCTTGGTATAAAACCCTCCTCAAATAGGCTTTGAAATATGGCATCCATATTAATGTGGGCCGAAGGAGGTTGCTCAGTCTAGACAATTGCAAGTGAGGGTGGTGTATCCTCAATGTCCATCCTCTGGGTAGTGCTCCCATGTTCTATGATTGTAGTAACTTTCTCTCCCTTTTTGGTAGCATCACTTACCTACAAAAGTGAGCCTGAGGTTAGGTCCACTACATCCATAGGTTCTTGTGACCATGGTTGAGCATGCCTGGTAGGCACTCTCAGCTAGCTTACCCTTGAGATCGGTGATCTCAAGTCGCTGATTAAGCACCTGTCTTTGTAAGGTAGCCACCTGAGATTCCAGGTGACTAACCTTTAAAACAAAATATATGCATGTAGTCATCAGTTCTTGCACCTTTTGTTTCATCTTCCCTCATCTTCATCAGAAGAATTATGGGGGGATGAGAGTACATAACCAAAGTCATCCCTCTCACTACCAGATGTTTATTCTTGGTCTTTGGATTTCCCCTGCTCTATAATAGTTTCATAAGAAGTGCCAAGAAGCTGGGTTGCTGTGGTTGATGTCTGAATTATGTAACCACTTACAGAAGTGAGAGCCTCTTCCATATGGACCTCTTAAACATGTTCAGAGAGGTCCACCTCAATAATGGGTGGATGATGTGGGCTAGACATGGGAGCGTCAGGAGCACTCATCTCTCCTTGATTAGAGGAAGAGTAGAGAGATTCATGGTACTCATTGAATCCTATGTCTTTATCATTATAGAATTCAAGGATGGTTATTGGTTGGTTGAGATCTAAAGGCTGTGGATGGTAGCTTTTCCCTAAAGGTTTATCATCTGAGCATTGAGACTCAAGATAATGGCTTAAGGCTAGGGTTATGAGCTCATCAGGCTGAGCATGATGAACCTTAGCACTGATAGTTGAAGGAATAGGAGTGGTTTGCTCCTCAGGAGAAGTGGGAGCTCTTGTTTCCACTTGCTCTTATATGGATGTGTATATGGAGGCCTGCTCAATCTAAATAGATTGAGTAGGGGTTCATTTGGATTTTCTAGTGTAGGTGATGGAGATTTGAGGCTATGTAGGTGGTGGTGAAGAAGGTGTGGGTTCAACATTGGCTGGGATTGCCAAGTCTTCACCTTGAGTAGGTTGCTCTAACATTTTAGGGAGAAGGGATGTTTCTATCCTGGAAAAACCAATAGTGGTTTTCCTTATTATTTTAAAGATGCTAGGCTTCATTTGCCATAGCTTTAGAATATTACCTGTTCTCCTCAACTATTTGCCCAGTTCACAATTGAGAATGTGCTAGAGATATCTAAGGAACATATAATACTCAAGGGAATTCAAGTTTGCATGTAAATTCATGTAAACAAATTAAGAGTACCTAAACTTGATCCCCTGGACCATTCCATGAACTATGTAGGAGAGGTCTTCTGGAACTTGATGCCATCCTCCATGCTTGTTAGATAATGAGTGTATAACCACATGGAGGAGGTATTTCCATTGTGAAGATACCTTTCCCTTCCTGAAGTGTAAGGCCCCATTTCCGGAGACCTCACAGTTGGTCAATCATAGCATAATATATATAAAACAACTTACATTTCATAAATAACACAACGGAAATAATACCAAAAATCATTCATTTCATTAATAATTACTATTGTTAAGCAATACATCATTGTTTCTTAAGTTACAAAAGACCCCTTTTTAATTGCATTACAAATCAACAATATCATTAAGCATGAATGGATGCCAGTCTTGCCCCGACGAGTAGCTTCCCCCGCGTGCCACCCTCAACAACATTTACCTGCTAACTAAAAATGCATAAAAGTTAGCGTTGCTGAGTGAGTTCTAGTTTTAAAACATTAAAATACCATGCGTATATATATATATGAAAATAACCTTTTCTTTAAAATACTTCTTTTACTTTCACGCGTGAGCATTCATCATACATACATCAAGGTATAAACT
This sequence comes from Flaveria sonorensis, assembly GCA_025506505.1. Lineage (NCBI taxonomy): Eukaryota > Viridiplantae > Streptophyta > Magnoliopsida > Asterales > Asteraceae > Flaveria > Flaveria sonorensis. The sequence continues at coordinate 34,918,010 of CM046424.1, forward strand.
TGATTATCTTTCATTATCTCACGTATTCGTTCGTTTCATACTTTTTCATTATCTTTCACTATTTCTAGATCCTGTCATAACTTTACCCCATCGTTCGGCACAAAGCCACCTTATTCTCGGGGTTAAGTGACAAGGACCCCGTTTCGTACGTATGGATCAATCACCAAGACTGATCCCCTTGTGTGTGAACCCTCAAGGGTTAGCCAAAATCGCACGCTATATTACACACAGTTGAGCTAGCAACTCTCAATGAGTTCTGAACCTCCTTAATCATTTTGCTTGCAAGACTTTCATTCCTTTCTTATGTTTCAGTTTTCATTATCATTAATCTTTCACTTCATTTATGATAATACTTTACGTATACGAGCATAATCACACCACGTAAAGCCACGTAATAATACGTATTAAGGAACATAAAAACAGACTAAAATCATACATAACATAAACAAATACAACCATCAAATCAATCTAGGGTCAAACCCTAAAATTTCTAATTTCCCAAATTTCAGAAATTTTTCTAAGTCTTTAGGCGCATGAGCAGTATGTGGGTGCATCAGTACTATACGGGCGTATCAACATTTAGGTGCATGAGCAAAACCAGGCGCATGGGGTACTGTTCAGGCGCATGACTAACACTTAGGTGCCTGAGGAAATTTCTAAGCATATAACTACTATATGGGCGCATGGGCTATACTTAGTCATTTGGTCAGTAGGCGCATGAGGTACTGTTTGGGCGCATGGGCTGGTACTTGGGCTATTTGGCAAAAATTCCAGGCGCATGGGAACTATTGGGGCGTATGAGCCTCATTTAAGTTTTCTAAGTCAAAATTTTAGGCGCATGAGCCCTATTTGGGCACATGTTTCAGACTTATTTTCACACCCAATCTGCATATTAACTGTTCGAAGCTTATTCCTATCATTCAAAGCATCAACAACACATATACAACCATAAAACACAAGCATAAATACACAAATGCATACGGGTACATATATAAAAGTTGTAAAACATTTTTAAACATGCATTTTCAGCCCTAAGAAGTTTAAAACACATAAAAACCGGGGTCTAGAACTCACCTATGTTGCCAACAAGTAAAACTCCTCCAAACTTGAGTGTACAAGAGTTCAAACACCTAAAAATACACCAAAATAAACAACCAAACACATAGAACACATAAAAACCAGTTTTAAGGATGAAAACCCAACAAAACCAAACCAAACCAAGAACACATAAAACACTCACCAATTTGCAAATTTCAGCCTTTTCTTCTTAAAAAACCAAGAGAGACAAGCTTCTTCTTCTTCTTTCTTCTTTTTCAGTCGAAAAGCAGGTTGTGGAAACAAGTAGTGGGCGGCCATGCCCAAAATATAATCACATATTGGGTTTTTGTACTTTTTACACTTAGCCCCCCTCCACTTTTTTCCCTTTTCTTTCTTTCAAGATACTTTTCTTCTTCTTTTATTTTTAACAAAATTTCAGGTGTTACATGAAGGTTCTTACTGTGTAGTCACCTACATAGACCATTTGATGGAATGATCTTTTGACTTCCGCCGTGGTGAAGGATAGCTTACCATCTTCATCATCCAGCTATAGATGTTGGTTTATGGAGGTTGGAGTTATGAAAACTGTCCTCCTCTAAACTGAAGCTGAGAGTGCCTTCTCACCGTCCATGATAACTTCCTTGTAAGTCCTCCAGAACTCCAAAAGTGATTCTTTGTAGAGTGGAGGGTCAATGGTAATGGTGTTAAGGTAGGAGGAGTGTGAAAGATAGTTACAAATATCTAAAAAATCAGGGTCTTTTTTAGTATTTAACATAGCTACTTGGTTGTATTGCTTGTGTAGGTACATGACGAAGGTTGCTTGCTGGTTTTGGGGTTCAGGGTTGGCCATTTTTGAAGATTTTAGGAGAGAGATTGGAAGAAGAACGAGGGTTTTTGGGAAAGTTTGAGGCTTAAAGATTCAGATGAAGAAGAAGAGAGAGTGACACCTGTTGGAAAGGCTATTTATATGCTTGGATTTGAGACAAAGTTATTGCAAAAGATAAACTTTGAAATCCGGATATAGGTCTCACATCTAATAAAGTGCCCAAAAAAGTAGTTATCTCGATTTTTTAAAATCTTCCAAAAGTAATTTGTCTTGGAAAGTTAAAAGAAAGCTTCCAAAGCTAAATTGACTTCGGAAGGTATTCCTTAGTTTGAGAAGAATTGATTCGGAAGAAAATGTACTTAGAGTAATTTGTTTTGCTTCAGGGATAGATTTTTTTTTGGAAGATATTAAGCTTCAGAAGTTATACTCAAGGAGTAAATACAACTTCCGAGACTTAATCGCTTTCTGAAGAAAACGATCCTTCAAAACATATAAGTATTTAGAAGCAGACTTAAGCTTTAAAAGATATATTAGAATTTCTTCTGAAGTTAAATCCCTTAGTAAGTAGTTATTAGTTTTGAAGACATAATTTTCTTCCGAAGTCAAATCAATTTCTTCTAAGAGAAAGTCTGTCCATACTTCTTAAAATTCTAAGGAATATTTAAGTAGAAAAATTTCTTCTAAGATTAATAGGGCATATATGAGTGATAAATTAGACAACATTAAAAACACACACCTTTTGAAAAACAATTTTGAAATTAATTTAAGAAAATCTATTCAAAGTTAATCATCCAATTAGCTAATACATGGTATTTAAATCTTTGTTTATCAAATGCTTTTGTGAACAGATTAGCATATTGTTCATTTGTGTTAACTTTCATCAATTTAATCAATCGTTTTTCAAAATTATCTCTTATCAAGTGATACCTGATATTAATGTGCTTTGTCTTTGAGTGTTGCACTGGATTCTATATGATTGGGATAGCACTTTTGTTGTCTATGTGGATAGGAGTCTTCATGAATGCAGGATCGGTGTTTGTCTCTCAACACAAGATATTCTCACAAACTCACTTAATATCAATCGGGTTGATGAAGCAGAATCTCTACTAAGTTCACAAGTAATATAATAAGTTAATGAAAGCACAATAACACAAGAATGGTTTTCAAGATACTTGTATATATTACTTATCAACTTAGTATTATAAGACTTCTACAAGCATGGTTGTAAGTTACATGGAGAAACTATATATACTACTATCTATAGCCGGTTATACTTGAAAAACCAGCTGGAATTTACAACTAGACAAATACTATATTGCTAGAAATAAAGCATCTATGATAAAGTAATAATATCCTAGATTAGGTAGTCATGACAGGTCAATGACTTACCTTTTGTCACCAACTAAGAATGGCAACTGTACTAAGTTGAGAATGGTGAATAGTGGATTAAAGTATAGTCAACTACATGGGCGTGGGAAAGTGCCATGCAGTATATCAGAGTTGCGGCGGGTTGTCAAACAGACCATATTTATGTCCACTGGTTCATAGTTGGTTCTTCCAAAGGTAAATGGATTCGAAAGAATAAATTCTTCCGAGGTCATTTTGGCTTCGGAAGAAACAACTTCTTTTGAACTTCTACAAGTCTTCAGGACTTTATTCTTCGAAAGACTTTGTCTTTGGATCTTCTAAGTTGTTTGCTACTGGATGGATGTTTGCTACTGAGTATGAACTTGTTCAAACAACAAGAACAAACACAGGTTGATTTCCCCAAGGACCTTTTCAAATCTCTCAATCAACAAACAAGAACCATGGTACGAAAACCCACGATTGATGTTATGATATCAGTGTGTGTTTGTGTGTATATGATTGCTAGTGATTGAATGCTTTGAATGATAATAAACTGCTTGATTGTATTGAAATTATTCAAAAGCTTACAAAGGATTAGGGTAGTATGCTATTTATATCCTATACAAAGAGCTATATACAATTACTAAACTACCCTTATGTAAATGAATATTACATAAATAATCCTAAGTCTATAAGCTGTTAGCTATGGATGATTAGCTGGCCATTGGGGATGTTAAGTTATCCGCTGTGGAAGTCAGATAACTCATCCTCTGTGCCTTGGATGTTGTCTGCTATGAACACTTGTGTGTTTACTTGTATGTTGTCCGTTGTGGAATGTTCATCCGCTGTGAATGAACATCCGTTGTGGGAAGTCTTCATCCGCTGTGGGCACTTGGACTTGATCTTCATCCGCTGCATCTTCTTCATCATCCACTGTGGATCACTATTCATCCACATTGGATCTTTTGTTCATCCGCATTACAGTACTTCATCCGCTGTGGGTACTTGTCAATTTCTTTTATGTACAAACCTGAAAAAGAAATTTCAATAATGATTAGTGAATGTTATGATTGTTAATGATGCTAATGTGTTAGTTAATGATTGTTTGAATGTTAGATCAAATTATGTTTGTTTATGTTTGATTATTGCAAGCATCATCCTTTAAATCATTAATCCATTAATGCACTTGTTGAGTTCAACAATACTCTCCCTAAGAATGATGTTGGTAACTCTTTTAATGTTTGCTTGTTAATGTTATGTTTGTTAGTAATTATGTGCGTGTTTGTGTTTGATATGTATGATGGTACTGTATGTGTGTTAGACTTATATTGTTTGATTGCATGTTGTATGTTATGCATGATTAACTTGATTGATTGCTTGTTTGATTTCATGATTGTCTGTTTGTCTGATTTACTTGAATGATTTACTGATTGTTTGTTTAATTTAATGATCTACTTATTGTTTGTTTACTTGAATGATTGCTTGGTAGCATGTATGGTTGAATGATAACATGTATGTTTGACTAATTTATGTATGTTTCACTGATTACACATGTGTAATCAGATTGACTTGAATGTTTGATTTGTATGTTTGCTGGAATGATTTGTTACGATTGTTTGATATGTTAGACATGATTGTTTGTTTTTTTGTCTGTTTGTTAGAAACCTCTATGAATAAGAAGGACCAACCTCTTCTGCATTCTTCTGAATTTCTTCTGTAACCTTCAAAGATTCTTCTACATCTTGTTCTGTTGCTTGATCTTTTTTAGCTTCTTTCACTTGGTTAGCCAAAGGAATAATCTTTAGAGCATTGAGATAGTTCACTATGTGTTCAGTAAAGTACTGAACTGTATTCTTCTGATCATCATACTTGCTTTCAATTATCAGATGCACCAGCTGCTTAAGAGTAGTTTGATCTAGGCTTTCAACATCTATGTTGCTAACCAATATGGTTACAACATGATTCCCTTCATAATCTCAAGGTTATTATTCTCTGAGATTCTTATTCCTGTTATTCCATCAATGTGTGTTAGGGGTACTGTTTAGTATCTAATCTCTGTTTAAGTGCTGCATTCACATAAACAGTTCCTAAGATCCTCATCATATGAATAAAGTAACAACAATCTCCTTTACAGAGTACATCTACAATTGCTGGAAAGGTCTTTGTTTTAAGGAATGATACATATGATGGATGTAGAAGCTTGATCTCAACAGGATCAAATAGTCTTATGTTTGCAGCTTCTTTTCCTTCAAGTTTTATTTCTAATACCACTTCAAAGTGGTTTTCATCAAAGTACCACCTTATTATTGGATGAGAGTATTGATTGCCATCAATCTTTTTCATAATTAGTTTCAAATCTGATGGCCTTAGTGGATATCCCGCTCTTTCGAGTATTTCACTATCCAGCTGCTCTGTTTGATCTTCTTTTATTTGTTTCCTTTACCAGCTGATTTTTGTTCTCTTCCGAGTTTTTCAATGTGAAATTTATCCTCTTTATCAGCTTTGGCTTTCAGCTCATAATGTCATTTGTTCATATAAGATCTTAAAATATGAAAGAAATCTGCTCCCCTGGGATTATTTGTATGATTGATCATCCTCAGTTGCACCAGGTCTAATCTGTTATCATAGCTCAGGGATACCAGTTGGGATATGTATGATAAGTACTGGACAAGTCCAGATACGCTTTTTATCAGCACAACATCCCAGATTTCGTCATATTTCCAAGCCATTATTTTTTTTCATTGGCTTCTATGGTGAGAGTGATTTTGTCATATAGTTTGACAAAATTTGGTTTCTCATTGATCATCTCTCTTACTTCATTCCCTTCAGGCCATAGCCTGTGTGGCATAAACTGTCTGGGTTCCTCAATTGGATGTGGCTCTGGAGGAGCTTGATGATATGTAGATAGAGAAGAAGCATGATGAGGTTTAAACACTTGCGGTTTTAGAGCATTCGTAAGCATGTTTTTATAGATCTCTCTTTCCATATCTTTTATTTCAGACAGAGATCTTCTTGCATATGACCTATAAGGAACTCTTGTATGACTCAACCAACTTTTAACCTGGGAGTAGGCCATCTTCTCTATCTGAGGATCCTTTGGTAAATTATTTTGTAGCTCTTATTGAACCTTGATTTCCTTGTACCTTATGTATGTTTGCTCTTCTTCATTCTTCATGACTTCTTGGAAGTCTTTGAGCAAGTCTTTAACCTCAGAGAGGTTAAGTTGCATAAAAGTGTCATAAAGGAATTCTCTAGTGACTAACTCGATTCCCATTAGTGTTTTTGGATCATTTGGGAAGAGTTCTTGTATGCTTTGAAGATTTTATTGACATTTCTTTCTTCTTCTTCTTCATCAGAATCAGTTAAGATGATGATTGGTTGTTGATCAAGATTCTGATCAATCTCTCCTTCTTCAAGAGGACTTGTTTGTTAAGATGCTTCTTTAACTGGTTCTATTTTAACTTTTAAAAGCTATAGAGGAGGGGATTCAGGTTCATCAACCTCTTCAACTGTTTTATTTCCCTTTATTAAGGATGCCAAGTACATCATTTTCCCTTTTCTTTCATATGTTTTTATTTGAGGATGAGATGATGAGGCTTGTATGTTTGATGATTTAGTTTGCACATTTGCAGTCTCAGCAAACTGCTTAATCAGTTCCTTTTGTTTATCTGTTAAAGGATTGAAAGGCATAATGCTTGTTTCTGTTGTTTGTGAGTCAGGAGTGCGGAAGTGTTGCCTTAAGATTGGTGAGTAGTAAATGTTCTCAAAAGGATTGGCTTCACTGAATAGTTTATCCATTGAATAAGATTCTTCTGGAATAACAAGTGCAAGCTCTGTTTGCTGTTCTTGGGGCTTGATCCTACTCTTTCAGCCATATTTTTTTCTTCAATCTCATCACTCAGGTCCTGTTCTTGACCTTCTAAATGTTCTTCCTCATTCAGATGAGTGTCTTTAAGTTCAAGTCTCTGTTTAATCTTTGAATTTCTTCATTTTGAGCTTCAATTATCTCTGTTTTTTAAGTAGGCAATGTCTAATCTTGCACAACTAATCTTTCATCACTTTGTTTGAGTTGTTTTTCCAAGAACTGAACAATCAACTTTTGTGCCTTTTGAACAGCTTCAAGCTTTTCAATTTCTTTGTCTTTTCTCTTGAGCTTGTCTTTTTACTTTTTAGCTCTTTTGTTTGATCTTTCAATTAGATTATTGTACTCAATGAATAGAAATACTTTGGAGTACTCAATCTCTTCTTCAGTTGGAATATCACTGCTTTGTTTTTCAACATCAATAGTTTCAGCAGTGGTTTGATGTTCTAATTCAAGCTCATGTTGTGATGAAGTTCCAACTTCTTCTTATTCATCTATTTGTTCTTCTAAAAAATCATCAATGTCTCTTAATAGAGATGATAATGATTGTTGATCAGTGAAAGTTGGGCTTTGGGGTGGTGAAGGCATATGATGCTCAAACTAAAATTGCTCATGTTCTGTGCTTCTGAATGATTGGTTCAACCTCAGGAGCAGCCTGTTCCACTTGTATGATAGGGGATGGATGTATGATAGGTTGTTGGTGAATCATATTTTGGAACAACATGTGAGGGTCACCTTGATCTGGAATCCTCATAAAAATGTCTGGTACAGGGAGGTTATGATAAATCATGTGAACAGGATCAGGCACTTCAGCTCCATGATATAGACTTGACTTTATTCTTGTGAATACATGTTCATTGAAATGAACAGGCTAAAAAATTGCTCATTCTCTAGGGATGTTTGGTAAAAGATCATTATAGATCATTTGAAGGAATCTTGGAAACATTTGAAAATTTTTCCTTACCTCCGTTAAGTTGTACACCATCCTATTCAATACTTGTGCAGCAAATTGAATGGTCTTCTGTCTGTAATGCTTGCAATGGCAGAAGAGCTTCTCAATGAAGTTGCATCCTAGCCAGTCTTCCTATTGATCATTGTTTTCTGATATGTGTGCATTAAGAATCTAAATTGTGCACACATGTATGATTTCTTGATTTGTTTCCTATCAATGGTACTAGTGTAACCAATTTGCCTGAAAACATGTAGGACATAGTTTTCATCAAATTCAACTAGTCCTTCAGCATCTTCTTTACCAAGTTGAAGAACTCTCCTGATAACTTCTTCAGAGATGGTCATATGATGGTTGTGCACAGTAGATATCACTACTTGTTGATCATTTACTTGTTCCAAATGGGAATTGGTCCAAAATTGGACTATATGATCCTCATATATTTCTGGTCTAGTAGTCACTGTATGAACCAGCCTTGTTGCCTGATAGCATGGATCATGTCTCTATAATTATCTGCCTTTGGTGAATCAGCACTGAGAAATGCGCATATGTTTTGATCTCTGACAAACACTAAGTTTCCATATCTGCAAGATAAAGAAGAGTATGTTAGTAACTTGTTTAAGATGAATGTATGATGTTGAATTGATGAAATATTAATTAAGTGTTCATTGATTAATTTTGATTGTTATAGAATGATGAATGTTATATGTTTAACACTTGTGATTTGTTTAACCTGTATGTTTGAATGGTATTAACAATTAGCATAGTTTGACTTATTTAAAGTCAACTATTTTTTCATTTTGGTCATGATAAACTTATATGATACAATTTGTTTCTATTCAAATTGATTCTTTGATGTGTTTGTTTTATCAAAAAAAGTTGTTTTGTTCAAAATTTACAATAATTTCACTTCATAACAACTTGTTCATGAATATCAGTTTGACCTTTTAAAGTCAAAGTGACCATTTAATGCACATTGAATGAACATGCATTTAATGTTTGTGTGATGAATGTCATGCCAAATAAACTGTCTTTACTTGTTTTTTATTGTATTTTGAAAATGTTTACCAAGTTATAACAAGATTTAAGCATTTTTGAACATTTTCAAAGATCATTCATTAGGTTTTGTGTGATTTTGGCAAGAACACCATGACTGTTCATGAACCCGATGAACACTTAATCAAATTGAATCAAATCAACATTCTTAATACATTCGACTAAGGTCATATAACACTTATTCATTGTTTGATTTGGTTATAAACATCAAATGATTCATGTTTGATTTTGGTTCAAAGTTCGACTTTGTCAAACAATGTTTGAATTCGAATAAACAAATATGATGTTTTAATGGATGATTGATGATTAGAATCATGTTGTTATACCTATTTGATTGTGAATCAGACGATAAATCAAACTGATTTTAGGTTTTCAATCGAACAGGGTTTAAGGGTTTTTCTCGCACTGTGTGTAACGTTCAAAAAATTTTAATTTTCTCTCTACCACTCGTGATGAGAGAAAAATTTACAAGTGTTTAATATATACACAACGGACAAAATGACTATCTGCTGTAGGTACAGTGTGTCTGTACGTTGTGGACCCCTTGTATGTTGTACTGTGTTCACAGCGGATGGTCATTTGGTCATGCGCTGTGTACACTTGATGAATTTTTCCAACTGATGACTAAAAAGTCATGCGCTGTGGTTGACCACTATTTTCAAAGCGGATGAATAATTGTTCATGCGCTGTATACCCTTGAAATAGTGTTTGTTCACAGCGAATGAACAATTGTTCATGCGCTGTGGATTCTTTGAAATTGTTTGTTTGTTCACAGCGGATGAACATTTGTTCATGCGCTGTGGACACTTTGAAAATTTGTTTGATTGTACACAGCGGATGAACATTTGTTCATGCACTGTGGACACTTGAATTGTTTTGTTTGATTGTATTCAGCGTATGATTACCTGTGTGCATACGCTGTTTACTCATTCAATGTTTCTACAACGGATGACACTTGTATGTCATGCACTGTAAAATGGTACTGTACTCACAACGGATGTTATGTTAACATCATGCGCTGTGAACACTTGTGTGTTCACTAGTGCATAGCGGATGTTTGTTTTTTTTGTCCGCTATATACACTTGAGTGTTTTGATTGTTACTGTAGCTACAGCGGATGTATGCTTGTATGTCGGCCGTGACAACAGTTGTCAAAAATTTCAAATTTTGTTTGTTTTTGAAATGATTTCTTCCGAAGCAAATGTTTGATAAAAATTTCTTCCAAAAGAACATTTTGTTTAAATCAAAATGTTTGTGAAAATATTTGATTTAAAATGTATGTTAAAATACTAAAATTTTAACATGATCAATATATGAATGTTAAGATATTACTCACAAGCTATATTATGCAATAGTATACATATGTATGTGAGTCAAACTGATGTGTTTGGATGCTGGCTTGACTTGGCTTTGTTTAAAACTCAAAATTTAGAAAATTTCAAATTATAAAATGTATGAATATGCACAATTCTGCTGCCTTTGATATTTCCATGTTCAATTTCTCCCCTTAAATTTTTACATAGTTATAAAATTCTTTTATAAAAATGACAAAAATTTGTATGTCTTTGAGTGGAAATTATCAAAGTCCAAATTTATTGCTTGTTTGATAAACACTTAGTAAGATCACATTATATCTTCCTAATAAATGGATGTGATGCATGTTTGGAAATGAATCATTTTCACATAACTTGAGATCATACTAGTCTAAAATTCTCACTGAGTGGTTTGTATGGTTTTGAGAATAGACATAAACGAGTACAATGTTGATTGCAGATATTGTGATCCACTTTCATCCATGGTATTGATGATTGATTGAAACAGTGAGTGATTATCATCTTTTGAGTTGATTGATATGAGTTGTATCTACCCCACATCTGATTGTATGTTTGGTACAACCCTCCTCAAGATATGTTAGAAAGCACTTTCAATACTTAAGACCTAGCTACTTAGGAGTATAAATGCTCAATTTGATCTATGTTGTTTGATCCTCATTGGGATTCTTTTGCACTTCACTTTGGAAGGTGATCCTCTTTGGGATTCTTTTGATTCATTCACAAGGAATGTAGTCTAAAAGACTTTATTGATTGTTCATCCAAAATGGATGTGTTCCTTATTGGGAATCTTTTTGGATCATGATTTAGGTCATTCAGGTCTGTGCTCAGCACAACAAAAAAAGCCTTGGTGTACTCCAGGTCTATAAAAATCATAACAGAGGAGACACTTGTATGATTGAGCAATTTGTAAACTGTTTCACTTGGTGTATTGTAGTTACTTTATAAGCAATCTATATTGGATAGATTAATACTCACCATAAACCAAGATGTGTTGTTGACCACATAATCATGAGAATTTAGTGCTTCACTGTTGTATGTGTTGTTAGGTGTCCCATGTTGAGCCTATCCACATATCAAGCAAAGTATTGTCAGTCTTTATTAGTAGAAAATGACTCAAGTGAAGAACTAGGCTAGTGTACTATCATTTCTCATGAGTGGTATGTGTGATTCAATATGTTTAAAAAAATGTTTGTTTGATAACTTGATTTTGAAAGATACATGTTTGATGTTGAACTTAGACTTTGACAAAATCAAGCTTGTTTGATTTTAATGTTTTGAAAAACATTACTTGTTTGATTCATAGTTGATCATACCAAGTGACTAAACCAAAAATTTAAATCTTGTTGAATCAAATGGTTTTGTAAATAGGTCAGCCAATTGATTGTCTGTATGGAATTTGATCAACTTGATTAGACCCTTTTCTGAGCAGTCTCTCAGAAAGTGATATCTAATCTCTTTGTGTTTTGTTTTTGAATGTTGAATTGGATTATCAGTGATAAACATGGCAGCAAAGTTGTCAATGTGTATGGGTGTTTGAAGAAAATTAAAGCCATAATCAAGCATTTGGTTTTGAATGCAAAGCACTTGAGAACAGCATGCTGAAGCAGCTATGTATTCTGCTTCGGCTATTGACACAGAGACATTTGTTTGTTTTTTGCACTGCCAGGAGATCAATCTTGATCCAAGAAACTGTCAACCTCCAGTAGTGGATTTTCTGTTGTTATTACATCCATCATAATCATAGTCTGTGTATGCTGATAAAAAGAAATCTTCATCTTTGGAATACCACAAACCAAGTGCTGGTTTGCCTTTTAGGTATCTAAAGATTCTCTTTACTGCATTGATGTGTGATTCTTTTGGATCTGCATGATATCTTGCACACATGCAAACTGCATACATGATATCTGGTCTGCTTGCTGTTAGGTACATCAAGGAACCTATCATGGATCTATAAAGTTTCTGATCCACTGATGTTCCTTCTGGATTGGGTCCAAACTTCAATCCAGTTGCAAATGGTGTTTTGTTGGATGTGCAATCAGTCATGTTATATTTCTTTAATATCTGATTCACATACTTGCTTTGGTTGATGAAAATTCCCTCAGCTGTTTGTTGAACTTATAGACCAAGGAAGAATGTAAGTTCTCCTATTGAGCTCATTTGGAATTTTGATTGCATAAGATTTTCAAACTCTTTGCAAAGTTGTGTGTTTATGGAGCCAAAGATTATGTCATCCACATAGACTTGAACCACTAACAAGTGTTGTTCTTTTTGTTTCAAGAACAATGTTTGATCTATTTTCCCTCGGGTATACCTATTCTGCAGTAGAAACTTAGATAAAGTTTCATACCACTTCCTGGGTGCTTGATAAAGACCATACAGAGCTTTATCTAACTTGTAGACTTTATGAGGGAATTTTGGGTCTTCAAACCCTGGTGGTTGAGCAACATATACCTCTTCATCTATCTTTCCATACAGGAATGCACATTTTACATCCATTTGGTAGACAGTGAAGTTTTTAGATGCGGCATATGCAAGGAATACTCGGATGGCTTCTTATCTTTCTATTGGAGCAAAGACATCATCATAATCAATGCCTTCCTCTTGAGTATATCCTTGGGTAATTAGCCTTGCTTTGTTTCGTATGACAATCCCTCTGTCATCTGCTTTGTTTCTGAAGAGCCACCTTGTGCCAATGGCGTATTGACCTTCAGGTAGATCAACCAACTGCCATACCTCTTGCTTTTTGAATTCTTGCAGTTCCTCTTGCATGGCTTTTATCCAACTATTGTCTTTAAGTGCTTCTGTGATATTCTTGGGTACAGTTAGAGATAGGCAGCAGGAATGCAGGCAAATGTTTGCTGTGTCAGATTGACTTCATGTCAATCTGGTATTAAGGTCACCTATGATGTTTTCTAGAGGATGATCTTTGTGAACTCTGGTTGTTATAATCTGATCAATAGGAATTGTTGAATCAAGAATGGTGATTGTTTGGTTGGGTGTTGATGGCTGGGCAAGGGTATTTGTGGTTGTTTGTTTATCTGGCTATGATGGTTCATTGACTTTTTATGGTAAATCATGAAAGAAATCTAAGATTTCATCTTCATGATGTGTATCAGATAATGAATGATAGTCATCATCTTCTTCAACTGTGGTTTGATGTTGTGGTTGGGTGGTCATAGGTGTTGATGAAGATGGTGTGTTTGGAGATGTTCCTTTTGATGTGTTTGTTTGTTCTGGAGGAGTTGTAACTGTTTTACTCATAGGAGATGTGTTTGTTTTCCTTAGAGGATCAGCAGTTAAAGGAACATCTATGTTTGTTGGTGGAACCATTGGATACTCATTGTTATCCTTGGTACCTGAAACATCAAAATAAGATGTGTCAAATGATTTTGTTAATGCATCAATATCAAACAACCAGTATGATCCAATGACTTTCTTAGTGAAAGAGTGTTTATTAAAAACAACATCTATTGTTTCTTCCACTATGTTCAGTCTTGGATTGTATACTAGGTAAGCTTTTGAGCTTCTGGAGTATCTAACAAAAAATCCATCATCTGCTTTTGGAGAAAACTTAGATAATTGTTCTTTGGTGTTTAAGATTGACACAGAACATCCAAAAGCCTTAAGAAATCCTATGAATGGTTTTCTTTTAAACATCAATTCATAAGGTGTTTTGGTATGTTCTTTGATTATTAGTGTTCTGTTTTGTATGTAGCAAGCTGTATTGATTGCTTCAGCCAGAAGGATATGGGCAATAGAGAATCAGCTAGCATTGTTCTAGCTGCTTCTGTTAATGTTCTGTTCCTCCTTTCAGCTACTATATTTTGCTGAGGAGTTCTTGCTATACTGAATTGATGACTGATTCCTTTCTCTGCACAAAAAGAAGAAATGAAGTCATTCTTAAATTCGGTACCATTATCACTTCTTAAAGATTTAACTTTAAGATCCAATTGATTCTCAATTTTAGTGATAAATGATTTGATAATTTCTGTTGCTTCTGACTTGTGTAATAGAAAGAAAGCCCAGGTGAATCTGGTGTAATCGTCTACTATTACAAGACAGTATTGCTTATTTCCTATGCTTAGGATGTTTGTTGGGCCAAATAGGTCCATGTGAAGCAATTTGAGTGGTGTATTGTTAGAGTTTACCAATTTGGACTTTTGAGACGCTCTATGTTGTTTGCCTTCCAGACATGCAGTGCAATGGTCTGTACAGAAAAATTCTTTTTGTGGTAAACCTATTACTAGATCACTTTTTACAAGTTGATTCATTCTGTTATAGTTAGAGTGTCCCAATCATCTATGCCATAATTGGGAAACATCTTCTAATGCTTTTGATAATAAACATGTTTCAGGGGTTGATGTTGAAATAGTGTTCATATCAGCAATGTATGTGTTGTTATGACATGGTGTTTTCAAAAGGATATAGTCTTCTGGTATTTGAAAACCCGTCTTAAGAATGTAGCAGTTGGTGGAATCAAATGCATATCCTTTATCATAGATTTGGGATACGTTGAGAAGATTAAACTGGAGGTTGGAGCAATAATTGACATTTTCAAAGCTGATCAACCTATTTGTAACTGTTCCTTCACCAGTTATCTTTCCACCTGTCTTGTCTCCTCCAAAAGCTACATTTCCTCCATGTTTGCTTTTAAAATCCCGAAGGAGGGAACAATTACCAGTCATATGTCGGGAGCATCCACTGTCAACATACCAGATGTTGTTAGGCCTTCTCTGATGTCCCTATAAAAGAAAAGAAATTAGTGAGTCGGTGCAACCCAAGCCAAGATGGTCTTGGGTTTTCCGTCTTTCCCTATAACACAAATTTCTTCTAATATGGTAATGTCTGATGGTTTAGGAACTCTAGGTACACTAGTGTTCCTTTGGTTGTGTTTAGCTCTGTCAGGAGAAGTGCTTTGTGCTCTTCTCCATTGAGTGTTAATGTCTGTTGGTTGTCTGTTTTGAGACTTATGTCTCTTGTTTGGTTGTTTAAAGTTGTCATAAAATGTTTTGTCATTGTTTAAAACAACTTTTTGATGAGGAGTTTGTCTTGCTACTCCTCCCTTGTTCTTATTTTGAACAATTGTTTGTTTCTCAGTTGATTTCTCAACTTGAGCCTGTTTGTTTTGCTTTTTGTTTTTCTTATTAAAAAAACAGTTTGCAGTGATATGATTGTTTCTTCCACAAATTGAACAATAATTGTGAAAATGGCATGTTTCAGTATTGTGATTGTTCATATTACAGTACTTGCAATATTTACCATATTTGCATTTTTCAGTGGTTTGAGTGTATTGATCACACCATTCACAGTATGGTAGATTTCCATTGCCTTGTTTGTTTATAACTTTTGATTTTAAATTTTATTTTAAAAGTAAGTCAAAAGTTACAGTTGCTTGTTTTTGCTGAATAGGAGCTTTGCCTTTCCCTTTGTTTGTTAGAGAGGCAGTTGAAGATCCAGCTTTTCTTCTACCAGAGCAGATATCAAATCCTGTAGTCTGCTTTGCTTGTTTTGTTCGTACATCAACCACACTTGAAAACTTTTGAGTTTTAGTAATTGGTTGAATTGGCTCATCATCTAATAAATCATCCTCATCATCATCTGTTGTTTGTTCATCAAATTCATTGTTCTCTCCTTGATAAAAGTCTGTTGGTTTAATTTGTGATGGTGCT
Source organism: Flaveria sonorensis (assembly GCA_025506505.1). NCBI lineage: Eukaryota > Viridiplantae > Streptophyta > Magnoliopsida > Asterales > Asteraceae > Flaveria > Flaveria sonorensis. The sequence goes on from CM046424.1 coordinate 34,934,091, forward strand.
GAACTTTTAACAAATTTTATCAAAGGTGATTTTGATGTTGATGGTGATTTTGATGATGATGATGATGATTGTTTTGAGTCATCAGTCTTTTCATGTGTGTCAAGAGACTCACCCTGTTTGTTGGTCATTGAGTCATGTAAAGGAATATAATTATCATTATAAGGTGGGCTGACCTTGTTATATCCTAAACCTGATGGGTCTTTGAAACCCCTTTGTTGCTTACCTGAAACTTCTAAAGTTTCACTTCAGTTTCAACATGCAATGTTTTTGATTCAGTCAACGATGCAGAGAGGTGCTCAACTAGAGCTACTAGTGTTAGTTTTTCAGACATTAGTTTGTCTAAGTCATTTTGTTATGAAAGCATTTTGGTGGCATATTGTTTATGTTCTGATTTTAAGCTTTCATTCAAAATGTTTGTTTCAATAACTTTCTTTGAAAGTTTATCTACATGCTCTCTATATCTATTGACTTCATAATACATGCTTGTATGCAGAGGTTTTCCCTCACCTCTTTCGGGATTTCTGAAATTTTATCTTCAATGTCTGCCATGAGGGCATGATCTGGAGATGGAATTTCAGCCTCATACATGCTCCAATCACATTCACCATCTTGTTTTATGATTATTGCAGATGATTTAGGATGTTGATTTGGGCTGTATTTTATGATTAGTGGTGGGGTTAGTGCAGCAGGGATGCTAATTGGAGGTGGAATATGTCTGTTTGAGTGATAACTATTGGATGTTTGTGATTGATTGATGTTTCTATCAACCCTTGGCTGCTGGCATTCTCTTGAAAAATGGCCATAAAGTTGACAATTGTAGCATCTCACCTCTGATTTATCAAAACCAATCTTGGTTTTCTTATCCAAGCTCAACCCACGATTTCTTGGCAAAAATCATTTTGATCTATAGGCAATCATTGTCATAGACAATTGAAGATCCATCTCTTCAACCATGTCTGGTGGGAGCTCATCCAAGTCTTGTTGTATAAGTTGCGATGGTGTTAGACTGGCACCCAAATAAGCTTCAAAGCTTGTTGCAAAGACTGCATATGCTGCCTTTTGCTCTTCACTTTGTAATATAATTGAGTGAGCATCCATGGGCTTCTCAAGTCTATGTATGTTGTGAGTCTGTGTTTTTTGCTGTTTGTTTAAACTGGAGGTGTGTGGATGATGTTTGCTTTGAGGTGTAGTTTCATGTGAAGCATGCACACCAGTCTTTTTGGGATTTTGTTTGGTACTGGATGTTTCTAAAGCTAAGAAGAAGGATGTTTCACTTGAATCTAAGAATTCTTCATCTTCATCTTCTCTAGTGCTTGTTAGAAATGCACTGTCTGTTTGTTGTTGTTCTTTGAATTAGTAAGCCTCTACATGTCTGATATGATTGTTATTTCTGGATTTTTCATCCAGCTCTAGAGCTTCAACTTTGGCTATTAGAGAGTCAAGGGATAGGGCTTCCAAATCCAGTGTTGCTTTCATCAATGACACTGACTGAGTCTAGCTTTCTGGCAGTGTGTGCGACATCTTTTTGTTGATTTCAACAGCTTCATATTTTAGTCCATACATAATTATTTCATTTACTAACTAGACATATCTATGTAGCTATTGTGGGATTGATTCTCCCTGAATATGATGGAAGGTTTCATATTGGGTCCTCAGTTTTTCTTTCATGATTTCCCTTATTTCTTCACTTCCTTCACACATTGTGTGAAGTACCTTCCACAATTCATGTGCTGTTTTGAAATTTTCAACTCGTGTTAAAATTTCAAAAGGTAAAGTCATAGCAAGTATGCTGTATGCCTTCATGTCTGTTTTGACCCTCTTGAGGTCATCACCGGCTATGTTTTTCAAGCTTACTGTTTTTGTATGTTGTAATCAGGTCTAAGAGTCAAAGGTAAGAATGGTCCCTCGGTTATGGATGTCCATAGGTCCAGGTTCTGAACGTTATTTTCCGCTGTTTGAAATCAGCTTTGTTCTTTAGTCTTGGTGGTTTGAGACCACTGTTTGTTCCTGAAATTTCATCAGACATGATTGTTGAGTTTTAACTTAACATTTTAAGTTAAATTTGTTTGTTGATTTTAGCTTGGTGCTAAAATTGTTTAATCCTAAGGTGTTTAGGATTTGTTTGTTAATTAAGACACCTTTTAATTTTGACTTACCAAATAAAGGAATTTAATTAATTAATTAAAGTCCAATGATGAGTCACTTGTTGGGAACGGTCTGCCCAAGACACATATTGAATTGATGTGCCTAGTACGTTATGATCCAAGTCGGATCATACCCAATAACAAGCTAGACAAACACCCACAATATTAATTTTATGATATGATCATGTAAATAAATATTGACACTTGAAGTATTTAGAAATTGGTTTTCTAAATATTTGTACTAATGTTATGAATAAATTATATGGATAATTTATTCTAGAGAGAGAGTACATTGTATTGTTATTCAAATGGTTGAACAAACAATACAAGTCTTTTTGTCCGCATTTCTTTGTTACTCATCTGCATTTACTAATGTGGATGTGTTACTGAGTAAATGCGGATGAATGTTCCTCATCCGCATTTACAAATGCGGATGTGCATTTGGGGAAATGCTGAAGGAATTATTACATCCGCATTTACTAATGCGGGTGAGCATTTAAGGAAATGCTGTTGAAACTGATTGTCCATATTTGCTAATACGGATGAGCAGTTAAAGGAAATGCTGATGAACTCTTCGTCCGCATTTACAAATACCAATGTACATTTGGGAAATGCAGATGAAGTTTCTTCTTTCGCATTTACAAATGCGGTTAGAGTTTGTTCATCCGCATTTACAAATGCGGATGAATATTAGAGAAATGCGGATGGGTTAAAGGGATGGGTCCCGCTCCCTTTTCTCTCACTCTGAAATACAGTTTCATAGAACGTGCAATATATGATTGCAATCAACCATTCTCTCTGACGACTTACAACACACACAAAGGTGCAGATCGGTGTTACTGTGTAACACCCGAAACTTCGGTCAAAGTAAAAGTATTTGGAAAGAAAGAAAGAAGAGCAAAAGATGAGGGGTGTTTTGTGTAAAAGTACACAAAAGTCAAAAAGTGCACTTTATATGGGCATGGCCGCCCATATCACCCTGCTGTTGCTTTTCTTTACGGCTGAAAGGAGAAGAAGAGGAAGAAAACTGAATCCTCTTGATTTTAGAGTGAGAAGGAAGCTGAAATCATCTAAGGTGAGTGTTTTCTTGTATAATTGGTTTGGTTTCTCGGTGGTTTCACCCTTAGGAACCGATTAATAAGTGTTCTATGTGTTTTGGTATTTGTTTTGTTTGTTTTTAGGTGTTTGAACTCGTGTACAAGCAGGTTCGGAGGAGTTTTGCTTGTTTGCTACACCAGGTGAGTTCTAGACCCTGATTTCTATGTGTTTTAAACTATTTTGGGGCTGAAAATGCATGGTTAAAATGTTTTACAACTGAAATATGTTTACCCGTATGTATATGTATGCTTATAATTGTGTTCTTTGGTTCGTTAGGTGTTACTGATACTTAGAATAGTATGTTTAAGCTTAGGACAGGTGATGAAACAGGTTTGAACAGATTCTGAAATGTAGAAATGCACAACAGGTAATCATGCACCCAAACAGGGCCCATGCGCCTGGGATTTTAGTGAAAATATGCCTAAGTGCGGGCCATGCGCTCAAACAGGGCCCATGCGCCTGTAAATTTCCTTAGAAAATCCCAAGTGGGGGTTCGTGCGCCCCAATAATGCCCATGCGCCCAAAACGTTTGCCTAATAAGCCAAGTATAACCTCATGCGCCTGAATATTGTCATGCGCCCAAGATTTTTCTCTAGTGACTAAGTGTAGTCTCATGCGCCTGAAAGGCTCATGCCCCCAGAATGTAAGCAAAATGCCTAAGTGTAGGATTCATGCGCCTGAATAGTGTTAATGTGCCTAAGTAGGGCTCATGCGCCTGCATAGTGTCCATGCGCCTATGACACTTAGAATATTTTCTGGAATTTTGGGAAAATCAGAATTTTAGGGTTTGACCCTGGTTTGACTTGATGCTATTATCTGATTATTTTATTTATGTTTTGGGCTGTTCTTGTGTTCCCTATTATATTATTACGTGACTTTACGTGGTGTGGTTTTACCCTTATTCGTAAAGTATTATCTTTAATAAATGAAAAGATTAATGAAAGTGGAACATAAAGAACGTAAAAAAGTCTTGCAAGCAAATTCACAGGAGGTTCACAACCACTAGGTTGTTAGCTCAACTGTGTGCTGTTTAGCTAACCCGTTGGATGCACATAGGGTCAATCGTTGAGATTGAGGGGACCATTGTCGTTGCCCCGGTACTGGAGTCAGCTTTGTGCACCACGGATGGGGTCTATTATTAGACCTCAGGCCCAGTACCAGGTTTATGCGCATTATATGGGGGGTATAACGCTTTGGTCCATATCGAAGTGAAAGATTAAAAGTAAAGGTTCAAGTGAACGACCATGGAAATGGTGAAGAAAGATATTAATGTTGATAATGAATAATATTTGAATGTATGTATGACGTATGATCACATACTAAAGAGTAAACAACATTTTAAGGAGTATTCTTCATATACAAAACTCATAAAGTATTTTCACTATTTTAAAACTAGAACTCACTCAGCAACACTGACTTTTTTGCATTTTCAGTTGGCAGGTAATTTTGCTAAGGATGGCACACGGGGAGGCTACTTGTCAGGGCAGGACTGGCATCCATTCATGATTAATAACATTGTTGTTTTATAATGCGTTCTAATGATCTTTTGTGACTGATAACAAACACACATGTATTACTTAGCAACATAATTTATTAGTTAATGAATGGCTTTTGATGTTAATTCCGCTGCCATGCTTTAAGAATTATGTAATGTTTTTATTTAATTATGCTGTGATTGACCAACTGTGAGGCCTCCGGGAACGGGGCCTTACCAGTTGGTATCAGAGCCAAAGTTTAAGAGAAATGGGTAAATATTTTCAAAAACCTAAACTTAAACTGAAAATGGGACTGCATGGAGGGATGTCAGCCCGAGTAGCTATGTGCCATCAGGTAATTCTTTTGTAATGTTAATTGGTATTATGTGCGCATGTTATTTGATTTATGTGCTTTTAGTAGATTTGAATACTAATGTAGTCAGGATAGGAAATGCTAGGGGGATGAGGAGTAAAGTAAGTGGCTAATCACAACTGCCCACTGTAATTAGGGACTTACTATACTTAACATAAACTCAGCTATTACCTTGAATGACTGTGGTGGTGTTTGAATCTTATAGTGGTTAGAGGATGGCGGGAGGAAGATCATCTAAGGCTTCTCAAGGTGGAACACGGGGTGGTCGTGCTGGTAGGCCACGGGCCGTGAAGAACAAAACCAAGACCGTAGAGACGGCTCCTGCTAGGCCTGATCTTCATCACCCAGAGGGGGTAGATGAGAGGCTAACTTGAGAGCCTCGGTGAAGGAGGCAGTGGTGGAGGAGGTTCACCAAGTCATGCAGACAATCCTACCGTCTGTCGTGACTAAAGTGATCCTAGCTGTGAGGGAGGATGAACGAAAGGAGAAGGAAGAGTAGAGGAGAACGATTGCTGGTAGGAGAGGTGATGTGAGGGATCACGATGAGGAGGAGGAGCTAAATGCTGGAGGGGGAGCCTCTAGTGATGAAGAAGAAGTGCTGGTGCGGGAAACCACGAGGGGATGCAGCTACGGGGCGTTCCAACGATGTAGACCCCCCACCTTCGATGGCAATGGTGATGCTGCTGCTGCTCACCGTTGGGTGAGGGAGATGGAGGCGGTACTAGAGATTAGTGAGTGTCGGGAGGACCAGAAGGTGAAGTTTGCCACTCACTCTTTTGTCGACATGACGCTGTGTTGGTAGGACAACCTTGTCCAGGCCGAGGGCAACCGGGCCATTGGAAGGATGAGGTGGGAAGAACTGAAGAGGTTGGTGATCGAGGAGTGCTGTCCTTATCGGGAGCTCGACAAGATCGAGAGAGAGTTCCTACAGCTGGAGGTGGTAACTATAACCCACCAACAATGCACCGCCAAATTTAACGAGATGGCAAGGCTGGTGCCCGATTAGGTTACGCCAGCAACAGGGAAGATTAAGCGGTATATTCAGGGGTTGCCAGCTGACATTCGCAGGCACTTGATTACTGCCCGGCCAAGCACTTTCAAGTCGGCAGTGGATCTGGCAGGAATTTTGTATGATGAAAGGGAAATAACGGTGGTGGAGGTGAAGAAAATAGATGGTGGTGGTAATAACTGGAGAGGAAAGCGATTCGGGCGTGGTGGTTTCACCCCGAACAACAAGAAGCCGAGGGTGGATGATCGGCGAGGGGTTGCTGCAGGTCCGGGAATAAAGAGGTGTGGTAAGTATGGAAAGGAGCATAGCGGGGAATGCCGTTTGGGATTGAACGTCTGCTTCAAGTGTGGGAAGCCCGACCATATAGCAAAAGATTATGGAGTGCCGAAGTGCTTCAAGTGTGGCGGCCACAGAAACCATGAGTGCAGGAAGCCAAGAGCTGAGAGCTCTGGGAGCAAGAAGGTGGCCTAAGAAGGAGGGCAGAGGGCAAGTGCTAGAGCCTTCACGATGACCCGAGAGGAAGCCCGAGGAGACCCCGACGTCATGTCAGGTATCTTTCTAGTAAACCAAACTTGTGCCTCAGTATTATTTAATTCTGGTGCTAGTAGGAGTTTCATAGCTGCTACTTTCTATACTAAGTTGCCTGTTATTAGTAGGAATATTGACAAACCATTTGATGTAGAAACCGCTATTGGTAAGTCAACCAGAATTTCTAATATGATTGAGGATTGTGGCATAGAGTTAGAAGGCCATAGGTTTGCTGCTAAACTATATGTGATGCCCCTAAGAGGATTCGATGTAGTACTAGGGATGGACTGGTTAGCAACCTATGAGGCAAACATCGTGTATTGCAAGAAGATGATTTGATTAGTTGCGCCCAATGGAAGTTCGGTAATAGTTTTTGGTGATCGCGTTACTACGGTTCCAAGGGTGATTTCGATGGCGGTGGCAGAGAAGTGTATGAGGCGCGGATGTAGTGCTTACCTGGCGTATGTAAAGGATGTGGATGCGTCAATAGCACAATTGACTGAAGTGCCGGTTGTGTGTGACTTCCCGGACGTGTTCCCAGAAGATTTACCAGGTGTGCCACCTGATCGCGGGATCGAGTTTCAGATTGACCTGATACCCGGTGCTCAGCCCATTGCCAAAGCACCGTATCGGTTAGCTCCGTCTGAGATGAAAGAACTGATGGATCAGCTGCAGGAGTTGATGGACAAGGGGTTCATTTGACCAAGCATCTCTCCCTGGGGTGCTCCGGTCTTGTTTGTGAAGAAGAAAGACGGTAGTATAAGGATGTGCATAGATTACTGGGAGCTAAACAAGTTAACGGTGAAGAACTGATATCCTTTACCAAGAATAGATGACTTGTTCGACTAGCTCCAAGGTGCCAGTTGGTTCTCAAGGATAGACCTCTGATCTGGCTACCATTAGCTGAAGGTAAAAGAACAAGATATTCCTAAGACAGCGTTTCGCACGCGTTATGGACATTACGAGTTCCTCGTTATGTCTTTCGGTTTAACGAATGTGTCAGCTGCCTTTATGGATTTGATGAATCGAGTGTGCGGACCAATGCTAGATAAATCAGTGATTGTGTTTATTGATGATATCCTGATTTATTCAAAGAGCGAGGAAGAACATGCCGGTCACATACGCGAGGTGCTGGAGACACTTAGAAGGGAGAAGCTTTATGCTAAATTCTCTAAGTGCGCTTTTTGGTTGCGCGAAGTTCAATTTTTGGGTCACGTGGTGAATTTTGAAGGAATCATGGTGGACCCGACGAAGGTTGAGGCGGTGATGCAATGGAAGTCTCCAAAGACGCCATCCGAGAGTCTTGGGTTTGGCGGGCTACTACAGAAGATTTATCCAGGACGTTTCCAAGATAGTCTTACCTTTGACAAAATTGACATGCAAGGATGTGAAGTATGTATGGGGACGGGAACAGGAGGATGCGTTTGAGGAGTTAAAGGCAAGATTAACTTAAGCCCTGTCTTAACAATGCCTGAAGGGAGTGAAGACTTAGTGGTGTATTCGGATGCCTCCTATTCGGGACTGGGTTGTGTGTTAATGCAACGTGGGAGAGTAATAGCCTACGCGCCCCGACAACTAAAAACCCACGACGTCAATTATCCCATGTATGATTTGGAGCTCGCAGCTGTGGTCTTCGCCTTAAAGATTTGGAGGCACTACCTGTACGGGGTGAAATGCACAATCTTCACGGACCACAAGAGCCTAAAGTATTTCTTTGAGCAAAAGGATCTCAACATGAGGCAGAGGAGGTGGTTGGAATTTATCAAGGACTATGACTACGAGATCCATTACCACCCGGGCAAGGCCAACGTAGTGGCCGATGCCCTTAGCCGAAAAGAAAGACCCGAGCCGATTCGGGTGAAGGCGTATCAGTTGGTGATGACCTCTGACGTGATGACACAGGTCAAAGAATTTCAAAATGAGGCATTGAAAAAAGATCGCCTCAACTTCGAATGAATGAGAGGTTTAGTCACAGAGTTGGGAGAAAACACCCACGGGCTTAAGACTCGTTTTGGACGGATTTGGATTCCTCGGTATAGGGATCTACATCGGTGAAATATGGACGAAGCTCATAAGACTCGATACTCCATTCATCCCGGTGCTACCAAGATGTATCAAGATATAAGGAAGGACTACTGGTGGCCGGGTATGAAACGCGACGTGGCGGAGTATGTGAGTAAGTGCCTTACTTGCTTGCAAGTGAAGGCAGAACACCAAAAGCCATACAGGAAGATCCAACCCTTGGATATACCCGAATAGAAGTGGGAGGATATCACCATGGACTTTATAACGAAGCTACCCCGTACTGCGAGGGGGTGCGATACCATCTGGGTGATAGTTGATCGATTGACCAAAAGTGCTCACTTCCTACCAATCTGCGAGACGTATTTCTTCGAGAGACTGGCGGATCTGTTCATCAAGGAGATTGTGGCTCGTCATGGTGTGCCGATGTCTATTGTGTCAGATTGTGACACCCGGTTCACATTGATGTTTTGGAAGAGATTCCATGATGCCATGGGGACGAGACTACACATTAGCATGGCTTAACATCCTTAGACAGATGGTCAGTCTGAGCGGATGATTCGGACGCTCGAGGATATGCTCCGTGCATGAGTGATCGACTTTGGAGGAAGTTGTGATGATCACCTACCGTTGGCGGAGTTCTCGTACAACAACAGTTATCATGCCAGCATTGGTATGCCACCATACGAGATGCTGTATGGTAGGAGGTGTAGAACGCCCGTATGTAGGGGTGACATTGGGCAGAAGGAACTGGGAAGCATCGAGGTGATCGAGGCTATGACCGAAAAGCTTCAAAAAGATCAAAGCCTTTATGAAGGCCGCCAAAGATAGGCAGATGTCGTATGCTGATAAGAGGCGTAGACCAATCGAGTTCAATGTGGGTGATAAAGTCATGTTGAAGGTCTCTCCTTGGAAAGGGATCATCCGGTTTAGGAAGAGAGGCAAGCTGAGCCCTAGATACATAGGACCTTTCCGAGTGGAATTCATCTGACATTCCATGTATCTCATCTGAGGAAGTGCTTAGCCGATGAAGATATGATTGTACCACTGGAAGATATCGAAGTGGATGAACGTCTCAAGTATGTGGAGCAGCCAGTGGCAATTATCGATCGAAAGGAGAAGAGGTTGAGGAATAAAGTGGTTCCACTTGTGCAGGTGCAGTGGAAACACCGAAAGGGTTCTGAGTCTACGTGGGAGTCTGAAGAGGAGATGAGGCAACATTACCCATAGTTGTTTGAAGAATGACAGGTTTCGGGGACGAAACCTCTTTAAGGGGGGTAGGCTTGTAACACTCGAAACTTCAGTCAAAGTAAAAGTATTTGGAAAGAAAGAAAGAAGAGCAAAAGATGAGGGGTGTTTTGTGTAAAAGTACACAAAAGTCAAAAAGTGCACTTTATATGGGCATGGCCGCCCATATCACCCTGCTGTTGCTTTTCTTTACGGCTGAAAGGAGAAGAAGAGGAAGAAAACTGAATCCTCTCGGTTTTAGAGTGAGAAGGAAGCTGAAATCATCTAAGGTGAGTGTTTTCTTGTATAATTGGTTCGGTTTCTCGGTGGTTTCACCCTTAGGAACCGATTAATAAGTGTTCTATGTGTTTTGGTATTTGTTTTGTTTGTTTTTAGGTGTTTGAACTCGTGTACAAGCAGGTTCAGAGGAGTTTTGCTTGTTTGCTACACCAGGTGAGTTCTAGACCCCGATTTCTATGTGTTTTAAACTGTTTTGGGGCTGAAAATGCATGGTTAAAATGTTTTACAACTGAAATATGTTTACCCGTATGTATGTATGTTTATAATTGTGTTCTTTGGTTGGTTAGTTGTTACTGATGCTTAGAATAGTATGTTGAAGCTTAGGACAGGTGATGAAACAGGTTTGAACTGATTCTGAAATGTAGAAATGCACAACAGGTAATCATGCGCCCAAACAGGGCCCATGCGCTTGGGATTTTAGTGAAAATATGCCTAAGTGCAGGCCATGCGCCCAAACAGGGCCCGTACGCCTGTAAATTTCCTTAGAAAATCCCAAATGGGGGTTCGTACGCCCCAATAGCGCCCATGCGCCCAAAACGTTTGCCTGATAAGCCAAGTATAACCTCATGCGCCTGAATAGTGTCATGCGCCCAAGATTTTCTCTAGCGACTAAGTGTAGTCTCATGCACCCGAAAGGCTCATGCGCCCAGAATGTAAGCTAAATGCCTAAGTGTAGGATTCATGCGCCTGAATAGTGTTAATGCGCCTAAGCAGGGCTCATGCGCCTGCATAGTGCCCATGCGCCTACGACACTTAGAATATTTTCTGGAATTTTAGGAAAATCAGAATTTTAGGGTTTGACCCTGGTTTGACTTGATGCTATTATCTGATTATTTTATATATGTTTTGGGCTATTCTTGTGTTTCCTATTATATTATTACGTGACTTTACATGGTGTGGTTTGCCCCTTATTCGTAAAGTATTATCTTTAAGAAGTGAAAAGATTAATGAAAGTGGAACATAAAGAACGTAAGAAAGTCTTGCAAGCAAATTCACAAGAGGTTCACAACCACTAGGTTGTTAGCTCAACTGTGTGCGGTTTAGCTAACCCGTTGGATGCACACAGGGTCAATCGTCGAGATTGAGGGGACCATTGTCTTTGCCCCGGTACTGGAGTCAGCTTTGTGCACCATGGATGGGGTCTATTATTAGACCTCAGACCCAATACCAGGTTTATGTGCATTATATGAGGGGTATAGCGCTTTGGTCCATATCAAAGTGAAAGATTAAAAGTAAAGGTTCAAGTGAACGACCATGGAAATGGTGAAGAAAGATATTAATGTTGATAATGAATAATATTTGAATGTATGTATGACGTATGATCACATACTTAAGAGTAAACAGCATTTTAAGGAGTATTTTTCCTATACAAAACTCACAAAGTATTTTCACTATTTTAAAACTAGAACTCACTCAGCAACGCTGACTTTTATGCATTTTCAGTTGGCAGGTAATTTTGCTGAGGATGGCACACGGGGAGGCTACTTGTCAGGTCAGGACTGGCATCCATTCATGATTAATAACATTGTTGTTTTGTAATGCGTTCTAATGATCTTTTGTAACTGATAACAAACACACATGTATTACTTAGCATCAGAATTTATTAGTTAATGAATGGCTTTTGATGTTAATTCCACTGTCATGCTTTAAGAATTATGAAATGTTTTTATTTAATTATGCTATGATTGACTAACTGTGAGGCCTCCAGGAACGGGGCCTTACATCCTGTTGATTTTCTCTCGAGCGGTCGAAGAAAACAAAGAACAGAACTCGAATCAAGTCCAGAAAATCCTAGCAACCTAGTGTTTTGTTGAAAGCTTGGGGTAGACAAACTTGAGGTTTCCTGCTTTAGAAGCTGCCATTCAAAGATCTTCTTCCTCTGTCCCATTCGAGAGGTAGAATTCTAAACACTCTACGGTTGTTTATAAGCATGGTTTTTCATATAACGATCCATTACGGGTTTTTTAACAGATATATAAATTGGTTTATATATATTAACTGTAATAATTTTTTCACTCTATTTCCGTTGCGTTTTCATTTTATAAGGATAAAATGACTTTGATAAACTTGTGAAAACCCTAACAATGGCATCAGAGCCGGTTATATAGATACATGCTTCATTTGGACTGAATTCTTGGTTTCTTGCTGTTAATTCACCAACAGACCGAAAATTCAGGTCTATGTTTCCCTAGTTTTTCTTCAAGATTCTACGTTACATGAATATTGTAATCTTGAAAAATTTAATCATTTGGATGATTTAGTTGTTTGGACAAGAATCATGATATTTGGTTTGTTTATACATTAACCGAAAATCAGTGGTTCAAGGGGAAAGCTTTCGGATTTTTTCTTACATATTTGGATATGTATTTTGGTGTTCATAACCTAGCCGAGACCTTGTGTTTGGTTGTGTTGTGATTTGTATTTGATTATTCAAAGTATTGTAATAATTAAATGTATTTGTTCTTCCTATTTGCTATGTAATTTATTTATTTTCATTTGGTATGTAAAATAAATAGATTAGTTGCATTTCACTTTTACTAGAAATTATATATAGAATATATTTTGTAAAAGAAGATGCAACAAGGATGTTTTTCGGTTTGGGCCAATTTTGTACCCAAAGGGCTTTATAGCTCTTAATGGGATTTAAGCCCATAACCAAAACCATATTTTGAAGGCCCAAAGAAGTTTGGTGCAGAATTTTAAGTCCATTTGGAAGCTCAAATCGAATGGGAGAATCACAACACAAAGTGGACACTTGAAGCATTTGGATGAGGGATCAAGTGGGAGTTCACCAACACAAGTGTTACCCTTAGGAAGGACCTAATAACTCACTTGTTTCGTTCAACAAGTGATGTTAAATTAGTTGGCTATGGTTATGAACTTATTGTTGTATGTGTTGCTTGTATGGTTGATTTAATTCATTGTTCATGTGATATTTGGATATGCACTGTTAAACAATTTCAAATCAACAACAAGCTTCAAACGGTTCTTTTGGAAACATTAACATGGGTAATAAAATGGTTTTTGATTAAAGATTAATGTTTTCGCAATAAAATTGGGTTTTATTAAAAGAACCTTGGAAATTGGTTTCACTTATATACCACGCATTTGAATACATGCAAATGTAAGGAACAAAATGTTTTCATAACTAGAATTAATGAAAACAAAATCCCTTTTAAACAAGTTTAACACCATCCTTTTATACAACACTCGAATCACTTGGGAACTATTTGTGGGATAAAGGTCACCTAACCACATTTAGGGAACTTGTGTGTTTGAGGTGGGTTTAACATATTTGTAGGATAAAGGTCACCTAACCACCTGTATGTGTAAACTCACACGTGTGTGTAAGTAGGACGACTTGAAATGGAAACCATGTGAATAGGGCCACCGAAGCATGGCGTACAATAGTATTTTAAACATGCCGACTAAACATAAAGATGTTTAACCAATCCCATAAACTAGAAGTTACAAAGGGTTGCAATTGTCAAAAGTTGTCTACCTTGTTAATTTAAATAATGGGATAAAGGTCACCTAACCATTATTTGAATGTAACATTGGATTCTATATTTTAATTATTAATTGTCTATGAGACATGAAAGGGTATTAATTATTAAAATGTCTTTTTATAAATACTAAAATTGAACTTTGTTTATATTGTTGTAATGGCCGCAAATAATAACAACGCTACCTCCCCGACCGTCCATAACCTATCACTGAGGACTATCCTAGAAAAGGATCGTCTAAACCATAATAATTTCATGGGTTGGTTTCGAAACTTGAGAATTGTTCTCAAGCAAGAAAATAAATCATATGTGTTGGACGATCCTATTCCCGATGAACCCAACGCTGATGATGTTGATGCCTATGAAGATTGGGTTAAGCACAGTGAGGATTCTGTGAAAGTTTCTTGCCTCATGTTAGGAACCATGATTCCTGAGCTTTAAAAGGATTTTTAACATCACGAGGCATATGACATGATTACCCAGCTGAAGGAAATGTTCCTTCAACAAGCGAGGGTAGAGCGCTTCGAAACGGTTCGAGCACTTCATGCAAGTCGAATGGAAGAAACCCTATCTGTATCACCTTATGTGATGAAGATGAAAAGCCACATTGATCGCCTTGAAAGGCTGAATTGTCTCGTCTCAAAAGAGTTGGCCTCGGATTTGATCCTCAATGGTCTAACCAAGAAGTTTGAGACTTTTATCATGAATTATAACATGAATAGATGGGACAAGAGCATTGGGAAACTTCATGCAATGCTCAAAAGAGCCAAGGCAGGGATGGGTAAAAGGGTTTTACTGGTTCTTACGATCAATGAGGGTGACAACAAGAAAAGGCATCACCCTGAACCCAAGGCAAATGTTGCCAAAGGCAAGGGGTACATCAAAGGGAAGGGTAAGGGAAAGACTAGGGACAACCAAAACCGATGCTTAAGAAGCCAAATGTTGCGGAGAACGATCCATGCTTTGAGTGTGGTGAGATAGGACATTGGAAAAGGAACTGTCCAATCTATCTCAAAGAGTTGAGAAACAAGAGGGATGCTGGGCAGACCTCAGGTACAACTTTCATGATCCATATTGAACTTACTGTTATTTCTTCAAACACATGGGTATTAGATACCGGATATGGAACTCATATTTGCAATTTGTTGTAGGGGTTCAAAAGAAATAAGCATTTTAAGAAGGGGGATACTAGTCTCTACATGGGCAACAGAGCAAAGGTTGATGTTGAAGCCAAAGGAGACTATATCTTGAAGCTTCCAAGTGGTTTGGAAGTCATTTTGAAGAATGTTTTGTATGCTCCTAGTTTGACTAGGAACATAATTTTTGTTTCCCTTCTAAAACAATATGGTTATGTATTAAAGTTTGTAAACAATGCTATTTGTGTTTTTATGGATGATATACTTTATTTTAAGGCTATGCCTGATAATGGTATTTATGAATTGGTTCATGATGACTCATCCTTTAATAACTCGTTATACCAGTCGAGCACCAAGAAACTTAAAATGGATTTAAGTGAATTATATCTTTGGCATTGTCGTCTTGGTCACATAAACAAGAATTGCATTTAAACACTTCAAAAGAATGGTCTTTTGGAAGCAAATGAAGAAGGTTCATTTGATAAGTTTGAATCTTGTTTACAAAGAAAGATGAACAAGGAACCCTTTAGTGGTACTAACCAAAGGGAAAAAGATTTATTAGGAATCATACATTCGGATGTATGTGGTCCTTTTAAAGCAATGACAAGGAATCGTGAAAGATACTTCATTACCTTTATCGACGATTACAGTCATTATGGTTATGTGTACTTGTTAAGACATAAAGATGAAGCTTTTGAAACGTTCAAAATCTTCAACAATGAAGTAGAGAATCAACTCAACAAAACTATCAAAGTTCTTCGTTCGGATAGAGGAGGTGAATACCTTAGTGATGCCTTTCAAGATCATCTTAGGAGTTATGGGATTGTCTCACAGCTTGCTCCACCCGGAACACCACAACATAATGGTGTGTCTAAGAGGAGAACCCGAACCCTATTGGATATGGTTCGATCTATGATGGCTAGAAGCACACTACCTCTATCATTTTGGGGTTTCGCATTGCTCTTCGCGGCCCGTATTCTGAATATGGCCCCAACCAAGAAAGTGGATAAGACACCTTTTGAAATATGGCATGGAAGGGTTCCATTGTTATCATATTTAAAGGTATGGGGTGTGAAGCTTATGTTAAGCAGAACACCTCAAACAAGTTAGAAAGCCGATCCACTAAGTGTATCTTTGTAGGATAACCCAAAGAATTGATGGGATATTACTTCTACAATCCAATAGAGCAAAAGGTATTTATTGCTCAAAAGGCTGAGTTCTTGGAGACTAAATTCCTTATGGAAGGAACTACCGATAGAACAGTGGAACTTGATGAGGATCGAGAACCACAAGCCGATACACGTTTGGTTGATACTAGCAATCAACAAGAGGTTTTTTGATAATGATCAAGTGGTTGATCAATACACACAAAACGTTCGCAGATCTGGTAGAACTTGCTATCCACCCGAAAGATATGGATTTTTCGTGAATGGATGCTATGTAGTTGACTCGGATGAACCAACTACGTACCATGATGCAATGTCCAATTCGGATTGTGACATTTGGCTTGAAGCCATGAACGTAAAGATGCAATCCATGTATGACAACCAAGTGTGGGAATTGGTTGTGCCACCGCTTAACTCCAAACCGGTTGGATGTAAGTGGGTTTTCAAGAAGAAAACCGATATGCATGAAAACTTGGATACTTATAAAGCAGGACTTGTAGCAAAAGGTTTCACTCAGACTCAGGGGGTTGATTATGATGAGACCTTCTCGCCTGTGGCAATGCTAAAGTCAATTAGGATATTATTTGTCATAGCTGCATATTATGACTATGAGATTTGGCAAATGGATGTCAAAACTGCTTTCCTTAATGGACATCTCGAAAAGTATGTCTATATGGTTCAGCCCGAAGGTTTTGTCGACCCACAATATCCTAATAAAGTATGCAAGTTAAAGAAATCAATCTATGGATTGAAACAAGCATCGAGAAGTTGGAATCAACGTTTTGATGAAGAGATCAAAAGGTTTGGATTCATCAAGAATGCTGATGAAGCTTATGTGTATAAGAAAGCTAGTGGGAGCATAATCACATTCTTAGTATTGTATGTTGATGATATATTACTGCTTGGAAATGACATTCTAACCATGGAAGGTGTTAAAAACTGGCTTGGAAGTTGTTTTTCCATCAAAGATCTTGGTGAAGCCGCCTATATTTTAGGAATAAAGATCTATAGGGATAGATCAAGGTTGTTGATAGGTTTAAACCAAAGTGCATATATTGATAAAATCTTGAAAAGGTTTAAGATGGAGAACTCTAAGAAAGGTTTGGTACCTTTTCAAAGAGGGACAATATTGAGTGCATCTCAATGTCCAAGCTCAAAGGATGAGCAAGAAAGGATGAAGGAAATCCCATATGCATCTACTATAGGATCCATCAAGTATGCAATGATATGCACTAGACCGGACGTGTCATGCGCTTTAAGCATGACAAGCAAATATCAGTAGAATCCAGGAAATAGTCATTGGATGGCTGTTAAGAGTATATTGAAATACCTTAGGAGGACTAAGGATATGTTTCTAATATACAGATCTGGTGAAGAGGAACTCGTAGTAAAGGGTTACACGGATGCGAGTTTCCAAACTGATAGAGATGAATCTCAATCCCAATCGGGGTATGTCTTCATTATGAATGGAGGGGCAGTGTCTTGGAAGAGTTCAAAGCAGGATGTGGTAGCATTGTCCACTACAGAATCAGAATACATCACCGCTTCATTGGCAGCACAGGAAGCTGCATGGTTAAAGAAATTCATTTCCGATCTAGGGGTAGTCTCTACCATTCAAGATCCCCTAGAGATCTTTTGTGACAACGAGGGTGCGATTGCTCAAATCAAGGAACCCCATGCACATCAAAAGACAAGGCACGAAGCTCCTTGAAAGGCCGAAGCATGAGAGTCATACTTGTGCCTTAGGACTTTGATATTCTAGTGATTGGATTTGATCTATTTAGTATTTAAATATCAGAACAATTGTTATTTTGACTCATATATATATATATATATATATATATATATATATATATATATATATATATATATATATATATAAATATGATTATGATACTATGAGTTATGTTCCATTTTAGCATGTTTAGATCCATGAATATGTTTATTATTCTAAATGTCCGTAGTCGGTCATATTTGTGAGAACAAATATGAAGGTAAGACTATTATGAACTTGGATTGGTGAATATTCATAAGGTATGAATATAGAGCAAGAGGTTGCTACCAAGGTTCATATATATTTGTGGGATACAAATATTGGACTAACCCGCTCTCAAATTTTACTGCATGAAATTATGTAATTGATCATAAGTAAATTTGAGTAAAGGCGAATATCATTGTATCCTCCGACTTGAGATACATATTGGGTTTTGATATTCACCAAATGTTATACTTTGATCTGGTTCTTCATTGTTCTGAAATAATGGACAATACATAAGGGTAGTTTCAGGTGTGATACAAGGTGATTGTGAGAAACGTATATGGTCAAGATGGGATTTGTTCCTCTTATTCGTTGAGAGTATGATGTTTGAGGCCTGATTAAGTTAAATCAACAGAGAATGGTCATTCTGTGTCTCTGGATTTAACATGACATCTGTAACAAAAGGATAAATGATAGATTCACCTAAATCATTTTCAAGTATAGGACTTGAGGAAGATGATGTTATTGAATGGCACTTCGTCATGCGTATTAGGTGTAGTAAACCGTTGTTAGGCGGTATTTACTGCTTGCATCAATTCTCTATGTATCTTGTGCATGTGGGAGATTGTTGGGAACGGTCTGCCCAAGACACATATTGAATTGATGTGGCTAGTACGTTATGATCCAAGTCGGGTCATACCCAATAACAAGCTAGACAAACACCCATAATATTTATTTTATGATATGATCATATAAATAAATATTGACACTTGAAGTATTTAGAAATTGGTTTTCTAAATATTTGCACTAATGTTATGAATAAATTATATGGATAATTTATTCTAGAGAGAAAGTATTTTGTATTGTTATTCAAATGGTTGAACAAACAATACAAGTTTTTTTGTCCGCATTTCTTTGTTACTCAGCCGCATTTACTAATGCAGATGTGTTACTGAGGAAATACGGATGAATGTTCCTCATCCGTATTTACAAATGCGGATGTGCATTTGGGGAAATGCTGAAGGAATTATTTCATCCGCATTTACTAATGCGGATGAGCATTTAAGGAAATGCTCATGAAACTGATTGTCCACATTTGCTAATGCGGATAAGCATTTAAAGGAAATGCTGATGAACTCTTCGTCCGCATTTACAAATGCGAATGTATATTTGGGAAATGCAGATGAATTTTCTTATTCTGCATTTACAAATACGGTTAGAGTTTGTTCATCCGCATTTACAAAAGCAGATGAATATTAGAGAAATGCGGATGGGTTAAAGGGATGGGTCCCACCCACTTTTCTCTCACTCTGAAATACAATTTCATAGGATGTGCAATATATGATTGCAATCAGCCACTATCTTTGACGACTTACAACACACATAAAGGTGCAGATCGATGTTCCTATTGATTTTTTCTCAATCGGTAGAAGAAAACAAAGAACAGAACTCGATTCAAGTCCAGAAAATCCTAGAAACCTAGTGTTTTGTTAAAAGCTTGGGGTAGACAAGCTTAAGGTTTCCTGCTTTGGAAGCTGCCGTTCAAAGATCTTCTTCCTCTGTCCCATTCGAGAGGTAGAATTCTAAACACTCTATGGTTGTTTGTAAGCATGGTTTTTTCATATAACGATCCATTACGAGTTTTTTATCAGATATATAAATTGGTTTATATATATTAACTGTAACAAGTTTTTTATTCCATTTCCGCTGCGTTTTTATTTTATAAGGATAAAATGACTCTGATAAACTTGTGAAAACCCTAACATCAATTTCAAATCTTGGTGATAAGAAAGGAATATACTATTAAGGGAATGTTAACTTTTTAATGATGTCAGTCAAAGATAGTCAAAACCTAAAAAACACAGAAATTGTTTTTAACAGTTAACTTTTTGGATCAAAAAGTAACTTTTTCAAAAATTCAAAAGAACATTATGTTTCTTCTTTGATTTTGCTAATGAACCAACACAATCACCATAGATTATGAAGTTTGTGAATGATCAAAAACTAGGGTTTATCCTAAGGTTTGTTGGCAGCTGTTACAACTTCAACAAAACAACAATCGGTTTGTTGTTTGATGAAGATTAATCGCCTGTTTTGAGTGAAAAACAACTCAAATATGATGTTTAAATACAATGAATAGATTCAAAGTATTCAACCCAGTGTTTGTTTGATAAAAACTAGATAGAACAATAACCGTATATTGTTTATCCGAAACCCTTAAAAACCGGTTAGGTTTTAGTGAGTTTTGTGATGAACACGTTTGAAAATCGTGTATGAATGATGTTTTGAGCTTTAAAACTACAGAATCTTCTTCACAATACATAAAAACAGATTAAGAAATTATGTTTTAAGTGTTATATGAATGTTTGGTGTAGAAGAAGGTTGTTGTGATGTTTTTTAGCCAAGGATGTATGGTTTGAAGCTAATGAACCACTGATATCATCTTGTTGATTGATAGGATCGAAAATTAACGTATGATTTGAGCCAAAGCTCTGATACCACCTAATGAAATCAACCTTTTTGTGTGAATGGATGTTTGCTACTGAGTATGAACTTGTTCAAACAACAAGAACAAACATAGGTTGATTTCCCCAAAGACCTTTTCAAATCTCTCAATCAACAAACAAGACCATGGTGCGGAAACCCATGATTGATGCTATGATATCAGTGTATGTTTGTGTGTGTGATTGCTAGTGATTGAATGCTTTGAATGATAATAAACTGCTTGATTGTAATGAAATTGTTAAAAAGCTTACAAAGGATTAGGGTAGTATGCTATTTATATCCTATACAAAGAGCTATATACAATTACTGAACTACCCTTATGTAAAAGAATATTACATAAATAATCCTAAGTCTATAAGCTGTCAGCTGTGGATGATTAGCTGTCCGCTGGGGATGTTAAGCTGTCCGTTGTGGAAGTCAGATAACTTGTCCGTTGTGCCTTGGATGTTGTCTGCTATGAACACTTGTGTATTTGCTTGTATGTTGTCCGCTGTGGAATGTTCATCCGCTATGAATGAACATCCGCTGTGGGAAGTCTTCATCCACTATTGGCACTTGGACTTGATCTTCATCCACTGCATCTTCTTCATCGTCCGTTGTGGATCACTATTCATCCACATTGGAGCTTTTGTTCATCCGCATTGCAGTACTTCATCCGCTGTGGGTACTTGTCAATTTCTTTTATGTACAAACCTAAAAAAGAAATTTAAACAATAATTAGTGAATGTTATGATTGTTAATGATGCTAATGTGTTAGCTAATGATTGTTTGAATGTTAGAACACATTATGTTTGTTTATATTTAATTATTGCAAGTATCATCCTTTAAATCATTAATCCATTAATGCACTTGTTGAGTTCAACACTAATGCCACCAAAACTTCACTTCTTCCTCCTCCTTAAGGTCTTCAACACCAGGGAAAGTAGATATTTGTCTGTCTCTTTGCTCTGGATGACATGTACCCTTTGTTGTGTCCCTCTGAAGAGAGTTAGTTAATGGGAATTATAGTCATATTCCTATCTAACTATGGGATCAGAAGTTGGTCCCTCAACCATCTGTAAGAATCTTCTTCCTTTTCTGGTTGCTCCTTATTCTTCTTCCTTTGCTCTTCTTTTCAACTCTTCTTTAGTTTTGGCTTTTGCTGTAAGCTCGTTAACATGAAGACTGCTCAGATGATTCCTTATATGAGCAGCAATCTGAGAGTTAGAGGGATTGGTGAATGCTCTCTCTGCTAACTCAACAATATCAAATCTGCTAGAGTGTAGCAGAGCTGATATGTCAAGTCTAGTTACTAGGCCATTCTCCCTTTGAACAACAAAGGTGTGTGTAGCTTCATAGAACCTCCACTAGAAAATTGGGCTCCTAGGATTGGGCGATTAGTTGGCAGCTTTTCTCCTTTTCTTATGTCTAGCAGAGTCACTAGTCTCCTTCTTAACTTCTTCTCTTCTTCTTTAAGTGTATCAGAATTGGTGGCAAGAAGTTGGAGTGCTTGTTCTAGTGTTCCCCTTGGCAAATCAAGGAATAGATCTCTTATAAGGGAACAGGAAGAGCCATCAATATATTTCAGTTTAATTGACTCTTCCTCATAAGAGATGTCGCTCAAGGTAGTGTAGCTTGTGAGCTTTCTTTTCAATTCCTTGAACTCTTCTAAGGTCAGTGGCTTAGAATGTTCAAAGGTTGGTTTGGGTAGAGATTGCGTTTTAGGTTATGTTTTGGGTTTTAGGATAGGTGGTGGTAGTGGTTGTTCAAAAGCAAGGTGTGAAGGTGTGGCTGATGGTGTTGGTTCAGGGGTGTATGGTTCAGTTGTTGGCTTAGTTTTGATAGGGAAGGGAAAAGGTGTGGGCATAGGTTGTCATTTGGGTGCTGGTTTAGGTTTGAGAGTTTGTTTAGGTGCCTTCCTCTGAACAATTTGCCTTAGAGGTACCTCCTGCCTTCTTCCTAAGCAAATGTTAGCCTTGATGTCACTGACATGTCGCTGTAGGGTCTTCAGAGACATGGGACCCACCTGCCTGTAAGTGAATCCGTGGGCTTTAAGGTAGGCTTTCATCCATTCCTTATCAACATCTATCTTGGCTGCAACATGTTTAGCCTCTTCCTCCATCTTCTTCTTCTCCTTCAACTTTTCCCAATCAGCCTTCTTCCTCTCCTTGTTAATCTGATCTTTTTCTTTGTGGAAAAGGAATAAGATCGTGTCATAGTCATGAGGAGCTAGCTCCTTTTGAGAATAGCCTCTTGTACAGAGAAAGGCTATCCTCTCCTTCGTCTCCTCTACCTTCTTTCTCCTCTTCTCCTCCTCTATGGCAAACCTTGCTACCTCATCTTTTTCCTTTTGCAGCAAGGTTGCCTTCTCCAGCTTCACAAGCTCATCAAGTGCGAGTAGAAGCATTTCTTCATTGTCTACTCCTAGGCTGATGAGCCTGTCTATACCTCCACTCTCCTCTGGTTATTGATACTTTCTTGAACGGCTGCTGCTGCTTTGTTGCTCGCAGCCAGCAGCTTCTTAGTATCAAGTTTTCCCTTCTTCTTCAGCTTTTCCAACCTTTCCTCTTCTAGAAGCTCTTCAACATTGAGCTTCCTCTTCCCTTTAGGATCAAAGGAAGATTCAGCCTTTAGAGACTCAGGCTTAGAGGATTCAGGTTGGGGGGAGTTTGAACTTATGGAGCATGGGAGATTGGAGTTGTAAGAAAGTCCTCACTGTTGACCTCAGAAGCCAGCTTAAGAATGGACTCTGTGATAAGCAGGTCATCGAACAAGGAAGACAGTTCAATTATTCCTTCCGCAGCTTGTATTTCTGCTCTGGAAGTAATTGGAACTGGACTACCTGCTCCTCTTAAGTTGGTTGCTGGGCCATCAGTCTATATCTCCCCTTCAAAGTTAATCTCAGGTTCAACAGAGACCTTAGATTGACCAACTTCCTTCACAGAGGTAGGTGGTGCACTTAGCCTTTGAAGCTCTTCAGCTCCAAAATAGGCAATGGTAATATCCGAGGAGGGTTGTTCAAGTGAGGAGCTTATTAGAAACTTGCTTAAAAATCTATTAAGGTCAATAAGCATCCTTGGGTCCACTTAAATAGTAATAGGAGGGGGTTGAGGAAAGATGGTTGCAGGGTGTTGCTGTATGGGATAGAAAGAAGAAATGGCATCAAGGGAAGTAATGGCAAGGTTGGGTTCCACTTGAGTTGATATCTGCTCCAAAAGAGTGAGTAGATATCTCCTCATCATGCCTTTATTTTTGTACATTCTCCCCCTTGTTGGTAGCATCATCTTGTGAAGTGGATGAGCTGGAGGAAAAACTTAAAGAAACTGGAATTAGTACATGCCTAACAGACTTCTCAATCAGTTTCTCAGCTAGTTGAGCCTTGAGATTCTCAATCTCAAGTTGCTGAGTGGCAGACCTATCTTCTAAAATCTTAACCTTTAATTCAAGGTTTGAGACTTTAGAAAGTAGGTCTCTGATAGTGAGTTGCAGACTACCCTCATCTTCTTTTGAAGAATCATCAGGAGATGGGATAACATATCTAGTATGTTCATCCTCATCACCAGTAGTTGTTTCATGGCGCCCTGGATACCCTTGCATACTAATGTCTCTTTCAAAGGCATCAATTAGCAATGTTGTTGTAGATTCAGTCTCACTGATGTTACCACTATCCTGAGAGGCTAGTGAAACACTCTCAATAGTGGCAGCTAAATCTACATGGGTCACCTCCATACCGGGTGGACTCACCTCAGTTTGGTCTAGCTAATGTGGGCTAGATATGAAAGGTTCCCTGGGGCTCAGTTGATCTTGAGAGTGGTGAGGGAGATCAACATCATGGCCCTGATGGAACATGATATCCTTATCAGGTCAGGTTAAAAGATCAAGAAAGGATAGGGAGGTTATATCTAATGACCCGGGATGTTGGTCAGCACCTAATGACTCTTCAGCAATAGCAGTTGAGCCAATGATATGGCTATCCCTTTTTGGCTGCTCAGGGGAGTGTTGAGACTCACCCTGAGGGCTTAAGGCTTTGGTAGTGGGCTCGTCAGGTTGAGACTGAGGAGACTCAACACTGACAATGAGGTCAATGGTGGAGGATGGTTGGATTTCTGGCTGATTGGGAGCCTTGAATTCCACTCTAGCCTTTTTGGTTTGAACAGAGGGGACTTGATCAATCAGAGTAGATTGATCAAGGGTTCGTTTGGGGAGTTTTTTGTAGGTAAATTTGATTGGGTGGAGGAAGTGGGTGGCAGTATAGTTGTTGTATCTGGTGTGGGTTCATCACCTGCTGGGCTTGCAGGGATGTCACCAAGAGCCATTGGCTCAAGCATACCTAGAAGAAGATCAGTGATCATTCCAGTGAAGTTGGTGGACACCTTCTTTAGAGTCTTCAAGATACCAGGCCTCATGTGAGGGACCAATAGAACATTTGCACATTGTAGTTTGTCCTGGTCCAGCTCATAGTTGATTATGTGCTGGATGAACCAGGGATACATAGAGAATTGATCCTGGGTGAGATTACCTCTTAGGTTGTTAAGCATAAATCTTGAGTAGTTGAAGCGTAGGCCATTTACCAACCCATGGACTAGGCAGCCCAAATCATATGGGATTTGATCTCATCACCTTGACTTGTTGGATAGGCTATACAGGACGATGTGCAGCAAGAACTTCTAATTGTAGGAAAAATTCAACTTGTAGATAGTAGACTTGCTCACATCTCCGCCATATCCCATTTGAGTGTAGGTATCCTCTAAATCAGACTTGAGGAAATCAGTGGCAGCGCCTTCATCATGGAGTTCCAGATGCTCCCTGATGGTGGTCTCACTTATAGTGATCTCCTGTCAGCAGATCCTCAATCTGATGACCCTTTCATCATTTATCGCCTCGCTTTGACCACTGGCCCAAAATTCGGCCATGTGGTTTGAGTAGATGGTGAGGTTAACAGTAAGGGCAATGAAGTATGTCGATTGTGAAAGAAATTGGACAATAGGGGCAAAATAGGCATCCTTTGAAGAATCAAGGATGGCGACTTGGTTGTGTTAGGGATTTAAAGCCATTTTTCAGAAGGTACTATTTGATTGAAGAAATTAAGAGTGAGTGGAGAAGATGATGGAAACTTTGGGACTTAGCAGTGGTAAAAAAGTAGGAAAGAGAGTTGGAATTTTAAATGGGGTTAACAGTCCAAACGGATAGGGTGAAAAGATGGGTGAAAGGACGGTTTAGGTTTAGATTGGACTTAGGCGGTAAGGCAAACCATTAAAAAATATTCCGACAATTATCAATAAATCTTACTTTTTAAAGAGTGCCCTTTCGTTACACAGTAAAAGTTTTCTTCTGAGAGTAAGGTTGCTTCTGAGAGAAAACGCTTATGTTTCTCAATATTGTCTTCCGAAGGCAATTTTACTTCCGAAGGCAAACCATGTCTTGATAACAAGTTTGCTTTCGAGCGTAAAATCTTCTTCCGAGAAAAGAAGTTAGTAAGCTTCAGAAGTGGATTTGATCTATAATCAAATGTCCTTCCGAGGTTAAAAATTCTTCGGAAGAGAATACTTATGCATAGGAATTTCCGTTCAGAAGATGAATAAAGATCTCTTCCTAAGGTAAATTTCTCTTCGGAAGAATTCTTACTTAAAATTTTTAGGAAAACCTTTTTGTAACAGGGTTTAGATTGTTTTTAGATAATATAGACAAGACATATTTTTAAAAGGTTTTCAAAAGAAAAGGACTAGTCAATGTTAATCATCCCAATAGCTGTGATTTAATATTTAAATCTTTGTTCATCAAAGGCTTTTATGAACAAGTCAGCATATTGTTCATTTAAATTGACTTTGACTAGCTTGATTAGATTTTTCTCATGAATATCTCGAATTAAATGATACCTGATGTCAATGTGTTTTGTCTTGGAGTGCTTGATTGGATTTTCTATGATAGAAATGGCACTATTGTTGTCTATATGGATAGGAGTCTCCATGAAGTTGAAACCATAATCCAGTATTTGATTCTAAATTCAAAGCAGTTGAGCACAGGAGCTTATCGTAGCAATATACTCAGCTTTAGTAGTTGATGTTGATACACATGATTGCTTCTTACATTGCCAGGAGATGATCCTTCCACCAAGAAATTGACATTCTCCTGATGTGGATTTGTTGTTGATATTGCAGCCACCATAATCACTGTCAGTGTAACCATAGAGGTTAAAATTCTTATTCTTAGGATACCAAAGACCTAGTTTGAGAGCTCCTTTGAGGTATCTAAGGATCCTTTTGGTAGCAATTAGGTGAAACACCTTTGGAGCAGCCTGATATCTTGCACAGATGCAAGTTGCAAAAATGATATCAGGTCTACTTGCAGTAAGATACATCAAAGATCCAATAATTGCCCTATACTGATGCTGATCAGTATCCTCCCCCTCGGAATCAGGACAAAGATTATGATTTCTGGGTATAGGTGTCTTGGCTGGCTTACAATCTTTCATCTCAAATCTTTCTAAGATGTCCTTGACATACTTAGATTGATTAATGAAGAGCCCTTCTTCCATTTGCTTCACTTGAATTCCAAGGAAGAAGTCCATCTTTCCCATAGAACTCATCTCAAACTTCTTCCTCATGATGCTTTCAAAGTCCTTGCATATTTGGTCAGCTGAAATCTGGTTAGTATGTCTTGTACATACTTTGACTGGTTTATGAAGATGCCATTGTCAACTCGCTTCACTTGAATTCCTAGAAATAAATTAAGTTCCCTCATGGAACTCATTTCAAATCTATTCTTCATCAGCTACTCAAACTCGTTGTAGAGCTTTTCATTAGTTGACTCAAAGATAATATCATCAACATAAACTTGAACCAGCATAATGTCATTCTCTATTCTTTTGAAGAAGAGTGTGTTATCAATAGTACATCTTTTGTAACCATGTTGAACTAGGTACTGTGATAGTATTTCATACCACTTCCTTGGTGCTTGATGCAGCCCATAGAGAGCTTTATCAAGCTTGCAGACATAATCAGGATGATCTGGATCTTTAAAGCCAGGTGGTTGAAAAACATACACTTCTTCTATTACCCCATATAGAAAAGCACACTTGACATCAAGTTGGTAGACCTTGAAATCCTTTGATGCAGCAAAAGCAAGAAATATTCTTACAGCTTTAGGTCTTGCTATAGGAGCAAAGACATCTGTGCAGTCAATCCCTTCCTGTTGAGTGTACCCTTGGACTACCAGTCTTGCCCTTGTTCTTGATTAAAAATCCTCTATCCATAATTTTTTTTGTTCTTGAATACCCAATTGGTTCCTATTGGTATCTTCCCTGGAGGAAGAGGACATAGGTTCCAAACATCCTATCTTTTGAATTAAAGCAGCTCATCCTACATTGCTTCAATCCAACTTTCATCTCTTAAAGCTTCATCTACTTTCTTTGGCTTAATCTGTGATAAGAAACAAGAGTGTAGACAAACATTTTGATCATGGGTTTGTCCTCTTGTTCTCAGCCCAGTTTCAACATCACCAATGATGTTTGCGGTAAGATATGACTTGTGGATTCTTAGCTGGGGAATCACATCAAGTTGATTTTATAGATCTAAATTTGGGAAATTTAGATTTGGTGATTGAGTATCACCTACTATATCAGCACACCCATCAAGTGTGACCTGATTTGGAGAGTGTGTAATATCATTGATGTTATCTTCAGTGGAGTGGTTGTTAGCATCAAGATATCTTCACTTTCACCATCTCCATCTTCTCCTATATTGGAGATCCATTTATTTGAGTTTTATGCCTCATTGCAGGAATTGGTTGGCACCTCAGATGTATCAATAGAAGAATTTGTTATATTTGTACTGACAGGATTTCCACTCGTAGTGTTTGTTACCACTAGTGCTAAAGAGATTTGATCATCTGCTCTTCTCAGCTCAAATCTTAGATCAGGATCTTCTGCAAATATATTCCTATTGTTCCTGAAACATCTTCACAAGATTTGTTAAAACAGTTGGTAACTAAATCAAGATCAAATAGCCAATTAGGACCAGAACCTTTCGCTCTTAGAGTGTGTTCATTGAAAGTCATATTGGCTGACTCTTCAACTACTCTAGTTCTAAGATTGTATACTTAATAAGCTTTTGCTTGAGAAGTGTATCCAATGAAATGTCCATCATCTGCCTTTTCAGTAAATTTGGCTATGTGATCTTTTGTATTCAAGATGGTGCATGGATATCTAAATGACCTAAGGAAACCAATAAAAGGTCTTCTTTTGTGCCACACTTCATAAGGTATCCTACCATGAGTTTTGACTACTAAAACTCTATTCTACACATAGCAGGCAGTGTTGACTGCCTCTGCCTAGAAGGTGATTGGCAGTTTAGAGTCAGAGAGCATGGTTCTTGCAGCCTCAATAAGTGTCATATTTCTTGTTTCAACAACAACATATTGTTAAGGACTTCTAGGAACACTATATTGTCTTGAAATAACCTTTTCATCTCAAAATGAATCAAGGATTTTTTTTCTTGAATTCAGTTCCTTGATCACATCTTATGATCTTAACCTTGTAATTACATTGATTCTTAACTTTTAGAATAAAGGAGTTTTTAAGATTTTAAGGGTCTTATCCTTACTTCTAAGAAAGAAAAGCCAAGTATATCTTATGAAATCATCTATGATCACAAGATAGTATAAAGTTTTCCCTAAACTTATTACACTTGTGGGGCCAAAGAGACCCATGTGTAATAAGTGAATGGGAGTAGTGATGGAGTTCATTTCCTTTGGCTTGTGTGACACTTTGTGTTGCTTTCTTTCAGGCATGCAACATAATGATCATCACTTGTAAACTCTTTCTTTGACATTCTAGTTACCAAATAATTCTTAATTAGTTTATTCATGTTCTTAAAGGTTACATGGCACATTCTTTTATGCCAAAGGAAAGACTCATCACTATTTGCTTTGAATAGAAAGCAAGTAACTTCTCCAGAAGGGAGGTTTCTTGCAAATCCATCTTGTACATGTTCCCTTTCCTAGGGGCTCTAAGAAAAATATTGTCTTGAGGAATGATCACCTCATGTTTGAGAAAAATGCACTCATGATTAGTAAAGAGCATGTTATGTCTCTGGTCATAAAATTAAGACACACTCAAAAGGTTGTACTTATGCTCCTTGACAAAGTTTACCTTTTCAATGCTGAGCTTATCATTTATGACCTTACCCCTTCCAGTAATGTAACCTCCTGATTCACCTTCAAAAGCAACTGGCCTTCCATCACGTTTTTCAAAGTTTTAAAGCAAAGAGTCATTGCTAGTCATATGCTTGGAACAACCACTATCAATAGACAATACATTGCTTTTGGTGTTTAGTTGTTCCTACATATGAAAAGAGATGATTAGTTATATTTGGAAACCCAAGCCTTGCTGGTCTTGGGCTTATCAAAGTTTAACAGTTATTGATCCTATATGCAAGCTTAGGGGATCCTTGGCTGTTGTTGATGAAGAAACTTCAGTCACATGGCCTTCCTTCATCTTCCACACCATCTTTGTAAGATTAGACTTGGCTTTCAAAACTTCGAAAGTTTTTATGACTTCGGAAGTTTTGGAGACTGAACCTTCAAAAGCTTTTGCATCCACTACAACAGACTTCAGTGCTTCGGAAGCATTCCTTTCTTCCGAGACCAAACTTGCTTTTGAAGATAGTTTTTCACCTATCTTCTTCTCGGTCACCTTGATGCTTCTGAAGGAAAATTATTTTCCTTCAAAAGCTATTTTCTTTTTCTTCTAAGAGGTCTTCTTCTTGTTCATATGGATGGTACTCTTAGGATTGTAAATTCAATTCTTAGCATAATGAGTTGTACCACCACACATGATACATTCTAATTGCTTTCTACTAAGAGTCTTGTCCTGAGAAAAAGGTTTGTCTTGAACCTTTTCTAGCTCCCTCTTCATCTTGTTGGATGATGCAGCATGCTTCTGGGGGTGAAGATTGCCTTTGAAGTTGGATGGTCCAGGCTGTGCAACTGTGGTGCATATTGGTTCAACCTTCTTCTCCTTACCAGTATCACTTAGACTTGAACTAGGACTCTTGGTACTAAAGTCCTTGGTTGAGTCTTCAGTTTTCCTCACCTCAAACTCAGCAGAGATGAAAACTTGTTTTGCTTAGGGTTAAAGGTGGGCTTGATCTCCTGCACTTTCTTTGATCTTCTTTTTACTTCCCTGATCATGTTCTTTCTTTCAAACTTGGCCATCCTTGGTCTCTTGTTCTCTTGTTCTCTTCAGGGATATAGTGACCCTTAGAGTGAACCTGTTCACTTATTTCTGGTTCACATTCACTATATCCTCTTCCTAAGTTTCATCTTCATCTTCCTCTAGTGTAAGATCAATAGGAGGCAGCTCATGTTCACAAGTTCCACACCTTGGTTCTCTGACTAATAGTAGTGTGTGTGGAGGAGCTATTTCATTTTATCCAAGTCCCTACAGTTCTGGTAACTAAGTTTTGCAAGAAAGGATGAAGATATAATGTTCTTGAAGGTTTCATCTTCAAGAACACATTTTTCTGCCTTGGCTTTGCGGATCACAAGCTCAGCCTAGCATTCTGTCAACTTGGAAACAAGATCTTTAATCTGAGTCATGTAGTTTGTATGCTCATGTTTTATAGTAGAAATTGTTTTCTCTATGTCTTCTATTTTACGCTTATAATCATTTTCTGCTCTTCTAAAATCAGCTTCTAAAATGTTTAAGGACTCAAGATCAGATCTTACTTCCAAGTTGTAGGACCTATACATATTAACTTTAGCAATGCATTTAGGAGAGCAAAGATGTTCCAATACCTTTGATTAATCATGATCTGCCATCAAGGCTTGGTTTGGGGAGACATCTTCCACCTGAAAGCTCTAATCAAAGCCTCCTACTTCAACAGCAACTGCAGCTTGCTGCTTTGGTTGGTTGGGCTTCTCAGCTCTTAGAGCTGCCTTAGTGTAGTTTGGCCTGGACTGTGTATGGCCACCATTTGTTATTAGTGCTTTACACTCTCAAGCAAAATGGTCCATTTGGTTACAATTGTAGCATTTTACTTTTCGCTTATCCAACCCAAACTTTCCACTGGACATATTACTTAGAAACTTCCTCCCTGTCCTCTTGTAGAACTTTTTGGCTCTGTGAGTGAGAAGAGCCATCTACTAGACTATTTCCATGTACTCCAGATCATCTGGATGGATGCAGTCTAGGTCTTCATGGGTGAAGAGAAAGTTTCTCAAACTTTCATTTGAAGACATAAAGGCCTGAGAAAAGCTGGGCTCTTGTAATGGACTTCCTTAAGTATAGCTCTCCTTAGGTGTCTCAGGGAAGGTGATGAAAGGACCCTTTGGTGAGTTGTCATGGTAGCAAATGAGATAATGTTATGGTTCTCTACTGTTGTAACACCCAAATTTTTATAAAGGCCAAAGTTGAAGGGTGAAAAGTGTAAAATAGTACAAAAGTCAAAAGTGAGTGTATAAAGAGCATGGTCACCCATGCTCTTTCTGCTGCTGCTTTCCGAAGAAGAAAAGAAAGAAAGAAAGTTGGGTTTTGTGTTTCCTCTCGGCCGAATTGTGAAGAAGAAGAAGATTATTCAAGGTTAGTAGGTTTTTGTGTTTAATTGGTTCGGTTTCTGTGAGGTTTCAACCTTAGAAACTGATTTCTATGTGTTCTTGGTGTTTGGTGTTTGTTTTGGCTTGTTCTAGGAGTTTGAACTCTTGTGCACGCAAGTTGGGAGGAGATTCACTTGTTTGCTGCAATAGGTTAGTTTTAGGACCCTGATTCTCTGTTTTTAAACTTCTTTGGGGCTGAAAATGCATTTAAAATGTTTTACAACCGTCTTGTATGTTGACTGCTTATGTATGTGTATGAATTTCTGTGTTTTATGAGGTTGTAAGCTTGTTCTAAGAGTTTAGCATGATAGATCGATGTTAAGAATGTATGAAAATAAGGTTTTAGAACTGGTTATAGCATAAGTCTCATTTACAGGTCTGATGGTTCATCTGCATTTACACCGTGATAATTGCTTAAGTGTTTTGTTCACCCGCATTCACGTTTGTTCAGCCGTATTTGCTTAAATTCAGCCTAAGTGTTCATCCGCATTAGTTTTTGTTCATCTGCATTACAAGTTGTTCACCCGCATTTGCAAGTTGTTCATCCGCATTTTGCAAGTGTTCATCCGCATTATTTATTGTTCATCCGCATTTGCAAGTTGTTCATCCGCATTGGGTCTGTTCATCCGCATTTCTTTAGGACTTAAGAAATTTTCTGGAATTTTGGAAGATCAGAAATTAGGATTTGACCACGGTTGACTTGATGTTTTTATTTGATTATCTTATGCATGATGTGGGCTGCCCTTATGTGCCTATTATGATACTATTATGTGACATTATATGGATTGCCTATGATCGTAAAGTATTATTAATCAAGTGAAAGATTAATATTAACGAAAAGTGGAACTTAAAGAATGAAAGACTTGCAAGTAAAAATTTACAGGAGGTGCACGACCATGTTGTCGTTAGCTCAACTGTGTACGGTTTAGCTAACCCAAAGGATGTACACAGGGTCAATCTTTAAGATTGAGGGGACAACTGTTGCTGCCCCGGTACTGGTGCCAGCATATGTGCACCACGGATGGAGTCTATTTATAGACTTCATGGCCCAGTACCATGTTTATGCGCATTTTATGGGGGGTATAGCACTTTAGTCAATATCGACAGTGAAAGATAATAATAATAAGCAAGAAAGAGAATGGGAATGATGTAATGGATATGATTTGTACGTATGGTGTGTGATCACATCCGAAAGAAAGATAAGATATTTTCTTTAAGAAGTATTTTGTATACAAATCTATCAAGATATTTTTATGATTTTAAAACTAGGACTCACTCAGCAAAGCTGACTTTTATGTGTTTACAGTTGGTAGGTAATATTGCTGAGGATGGCACTCGGGGAGGCTACTCGTCGGGACAAGGCTGACATCCATTCATGAATATAACATTGTGGTTTTGTAATGCAGACTAATGATCTTTTGTAATTATAACAAACATGTATTACTTAGCAACAGCGTTTATATATAAATGAATGGTTTTTTAAATGTTTAAATTCCGCTGCAATGTGATAATAAATTATGAAATGTTTTATGAATAGTGCTGTGAATGTCCAACTGTGAGGTCTCCGGGAACGGAGCCTTACAAGTTGGTATCAGAGCCAAAGTTTAAGAGAAATGGGTAAATATTTTCAAAAACCTAAACTTAAACTGATAATGGGACCGAATGGAGGGATGCCAGCCCGAGTAGCTATGTGCCATCAGGTATTTCTTTTATTATGATAACCGGTATTATGTGCATGCTATTTGATTTATGTGCCTTAGTAGATTTGAATACTGATGTAGTCAGGATAGGAAGTGCTCGGGGAATGAAGAGTAAAGTAAGTGGCTAATCACAACTGGCCACTGTAATTAGGGACTTACTACACTTAACGTTAACTGAGCTATTACCTTGAATGACCGTGTTGGTGTTTGGATCTTATAGTGTTAGAGGATGGCTGGAGGTAGATCATCTAAGGCTTCTAGAGGTGGTGTACGGGGTGGTCGTGCTGGCAGACCCCGGGCCGCAAAGAACAAGGCAAGAACTACAGAGACGGCTCCTGCTGAGCCTGAGCTTCATCACCCGGAGGGAGTGGACGAGAGTGCCAATTTGAGGGCCTCAGTGAAAGAGGCAGTGTTGGAGGAGGTTCACCAAGTCATGCAGACGATCCTACCATCTGTCGTGACTGAAGTGATCTGGGCCGTAAGGAAGGATGAGAGGAAAGAAAGAGAGGAAGAGAGAAGGGCTGCTACTGGGAGAAGGGAGAATGAGGAAAATCATGATGAGGAGGAGATAAATGTCAAAAGGGGAGCCTCCAGTGATGAAGAAGATGTAGAGGTGCGGGAAAGCGTGAGGGGATGCAGCTACGGGGCATTCCAACGGTGTAAACCCCCTACTTTTGACGGCAACGGTAACGCTGCTACTGCCCACCGCTGGGTTAGAGAGATGGAGGCAGTGTTGGATATTAGTGAGTGCAGGGAGGATCAGAATGTAAAATTTGCCACTCACTCATTTGTTGACTCGGCTCTGTGTTGGTGGGACAATCTTGTCCAAGCCAAGGGCAACAGGGCTGTCGGGAGGATGAGATGGAGTGAACTGAAAAAGTTAGTGTTTGAGGAATTCTGTCCTCATCGGGAACTCGACAAGATAGAGAGAGAGTTCCTACAACTTGAGGCGGGAACCATGACCCACCAACAATATACCACCAAGTTTAACAAAATGGCGAGGCTGGTGCCCGATCAAGTTACACCGGCTTCAAGGAAGATCAAGCGGTATATTCAGGGGCTGCCTGCTGACATCCGTAGGCACTTGATCGCTGCCCGACTGAGCACTTTTAGGTCGGCGGTGGATTTAGCTGGGAGACTGTATGATGAAAGAGAAGTGGAGGTGGTGGAGGTGAAGAAGACGGGTGGTAATGACAGGAGTTGGAACGGGAAGAGATTCGGGCGCGGTGGATTCAACCCGAACAGTAAAAGGCCGATGATGGATGATCGCCGAGTGGTTACTGCAAGCTCGGGGTTGAGGAGGTGTGATAAGTGTGGGAAGGAACATAGCGGGGAATGCCGCTTGGGAATGAATGTCTGCTACAAATGTGGCAAGCCCGGTCACATTTCAAGATGTATGGAGCCCCACGGTGCTTTAACTGTGGTGAAGTCGGCCATATGAACAGTGATTGCAAGAAGCCAAGGGCTGAAAGTTCTGGGTTAAAGAAGAGGCTGGAAGAAGGAGGGCAGAGGGCAAGTGCAAGGGCCTTCACGATGACCCGAGAGGAAGCCCGGGTAGACCCCGACGTCATGTCAGTTGTGTTCCTAGTAAACCAAACTTGTGCCTTTGTATTATTTGATTCTGGTGCTAATAGGAGTTTTATATCTGCTGCCTTCTATGCTAAATTTCCTGTTAGTAGTAGAAGAATTGCTGAGCCATTTGATGTAGAAACTACTATTGGTAAGTCTACCAGAATTTCTGATATGATTGAGGATTGTGGCATAGAGTTAGAAGGCCATAGGTTCTCTGCTAAACTATTTGTGATGCCCTTAGGAGGATTTGATGTAGTTCTGGGGATGGATTGGTTGGCAGCCTATGAGGCAAACATCGTGTGTCGGAAGAAGAGGATTCGGTTAGTTGCACCCGATGGGAGTTCAGTGATAGTTTATGGTGATCGCGTCACTACGGTTCCGAAAGTGATTTCGATGGCAGTGGCAGAGAAGTGTATGAGGCGCGGATGCTGTGCCTACTTGGCATACGTGAAAGATGTGGACGTGTTGATACCACAATTATCGAAAGTGCTAGTGGTACGTGATTTCCCGGATGTGTTTCCCGAAGATCTACCAGGTGTGCCACCGGACCATGAGAAAGAATTTCAGATCGACCTGATACCCGGTGCGCAACCCGTTGCCAAGGCACCGCATCGGTTATCTCCGACCGAGATGAAAGAACTGATGGATCAGCTACAGGAACTGATGGATAAGGGGTTTATTAGACCGAGTATCTCTCCTTGGGGTGCTCCGGTATTATTCGTAAAGAAGAAAGACGGTAGTATGAGAATGTGTATAGACTACCGGGAGTTGAACAAGTTGACAGTGAAGAACAGATACCCCCTACCAAGGATTGACGACCTGTTTGACCAGCTTCAAGGTGCCAGTTGGTTTTCCAGAATAGATCTTCGATCTGGCTACCATCAGCTGAAGGTAAAGGAACAAGATATCCCGAAGACAGCGTTCTGCACGCGCTATGGACATTACGAGTTTCTCGTTATGTCATTCGGTTTAACTAACGCGCCAGCTGCCTTTATGGATCTGATGAACCGAGTGTGTCGGCCGATGTTAGATAAATCAGTGATTGTGTTTATTGACGATATTCTGATTTATTCGAAGAGCAAAGAAGAACATGCCGGCCACCTACGCGAAGTGTTGGAGACACTTAGAAAGGAGAAGTTGTATGCTAAATTCTCTAAGTGTGCTTTTTGGCTGCGGGAAGTTCAATTTCTGGGTCATGTGGTGAATACCAAAGGAATTATGGTGGACCCGGCAAAGGTTGAGGCGGTAATGCAATGGAAGTCTCCAAAGACACCATCCGAGATTCGCAGTTTCTTGGGTTTGGCGGATTACTACCGAAGGTTTATCCAAGACTTTTCCAAGATAGCCTCACCTTTGACTAAGTTGACACGCAAGGATGTGAAGTTTGTGTGGGGCCGAGAATAGGAGGATGCTTTTGAGGAGTTAAAAGCAAGATTAACTCAAGCTCCTGTTTTGACATTACCTGAAGGGAGTGAAGACTTAGTGGTGTATTCGAATGCCTCCTATTCAGGACTGGGTTGCGTGTTAATGCAACATGGGAGAGTAATAGCCTACGTGTCCTGACAGTTAAAGACCCACGAAGTTAATTACCCCACTCATGATTTAGAATTGGCTGCGGTGGTCTTTGCGTTGAAGATTTGGAGGCACTACTTATATGGGACCAAGTGCACCATCTTCACGGATCACAAGAGCTTGAAATACTTTTTCGAGCAGAAAGATCTCAACATGAGGTAGAGAAGGTGGTTAGAGTTGATCAAAGACTATGATTGTGAGATCCATTACTACCCGGGCAAGGCCAATGTATTGGCCGATGCCCTTAGCCGGAAGGAGAGGCCTGAACTAATCCGGGTGAAGGCTTACCAATTGATTTTGACCTCCGATATGATGAAGAAGGTCAAGGAGTTTTAGGATGAGGCGTTGAAGGAAGATCA
Organism: Flaveria sonorensis; assembly: GCA_025506505.1. NCBI lineage: Eukaryota > Viridiplantae > Streptophyta > Magnoliopsida > Asterales > Asteraceae > Flaveria > Flaveria sonorensis. Next base: position 34,971,332 of record CM046424.1, read on the forward strand.
TCTTAACTCTGAAAGGATGAGAGGTCTAGTCGTGGAATTGGGTGAAAACACTCTCGGTGTTAGAACCTGATTTGGACGGATGTGGATCCCTCGTTACGGGGATTTACGTGGGAGGATTATGGATGAAGCTCATAAGAGTCGATACTCCATTCATCCCGGTGCTACAAAGATGTATCAAGACATGAAGAAAGATTTTTGGTGGCCGGGTATGAAGCGCGATGTAGCGGAGTATGTGAGTAAGTGTCTTACTTGCTTGCAAGTGAAGGCCGAGCATCAAAAGCCGTACGGGAAGATCCAACCTTTGGATATACCCGAGTGGAAGTGGGAGCACATCACCATGGATTTCATCACGAAGCTACCCCGTACGACGAGGGGGTATGATACCATATGGGTGATAGTTGATCGTCTAACAAAGAGTGCTCACTTCCTACCGATCGCGAGAGTATCCTCCGAGAGTGGCGGATTCTCATGGTTGCTGTGTATTTTGTTTCAGATGGTGACACCCGGTTCACATCGAGAGACTGGCGGACCTGTTCATCAAAGAGATTATAGCTCGCCATGGTGTGCTGGTGTATTTTGTTTCAGATGGTGACACCCGGTTCACATCGATGTTTTGGAAGATATTCCATGATGCCATGGGGACGAGACTACATATTAGCACGGCTTACCATCCTCAGACAGATGGTCAGTCTGAGCGGATGATTCAGACGCTCAAGGATATGCTCCGGGCATGTGTGATCGACTTTGGAGGGAGTTGGGATGATCATCTACCGTTGGCTGAGTTCTCGTACAACAACAGTTATCATGCCAGCATTGGTATGCCACCATACGAGATGCTGTACGGTAGGAGGTGTAGAACGCCCGTGTGTGTTAGGGAGACATTGGGCAGAAAGAATTGGGAAGCATCAAGGTGATTGAGGCTACGACTGAGAAGCTGGAAAAGATCAAAGCCTTTATGAAGGCGGCAAAGGATAGACAGAAGTCGTATGCCGATAAGAGGCGTAGACCCATCGAGTTCAACGTGGGTGATAAAGTTATGTTAAAGGTCTCGCCTTGTAAAGGGATCATCCGGTTCCGGAAGAGGGGCAAGTTGAGTCCAAGATACATAGGGCCTTTCCGAATCATTGCACGAGTAGGAGAGGTGGCCTATCGCCTAGAATTGCCCGATGAGTTGAGTGGGATTCACCCGACGTTCCATGTATCTCGTCTGAGAAAATGCTTAGCCGATGAAGATATGATTGTGCCACTGGAGGATATCGAAATGGATGAAAGACTCAACTATGTGGAGCAACCGGTGGCCATCATAGACAGGAAGGAGAAAAGATTGAGAAATAAAGTGGTTCTGCTTGTACGTGTGTAGTGGGAACACCGGAAGGGTTCTGAGTCTACGTAGGAGAGCGAAGAAGAAATGAGGCAGCACTACCCTCAGTTATTTGAAGAATGACAGGTTTCGGGGACGAAACCTCTTTAAGGGGGGTAGACTTGTAACACCCGAATTTTATAAAGGCCAAAGTTGAAGGGTGAAAAGTGTAAAATAGTACAAAAGTCAAAAGTGGGTGTATAAAGAGCATGGTCACCGATGCTCTTTCTGCTGCTGCTTTCCGAAGAAGAAAAGAAAGAAAGAAAGCTGGGTTTTGTGTTTCCTCTTGGTCGAATTGTGATGAAGAAGAAGATTATTCAAGGTTAGTAGGTTTTTGTGTTTAATTGGTTCGGTTTCTGTGAGGTTTCAACCTTAGAAACTGATTTCTATGTGTTCTTGGTGTTTGTGTTTGTTTTGGCTTGTTCTAGGAGTTTGAACTCTTGTGCACACAAGTTGGGAGGAGATTCACTTGTTTGCTGCAATAGGTGAGTTCTAGGACCCCGATTTTCTGTTTTTAAACTTCTTTAGGGCTGAAAATGCATTTAAATGTTTTACAAGCTTGTTCTAAGAGTTTAGCATGATAGATCGATGTTAAGTGTATGAAAATGAGGTTGTTATAGCATGTCTCATTTACAGGTCTGATGGTTCATCCGCATTTACACCGTGATAATTGCTTAAGTGTTTTGTTCACCCGCATTCACGTTTGTTCAGCCGCATTTGCTTAAATTCAGCCTAAGTGTTCATCCTCATTAGTTTTTGTTCATCGGCGTTACATTCATGTTTTGTTCATCGGGTGAACAAAGGTGAACAAAACGTGAATGGAAAGAGCAGTTTGAAAAGCGGTCATGGCTTTCTGATCGGTGTCTATTTTCTTCCAGTCTTCTTCAGAATAATCAGCCACTTCCTTGGGTATCATCCCACCTCCAGCAGTTGCTGAAGTAGTATTTAGGATGTAAGGTCCATAGACTACACATCTCCACATCTAACTGTCTTGAGACTTAATGAAGCCTTCTATTCTCATGCACCAAGTGTCATCAGGAGTGATTAGTGGAGACTTAATCATTATGCCGGTTTCCATATCAGCTTTAGAAAGAGCTACCATTTGAGCAAGTAAGTGAATGTGAAACTAAAGAGTGATTCAAGATGGTGAGATCTTGCAATCAAGAGCCTCAAAAGCTCTGATACCAATTGCAGGATTGGTTGTGGTTCAAACAACAGTTTTAGTGTTGGAGATTATCAACTAAACACACTTACTAGATAAAATAGGGAACCAGGTAGTGAAACAATGAACAACAAGTAAGAAAACACAAGAACAAAAAGATTGGTTTTCAAGGATGACATATATTGATCTCAAGTGTTACAAGTATTGTAAAGCTTCATAGTCCTTGGATTGATACATAAGATACTTTATACTACAACCTACAACCGGCCATACTATGAAGGCTAGCTGGACACTAATTTAGACAACAAGATTAATGTAGAGCAAAAGGCAGATTGCCTTTTGACTTGTTACTATGATAGACCATAGCTCACATCCTATTGTAATACAATAAGAATAAAAGTACTAAAGTAGGAAATTACAGACAAGAGACCTTATTGTATAGTTGACAAAAGTAAAAAGGTAATCACCAACTTGTATAAGTTGGTGAGTCTTCAGAGCTAACATGTGACGACCCTGAGAATTAAGGTTGGGTAACCTGATACTAAGATTTACATAAGTTAATATTATGATTGTATGTGTGTTTTAAATAAGTTAAAGATGTTATTATGTGTAGATATATACTAATATATGTGCATGCTTTATAAGTTGCACGTATGCATAATGTCATACGTTGCATGAATATATATATTTGTGAGTTATGAACTTAATTGTTTAAAAATCTATATATCATGTATAATATAAGTGTATATTACATAATATAAATCTATGATATAATTCGATTCGATGTTCATAAGTTACATAATATGATCATGTTTGGTTACATTTACTTAATTATTATGATCAAGTTCACTAAACCTCATTACAACACTTCATAGACAATGGTCTTTAAACCACCTACCTAGTCCAATAAACATGAACATCAAAACAACATCTAAATGAACATAAGATACACCTTAAAATCTTTAATCAACACCACACTTAGTACACCTTTGACAATTAACTTAACCTTTAACCTAAAACACTAAATTAATCAAATTACTCTTTGTTCATGCTTAGTCATCCTTGAGGACACTTAGCACACAATTGAACATGCCACATAAAACATCATTAATTCAAATGAAAGGTGCATGTTCCTATGCAATCAACCGATCCATTCATAATGGATATAACACTAAGCATCCACCAAGGACACTTCATCATTTAGGGAATATGTGGCAAGTTTTGAGGACTCCTTAGTGTACCTTAGCCGATCCATGCACCTAGCAGGACACACACTTATCATATTTAACTACATGACACTACCTAAGCTAGGGATACAACACACACCTAGTTGGAAAACTAATGATGTTACTCCACCCCTTGAAACCTTCGGCCGATTCACATGTATCATCACCAACTAACACTCATCCCACTTCATATGAGGAAACCTAGACTTAAAGGACACCAACTCATACAAGTTCATGATGAACTTAGTGCATTATCACCTAGTTGAGACACTAAGCAACCCTATATTTGTGCCACATAACCCACCACCTCACCAATAGCAATCATTGTTGAAAGCTTGGTGTCCAATTCTCGGTTAACTAAGGACAAGAAGCTACTATCACCCCATTAAACATTCCTTTGAAACTCTCGGCCAAAGACCATCATATACACCACCACCATCGACCGAAAGCATCATCATCATCTTTAACTCTCTAATCTTCCTCTCTCGGTTATCACATCCTACCAATTCCAACTTCTCCATCATGGTTTCAACACCAACCACACACCATCATCATAGTCTCAACTAATACACTTGTGGTTGGGCACTCCAAGTTCAAGAACCTTTCTTCAAGATTTTGGAACCCAAGAGGCTAGAGATCTTCTTCTATTATCTTCTACACACTCTTTTCATGTTATTATCAATGTGAGATCCTTAAAACCTCTTGATTATCACTATTAAAAAGTGATATATGTAAAGTTACATATATAAACAACCCTGTTCAAATTTATTATAAAAAAAAAACTATTCACAAATCTGTTGAACATTTGATTTTTATTAAAATCAGATTTTAAGACGAAAAATCTAAGAATTTTACAAAAGACCAGGAATTTAAATAAATAAAAACGGTTGAGATATATGTTATTTCATAAATTATTAAGTAAAATAAGTTAAAATACTAAATGACTGTGATTGTGAGAATAAAAATAATAAATTTATCATAAATTATTTAAAATAATAATCTGAAACTTTTGGGAATTTAATACTTGATATATGATTTATTATGATTTATTCCCTAAAATAAGGGGAAAATACTTAATAAATTATTTAAAGGTGATAAAAACTGGAAAAATTTTATATTGATCCCTATATTATATTAGAATTTCATAATAAAGTTCATGATTTAATGCATTAAACTAAACAAGTTATGTATTTTTGAAAATATAATTTGTAGAAAATCGAAATAAATAGTTCAAAAGTGTGAAAAATTCTGAAATATTTATGACAGACTTATATAATATTTATGAAATTCTGTAAAAATTTCATAATTTTTAGAAGTCCGTAGCTCATTCTGTTATGTCATGGGAATATTGCTAAATTTCTAGAAAAATGATTTTTCAAAAATATTTATTGAATTTATTTGGGTAATATACTAGAATTTAGAGCTGATCTTGGGTAAAATAGGATGAATTTTTTCTGATTATTATAAATTATATCATATTTGTTTTGATTTGAGGTACTAAAAATTTTTAAAGAAATAAAATTATTTATTTCTAACCATAAATTAATTTTTATAGGAAATTGCTGGAAATAAGGTGAGTTTCATAGCCTCATTTTCACATCCATATTTTTTGGGGAAAAAGCATACTATTTTGGTTGATGTAATTGTTAAATAAGATAATTTTGAGATATACTGTCATTATGCCGTAAGTTGTAATCATTAATTCGGATGAGGAACCATCAGATAACGTAGGTAACGCTACTTAGGAAATATTTCCTGCACCAACAGGATGAGTGTTGTGATGCAATATTATCTGATTTTGTGATTTGTATTTGTGACAGTTATGAATCACCTGGCATATAAGTAAGTTTGGTTGCATTCTTATTTATGTTACATCAATATATGTATTTTAGGAGTCATTAAACTTATGTTCTCACCAACATTATGTTGACTGTTTAAAGTATGCTTTTTCAGAAAATCAAAATGACTAACAGTATTCTATTTGCCTTTGATGTGTATGATGGTTGGTACGAGGCTATTGGGAAAGTATGTATGAAAGTTACCGCGAATGTGTATGATCTCAGCATAACAGTGGACGCGCATATCCACTATTATTGAAGATTAAAATTAGTTACTGTTATTATGTAGTAGTTACTGTTAACATGTAATAGAGTTACAATAGAAATGTAAAAGTCATTATATTGACAAGTTTTGTTTATGTAAATTTTTGTATGTAACCCAAAATATATTATAAATATGATAGCCATGTTATGTTAAAACACTTGTTGATATTTGTGTTTTCTGTAATCAATGTGTTCTTATCCAATAAGTCACATCAAGTACTATATGCTTCCGCCGGGATGTGACAGCTTGGTATCAGAGCCATTGGTTATAGAGAATTAGGTATTATTAATAAATACCTAGACTATAACCATAAGCTTATATTATAACAATTCATCAATGTGAAACTGTTTTATCTCTATGGTTTTATGTGATTCTATTAAGATATGTATGATTCATATGTGCAAATCTATGAATTTTATATTATTTACATAAATTAAATTTTAAGGATTTTTGCAGTATGGGTTTTGGTAATTCTGATAGCCATCCTAGAGAAGCTGATCCTTTGGATCATAGCAACTATAGAGAAACAACACCTGAGATAGAGCCTCAGACCAAAGTAGAAATACCTCAACCTGAGAACCGGACCAACACAGCGCCAAAGTTTTACGTCCGGTATGCACCAGTAACAATGGGAGGCTATACAATCATGACGCCAAGAAAAAGAGTACGACAGGGGAAGAAATTTTCAACTAAGGAAGTTAAAGAGCAAGAAAACAAGGATCCCGAAACCCTTTCCCCAACATTTGATATAACACCTGTTGTCCAGCCTAATAATTCTAAAATTAAAGAAAGAGGAATTAAGAGGCAAAGGTTGGAGGAATGCCAGATGAAAACAAACCACCAGATTCTTAAGAAGGTTAAAAAGATACAACGAGAAATTCGGATGCTTCAAACCGATGTAAAGGAAATGAAAGAAGAAAACAAGAGTGTCTTTATTAGGATATGGAACTGGATCTGGGGAAAATAGAAAGATAGAAAACTTTATATGTTATATGTGACTATTTTAATATATAAAATAATGATATGATGAAATATTTTGCTTATGATTATTCAATATCATGATATAGTATGAGTGAAACTATGTAACATTAAAATACTTGGCATGTAGTGAAAATGCCGCCAAGAAAAGATACTCAATCCGTACGAAGAACTTCACATATCGGGCGACCAAGAACTAGATTTGTAGAAGAAGAATCGCAAGTAAACACCGCCACAACTGAGGATGAGAGGATTTTTCGGATAGTAAGTCGACAGCTGGAAGCCGCAATACCTACATTGGTAACTCAGATGCAGCAAACTTTTAATGTTGAAAGAATGTTGTCTGGAGACAATGGACCAGCACACACTGATGAAATGGAGAACCGCAAAGGGGAAGCCATAATTGAAGCTAGAAAGGGATGTTCTTATAAGACTTTTATTTCTTGTAGACCCCAAGACTTTAACAGAAAGGGTGGAGCAGTACAAGCGTTTGTTGGCTGGAAGAAATGAAGTCGGTCTTAGATATCAGTGATTGCGCTGATAACTGTAAAACCAGATTTGCTTCACATTCGTTAAAGGGAGAAGCACAATCATGGTGGAAGTTAGAAATCCAAACGAAAGGAAGAGAGGTCATGAACAAACTAAGCTGGGAAGAATTCAGGAAACTAGTAACAGAGAAATATTGTCCATATAATGAAATAGAGAAAATAGAAATAGAATTTCTAGCACTAGAAATGAAGGGAGCTGCTTACCAGGAGTATAATGATAGATATAATGAATTGTCTAGATTAGTACCACAATTAGCAACTCCGAAAACAAAAAGAGTAGGAAGATATATTTGGGGTTTAGTACCGCAGATAAGAGGTATGGTAAAGTCTGCAATGCCAAAAACATTTCAGGATGTAGTGGAACTAGTAGGAAGCCTTAGACGAGATGATCGGAAAAGGATCATTAATCACAACCAAGGTTGGAGAAAAGAGAAAATGGAACAACAGTACGGGAAGGAATTCTGGGGGAAACTGAAACAAGAATATCAACAGGAACCAGAAAGAAATTATATGGGAATCATACAGGAGGAGAAACCACAAATGGGAAGTCATCTTGGTGCAACGCCTGCAAAAGGCATCATACTAGGAAATGTATGCTTGTATTTGTTTAATTGCAAAAAAAGGGGCATACTCCAGAGAATGTAAAGGGCCTACAAATTCCAAACCAATATGCTACCAGTGTGGAAAAGAAAGCTATCTACGCAATAGTGCCCCCGAAACTAAAAGGAAAAGTTCAAAGAGTCATAACAACGCACTGGCCGAGCATTTGTACTTCACGCTGAAGAAGCAAGACAAAACCAGAAGTGGTGACGGGTACATTCTTATTAATAATCAATACGCAACTGTATTATTTGATACGGGAGCAACCCGAAGTTTCGTTGCAAAAACAATTCAAACCCTACTTGGGTTAGCAATAGAGAAAATTGAAAAATAATTATACAATAGAATTAGTTGATAGAAACATGATAGCAGCTGATGAATTTTCCTAATTGTATTCTAAACTTAGAGGATCATTGCTTTAGCATAGATTGATTCCTGTTGAATTAGGGGGTTTTGATATTAGTAGGTATGGATTGTTAAGTAAGAATTAGGCGGAAATCATTTGTGGGAAACGAATGATCAAGATACCTCTAAATAAGGATAACAGAATCCTTGTTATACACGGGGAGAAACCCAGAGGACCTATTAGAATGATTTCCTGTATGAAGGCACAAAAAATGTTTTGGAAAAAAAATGTTTAGCATTTCTAGCCCACGTAACTGATAACAAAACAGCCAAACAGAAACCTGGAAGACGTTCCTATCATTAGGAGAATATCCAATGTATTTCTGATAAATTACTAGGATTGTCGCCCCCGCGTCAAGTAGAATTCAAAATAGATTGTTTCCGGAACACACAATTGCCAAATCTCCGTATCGATTAGCACCATCAGAAATGAAGAATTGATGAATCAATTACAAGAATTATTGGATATAAAGGATTTATACATCCTAGCGTATCACCATGGGGAGCCGCAATCCTGTTCGTCGTGAAGAAGAAAGATGGAACCTTTAGGATGTGCATTGACTATAGAGAACTTAATAAAGTAACAATTAAAAATAGGTACCCTCTCCCTCGAATTGATGACCTGTTTGATCAATTGCAAGGATCGAGTTACCTTTCAAAAAATCGACCTGAGATCGGATATCATCAGTTAAGGGTTACAAGAAGAGGATATACCTAAAACCGCATTTAGAACACAGTATGGTCTATTATGAGTTCTTTGTAATGCCATTTGGGTTAATTAATGCACCAGCTTGTTATGGATTTAATGAATAGAGGTGTGTAAACCTTACTTGGATAAAATTTGCCATAGTCTTTATAGATGACATCTTAATCTATTCAAAAAGTAAGGAAGAACATGAGAAGCCTTAAAGGCTAACTTTAGAGGTTACTTCAGAAGGAGGAATTGTACGCCAAATTCTCAAAAATTTTGAAGTGAGAGGTACGAGAAGCGTAGAGTACATCTTAGGACATGTGTTAATCAGAATGGAATTCAGGTCGATCCAGCAAAGATTGATGCAATCAAGAAAATGGGAAGCTCCAAAAACACCAACTGAAATACGTCAATTTTAGGTTTAGCGGTTATTATAGGAGATTTATAGAAAATTTCTCCTGAATAGCCCAACCCTGACAGAATTGACTCAGAAAGATAAGCCATACGTTTGGGGAGAGAGAAACAGAACACTGCATTTGAAACTCTGAAACATAAATTATGTAGTGCCTATATTTTAGCTTAACCAGAAGGCACTGATGATTTTGTAGTATACTGCGACGCATCACATCAAGGATATAGGATGTGTTTAAGCAACGAAGTAAAGTAATTGCATAAACATCTCGACAACTCAGATGAAGTGAAATAAATTATACTACTCATGATTAGAACTAGGAGCAGTGGTATTTGCACTTAAGATTTGGAGACACTACTTGTATGGAACCAAATGCATAATTTATACAGATATAAAAGCTTGCAACATATATTCGACCAAAAGATGTTAAATATAAGGCAGAGATGATGGGTAGAACTGCTAAGTGATTATGAATGCGAAATCAAGTATCATCCAGGTAAAGCCAACGTAGTAGCATATGCTTTAAGTAGAAAAGAAGAATCAAGCCACTACGAGTTCGTGCTATGAGAATGAATACATCAGATTAATAAGCAAAATCTGAGATGCTTAACAGAAAGATGAATTGAGAAGTGTAGTGGAACAGAATGAACAAGTAAAAGTTATGTCTGATGGAATCTTGAGATTTAAAGGAAGAATTTGGATTCCTGACAATAACATACTTAGAGAGAACATTCTGAGTGAGGCACACAGGTCAGATATTCAGTACATCCAGGGAATAATAAGATGTACAAGGACCTAAGAAACCAGTATGGTGGCCCAGGAAATGAAGAATCAGTAGCAAATTTGTAGAAAGATATGATATTTTTAGTTAAAGACAGCTGAATATCAGAAACCATCTGGACAACTGCAACAACCAGAAATCCCTGAATAAAAAGGGCCAGATTACTATGAACTTTGTGACTAAAATACCCAGAACCTCAAGTGGATACGACACGATTGGGGTATAGTTGATAGATTGACACTAATCGGCTCATTTCTTACCGATCAGGGAGAAGATTTTAAAATGGGAGAAACTGGCTAAGATATTATAGGAGGAGATCGTATCTAGAGATGGAATACCAATTTCAATTATATCGGACAGAGATGGCCGATTTACTTCAAGATTTTCGCAGACCTTGCAAAAGGCATTAGGAACAAAAATAAATGAGTACAGCATATCATCCACAAACAGATAGACAGAGTAAGAAAACTATCCAAACATTGGAAGATATTTTAAGAGCTTATGCATTAGATTTTGGCGGTAGTTGGGATACACACATACCTTTGATAGAATTTCATATAACAATAGTATCATGCTAGTATAGGAGTGCTCCCTTTGAAGCTCTTTATGGAGAGAAAATGTAGATCACCTTTGTGTTGGAATGAAGTAGAGATAGACAACTTACGGGCCCAGAATTATACAAGAAACTCGGATAAAATCTTCGAAATTAAAGACAGATTGAAGGCAGCACGTGACAGACAGAAAGTTATGCTGATAAAAGAAGAAAGCCGTTAGAATTTCAAATCGGGGACAAAGTGTATTTGAAAGTGTCACCTTCAAAAGGAATTATTCGATTGGGAAAAGAAATAAGTTTAACCCTAGGTATGTTGGATCTTTTGAGATAATTGGTAGGATTGGCCCTGTAGCATATAAGTTAGACTTACCTCAGGAATTAAGTGGAATACATAACACCTTCATGTATCCAACTTGAAGAAATGTCTGAATAATGAGACATTAAAGATACAACAAGGAAGTCAAATAGATGAGAAACTTCACCTTGTGGAAGAACCAGTAGCAATCATGGATAGAGAAGTGAAAAGATTAAAGAGAAGTAAGATCCCAATAGTAAAGGTCAAATGGAATTCAAAACGAGGACATGAAATTAAGTGGGAACGGGAGGATGAAATTAAAAGAAAATATCCACATTTATTTGAGGTTAAACTAAATGAAAAGAATAGTTATAAGGATAAACACCCCATGTCATCGGAATCTGACAACAGATGAATTACGGGACGAAATTCGTTTTACGGGGGGAGAATGTGACGACCCTGAGAATTAAGGTTAGGTAACCTGATACTAAGATTTACATAAGTTAATATTATGATTGTATGTGTGTTTAAATAAGTTAAAGATGTTATTATGTGTAGATATATACTAATTATATGTGCATGCTTTATAAGTTGCATGTATGCATAATATCATACGTGTGCATGAATATATATATTGTGAGTTATGAGCTGAATTGTTTTAAAAATCTATATATCATGTATAATATAAGTGTATATTACCTAATATAAATCTATGATATAATTTGATTTGATGTTCATAAGTTACATAATATGATCATGTGTTTGGTTACATTACTTAATTATTAATGATCTAAGTGTTCACTAAAAACCTCATTACAACACTTCATAGACAATGGTCTTTTAAACCACCTTACCTAGTACAATAAACATGAACATCAAAACACAACATCTAAATGAACATAAGAAACACCTTAAAATCTTTAAATCAATACCACACTTAGTAACACCTTTGACAATTAACTTAAACTTTAACCTAAAACACTAAATTAATCAAATTACTCTTTGGTTCATGCTTAGTCATCCTTGGAGGACACTTAGCACACAATTGAAACATGCCACATAAAACATCATTAATTCAAATGAAAGGTGGCATGTTCCTATGCAATCAACCGATCCATTCATAATGGATATAACACTAAGCATCCACCCAAGACACTTATCATTATAGGGGATATGTGGCAAGTTTTAAGGACTCCTTAGTGTACCTTCAGTGATCCATGCACCTACCATGACACACACTTATCATATTTAACTACATGACACATACCTAAGCTAGGGCTACAACACACACACCTAGTTGGAAAACTAATGATGGTTCTACTCACCACCCCTTGAAACCTTCGGCCGATTCACATGTATCATCACCAACTAACACACATCACACTTTATATGAGGACACCTAGACTTAAAGGACACCAACTCATACAAGTTAATGATGAACTTAGTGCATTATCACCTAGTTGAGACACTAAGCAACCCTATATTATGCCACATAACCCACCACCTCACCAATAGCAATCATTGTTGAAAGCTGGGTGTCCAATCTCGGTTAACTAAGGACAAGAAGCTGCTATCACCCCATTAAACATTCCTTTGAAACTCCGGCACAAGACCATCAAATACACCCCACCATCGACCGAAAGCATCACCATCATCCTTAACTCTCTACTCTTCCTCTCTCGGTTATCACATCCTACCAATTCCCACTTCTCCATCATGGTTTTATCACCAACCACACACCATCATCATAGTCTCAACTAATACACTTGTGGTTGGGCATTCCAAGTTCAAGAACCTTTCTTCAAGGCTTTGGAACCCAAGAGGCTAGAGATCTTCTCCTATTATCTTCTACACACTCTTTTCATTTTATTATCAAGGTGAGATCCTTAAAACCTCTTGATTATCAAGATTAAAAAGTGATATATGTAAAGTTACATATATAAACAACCCTGTTCAAATTTATTATCAAAAAAAAAAAAACTATTCAAAAATCTCTTGAACATTTGATTTTTATTAAAATCAGATTTTAAGATGGAAAATCTAAGAATTTTACAAAAGACCGGGAATTTAAATAAATAAAAAGGGTTGAGATATATGTTATTTCATAAATTATTAAGTAAAATAAGTTAAAATACTAAATGACTGTGATTGTGGGAATAAAAATAATAAGTTTATCAGAAATTATTTGAAACAATAATCTGGAACTTTTGGGAATTTAATACTTGATATATGATTTAATGATTTATTCTCTAAAATAAGGGAAAAATGATTAATAAATTATTTAAAGGTGATAAAAATCTGTAAAATTTTTATATTAATCCCTATATTATATTAGAATTTCAGAATAAATTTCATGATTTAATTCGTTAAAATAAACAAGTTATGTATTTTTGAAAATATAATGTGTAGAAACTCGAAATAAATAGTTCAAACGTGTGAAAAATTATGAAATTTTTTTGATAGACTTTATATAATATTTATGACATTCTGTAAAAATTTCATAATTTTTAGAAGTCCGTAGGTCATTCTGTTATGTCATGGGAATATTGCTAAATTTCTAGAAAAATGATTTTTCAAAAATATTTATTGAATTTATTTGGGTAATATACTAGAATTTAGATCTGATCTTGGTTAAAATAGGATGAATTTTTGGCTGATATTATAAATTATATCATATTTGTTATGATTTGAGGTACTAAAAATTTTAAAGAAATAAATTTATTTATTTCTAACCATAAATTAATTTTTATAGGAAATTGCTAGAAATAAGGTGAGTTTCATACTCTCATTTTTACATCCTTATTTTTTGGAGGAAAGAGCATACTATTTTGGTTGATGCAATTATTAATAAGATATTTTGAAATATACTGTCATTATGCCGTAAGTTGTAATCATTAATTCGGATGAGGAACCGTCAGATAACGTAGGTAGCGCTACTTAGGAAATATTTACTGCACCAACAGGATGAGTGTTGTGATGCTATATTGTATTTGTGATAGTTATGAATCACCAGACATATAAGTAGGTTTGGTTGCATTCTTATTTATGTTGCGTCAATATATATATTTTGTGAGTCATTAAACCTATGTTCTTACCAACATTATGTTGACTGTTTAAAGTATGCTTTTTCAGGAAATCAAAATGACTAACAATATTCTATTTGCCTTTGATGTGTATGATGGTTGGTACGAGGCTATTGGGAAAGTATGTATGAAAGTTACCGTGAATGTGTATGATCTCAGCATAACAGTGGACGTGCATATCCACTATTATTGAAGATTAAAATTAGTTACTGTTATTATGTAGTAGTTACTGTTAACATGTAATAGGGTTATAATAGAAATGTAAAAGTCATTATATTGACAAGTTTTGTTTTTGTAAATTTATGTATGTAACCCAAAATATATTATAAATATGATAGTCATGTTATGTTAAAACACTTGTTGATATTTGTGTATCCTGTAATCAATGCGTTCTTTTCTAATAAGTCACATCAAGTACTACACGTTTTCGTCGGGATGTGACATAACAGTGGAAAGGTCTTGTGCTTTTGTCAAAAGTATGTCAGAGTGTGTTTCTTCCTAGATCTTAGACTTCGGAACAAACCCATGTCTTTTTAGTCTTCGGAAGAGTTCAGTCTTCAAGCTTCAGAAGACTTTGTCTTTAAGAATTGGAAGACTTCACTATGACTTTGGAAGATTTATGTCTTTGGTTTCGGAAGATTTCACACTTAGTTATTTTTCTTTGAACATAGTCAGATCTTCCGAAGTACTTCCTTCCTTGTACTTTATTGCATGCTCAGAGATCTTTGGTTAGCATCAGCCATTAAGATAATCATCTTGATCTTACAATTGTTGTGTGATTGATACAACTGGTCGTGCTCGTGGATTGGTGTGATAATGTAAAACAAACTATTCACCAATATTTAAATGATTTATAATTTATATTTGAAAATAGGATATTACATTCCAACTAGTCGTTTGGTGCCTTCCAACTCAGATACATTGCCCTTGGGTCAATGGTATTAGCCTAATCCTAAAATACACTACAAAATGGACAACATAAAACTTGTAAGTTGTAATTTTGATAGCTTGCAAACATTCTTTACTGGGAAGACTACATATCTAATGTGAATATCTAGAGTAGAGACGATCCGCCGGTTACTTGAAAATCAAGAAAAGATTTAATTTACTAAATCTACATCTTCTTCTTTTTGGGTTTTCGCATGTACTAGCATGTGGATACTATTAAGTGCATCTTTGTTTGATAAGAGATAGTGACATGACCGAAACTATTTTTATTGTGATATATCTAATGTATGAAACAAGTCATGAATCCCAAATACATGGCTGGATAGGAAGAGGGGGTTTGGCGGGGGGGGGGGGGGGGGGAATAAAAAGATTGGTTGAGGGTTTTGGCACCAAAGCCATGGTTGGAGATGTGCGGATAGAAATCATCGAGACTAGATGGCGGCCCGCTAAGTAGTTGGTGGGGCGTGTTGGGTCAAAGAACAAAGCTAGAGGCTTATTTGGTTTCATCCTTATCATTATGAGATAAATATCCAATATTAAAATAGTATAATCTGAGTTGTTGTTGTACATTTCATCCCAATTTATGAGATGGTTCAACATTGTGTAAAAGAACTCATATAGTGCACTCCTTTTCACAGAGAACTTATTTGTGTTCTTGGTGCACTAGTTTTCACATAAAACTTATTTGTGATCATGTTAAACGTTTTGCTTTATTTGATTATAGATTCAGTGCACTTGAAACACTTGAATCTAGTTACTAAAGGGTTCATGAATCCCCGATGATGGTATCAAATTCACTTTTATAGTTTGATGAAACCCTTACGGTCAAGATTTGCGAACTAGGCAAAGTTTTAAACTTTATTGTAAAATTTTGAACTTTATTATAATATCAACTTTATTATATCACTAGTTTTAGTTACCCGTGTATTACACGAAAGTATGGAGAGTTAATTATTAAACAACATAAAAATAAAAATAAAATCAAGTGTATTTTATATTATATAAGACACAACAACTTTTTATTATAAGGTCACAAATGAGCAAAAACATCCTTATAAACTACATTTGTATTAAAATTAGTAGGTTTACACTCATTATCTAAAGCTAAGAGCTTCAATTCATCTTTACTCATAACTTGTGACAAGATGACATAAAGCTGATCATGCGTAAAAATAAGCTCTTTTAAGTATAAACGGACACTTGACAGAGATTGACCTTAACTTTTGTTTATTGTCATAACGAAATATACAGTGAAAGAAAACTGTCTTCTTTTAGACTTACAAGGAATACTTTTGACAGTTTAAATCGTGAGCTAGATATTGAGTGGGTGTGAGTATATTAGTATGAATAAATTAAAATTTGAATAATATACACTGAAAAGTTATATGTAATAATTAGATCAATTTCGAATTATTTTGACCTTGTAATCAAATATTGAGATATACTATTGAATCGGGTTGGATCGTGCTATAGATGTTTATAATATCACTGATTAGTTGTTGATTATAATTTATTTAATATTAATTTTAGTAAACCCGTGTATTATACGGATTAAAAATATTAAATATTAAATATAATAAAAATTTATGAAGTATACAAATCTAAAATAAGATATGATTAAAATTACATATGAGTAATAACTATAAGTAATAAAATAACGATATCAATTTTAAATTTTTGTTTTTAAATTTTTTTTTCAAAAAAGTTAACAATTTTTTCAAAACAACCCGAATTAAAAATATTCTTTTTAATTGTTTTTTTTATTATAACTTCTTATTTTAATTATTTTTAGTTTATAAAAAATTTGCTATTTAAAAATACCAATTTTAAAATATTTTATATTCTAAAAATAGTTAGATGTTTTAAAAATAATTTAATTGTATAAAAATTATTTTTTAAAATAACATTAATAAAAAGTCATCTTCTTAATTATTAAAAAATTAATCTAAAAAAGAATTAATATTATTTAAGATTTCTTAATTTAGGTAATTATTTAAAAGGAAAGACAGGCTGGAAAAATAAACTTAGGGGTATCTTTTAATTTATTAAAAAATTTAATCTAAAAAAGAATTAAAATTATTTAATATTTCTTAATTTAGGTAATTATTTAAGAGGAGAGAGATGCGAAAAAAATAAACTTATGGGGCCTAAAAATATATCAAGTGTCCCCCTAACTTACTATTTTAGTATTATATATAGATTACCATAGTAGTCTTTATCGGTAAAAGTTGCTTCCTCGCATCTTTGAATGATTGTGTTAATAAATTGTAAACCAATTTTAACCCATGTTCGTGGTTGCTATGTTTATGTTGTTTATGTCATGTATATATTTCTCATTTTAATTCTTGTATTTTAATCTTTAGGATTGTTTTGAAAGCCAAAATGAAATAGATTTTATTATTATTTTATGTAAACCTGTAAAGACCCGTTTTCAAGGGATCTCACAGCCGGATTTAGACGCCATAAATGTAATTCTTAAAATTCAATAAAAACTACAAGAAATCTAAAACATCATTACATCATTTGAATTGTCATAAAAGATGTCAAACATTGTTTAATTTATCAAAACTAATTTATTTCAGGATGTCGAATCTTGATACTCCGGGTAGCTCTTATTCCATGCCAAGCATCCATCCTCATAACTTGAACAAACTTAAACTACTATGCATACTAAAAGTCAGCTTTATAAAGGAGTTATAGTTTTAACTTTAGAATATAACTTGAACAAGCTCACCTGAACCAATGTAATTTTATTCTTTATATACAAAATTTGAATGCTATGAGCATTATTTTTTGTTGTTAACCGGTGAAACCTAGTCATGAAGGTAGCTTAGACTACTACATGCTACTTTGCTGCTCAGGTTGGATATGTAAATACATACGGTTTGTTACAATGCGATAAAACGCCATTTTTATATGTTATAGCAGTTTTGTATTTTGATATTAACCAACATCAATGTTCAAGATTTATACATATGCATTTCGGATTCTTGCACCGATATGGTCCTTAGGAAAGGATACAATGACCCGAACATCACACCGACACTATTTTATTGTATAAGGCGACCAATAAAGATCCTTCAAATTTAGTTGTGAAGCCGAAATATTAAATCGCACCTTCCCTTGCCATTGACAAAGTTTTTTACCTAACAACTACTACCTCCATCACTTTCGAGACGACACTGCTTGCTCAACTTCCTACAATTCTGTCATTGAAACCAACTACAAGCTGAATGCAATAATTAATCCTCAAGTATGTTAAAAGCATTTGTTACAAATGTAATCTTAGCTGACTACAACACAACCTAACGGTTACATGACTTTTTTAGTTTGGTTTCCTTTGCCAGAAAAACCAAATCGTCCAACATAAAACTGCAAGAGATGAGTTTGTGTTATGATTTTAGTTGTAAACTTTTGGTGGGTTTCTCTGGTTTGAAAGAAACTTTCTTTCAAATTCATATAAAATTGTTTTAGGAATAATATGGTTGGTATATATATTTTCGTTTGGAATTCTTTTTATATTAATGTAAAAAACACTTTTACTCTTTATGATTCCTTGCGGAAAAAGCAGGTGGAGGAAACATGTGTGTTATAAGCAACTGTAAAAGTTTTAGCAATTTACTTTTGCACACATTGCTGCAACGCATGGGCGTATTCACTAGTTTACATTAATATAGATGTATCATAATAATAATAATATAAATTCAATGCAAGAACTTTATAGATAGTATTTTCAAAACCAGACTGGTCACTCAAATTGTTTTTCATTTAAAGTTGTCGGTTACCAGTCGGATCGGCCCAACTAGATGAACCAAACCGAGTGGTTGGACGGGATTTCAAAAGTAGACATTGTTTGCCCTACACCTCAAGCTATTGTGTCAAGCCTATATTTTATAGATTTCAAGTTGAAGCTCAACAAACTAGTGATGACATGGACACGTGGAACAACCCTCCAGGATAGCAATTTAGTGTAAAAATTTTTAACTTGAAGCTTCAGATGCCAACTTTCTTCTAGTATACTCATAGCTTTTGGAACTCCATAAAAGATGGACCACATAATCCCACTATCAGTGATACATATCTTCAAGATTTGCCTAAGGATCCATCACAATACTCAGATAAGGATCACAAGCTCATAGATGGGTTTTTAAGGCATTTCTTGCTATTACTATGGCACTTCCTACTGAAATATATAAAGTAAAAGATTGCTAAGTCTTTATGGGATGCACTTTCCATAACATAAGAAGGGAATGCTGATTTGAAGGATAGTAGAAAAGATGCTTTAAAACAATAGTATGAACTATTCTCTCATGTAAGAGGAGAATCTGCAACTAATCAGATTACTAGGTTCATAACTCTCTTTAGAAAAGAAAGATGAATGTGCCATTAGTTTATGGTGATGTGCATAAGAAGTTGTTGGATTCACTTACTGCTAGATGGAGTGTCTAATGTATAGTGATCAAGAGAACTGTCTGAAGACCACATCCTTGGAAAAGTTGAATGGAATTTTAGAATCATATGAGTTGGATAACAAGAAAAGTGACATCAATTCACCAAGTTATTTTCTACACATGGTAGTGCATTGATTTCTTATGTGATTGAATTTTCACACAGTTCCCACAACTTTCCTCCATAAATTTTATTCATTGATGCAAAAAGCGTTGACTTAGAAATCATAATGTCCAAATCCTAAAGTAACAAATGGCTACGTGTCACAACCCTTCTAAAAACTTCTTAGAATCCTTCTTCAAAAAAAATTTCTAAAAAACTTTTAGAATTTTTCTTTGCGCATATTTCGGATTGCTAACCTTGGCGTTCAAAATTTCTGGACGAAAATTCTTTTAACAAGAGGTTGATGTGACACCCTATGTTTTCAGGTTAAAGTCGTTAACTCAGCTTCTGTTATTTTTAGCACTCCATCGTATTTTTTACATTTGATAAAGTTATTGAATTATTAAATTAATTATTTAACTTAAGGGTGAAATTGTGAATAATAATAATAATCAAAAGGGACCATATGTGATTTTATTAGCTTGTAAACTCTAAATAAAATACCCAACCCCCACCCTTAACCGCCTCACCTCTCCCTCGGCTCCCTTTCTCGATAAACCTCTCCCCCTCCCACACTGAAACCCTAGTTCAACTCTCCCTCTCTACCTCTCGAAATCTCTCTCTCGAATCTCCCTACTCTCGATTGTACTCTCTCTCCCTCACTCGATTCACATTCGCAGCCCCAAGGTATGTTCTTTTAGAAGTCTTTCAGGTGATGGGGTGTTAGAGTTTGTGTATTTGTGTGTGGATGTGCTTAGTTGGGTATGTCTTGTGACTGTGTGTATGTCATGGTTGTGTGTGTGCGTCACGGTTGTGTGTGTTACAGTTGTGTGAGGGTGAGTTGGTTGTGTGTGTGTATTCTAGGTCGGTTGAGAGGTGGTATGGTTATGGGTGTATGTTTTCACATGTGTGTGATTCTTTGATGCATGTGATGTGTGGGTTTCGGTTGTACATGCGTGTCATCGTATATGTGTGTGTCGGGGTTGTAGGTGAACTTCGGGTGTGGAGGTCTAGTTTATATGGTGTATAAGTGCATGTGTGTGTGGGTGTGCATATGCATGTATGGAGTATTTGCATGTGCATGGTGTAATGGTGTGTGTTGTGTTTATGATCCAATTAGGCTTGATCTCTGGTACCCTCGGCTGGGATCGAGGGTGTGCATGCGAGTGTATATGTATGTATTTTGTGTGGGTGGTGGTGCGTACGTTGAATTATATATATATATATATATATATATATATATATATATATATATATACACGCATAATTGCTTAACTATATATACATGGTGCCAATATGTGCATAGGGACACATGGTGTTGTCGGTGTTAGGTCTCATCGAGAGCGTGAAACCATACAATCTAATTCTTTAGGCTTTGTATTAACTTGATAACTTATGTAAATCAAGTTGTTAGAAAACCTAATCATTTGTTACTTGCAATATTTGTAGCTGTGCATCAAGGTAAGTTTTACAGCCCCACTTTCTAATATACTATTTTTAGGGAAGAGAACATGCTTTAAACATACTTTTCCTAGATTCAGTAAAACTGTATAATCACATGTGAACAAGTATTGTTACCAATTAAGTCCTCACTTTTGGATCGTTAATTTATGGGTTTATAGAGAGGTAATTTTCAAGTAGTACTACTGTGTTTGACAAACCCCACTAGGGCTAGTCGTGCGACTGTAGGTTAAACGGGTGTTAAACTGACCTAATTACTATTGTCGTGGTTTGGTAAACACAACCGAGGCATTCTTAAATATACATTGTCAGCTTTAGTTGTGAACTTCATACACTTAGTGACATGAATGTAGATTAGCAATCTACAATGATATACTTTCTTTGTAATATTTGTTGCTAACTTGTCTACTTTGTAAACTTGTGAACTCACCAACCTATGTTGAAACTTTAGTATGATTTCTCAGGTCAATAAAGGTATTTGCATGGCTAGGAGCACCTAATCGGGATTGCATGTATCTAATGATTCTTAAAAAATGAATTGTGTTTTAACACTTAAACTTTGATTTTGAGGCATGTGTTCTTGCGTATTACTGTTTTGGAATTACTTTACTATTTCAATTCTGCATTTACAAACTATAAAATATGATTTTAACAATGGTTTTGTTAAATGGAAAATTTAATGTAAGCGACCTTGTAATAAATGTGTCGTTTGGTGTAACTAATAACTGAGATCCTGGTTTGACACATGATTGAAGGTAAAACCCTGTTCACGAAATTGAGGGTTTGAAACTATGTTTTCATTATCTTGACAAGTTATGAAGCTAGAGTGTTTGAAAATCAATCTCTTGTTAGCTTGCCATCTAATTATTTGGAACAAATGAACCCTGATGATATTAAGGAGATGGACTTCAGTGGTAGATGACTATTCTTACTGTAAGAGCCAAACTTATTTTCAATAACACTGGTAGCATTTAGTATGCCAAAAATGCTAACACAATGATTTGCTTTTACGAGAACAAGGTTAGATGCTGCAATTTCAATTAACTTGGTCAATTTGGTGCTCCCTAGGCTAAAACTCCCTCAGAAGATCAATTGCTATTTCTAAACCAGAGTCTCAAGCTAAGCAGGGTCATCTTCAAAGTCTACAACAATGTTTTCTCAACAAAATGGAAGCTATGATTGGAGTGCACATGTGGAAGATGTTTACGTAAATCATGAATTGATGGCTAATGTTTCGAAATCACCCATGCAAGAACTTGAAAATTTATGTTCTACAACATGCCTTGTAAAAGTAATTAGATATAATGTTGAACAAATCAAATACATTCATGAGAAACTAAAACAATATGAGAATGTATATAAAAAACCTTAAATCTTCTTTTAAAATATTTGTCAAATCTTAAGGGCATAATTCGAGAAAACGAATGAAAAAATAATGCTTTGATGGCCAAGTTAGCAAAACCAAAACTGAGCTTGCACATGCTCAAGTTCATATTGAAATTTAACATTTCATCAAAAGTTTTAAATGGGATGCACGAATTCATAAGAAAACAGGCGAGGGTAATGGTTACAATCAAGTCCTTCATCCTTTTAATGACAAATATGCTTCTATGCCATCTTTAAACATGATATAAGTTTTTACAAATGTTTTGAAAGTGGTTGATCATGTTGCTTCAAATGATATTATCTCAAAAACTTTGAAATCTCATGCACAACAAGATTGAAAGTTGAAACAAGGTGGAGATTGCGATGATCGTGATGCTAGTGCCAGTTTTAATTATTTCAATAAACAATGTTTACAATGATAATGTTATGAGTTCTTCTTCGTTTGTTTTAAAGACAATTGTTCTATTGTTTTGAACGGAACATTAGAAGATGGTGATTCAAGTTGTTCAAATGTTATGAATGTGAAAACAAACGTTGAAAATTTGATACCAATTAACTTTGTAAAAGGTGGTTCACTTCTACAATTTAATTTCCAAATTTATTTCACCAAAGGTCAATGAGATGATTCTGACTAAAATGATACATTAGTTGCATATTCTATTGAACTGAGAAGTTGATACTACACATGAGTTTCTTCAGAATGTAGTGAAAATGCATCCAATAGGCCAAAAGTTGATACAACACATGAGTTTCTTTATAATGACAATTATATTTTTTCAAAAATCACAAAAACGAAAAAAGAATAACTTCAAAAACCTTTCTTTCAAAGTTCATCGTCACACGCCTCATCATTACAATCATCATCATCATGATCAAGTGTATTAATCAAGTTCATAGAACATTTTCTAGAGCAAAACTTTTTTTGTTTGTGAAAAGCAAAACAGTGCTTATATCATACCATAAATAGACATTTCGACAAAGGTGTACCTGAAACCAAAGTGGTTCACATATCACCAAAGAAGTTTACACCATCTGGAGGGACAAGCCCAATCGGGAGGGACAGGGCGAAAAGATGTCTGGTTCATCATCATATGTGTCATGTTTACCGGGAAAAATAGACACATTGGTGTTTGAATTGGATAAATTCAACTCTACGTTCATGGAATTTAAAGACCGAAAAATTCCATTGATGGAAAAAATGATTGAAGATGCGAAGAAGCAAGATCAAGAAGCGGCAAAGCGAGAGGTTTTTAACGTTTAACAACTAAAAGCAACAATCTCGGATCGAGACCAACACAGACGGGCTGCTGATCAGGTGATAAAGGATCAAATCACCTAAAAATATGGATTTTAGTTCTTGTTTTCTTTAATGTTTCAGTACTTTTTATTATTTTTAATTTTATTTATGTAACGGGGTGCAAAGCTAAGTAGAAACGCAAAACCATTTGGAGTTAGTATGATGAAGCTCTCCTTGAGGTTGATGGTTCGAATGCGATAGATGGTGGCTTGGTTCAAATTAGTTGTGATGTAGATTAGTTGGAGTAGGATAGTTCGAGAGTCCAATGAGCGTCAGATCAATTGTTTTGGAAGGAGGCACACTATGACTTTTTAAAGTGGAGGTCATCGATTCAAGTCTCAATTGATACAATATGCTCCAAGTGGGTCATGGACTTTATCATAGTAGGCCTGTGGGTGGTGGGTTTTCCCTGAAATGATGGGCGGGCTGGGTCAATAGCGCTGCTTGTATTCGCGAACGAGGGTGGTCTTTGTCATTGTGTTTACCAAGGTGATCGGGCTTATATTATTCATTGCCATTAGAAAAAAAGATAGTTAGAGAAACACTTATGGATGAACTACAAAATGATTTCCATAAATTTTAAGACAAGAAGTACCAAAAGTCATTCTGAAACAGAAATTTAAGCATAAAGATAATAATTAAGTGAGCATGATATCATTTATGTCTAACAGTGAAACGAACATATATATGGATTATTTCATAACGAGTGAAATTAGAAAGTACCTAGAAACATGGTGCTAACATGAAGAATGTAAAGTGGTTTACTCTTTGCTATTTTCCTGCGGACTTAATGGTAAAGATGGTTTGAACCACCGTAAGTGCAAAAAGAATGATTCCAGCAAATAGAGCAATGATACTCCACGGACTACTAAAATAAGTTCGTCTTAATTTGACAATCTTTCTCGGACAGTAACCATTAAAATGCCTATCCAACTTTTCCCACTCTTCACCGTAAAAGAAATGTTCCCACACAACTTCTTTGCATATTCCGTTTATCATATTTGCAGCCTCTTCATTTGAACCTAGATGATTGACAATAACTTTTGATGTCACCAGCTTGGCAACATCCTCATGAGTATCAATTAGCATATCCATGGCCCTGGCATATGATGTCACGTAAGGATGAACCATAGATGACTGCTCGTACGCAATAAGGTTTCTGAAAACCAATTCAGTGAAATGATTGATACGCAGTGTGGGCATTGTGAGAGTAGGCTTAGATAAAAACCAGAAAATGCATGAACACCTATACATTTTCACTTCCATGGCCAATGCCCATTTTGCATTTTGTTTAGGCTTAAACTTCACCCCTGCCCTATCGAGTTCTATAGCCGAGTGGATTGTTGAACTTGGAAAATATGATGGGATATCATATCTAGGCTTGTAACAATCATGCAGATAGCCAAGAATATGATCATACTTGGCATATGATCGACCACCACCTAATTTTATTTTTCCTTGGAAGAGGTTGGGATGTTTCAGAAGTGGGTGGATAAAATCAGTAAGCGATGTATGTCTTTCGAAGTGCAAAACAGTGCACTCAAATATGTCATTAAGAACAAAAAAAGGGATTTGGTTCTCTAGGAGCACAAGATCATAATGTATATATTGGTCAAGCAACATAAACATCGAACATGAATAATCTAAATCTGAAACCTGTAGAATGAACTCGAGTATAAAACTAGCATCTACAACCATCATTTGCGCAAGTTCGTTGTCGCCATAACCATTTACGTCAGCATAACATCCTTTGATTTTCTTTAAGGAAGCGACCACCTTCTCCACACATGCTGTTAGTATTTGTGCTAACGTTTGTTTTCTTTTGGATATTGAACGATTCATTAATTGTTGCACAAAAAGGGTTTTACGAGCTTCAAATAGTTGCAGGTTTTTGTCTTTCTGTGCAGTGGTCCAATAGAGACCACCCGAGGCTTGAAAGAATTTGGGCTGAGTTGTCGGAGTGTAGTAGGAGCCATGTATATGGATGGTGAAAATGCGTTGTTGGTGCCATCAGGAGTCTTCCTTACACAATCAATAAGATTTTGGACGATGATATTTACATCCCCACTCTTGGCATTCTTGTTCATCATTTTTGCTAACTGATTTTCTCTACAGGCCGGAATTTGTGAATAACTTTGTTAAAGATTCAGTTTCGATGAAATGGGTAATTAATTTGTACCTTCATGTCCTAATGAAGTATGTTGGGCCACGTTGGTTAATTAATGAAGTTTGGTAAGTACGAGACAAAATGTATTTAAAAAATCAACCAAAGGTACTTTCATAATAGCATTCTACTTTTGTTTTACTAATAGTTAACTTGCTTTTAATTCATTTATTTATTTTAGGCTTTTTCGTATTTTGTAGTTATGGTTTAAAATTGTTTGGTTAATTATTTCTTTTTGGATTTTATTTGATGATTTTTATTTTTATGTGTTTAACCAAGTTAAAATACTTACTAAACTAAAGGAATTAACTTGTTTGTTTACTCTATTTAGGTATATGAATTATAAAAAAGATGAAACTCTAATATTTTTTGTGCTATTACTGTTCAGCATAACATGATCACGTACTGCAGTTTTTAATGGGACTACTACAATAGGGAATAAAGTAACTTTAACAATAACAAATCAAATTATTTTTTATTTAATTGTTTACAAATTTATATAAAGGCGGATGATATTGATGCCTTAAAGATAATGTATAACACAATTTTCGAAGAAATATCAATTTTAACAATACCAAATCAATAACAAGAACAAGAAAGTATTGCCTAAAGATCTCATAAACACTGCATTCCAACCTAAGGAAAAACAAAAATATATAACTTCAAGTCCGTTTGATATTTGATAATAGAATGAATAAATGAATAAAATAACTCATTTAAAAAAAAAGGAAATATAAAATATTTTCAACTTCATAATTTGTTACCAATTGTAGAAACACTTTATTAGAAATTAAAAATGATACGTTTTAGTTAAAGGGTGAGGTTATTCTATAAAGTGTAAGAAAACACAATGAGGCTAAATAAGTCACAAAAAAAATTATATCTCACAATCTAAATTGAATTTCAGAAAATACTTCGAATTCTCTGTTCCTCTCGTCGTCTTCTTTCAGAAAAATACAAAAAAAAATAAAAAAAAATTTCATTGTGTCTTTTATGACACAATGACTTCATTGTGTATTTCATAATGACACAATGAAGTCATTATGTCTTTCATAAATGACACAATAAAAAAACGTTAATTTTTTTTATTTTTGTTTATTTTTTTTCTTAGTGAGGACGGGTTGGGGAACAAAAGCTCGGAATTACTTTTTTGAAATTCGATTTAGATTGTGAGATATAATTTTTTTTTATTTTTTTTGACTCATTGTGTCTTCTCACACTTTGTAGCAAAAATGTACTTTGTATTTGAACCTATTTCTTAGTTAAATAGCTTTATTTTTAACATGAATATATTTATATTTGAAGAGAGGTAGCACGGAACTAGCAAGATTACAAGGCACCAACAGTTTGAATAATTCAAATTTGTTGAGAGATGATTTGCATTTTGCAACTTGTAGTTTTCTTTGGGCACTTCGGTAGCTAGTCAGATGGTAATAATCAAAGACTTTTTAAACATGACTCAGGTTAGATTTTAGAGGAGGCCTCATAAATAGGATATATAGATGTTATTAAAAATTCAGTTTTCCTTGAGGTTTGCAATTAGCAGCGTAAAAACAGATCTAGCCGACGACTTGCAAAATGGCAATTCAAGTCTTTCTTTATGTTTTAGTCTTTCTTTTATCTTTTTATCTTTCTAATACCTATAGATAATTAAATTTATTTCAAATTCGGTCTTTATGAGCGTTTTGAGCGATTGGAACTTTATTTAAGAAAGCAAAAGGTCAGGTTTCGGGTTGTTAGACACGTGATTATTCGGGCTTGAACAATCAGGAATTTCCATGATGTTAGGCACGTGATTTGAAAAACTCAAGAATGTATAAAGATATATCGCATAAAGTTAGAAATGTTTAGCATGGTGAGAAGGTAGTCTGGCTAATAATATATACATATTAAATAGCAACTCAATTGCCACATGAAACTTTTTAAACTTCTCACATTTGTCACATGTTTAATGTTTTTGCTTGGTTTTCATTAGGCGACCCTTAATATTAGTGTCTATAGCAGTACTAGTTTTGATAAAACATGTAGGTTGTGGTAATTGGATCATAGTGAGGCTGAGCATCTGTTTTTGTTCCACATTTTCATTTTAAAAAATATTAAATGCTTGATTGTTTTGAGATAGAAAGATGAAAGAAGTAAATTAGAATCCAGAGTAAGAGACAATTTTAGATTTTCATATTATTGGCACAAAACTTTTGACTAGCTCTGATATAATTCTTTTCAAAATGAGGTTGTATTCAAAATCGAGTGTTTTTTATGTCATAGGTTGTAACGAGTATAATACTGCGACGAACCGAACAGGTTTGCGTTTATGGTTTCCATACGAGACGAACCAACAACAAACAAATTCATGTCGCGTAAGACAAGAGAAGCTAGCAAACTCCCGCACGTGTAGCATGAAGGAAATCACTCATTACATATATTGAAGACCAACTATGGTGCTACAGTAGGTTTTATAGTTTCTTGAATTTCTCCAAAAACTTTAAGCTTTTATAGTTTCTTGAATTTGGCCACAAACTTTTTGGTCATCTAATTTTTATTATAGTATTAGTTTTGTCATTTCTTAATTTGGCCACAAACTTTTTTGGTCCTTTAATTTTTATCACAATATTCTTTCTTTTATTTTAATATTGGCCACAATATACTATATCTTTTTACTCTATCAAAATGATAAACATGGGGGACATATGACAACACCACATTCCTTCTTATCAAAATTTTCACGCTTCTCACTCTCCTATTAAATATTTACTTTACTTACTAACAATATTATTTAATTTTTTAATGTCTAAAATGGTTTTATAAATAAAGTAAGAAAGTAATCTTTTATTAATGTTACTTCCAAAAAAGCAAAATATAATAATATAAGAAAACTTTCTAATACATCAAACTTTTTTAAGAATACGAAATATTTTAAAATTGATGATTTAAAAAGTAAAATTTTTATAAACTAAAATAATTAAAATTGAGATTTATATTAAGAAAAATTTTAAAATATAACATTTTTAAAATGGTTTGTTTTAAAACAA